>CM065717.1:100253045-100328045 GCA_033310375.1 Conus canariensis
TAGTTATTAAGTTATGGTGTACATCTTAATTCTTCATTGCCTCTGTGACAAAAATGTTACTGAGTATACTATTACACTGCTTGTTGCTATGGTATGGTAGCATGTATACATCATTCAGGCCAGATCAGGTATATGGGGAGGGGGGGGGGGGGGGCAGAGAGGGTTTGGCAGTCCTGCCCTTATGGGAGTTCAGAGGTTATAAACTTGCTGAAAATTTACCATTTTTGCATGCTGGGAGGGGTGCAGGTGGGGGGGGGGGGGGGGGGGGATGAGACGGAACGCTTGCGAACAAAACATCACTGTATTACTCAGTTCATCATGCTTATTTTCTCAGGCTAATCCAGTAATTGTGCCCAACATAATGTCTCTCTCTCTGTTTGGTTAATGGTTGGGGTGTGGAGGGTGGCTTTTGTGTTTGAAATGTTTCTTTTTCATTTTTGAGGGCAAGATGCAAACAAGCCTGCCATGTGCTTATTCTTTTCCCTCATTAAACAAATTTCGTTCGTTCGTTCGTCCCTCTCTCTTCCTTGCACCGACTTGCTAAAGGAGCTGTACAGCTTGTTAGCTATAAAATTTGTTCGTTTGTTCGTTCTTCATCTGTCTGTCTGTCTGTCTGTCTCACTCTTTTCTCTCTCTCTCTCTCTCTCTCTCTCTCTCTCTCTCATTGAGAGGACAAAATTCTTTTCAATGATTATGGACAGGTACTATGCCTTTTTTTTCCCCATCCAGTCCCCACCCAGTACAGGGACTATACTACTGAAAATAATGAAAAAGAACAAGATCATTCAGATAAATTGAAAGAAAACAAGAGCACTACCAACAAGACACCATCATAAATTAAAAAAACAGAAAGAGAGACCTGACGTAGTGTGGCTTGATCTGAGCAAACATATATGGATCTGTACCCCATGAGATGATACAGTTGGCTCTTGAGATGTACCATGTGCCAAAGAACATCCGCGACATGCTCAAGAAGTACTTCAATGGCTTCTCAATGCGGTTCTTTACCAAGAAGTACACAACAGATTGGATCAACTTGGAAGTGGGCATTGCAATGGGCTGTGCAATTTCCCCAATACTGTTCGTGTTGGCAATGGAAGTCATCTTGAAAGCAGCAACAAGCAACGCAAGACAAACAGACCTTGGCCATGGATACAAGACGCCCCCTCTCAAGATGACACTACGGTGATTTCATCCAGAGAAGACGAGACACGTCATGTGCTGGAGAGGCTGGATGACATAGTTGCCTCATCCAGAATGAAGTTCAAGCTAAAGAAATCACGGAGTCTCTCACTGAGGAAAGGAAAAGTGGCCGAATCTGTGGTCTTCAGTGTTGCCAACCAGGCCATTCCAACAGTCACAGAAGAGCCAGTCAAGAGCCTTGGAAGATGGTATGATGATATGCTGAAAGACACTCAAAGAGCAAAAGAAACCAAGCAGATGTCGGAAGAAGGCTTGGAGACCATTGACCAGTGTGGGCTCCCTGGCAAATACAAGGTCTGGTGTCTGCAGTTCATGCTGATACCAAAGCTCATATGGCCTCTGATGATATACGACATCTGCACCAGCATAGTGGAGGCAATGGAAGCCCAAATCAACAAGTTCACAAGGAAACGGCTTGGTGTCCCACCCTGTCTGACTGACATAGCGCTGTACCTCGTCAAGCAAAGCTGAAACTACCACTGAAGTCCATCCTGGAGGAATACAAAGCAGGGAAGATCAGACTTCAAAGCATGCTGGAGGACTCAGGAGACAAGGTGGTAGAAGCAATCAAGCCCCAGCTGAAGACAGACAGAAAATGTTAAGTTCAAGAGGTGATGGATTCTGCAAAAGAAAGTCAAGATCAGAGAAATAACAGGACACACACACCAACAGACAAGGACTGGGGGTGACCAAAACTGAATGGTGGTCAAAGGCCAAAGGAAAAGCCAAAAGAAACATGATGATTCAGGAGATGAGAAAAGAAGAAGACCAAAACAGACTCCAAAAAGCAGTGCAGCAGAGCCAGCAAGGGCAATGGACAACGTGGGAGAATGCACTCCAAAGAAGTCTCACTTGGAATGACATTTGGCACATGGCCCCTCTCAGGATCAGCTTCATTCTCAGATCTGCATATGACCTTCTGCCCACAAATGCAAACCTGGTGAAGTGGGGAAAAACAGACGATCCTGCATGCCCCCTCTGCCATGAAAAACAAACAGTGGAGCATGTCCTAAGGTCATGTAAAGGAGCCCTGGCTCAAGGAAGGTACACATGGAGGCACAACTAAGTGCTCAAAGAGATTGTACAAGTAGTCTGGGCTAGTACCAACACCACAAAAGGGAAAATCAGGACTCCAAAAGCACCCGCAACATTCTTCATGGCAGGAGGCGGCAAATCATGGCCAAGAACAACAGTGCCACTCAGAACATGCAGGCAGTCTGCTGGACAGGGCAGATGACTGGGAGTGCACTGCAGACCTCCCTGAATGGAAGAGTCACCCAGAGATCATCAGCAAGAGTGGCATGAGACCAGACATAGTAGTCCACTCTCAGTCAACCAAGCAGCTGATCATGATCGAGCTCACGGTGCCATACATATGAGAACAGAATGGAAGCAGCTCAAATCTACAAGACTGAAAAGTATGCTGATCTGGCAAACAGTCTGAGGAGAGAAGGCAATCAGGTCAAAGTCCTCACTACAGAAATTGGAGGTAGGGGGTTTGTAGGAACGTCTGCATACAGCCTCATGAAACAGCTCTCAGTTGCAGGGAGGGAAAAAACCAGAGCCCTGAAAGCAATGGCAGAAGTGGCAGAGAGGTGTTCAAGCTGGATCTGGTCAAGGAGGAACAAAAGTGGAACTTCATAAGGCTTAACTTTCCTACAAATATCAGGTGTCCCAGTGGCTCAGTGGTGAGAGTGCGAGTCATTAACTTGATTAAGTGGAAAATGAGCATGTCCAGAGGGTCATGGGTTCGAATCCCAGCCATGGCTCGTCCCAAGATGGGAAAAAAAAAGGGGCAGCAGAGGGACATCTGGAGTCATGAACCGGGTGTGGCCCAACCCCCCTAGAGTGTCAGGAGATAAGGGCCGAAACACTTGCTTGAAGGGGGCTTCTCTTCTGAGGACTCTCTGCTGCCACGCTCTCCACGAGTTTCTTTCTACTATGCCTTTTTTTTTTTTTTTTCCCATCCAGTCCCCACCCTGTACAGGGACTACACTACTGAAAATAATTAAAAAGAACAAGATCATTCAGATAAATTGAAAGAAAACAAGAGCACTACCAACAAGACACCATCATAAATTAAAACAATGAAGAGAGAGAGAGAGAGAGAGAGAGAGAGAGAGAGAGAGAGAGAGAAACAGGAACTAGTGAAAGGTTTATTACTGACAGAGCCTGTTTACATGTGAGATTTAGGATGAGGTTGATACATTTTTTTTTCTTGCTGATCTCTGGATCGCATGCATACATTATTCGTCCTTCTCCCCATTTTACTTAAATCAGTACTAGCTTTCCCCTGAACCTGGATTAAAAGTTAATCCTTACTGTCGCTCCCAAACCCCCACTCACTTTCCTAACTCGCCCCCCCCCCCTCCCCTGTTGATATCCTCCATCCCTTCTCCCCTGCCTCTTGACCCTCCCCTCCCCTTCCTGCCTCATCAGCTGAACAAGTTTTGGGGGAAGGTTACTTTCATTGAAAAAAAGTCTGGAGAAAAGAAATGGAACCAAAGATTGAAGACATACTTTGAGATGCATGCTGCAAAAATGATGTTTCATTGGAGAAAAGAAGTGGAACCAAAGATTGAAGACATACTTTGAGATGCATGCTGCAAAAATGGTGTTTCATTGGAGAAAAGAAGTGGAACCAAAGATTGAAGACATACTTTGAGATGCATGCTGCAAAAATGGTGTTTCATTGGAGAAAAGAAGTGGAACCAAAGATTGAAGACATACTTTGAGATGCATGCTGCAAAAATGGTGTTTCATTGGATGTATTTGAAAAGAAAGTCCTTAGTTTGTGAGGTGATTGGGAGGGGGATGGAGAGATGTGGAGACAAAAGAGAGCATGCATTTTGTGCACTTTTGTGTGCACATGCACATATATGCCCTCCCCTCCACACACACACACACACACACACATGCATGCATGTGCGCATGCACACACACACACACACATGCGCCACACACACACACACGCATACACACATGCATACATGCACACACGCATGCACACACACATACACATCTATAGACATACACATACACGCACAGTGACACACTCACACTACACACACACACACACACACACACACACACACACACACACACACACACACTCACAGAGACTTACACAGTGACACACACACCGTCCACGCTCACACACACACACACACACACACACACACACACACACACACACACACACACACACACACGCGCGCGCGCACACACAATTTATGTGTGTGTGCCCTCCCTCCTCCTCCTCCTCCACACACACACACACACACACACACACACACACACACACACACTCACACACACTCACAAAGTCACTCGGTGACACACACACACACACACTCCACACACACACACACACACACACACACACACACACACACACACACACACACACACACACACAAAGAGTCACTCGGTGACACACACACACTCCACACACACACACACACACACACACACACACACACACACACACACACACACACACACACACACACAAATACACAGAAAGACAGATGTGTATGTGTGCACTGTAGACTCCATAGAAAGTTGTGTCAGTGTGTGTCACAGTGACCATAACAGCTGAAACCCGTCGAAACCCATGCAAGCTTGGCAGGTTTGGGCAATAAACAAACCAGACTGCAAGCTGGTGCACCGGGCTATGTACACTATTATCAGTTAATTGAATGGTCTGCACTGTAAATTTGCCAGTGGCACTTGGCAGGCTGTTCTCATGCAAGACATATATATCCCACAATCCACACCTTGTCAGTTATTTCTAATACAAGTACTACTATTTCAGTACTTCTTTTTTTTTTTTTGTCACAGCTTACATGCCCCTTTTTATTGGCACGACTCCCACACCGTTCATTCTGACTTCCCCATAATTATCTTTTATGACCTGTGCACATGTATAACCATGCAAGCGCCTATGAGTTGAGTAGGACAGTGAATCACATTATTCCTTCCCAAAGTGGTACCGAGCAGGAAACCCTGTAGGAAAAGGCCTTGAAAATATAATCAGGATTGCCACCACAGTGTTTATTTCAATTGGAGAGTGCCCTTAGCCTAATCCATGATTCCAGTTTCCTTCCTCCGTTCTAAGTACATGGAGTGTGCCTCAAAAGAACATAGTACTCACCAGTGTAGCTACCTCAGCTGATTGACATGAGTGATGGAGTGGAATCATTTGAGACTCTGAGAGAAGTTTATTGAAACCATGACAACAGCCATATCCAGTGCCCACCCAGTCACAGCCCTAGCTAGGCAATCCACAGGAGGCAGACACACACACTCACACACACTCGCACACACACACACACACACACACACACGCACACATACCCCCCCCCCCCCCCCACACACACACCAAAATATTTTAAGACTCATCCACAATGTTAAATAAAAGGGAAATTGAAGGTACACAACAATGTCATTCCCAGTTCCGTGCTTTTCTTCTCTTCCTGTGTGCTTCAACATGATCTTACTTTGTGGTTGAAGTGGAGAGGATAGCATTGGCTGATGCTGCTTGAAGCAAGTCCAGTGGTCACGCCAGAAATTTTGCAAACCAGTCCTAACTCTGACAACCCTGCACAGTCACTCTCTCTCTCTCTGTCTCTCTCTTTGTCTCTGTCTCTGTCTGTCTGTCTCTCTCTCTTTTTCACACACACACATGTATATTGATATGTATGCTTGCAGTTGCACGCATGCAAACATACAATACACAAAATCACTCATGTACTCATTTGTGCACTTGGTCACATGAATCCAAACATGCATGCTCACATTCATACTCTTGTACACAGACTTACACGTATACATGTACTCATTCACTCAATGTCTTGCTAGTTCGCTCACGCCCCCCCCCCCCCTCCCCATGCATGCGTGCACATACACACACCCACACACACATACATGCACATAGAATGACACATGTATGCACCCATGCACACCACACACACACACACACACACACACACACACACACACACACACACACACACAGACATACACACACACACACACCACACACACACACACACACACACACACACACACACACACACACATTCATTCTGTCATACAGTGAAACATCATTTTTTTTCATTGTCACATATAAATTCTTTTCTTAAATTCTTTTCTTTTTGTGTTGTGATCATAAATGACCGCATCTAACTCCTGGTTGTCCCCATTTCATTGCCCTCAAAACCCTTCCCTCAGTTCTCCTGTTGACAACAGCCTCCGCTGTCACTGACTCAGAGAATGACACTGGTGTCACCAGTTCTGGTGTCTGTGTGATCACTCTCTCACATACACTGATGGTGACTTGCGTTCAGGTGTCCCTGCGGGGGTTTATGGATGGGGTGTGTGGGCAGGTGTGCGCTGTAGCCAGGTTGTTGGAAGACAGGGGCTTGGGATTCAGGTCAAAGCCAGTAATGGATTAAGGAGTCTTGGCAAGTGTTCATGAGCACGCAGCGACACTGTGAGCCTGTTCATTGTCTGCTCCTTGGAAGTTATCCACCTGTGAGTCTGCTGTGAAACGGAACACATACATACATGCATGAGTCCTGGCCCTTGGACTCTCAGGGTATCGAGTTTGAAGTTTGGTGGATTCCGGTGACTAGTGTGAATGTGGATCAGGATCATTGGAATCTCTAGTCAGCTCATTATGATAGCCAGACTGCCAAACACTTCACTGCCTTCCTGGTCAGCATGTTGATGGGCAGACTGCCGATGTATTTTTAACCCGTTTCTGTTATCAACACATTGATGGGCAGACTGCCAATGATGTAACCCTTTCTGTTTCAACACATTGATGGGCAGACTGTCGATGATGTAACCCTTTCTGTTTCAACACATTGATGGGCAGACTGCCGATGATGTAACCCTTTCTGTTATCAACACATTGATGGGCAGACTGCCGATGATGTAACCCTTTCTGTTATCAACACATTGATGGGCAGACTGTCGATGATGTAACCCTTTCTGTTATCAACACATTGATGGGCAGACTGTCGATGATGTAACCCTTTCTGTTATCAACACATTGATGGGCAGACTGCCGATGATGTAACCCTTTCTGTTTCAACACATTGATGGGCAGACTGCTGATGATGTAACCCTTTCTGTTATCAACACATTGATGGGCAGACTGTCAATGATGTAACCCTTTCTGTTAAAGTGTTATCAGAATTTGTTCTGGGTCAAAGGTACACTTTAGATGTTAGAGAAATGTCAGCTTAGCCATGAAAAAAAAAGTTTTGTGATGCATAGCATCAATAAGAAATTGAAACATATAACAACTGCAAACAAACAGCGGACAGTCAAAGTGTAAAATGTTCAAACATCACCTGAGGATTGAAATACAGGAACATTACCCAAAAAGTAGTATTCTGCCTCATTGTAACTATGTAAGTAAACGATGTTGGAATGTCATACACTATTGCACTTCTCATTACCACCATCTTGAAGTGAAAAGAAACCCTAAATTTACTTTCAGATGAATTTTATCACAAGAAAACAAATACGATACACTGGGTGTGAAAGAGCGGTGTATGAAACAAAAGGGATATAACAATGCATTGCTTTAGATTTACATGTAGAAATGCAGTTATTTCCCATCAACTTTTGAATGGAAAAAGTCGATCATTCTTTCTCAAAGTTTTTTTTGGGGGGATGTTACCCCAGGTGTCATTCAGAGTAACGCACACAGATTGTGATTTTTACCCTGAGTCATGCAAGGGGTAAAGCAGTGAAGAGCTTAAAAGGAACATTTGCAGACACACAGCCATTAAACCAAGGAAGAAACAACATGGAGGCGGGGTGTGTGGGGAGTGTGGGTGTGGGTTAGAGTCGAAAAGGAACGTCCTGAGACGAGTTTCAAAATGATTTAACACTGGTTTTTGAAGACAAGGGAGGGGTAGCTCATCTAAAAAATGTGGTCTGAAGACCAGAAAGGAACAACGGACAACAGTTGGTGGTTTAAATCTGGAAAGTTACATAGAAAATGGAATGGGGCGTAGAGCTACAGACAGTCAAAGGCAGAGGAAGGGGCAGAGTGGTAGAAAGAAACTCGTGGAGAGCGTGGCAGTAGAGAGTCCTCAGAAGAGAAGCCCCCTTCAAACAAGTGTTTCGGCCTTATCTCCAGACACTCTAGGGGGGTTGGGCCACACCCGATTCATGACTCCGGATGTTCCTCTGCTGCCCCTTTTTTTTTTCCCATCTTGGGACGAGCCATGGCTGGGATTCAAACCCATGACCCTCTGGACATGCTCATTTTCCACTTTATGACTCGCACTCTAACCACTGAGCCACTGGGACACCTGATATTTGTAGGAAATTTAAGCCTTATGAAGTTCACTTTTGTTCCTCCTTGACCAGATCCAGCTTGAACACCTCTCTGCCACTTCTGCCATTGCTTTCAGGGCTCAGGTTTTTTCCCTCCCTGCAACTGAGAGCTGTTTCATGAGGCTGTATGCAGACGTTCCTACAAACCCCCTAGCTCCAATTTCTGCAGTGAGGACTTTGACCTAATAGCCTTCTCCCCTCAGGCTGTTTGCCAGATCAGCATACTTTTCAGTCTTGTAGATTTGAGCTGCCTCCATTCTGTTCTCATATGGCACCGTGAGCTCTATCATGATCAGCTGCTTGGTTGACTGAGAGTGGACTACTATGTCTGGTCTCATGCCACTCTTGCTGATAATCTCTGGGTGACTCTTCCATTCAGGGAGGTCTGCAGTGCACTCCCAGTCATCTGCCCTGTCCAGCAGACTGCCTGCATGTTCTGAGTGGCACTGTTGTTCTTGGCCATGATTTGCCGCCTCCTGCCGTGAAGAATGTTGCGGGTGCTTTTGGAGTCCTGATTTTCCCTTTTGTGGTGTTGGTACTAGCCCAGACTACTTGTACAATCTCTTTGAGCACTTGGTTGTGCCTCCATGTGTACCTTCCTTGAGCCAGGGCTACTTTATATGAGCTTAGGACATGCTCCACTGTTTGTTTTTCATGGCAGAGGGGCATGCAGGATCGTCTGTTTTTCCCCACTTCACCAGGTTTGCATTTGAGGGCAGAAGGTCATATGCAGATCTGAGAATGAAGCTGATCCTGAGAGGGGCCATGTGCCAAATGTCATTCCAAGTGAGGCTTCTTTTGGGGTGGTAAATTATGCATTCATAGCAATTGTATCGATTGTACATATGTTATCTAATATGAGACAACTAATGGAAAATCTGCAAGAGGTGAATGATATTATCCAGTCTTTTCTGTCAGGGGACAAGTCCAGCAGGGATTTTTTTTTCCTGTGTTTTCTTTTTTAGGTGGGGGTGGAGTGGGGGTTTGAGGGGTGGGGTGGGGGCCCCTTTCAGTACAAGCAGCTCTCCCCTGTTTTCTGGAAGTTCTGATCTAGTAACATCCTCTTTCATGTCACTCTTTTTTACCCTGTTCTTTTTTTTTTTTTTTTTTTCCAATTTTTTGTCTATCATCTGTTGTTTTTCTGCCATTGTGGTGTATTCTTCTGTCTTTGATCTGGAAACTCTTATAAACATTAAAAAAAAGAAGTCTGTTATATCAGTTTAACATTCCAGCTTTTGTTTGTTATAAGTCAAAGAGTAGTCGGAATCACACATGCTGTCCAGAGTGGTCAGCAAATTGTCTGTTACGGCAGTTTGACATTCCAGCTTTTGTTTGTGTGTTTTCAGTCAAAGAGTAGTCAGAAGGACACTTGCTGTCCAGAGTGGTCAGTAGCTGTCCATTCTGCTGTCTCTCTTTGCCCATGTGGCTTTTTATAGGTCTTTGTGCGGCAGTGAAATGGTTTTCATATGTTTCTTTTTGTGTCTTTTAAGATCTTGGAGTGTAAAACTAAGGGGAATGCCTGGCACTGTCAGCTCACAGCTTTGTGTTGGAAGCCCTAAAGAGGTCAACAGCTCAGCTGTCACTGCATGTTGTTGTTTGTGTCCTTTGGAAGATTGGTGTGTGTGTTTTTATGATGTGACTTTGTTGTTACATGAGTTTGACAGTCGTCAAAACGTTGTGTGTGGTGGGCGGGGTTGTGATGTAAGGAACTTGAGACTTGAAATTCTGAATTGTGAGGTTGGTTTGCTAGAAGATGAACCTCTGTTTAGGGTGCCCAGACAAAAGACACAGGGATGGCACTGGGCAGAAGGTCAATGAATGTACTGTTTCAGTACAATGGGCTTTCTGGACCTGGATCTGTGGTCAGTGAAATACCTTTTGTTAGAGATATGTGGTATTGATATATATGTTTATATATATATATATATATATATATATATAATATGTCAAAAAAGCTGTTGAGGTATGACACACCACAAACAGTGGCAAACAACACTTATTCTAAAATTATGCTCTGTGTGTGTGTGTGTGTGTGTGTGTGTATATGTGAGTGTGTGTGCTGTGTATGTGTGGTGTGGTATGTGTGAGTGTGTGTGTGTGTGTGTGTGTGTGTGTGTGTGTGTGTGTGTGTGTGTATGTGTGTGTTTGTGTGTGTGTGTGTGTGTGTTTGTGTGTGTGTATGTGTGTAGTGAGTGGTGTGTGTGTGTGTGTGTGTGTGTGTGGTGTGGGGTGTGTGTGTGTGTGTGTCACTGTGTGTGTGTGTGTGTGTGTGTCACGTGTGTGTGTGTGTGTGGTGTGTGTGTTGTGTTCACTGTGTGTTGTGTGTGTGTGTTGTGTGTGTGTGTGTGTGTGTTGTGTCACGTGTGTGTGTGTGTGTGTGTGTGTGTGTGTGTGTGTTGTGTGTGTTGTGTGTGTGTGTGTCTGTGTGTGTGTGTGTGTGTGTGTGCACTGTGTGTGTGTGTGTGTGTGTTGTGTGTGTGTGTGTGTGTGTGTGGTGTGTAAGTGGAAGGTAGTGGGTGTGATTGTGAAGGAAAGGAGGGTGATGTGAAAAATTGCAAATGGGCAGCTTAATTAATAAGTGAATGAAATAAACTGACATCAAGACAAACCCAGATTGTGTTGGTGATACCATCTGGTGTTATTGCTGATAGACCAAATTAACCATTGAACTCAAATCTGATCCTCTGCACCTCCATTTCACCTCATCATGGAGCAGCTCCCAGGATGTCCAAGGTTGTGAAATCTTGCCAACACCTCATTGTACTCATCACAAGATATTGCGAAAGAAAAAGGCTATTAAATAGGTACCTAGCTTTATTTGCAAGATCTTTGTCATCTCAAGGTTGAGAAATACACAAGAAGGTTCCAAACTAGACATGGATCACAGAATTAGTGTCCGCTTCAGAAACTGTGAGCATTTATCAGCAGTGTGTTACATTCTGTGAATCATTGGAGGCGTTGTCCGGTTAGTTAGATTCTAACTGAATCATTTATAGAATTTGTGTGGCCTTTTTTGCTTTTTCTTTAAAAAAAAATTCATTTATTTATTTTTTAATAGAATTCTGACATTGTAATAATTCTCTGTGTGTGTGTGTGTGTGTGTGTTGTGTGTGTGTGTGCGCGTATGTGCATGTATGTGTGCATGTGTGTGTGTTTCAGGGAAGATGACAGCTCCACAGTCATCGAGATGAAGGGCAACACAACCAGGATATTCAGCCCCAGGGTAGGACACAATCCTTTCATTCTTCTTGGTGTGAAGGTCTCTTCATTTCCTGGATGACGCATTCTGAAGATGTATTCTGATGTGCACAAATGGTACAGTTTGAGTTCTGTTCACATCTACAACCACCTGTGTTCAATTTATACATGTGGCAGTAATTGTCACTGTAAACATGGTGACATTGTGCCCTTACTATAACATTTATTTGACTTGAAAGAACTGGAAAAGAACCCCCCCCCCCCCCCCGCACCCCCCAAAAAAAAGAAAGTGGCAGGTATGTGTATCCATCTGATAAGTGGCCACAGGTAATTTTTATTTTTCCTCCCAAGGAGCTGTATTGGCAGACCAGGCACTTCCAGATGTCTTACGGCAGAAAGCAGGTCTGCTGTCATCACCAAATGTTATTGTTATTATCACTTGTTTTCTCATTATTAGTAGTGACTAAACGTCACCAAATGTTATTGTTATTATCACTTATTTTCTCATTATTAGTAGTGACTAAATGTCACCAAATGTTATTGTTATTATCACTTATTTTCTCGTTATTAGTAGTGACTAAACATCATCAAATGTTATTGTTATCATCACTTATTTTCTCATTATTAGTAGTGACTAAACATCATCAAATGTTATTGTTATTATCATTTATTTTCTCATTATTAGTAGTGACTAAACGTCACCAAATGTTATTGTTATTATCACTTATTTTCTCATTATTAGTAGTGACTAAACATCACCATATGTGCTGTTATTATCACTTATTTTCTCGTTATTAGTAGTGACTAAACGTCACCAAATGTTATTGTTATTATCACTTATTTTCTCATTATTAGTAGTGACTAAACGTCACCAAATGTTATTTTTATTATCGCTTATTTTCTCATTATTAGTAGTGACTAAATGTCACCAAATGTTATTGTTATTATCACTTATTTTCTCATTATTAGTAGTGACTAAATGTCACCAAATGTTATTTTTATTATCACTTATTTTCTCCTTGTTAGTAGTGACTAAACATCATCAAATGTTATTGTTATTATCACTTATTTTCTCCTTGTTAGTAGTGACTAAATGTCACCAAATGTTATTGTTATTATCACTTATTTTCTCCTTGTTAGTAGTGACTAAACATCAGCAAATGTTATTGTTATTATCACTTATTTTCTCCTTATTAGTAGTGACTAAATGTCACCAAATGTTATTA
Organism: Conus canariensis; assembly: GCA_033310375.1. Taxonomy (NCBI): domain Eukaryota; kingdom Metazoa; phylum Mollusca; class Gastropoda; order Neogastropoda; family Conidae; genus Conus; species Conus canariensis. Next base: position 100,266,035 of record CM065717.1, read on the forward strand.
TCACTTATTTTCTCCTTGTTAGTAGTGACTAAACATCATCAAATGTTATTGTTATTATCACTTATTTTCTCATTATTAGTAGTTACCTAACGTCACCAAATGTTATTGTTATTATCATTTATTTTCTCCTTATTAGTAGTGACTAAACATCATCAAATGTTATTGTTATTATCACTTATTTTCTCCTTATTAGTAGTGACTAAACGTCACCATATGTGCTGTTATTATCACTTATTTTCTCATTATTAGTAGTGACTAAACGTCATCAAATGTTATTGTTATTATCACTTATTTTCTCATTATTAGTAGTGACTAAGTTAGAATTTCTCTTTGTCATTTGTGTTGATTAACTCTATCTCACTTCTTGTTCTCATAATTACCAGTCACAAAGTTAGAATTTCTCTTTGTCGTTTGTATTCCTTTGCTCTACCTCTTTCATTATGTGTGTCTTCAAATTTGGTGTTCACCGAGTTGTTTTGTGAATGTGTTCTTTAAACTGGCTGTTTGTTTAGGTCTGTGTGTGTGTTGTTTTCATACGCAGGAATGCTTTTTAGAATTTCGTTCTTTCTTTCTATTTGTTTAGCGTAAGTGGAATTGTTGGATATTTCTTTTTGTAGACTTGGTTTGTTCACATTATTCTGTGTTCTGTTGCTGAGGATATGAACGAAAATGGGCTTTATAGTTGTGTGTGTGTGGTGTGTGTGTGTGTGTGTGTGTGTTGTGTGTGTGAGAGAGAGAGAGGGAGAGAGAGAGAGAGAGTATGTGTGTGCATTTTTGGGTATGCATGCTTTGTTTCTCAAGGATAGCTTGCCACTTCTATTGCCATTATTTTGTCTTTACAAACTGGTTTATTCAAAATGGCAAGGATTTCTTCTTTTTTTCTTTTTTTTTTTCTGTCACTCTGTGGGAACGTTAGACTGCTCTCCCCTAGCAGAAGACATCACAGTATTTCACAGCACTCTGTTCTCTGTATGCTGGTGTCTTTGTAACTTACCTGTCAAAGTTTACTCTTTTTTTTTTTTTACAGGATTTTGCTGTGTCAGCTCTTTTTACCCTGAGTTCTTTCACCTGTAGGTTCATACTGCTTTCTGTGACAGCTCTTTTTCCCCTGGGTTCTTTCACCTGTAGGTTCATATTGCTTTCTGTGACAGCTCTTTTTCCCCTGGGTCCTTTCACCTGTAGGTTCATACTGCTTTCTGTGACAGCCCTTTTTACCCTGGGTTCTTTCACCTGTAGGTTCATATTGCTTTCTGTGACAGCTCTTTTTACCCTGGGTCCTTTCACCTGTAGGTTTATACTGCTTTCTGTGACAGCTCTTTTTACCCTGGGTTCTTTCACCTGTAGGTTCATATTGCTTTCTGTGACAGCTCTTTTTACCCTGGGTCCTTTCACCTGTAGGTTCATACTGCGTTCTGTCATCGTCTCCAGAAGACATGCATTCTAACAGGTAAGAGTGGGAGAAGAAAGAGTCTGTCCCCTGATAGACTTGGACCATGAAGCTGGGATTTCTTTGCTTCTTGGGGGGGATGCATCATTCACTGGACCATGAAGCTGGGATTTCTTTGCTTCTTGGGGGGATGCATCATTCACTGGACCATGAAGCTGGGATTTCTTTGCTTCTTGGGGGGGATGCATCATTCACTGGACCATGAAGCTGGGATTTCTTTGCTTCTTGGGGGGGATGCATCATTCACTGGACCATGAAGCTGGGATTTCTTTGCTTCTTGGGGGGGATGCATCATTCACTGTACCATGAAGCTGGGATTTCTTTGCTTCTTGGGGGGATGCATCATTCACTGGACCATGAAGCTGGGATTTCTTTGCTTCTTGGGGGGGATGCATCATTCACTGGACCATGAAGCTGGGATTTCTTTGCTTCTTGGGGATGCATCATTCACTGGACCATGAAGCTGGGATTTCTTTGCTTCTTGGGGGGGATGCATCATTCACTCAAACACCTCTCTGCTAGGAATCCTCCTCCTCCTGCTCCTCCTCCTCATCATGATCATGATTTGTTGCACTGTTGGGTATGCTGTCATTGGCATTGTTTGATGCTGGTTGACGACCATGATGTCCACACACAGGTAGCGGACACTAGGGAGATTGGGGACCGTGGACGAGATGAATTGAGGGTGCGTGAGTTCACCTTTGACCACTCCTTCTGGTCAGCCGAATCTTCACACCCCCACTCTGTGACTCAGAAGCAAGTGAGTGACGCTGAGGGTTAGTTAATGCGTGAGGGTTATATGGGGTGGATCACATTATTATATGCTTCTGTACTTTTACTCACTGTTGCAACATTATCTCATATAGTTCACAGGCGCTAGTGCTATAAAAGGCTGATGCCAATACCATGTGATCATAACATTTTCCCAGTTCCTCCCTGCCTCCCCCTCCCCCCCTCCTCCTTTTTATCACTCTATCTCATGTTCTCTCTGTGTGTAAATGTGTGTGTGGCTGAGAGTTTGGAGGATGGGGAACATGAGAAGGGAAGGGGCGAAGGCAAGTGTGTGCATCTAAGTGTTCAGCAGGTACTTCCACAGTTTGCTGTAGTTTGTGGCTAAGAAGCAGAATCAAGTGTTAATAGATGTGGAATTGACATATTAGTCTGGTGCGCCCGTCTTGCTTTGAAGTGTGTCATTTATGTGATGGGGTTGGGCCCATCTCCTCCATCCCCAGCACCCTGGTAAGTTTTTGTGACAGTTGTGTCATTTTTGCCTTGTTGAAAATGGTCTGAAGTGGCCTGCATGGTCAGGTGTGGTCTGTAAAGCAATTTGACTGATTGATTGGGTTGTCTGTGTGTGTGTGTGTGTGTGTGTGTGTGTGTGGTGTGTGTGTGTGTGTGTGTGTGTGTGTGTGTGTGTGTGTGTGTGTGTGTGGTTCTTCAATTCAACGTCTATAACATTGTGTGTGTGTGTGTGTGTGTGTGTGTGTGTGTGTGTGTTCTTCAATTCAACGTCTATAACATTGTGTGTGTGTGTGTGTGTGTGTGTGTGTGTGTGGTGTGCGCATGCAGGTGTTTGAGTGTCTGGGCTGTGATGCGGTGGAGGCGGTGTATGGGGGATACAACATCTGTGTGTTTGCCTATGGCCAGACCGGCTCCGGGAAAACCTACACCATGATGGGCACGCAGGTTGGAATGCATACTGTGTTTGTTTCTTTTTTTGTATTGTTGTGTGTGTTCTGTGTTTTTTAATGATGTAGTGTGTGAGGCCAGTCCATTCACTGAGATGGGAGGACAACATCAGTGCATGGACTGGCCTCACACTCAGCAACTGCCTTGGAGCGTCTGAGAACTGGGAGGAGTGGAGGAAGCTGGTTGTGAAGTCTTCTGTGGTGCCCCAACGGTCCTCAAGACTCCAGGATAGTTGAGGAGTTGGGTTGAGTGTGTGTCATGCAACAGACTTATGTTGCATGCATCGTAAGAGTGTGATGTGTGTTGTATGGGACTGGTGTGCTTTTAGCCTCTGTCATTGTCCCCTGGTTCCTCTAGTTGTTGCTTCAGATTATTTTTAGGTCGATACATCATCATCACTCACTCCTAACCACCACACCACTGTCTTCCCCTTTCCCTGTTCATCTTTTAGAGTTCATGATGAAACTGATTCACCGACTGCCCCATTCCCCATATGCTCCCTTAACACCCCCCTCCCCCCCCACTCCTTTTCCCTACCGTCATCTCCCATTTCCCCCTTCCGCTCCTCACCATTTCATTCCAGGTGCCAGTGTTCTTGCCAGTAGATTGTGGATGAAGGCCTTTAAGATTTTGGAACCCTCCCCACCTTCCCCTTCACAAAGAGGACACAAACTCATCCCCTCGTGTGTCCCTGTGTGCATGCTCACTGGACGTTCTGAGTTCTGTCGGCTTGAGCTGTCCCCGAGCTGTCCTCAGTGCTTGAGCAGAGTGGAATGGCTGTTCTTCTTGTGTATGGGTCCTACTCGTTCAATGCTTGTAGAGATCTCTCTCTCCAGCTGTCTTTCACCCCCTCCTGTGCTGTAGTCTCTCTCCCTTTCCTCCTCCTTTTCTATCCTCTCCTCTCTCTCTCTCTCTGTCTGTCTTTCAGTCTTTCTCTCTCTCTCTCTCTCTTGTCTGCCTCCCTCTTTCTGTCTTTCAGTCTCTCTCTCTCTCTCCTCTCTCTCTCCGTTTGTCTGTCTGTCTTTCAGTCTTCTCTCTCTCTGTCTCTGTATTACATTCCATATCTTTGTGCAAAGCCTGACTAATCTGAGACTATCAGTAAATATGCTTACATTTGTGGTGTTTTATTATGTGATAATGTCTGTATTTGTCAGTATGAACAAAGTGTGTTGTAATGATGGGTGCTTGACAAAGACAGGATATTAGACTAGACCTCGGCCTAAAATCTTTATCTGTGGGTATTGAAGATCAGGTAGCCTGTGTTTTGTCTGTGACCCGCCATCAAACAAGGTGTTTTCTGTCAACAAGTACATTGTGTTGTTTGCAGGGAAACCCCGGTTTCATCCCAAGATTCTGCGAGGTAGGTTGTTGTCCGTGGCCAAGAACTTTGAATGTGTCTGACTTTCAAAAGCAAAATCCTCGCATCATTTTACATGTTGGGCTCGCCCCTAAGCTTTCACAGTGTTTGGTGCACACTGGTTCCTGTTGTTGTGCAACGAAGTATCCAGGGACTGCCTTCAACCATGGTAGACTTTTACTACAACAGTGCCAGTACCTCTGGAGAAGAAATGGAATCTGCCTAAGTGACAAAGCTTCTGTAAAAAGAAAAGAAAAGAAAAAAAAAACACTATATACATATATCATATATATCATCTTCGTGCCTTTGAAAAACAAACTAGGCGAATTATCATTGCTTTGCGTGTTCTAGCATGATGTATACATTGCTTTGATAAAGTGCATTATTTTATGCTTTGGTAAAGTACATTAGAGATTATACAGTAATAAAATTAGCATCTCATAAAGGGAAGCAATCCTTCGAAAGATGCTCACAAATGAAACCGAGGGCTGTATATCAATGATATCATCCATTGTGATCACATACATGTGCATGTGAATGTGCGCATGCACACTTTTACTCTCTCATTGACACCCAGACACACGCACACACACACATGAGCATTTATGATTTGCTGATAATTGCAGGTGCTGTTTGGTAAAATGAATGACCCTGACTGTACGTACAAAACTCAAATCAGGTATTGTCCGATTGTGTGTTTGAGTTGTTCCATATATTAACTGACACATTTTATAGATAATAAGCAGTTGTTATTAGTGACAGATACATTCTTCGGTCATATGATCATTTAAAAAGAAGAAAAATACTTATGATGTTGAGTAGAAATGTTATGCTGTCTTTATCTTCTTGCCATATGGATGCAGTGTAGTTATGTTTGATACTGAGGGTTTTTTTTACGCATTTTCTCAAAGTCCTTTTTTTTTTTTGCGTTATGATGTTGCCACTTTTTCAGGTTTCTTTCTTGCTCAGATGTCGGACTGTCTATTGTGAAAGCAGAGATGTCAAACATTGGTGATTGGAAGTTGTTCTGAACATGGCTCACAAGGTTTAAAAGCAATTTTGATACTAGTCAGTTGATCAGTACGGCCATAGTCATTGATCTTAAGTATCTGTGGAACTGCAGAATATTGTGATGTCAAAATAAGATGGAATAAAATAACAAACATGGTCAAAACTGGATGTCAAATTGAAATGAAAAAATGTTTTGTTATAAGTTTTTAATGCCAACATTAAAAGTTACCTGGAACACATGCGTACACTCACATATATATACACACACACACACACTATCTCTATTTCTCTGACTCTCTCTCTTACTTACATTCCACAAACACACACACACACACACACACACACACACACACACACACACACACGCATACAGAAACAGACAAAAGTGGGCGTTTACAAAGATTTAGTTGCTCAGGTGCTCAAGACAAAATTGAATGTGATAAGTTTTGTTTTTTTTAATTAAGCGAGCAGATGTTTTACCTTTGTGTTGCCCCTTTGTTAAGGACTTGTCTTCCGTTGCAGTTTTCTGGAAATTTACAACGAGAAAGTGCGAGACTTGCTGAAGTGGGGTGGTAGGTCCGACCACAACCTGCGGATACGAGAACACCCCACAGAAGGACCTTACGTCCAGGGTGAGAGTGCTCTGCTCCTGGTTGTGTCTGTGAACAGAGATAAAACAAAGATTATCATCAGCCACACGTAAATCAGGATGAACAGACAATCTGTAAGGTTTCTGGAAAACTTGAGAGGAATTCAGTGGGAATTTTCTTAAAGTTTTTTTTTCCATTTTAAGTCAGAAACCCACTAGATATATATAAGTTCATAATATTTGCTATAGTATTTGCTATGAAAATGTCATATCACTAGAGGGGAAAAAACAAATGCATTAACTTAAAAAAAGTCTATCTGATGTCCATGTGCAAATGTTCATTTTGTTGTTGTTGTTCATTTGAATGTGTTGGGGGATGGGTATGGTAGTGGCAGTTCCTCACAATGTGATGTGATGGATGTGTTTTGTGTAGTGAGTGAATATCTAAAGAACGCAATCTGACAGAAATCAAGATAAAATGGGGACAGTGGAAATGTGTACAAGAAAGAGAAAGCAGAGCAGTGTTGACATTGTTACTGGACAGGGGGTTCATTGTTTTTGCTGTGTGTGGATCAGGTCTGTCGCAGCACACGGTGGTCAGCCATGAAGGCGTCATTCAGCTCATGAAGAAAGGCAACATCAACAGGTGACACTGGATGGTTGTTGACATGGTGCCGTTACATTCTATAGTCTGTGGTTCTGTCTATGGGTGAAGTTATGTAAATTGGTGAGGATTTGTGTTGCTGTCCTAGCTGTGAAATGCGAAACAGGTTGAAAAACAAATCATGAGAACGATTTCATGATTTGAAAATTAACATGTGTAAGTAAGTCTATGAGAGAGAGAGAGAGAGAGAGAGAGACTCGTGACTCGTGACTCGTGACTTTAATGTGAGGCCATCAGCCTATTCACATGAGTACGCAACAAGAAATATACATCAATTTTACATAATCAGAACAAAATTCACCATAACTACAACGAAGCATTCTTCCCTGACAGTATGTACATGCAAAATTCTATCTTGATCATACATTAACACTACTTGGTACATTCTTCCTTATGAACGTAATGTAAGTATATATATTATTATTTTAAAACTCATGATATTAATGCTGTTGATACTATCATACAAAACACATGTTTTCTATTTCGTTACCCTCATCATATTTCGTTTATACAGTGAAGACCTTTCTTCCCTGCGTCGTAAGATTCTCCGGAAAGCTGTACTATTTCAAGCATCTTTTGTTTACATCAATTACGCATGCGCAAAATAAGCCTATCGCCCTCTCCGGTGCAAAGGTAAACCCCGAATCTTGAGTCTACATAACAAAGCTGCCATGCTGACCTTTGACACACAGAGTGTGTTCGTCTGTGGTCGTGTTCGTGTGGTGTTGGACTTGTGTTGTTTATATTCGTTGGATTTAGCAGCCCCATGGATAAATTACTAAAACCTTGTTGCTTTCCATGTATCAGGTTGGTACATTCCTTCAGTTTTTTTCACTTTAATTGTCGTTTTCCCTATTTCTTTCAGCCTGAGACCCTGTCATATTCTGTCCCGTGGGTCTTGTCGACACCTGACTCGCACACTGTGTCTTGACCGCCCGCCGACCAGAGGAGTCCCTTAATGGTCGGATCCCTAGAGTTCAAACTTGGATAATTCAAAACAACCGTCGGAAAATAATCAAAATGCATACAACAGCTATCGTTATTCAAAGAGTACAAAACCATGCTAATTATACTCTGATCAACGGGCAGCCATCACAGCAGACGATCCAGCCAAGACTCGACAGACAATTCTCATTCCTACTCCCACTCTCTCTCCCACACTCGCTCCCACCGCCTCCCACTATCGCCCCATCCGCCTCACGCTCCACTACCCCCCCTCCCCCCCCCCCCCCCCCCCCCCTCGCTCTCTGAGCAGAGAGCGGAAGAACGGGCGAGAGACGGCCAGAGGGAGATTGACACTGTGTGCGAGTAGCGGAATGGAACGCATTCATCACCGCTTCATGCTGATTTGCATGTTGACCTACTTCTTAATTCTCCTACGTGCCTTACTGTTTGCTTTACTAAACTGGCCAAATTCTCGTCCTACTTTCGTTTCCTGGATTATCTTACTTACATACTTCATCACTTCATGGTCAAATTATTTATCTATGTTTCCCTTTGTATTCATTTCGTAGTTTTACGTGTGTATGTATATACAGATTTCGTTACTTATTTTAACCTTCCTCTTCCATACATGTTTTCTTAAATACATTTGATTTTCTATTATATGCACATTTTCCATACTCATTTAACTTGAACCATTCATATAACCTAGACTACCCCCCCCCCCCCCCCCCCCCCCCCCCACGGTGGCCACGTTTGTTCCCATATTGTGTTATCCGGTTGCTTCCTCCATGCTCCCCCCCCCCCCCCCCCCCCCTCATGCTCCTTCTTACTTGTCATGTATTCTTACTTATATCCATTCAGATTATAATTACACGTATTCCCTCTTAGTTGCCTTAATTATCTGTACTCTTGCGTAATTACATATTTTTAGTTATACATTCAATTCTACTACACTTCTTGATCCATCTTGACTCAGTCAGTCTCATCCTCATACTTATTACTTTTCTTTTCTATTCTTTTGTTTTTCATTTACACACACACACACACACACACACACACACACACACACACACACACACACACACACACACACACACATGCATATGTATATATATACCCACATACATGCGTATATCACCCACATACATACAGTGTATGATACACACATACACACACATGTACACATACACACACACACACACACATGCGTACACACATACATACACACATGCACATTTTACAATCTTGTTCATGTTCTTATAAGTATCCCTACTCCATCATCCATTTGTAATAACCTCATTCTCCCTCATTTCCATTCATAATTGTACATTTCCATTCATATTCATATTTATTCATTGCACATAATTTCCTCAAAACATATTCATTTCCATAATTCCATTCCTTCATATTATATTACATTCATGTTCCCTCATATTACACCCTTGTATTCACTTTTATATAGTTATCTTTCCATCATAGTCCTTGTCTTGCTTCACATCTGAGTATACAATTGCATAATCTCATGTGTTCATATAACATCTCATTCGTAAATCTGTTCATATCGTCACACCAATCACAATTTCGTACTCATTCAGGTATTTGTGTTACTTTCCATACTGAGAAACACCTTCCAAGTTAAATCCATGATTCAATCTTCTCTAGATATTATGATATCACAACACATCCATGTTCATTTATTATGCATATAGATTCACATGTTTATAATTATATGCTTTACACATAAGCATTCACATAATCATACATATGTATATATACACATACACACAGACATATACAGTTTGAATTCGGCTATAAATCCACAGAAGCAAAACCAAGTCTCTTCTCTTTGTCTTATATTTGTGTTTCTCTGAATTTTAATGCATAAAAAGTATACATTGCTACATCACGTGTCATTTCCACGTTTTCATTTTGTAATAGGTTTCTTAGTGTAATTGTATCCTTATTTCTATAATGTTTATAAATATATTTCTCCCTTAATTGTCTATAACATGGGCATATCTTGAAAAAGTGTAATTCGGTTTCTTCTGTTGGACAAAAAGGACATGTTGTAATTGCTTCCTTGTCTGTGAACTTGTTGTTTATATGTAATTCGTTTACCCCTAAACGTAGTCTGGTTAGTGCTTTTCTAAATTTCGCTATTGTGATGTCGTAGAAATATTTTTCAGTATGGTGTACAGATTTAAAAGAGCGATAAGTATTAAAACGTTCGCTGTTTTCTATTTTATCATGCCAGTTCTGCTTGTGACAGTCTATCATTCTTTGTCTTAATACTGAAATAAATCTGTTCTCATCTCCTACACCTTCATTTAGCCATACTTCTGAAAAGCCATATATGTCTAAACAGTGTTTTAATTCTAATGCCCAATTTTGAGATTTGTTTATTTCGGTCTTTTCTCTTTCATATGCTTGTCTGGGGAGTCTGTTTGGTGCCATTTTTATAATTTTAAACCAATACCTAATCGCCCTTATTGTGCTGTCTATGCATATAGGATATCTACCCAACTCTCCATATATTAGATTATTTGGGGTTTTCTTGCCCACACCCATATATTTTTTACAGGCAAACAAGTGTATATTTTCTATTGCTTTATATCTAGTTAGGCCCCATGCTTCTGCTGCGTATAAGAGTAAGGGTTTAACTTGAGTATCAAACAGTTTAAAGTAAATAGCCATATCTATATGTCCTAAACTATACATAGTTTTCATTATTTCCATAATTTTGCCTTTCGCTCTACCTGCATATTCAGAAAGTGATATGTCTACTGAGAGTTTAGTTGTCAAGGTGAAACCTAGGTACTTATAACTGTTTACTACTTCTAGTTCTTGGTCTTTGTAGTACCATTTCTCCTTTTTACCCAAATAGCCCCCTTTCCTAAAAACCATTATTTTTGTTTTTTGTAGATTTACTGTTAAACCTATAGAATCCGAGGCTTGTTGTAGGTTCTTTAATTGGTTTTGTAAGCCGGCTGGTGTTAATGATATCAGGGCTATGTCATCTGCAAATAACAATGTGTAAATCTCTTCTGCACCTGGTAGAAATTGGTAACCATGTCTCCCTTTTCTTGTGACATTGTCCGCCACTTCTGTTATTAATAGAGAAAAAATCAAGGGGGACAACAAACAACCTTGTTTCACTCCTGCTGGGCATTCGAAAAATTCTGTTAAATCAGTTCCATATCTAACACAAGCTTGAACTGTTTTGTATATACCTTTTAACATGTTGAGCATTTTTGTAGATACTTTATGTTTCTGTAGTATCTCCCATAATTTGTCTCTATTTACAGTATCAAATGCTTTCTGATAATCTATGAATGCTACATAAAATTTACTTCTACGTCTGCCATAGAGGCAATTTGTTATCATAGTTGTTAATGTGAAAATGTGGTCTATTGTCGAATATCCCCTTCTAAATCCTGCTTGTTCCTTACTAATTTTGTTCTCATCTTCTGCCCAGTTGTAAAGTCTTTTGTTGATTATTGCTGTAAAAATTTTACTTGTAATGCATAACAGTGAAATCCCTCTATAATTTCCTGGGTTTTGCTTATCACCTTTCTTGTGGAGTGGTACAATTACTGCACGTGACCATTCTAAGGGGAAGTAACTTTCTTGGAACAGTTTATTGAATAACTTAGTTAGATATGGTATTATTTTACTATATATTGTTTTTAGAAATTCTGGGGGGATTTCATCTATTCCTGGGGATTTACCTGATTTCAGTTTGTTTATTGCTAAACCTACTTCCTGTTCTGTTATATCTTCATCTAGCTCTTGTACTAGAATCTCTTCAATATTCACTTGCTGTTCTCTTACAATAGCTCCTTGCCTTCCTGTCATTTGGGGGTTCAATATGCTTTCAAAATGTTCTTTCCATTGTTCAGATGTAATAACTGGTAATTTATTTTTCTTTCTTCTAATGTTTTTTATTGTGCTCCAGAATTTCTGGCTATCCTTCTGATTTTGCATAAGTGTATCATATATCTGTTCCCTGTATTGTTTTTTCTTTCCTCTAATCATTTTTTGATAAGAAGTCCGTTTGTTATTATATATTTCCTTTCTTTCTTCATATTTAATAGGATTTTTATTTTTATCTATTAAATTAAGTCTACACAGTGCTTGTCTTGTTTCTTTCTTTTCCATCTTGCACACTTTATCATACCACCCATTTGTAGGTTTATAGTCCCCTCCTGAACTAGTTATTTTGCTCATACATTCTCCAGCATTCTTTAGTAATTGGTTAAATTTAACTATACTTGTATCTACATCTTGATCAATTTCCTCCTTAATTTGTTCTAATATTGTTTGTGCTCTTTCAGATTCCATGAAGTTTATGTAGACTTGTGCTTTGGCTGGGTCCCATTTTATTTTCTTTGTAAATGTTCTCTTTTGTTGATCTTTCTGAATATCCTGCACTGTGCTCAGAAGCTCCATTCTAACTGGCATATGGTGAGACTCAATTCTTTCATCCACTAAACAGCTGTCAACATTTTCGATTAATTCTATGGAGCATACATAGAAATCTATAGCACTATTTCCCCTTTCCGAGAAGAATGTGAATGCACTGTCAAAGTTTTTCATATTTAAGCCATTCAGGGGAGTTAAATTAAAACTTGCGCAAAGTTCAATAAGCCTTTTTCCGAATCCATTGATGATGTTATCCTTTGACTTACGTGCATACACATTCTGTTCTCTGTCGAATATATCATTTTCATCCTCAATATTTAATCCCCATTCCCCAATACGAGCATTTAAGTCTCCTCCTATAATATATAAATATTCATTCCCTTGTTCAATTTGTGTACAAATATATTGTTCTATCATTTCTATGGTACAATCATAATCCTTGTCAGCATAAAAACGACTGTCAACCGGATGTACATACACACCAAGAAATAGTACATCTCTATCACATTGTAACAGGTTTTTTTGTAGCTTCACACATAATACATTTTCTATATTAGTATTAATCAGCTGAACATACCCAGATAGTTCCTTCTTGATCAGCATTATCAATCCACCAGAGGGTCTGCCCATTCTAGTATATTTTCTGGCTGGACAGTAAAGATGTAGAAATTCCTGAAACTTTGTCTCAAAATCAAAATGTTTTAGAGTAAATGTCTCAGATAAACAACAGATATCAAAAGCAGTTGTAAATTCAAAAAAATCAGGATCTGACAATTTCTCCAGCAGACCTTCAACATTCCAACACATGAAGGAAATTTTCTTATACTTATCCTCTACTACATTATTACCTTGTATTTGTGAATGGCCTTGGCCTTCCCCTCATTTTTTGTCTTTTTTGCCCTTCCTGTGTGTATTAGCTTGGGTGTTCTGTACTTGTTTATTGCCCAACTTAGTATTGCTTGCGTTGGATCCTAATGTATGCTTGCTTGCTGTGCGTGTTTTCATTTTATCTTTGTCCCCCTCTTTTGGCCTAGCACCCATTTTTTCATTCTTCTGTTCATCACTCATATCTGTCACCCTTTCTTTGTCTGACCCGCTCACTCTTTCATCCCCACTGACGATCTCTCTTCCTTCCATTCTTCCTTCACCACTTTTCTTCATCTGTATTTCTTCTTCTATCTCCTGCTCTTCATCTGAAAGAGACCCCCCCAATTCTGAAACAATTTCATTCCATACCAACTGCATGTCAGGCTCACTTCCACTTTCACCTTCACCTCCAGAGTTTCTTCTTTCTCCTCCAGCCTTCTTTCTGACAGATTTCTCATTCTCTCCGTCCATTCCCTTGCGGTTACGCTCTCTCACGCTCTCTCTTTCCTGTCTTTCTCTTTCCATTCTTCCCTCCATCTCCTTTGCTCTCACTCTTACACTCAGTCTGTCTCTCTCCCCCATACTTTCCCTCTCACTCTCCGCCTCACTTCCATGACGTCCCACTCTCATCCTCTCTCTCTCCCTTCTCCACTCATTGTCCCAGTCCCTGCTCTCGTTTTCTTCATACTCCCGCCCATCGGCCTGTCTCTCGGTCTGGTTCCATGTCGTCCTTGTTCCTCCTTCCAACCCGAGGTGGTTCCTGGAAGTGTACTCTCCCTCCTGTCTTCTCTGCTGCGGTCTGGAAGCTCTGTAGGGCACAAAAGATGTTCTGGGTTGTCCTTTAACATACACCTTTCCCCTGTAAATGTACCCAGTCTTGCCTTCTTCTCTCAGACTTTTCAAGGCAGCTGTCTGCCTCCTTGTTCTATCTTGGGCCACCCTGATTCCATTTTCTCTCATCCTCTCTCTTGCTTCAGTGTTCTGCATAATCCGGATCGTATCCTTCCACCTCAACAGTTTCACTATTAGGGGTCGCGGGTTATGGCTTGCTGTATTGGGTCTTCCCAGTCTATGGGCCCTCTCTACAACATCTTCAGCCCATTCCTCGTCCGGCATATATGTTTGCAGTAGCTCTTTCACTAATTTTTCACAGTCCTCGCCTATGGTTTCCTTTATTCCAAAAAGCTTCACATTGTTCCTCCTGGAAAAACTTTCTAACCTATCCAATTCGTCGTCGATGCTGTCCAGTTTATCCCACGTGTGCTCCAGTTTTCTTCCTAACTGTTCTACTGCTACCATATTTCTCTGTGTGTTCTTTTTAGTTTCTGCCAGTTCTTTGTGTAGTTGAGTAAGTATGTCTGCCATTTGTGTTTGTTTCTGATCCATTCTGTTTATCGTGTCTGACTGGGTGCTGAGTGAGTTGGAGAAAGCTTTCTGCGTGTCGGTGAGGTTTTTTACATATACGAGTATCTGAGCCATTTGTGATTCCATATTTGTGAATTTGGGTTCTAGGTTACGTTGTAACTTCTGAGCCTCTTCTTCTATCTTCTCGTTGACGTTGCTGCTACTCGGGCTAGGATTCGGTCCGGGATTCCGTTCAACATCGTTGCTCAGCAGTAATCTTTTCTGTAGGTATGAGAGGTTCACCATTAACAGGATTGTCCCCAAAACATACATAATTGCTCCTGAACTGCCCCTTTCGTACACTTGTGTTGTTGTTAACCTGCTTAACAGTGTGTTATTTACCTCAATCCATGACGTCATCATATCGTGTGTATTTTCATTTTCGTTTCGAACCCCGTTCAAAGTACCAGAGGGAACTGTTTTCTGGTAGTCGACGCTGACTGTGCACTGGCCAAACGCAACAGTAGTCATCTCCAGTGCACATCTTATCATTAGCGCGAAGTAGCACAGTCCGATGCATCCCAACAGAACCTCCCTCACCCCCAACACTTTAGATCTGTCGCCATTTTCTCTACGTATTTTCAGTTTTGTCGACCCACCAAAGAGGCCTATCCTGGCTCTCCACTCGGCCAGTTCCACCATTCTTGACCTAACTCACTTTTACTAATATTTGCTGTCTACTTTCGTTTACAAGGAAAAACTGCTTAGACACTTCTAGAAGTAGGAACACTGATTTCGTTCAAGAGCTCACAGCATACCTTGCTTCCTTTCCGCCATCTTGTTGCACACCCCGAGAGAGAGAGAGAGAGAGAGAGAGAGAGAGCGTGTGAGCAAGAGAGAGCGAGCAAGTGTGTGTATTTGTGTGTGTGTGTGTGTGTGTGTGTGTATTTAATATGCATAGATATGTATATGACTGTATGTATACAAATGTTAAGATCAGTTTGATTGTATAGATCTGCTGGTAATCATTGAAACCCAGAAAGAATATGACCCTGAAATCCTGTTGCCATGATTTCCACTAAAAACTCATGTTTCATTATCTTATGCTTGTACTCATGATTATTTGGAGAAGAGATGCACTGATGAAATAGTTATGATTAGATTTGAGTTTTGTTGTTGTTGCTGAAATTAATGCTAATGTGATTTAAAGATTTTTATTTTCAGAGAAGACTGGTTTACCTATTGTTGGCTGGGCCACAAAAGATAGATTGTGACCATAATTAGTTTCTGTGACTATGGCTGTCAGAGTGACAGCATCAACTATAATTAGTTTTTGTGACTATGGTTGTCAGAGTGACAGCATCAACTCTGATGAATGATGTCAGCAGTCGGTCGCATGCCATCTTCACCATCGTCTTCACTCAGGTATGTTGATTGGTCAAAATCAGACCATAGTGACTGCAAGTCAATAGATTCAAAACAGAGTGCAGATGATCATCTGTCCGTTGGTAATTTCCTGCCAATAAAACATTACAAAATTGATCTGGGCTATCCCTGCTTTGGTCTGAATCAGCATACATGCTGTTCTTATAGATTCTGTGTAGGATTGAAATATGTGCATTTGTTCCCATAAATGCCAGTAAAGAAAGTCTTCTGGTGACTTTCAACAAAACTGGACTGAAGCCTTACTTCATATCTGTTAGTCTCTGTCACATCTAATGATGCACAAAAACAAAAAAAAGGCATTTTTTTTAGCAAGTGAGGATGAGAAGAAGTTAAATTAAATTACTTTTGTTTTGGTTTCAATGTGGGGTGACCACAGGCGGAAATTGAAACGAGTGTTAAAACAGAATTACTGTACCACCAAACGAAGGAACAAACAAATTAAAAAACAAACACAAGGCATTTTTACATTATGTCGAAGCGCATTGTGTTTGTTTTGTAATTTGTTTGCTCCTTGGTTTGGCAGTGGTGTGATTGTGTTTTTGCTCTGACTTTGTTTTGGTTGGTTTGTTTTCAACTGTCTGGGACTGATAAGTGAGGAGATAAAGGTTTTGCCTGGCAGCCACAAGAGGTATGTTCACTGGTGGGTATGTTCACTGGTGGGTATGTTCACTGGTGGGTACCAGACTGTTGAAGGTGTGTGTGATGGGTCTGAACCAGACTGTTGAAGGTGTGTGTGTGTTGGGTCTGTACCTGAGTGTTGAAGGTGTGTGGTTTGGGTCTGTACCTGAGTGTTGAAGGTGTGTGGTTTGGGTCTGTACCTGAGTGTTGAAGGTGTGTGAGTGTTGAAGGTGTGTGTGTGTTGGGTCTGTACCTGAGTGTTGAAGGTGTGTGTGTTGGGTCTGTACCTAAGTGTTGAAGGTGTGTGTGTTGGGTCTGTACCTGAGTGTTGAAGGTGTGTGTGTTGGGTCTGTACCTAAGTGTTGAAGGTGTGTGTGTTGGGTCTGAACCTGAGTGTTGAAGGTGTGTGTGTTGGGTCTGTACCTGAGTGTTGAAGGTGTGTGTGTGTTGGGTCTGTACCTGAGTGTTGAAGGTGTGTGTGTTGGGTCTGTACCTGAGTGTTGAAGGTGTGTGTGTTGGGTCTGAACCTGAGTGTTGAAGGTGTGTGTGTGATGGGTCTGTACCTGAGTGTTGAAGGTGTGTGTGTTAGGTCTGTACCTGAGTGTTGAAGGTGTGTGTGTTAGGTCTGTACCTGAGTGTTGAAGGTGTGTGTGTGATGGGTCTGTACCTAAGTGTTGAAGGTGTGTGTGTTGGGTCTGTACCTAAGTGTTGAAGGTGTGTGTGTTGGGTCTGTACTTGAGTGTTGAAGGTGTGTGTGTTGGGTCTGTACCTGAGTGTTGAAGGTGTGTGTGTGTGGGTCTGTACCTGTAGTGTTTTGAAGTGTAGTGTGTGTTGGGTCTGTACCTGAGTGTTGAAGGTGTGTGTGTGTGTGGGTCTGTACCTGAGTGTTGAAGGTGTGTGTGTGATGGGTCATGTACCTGAGTGTTGAAGGTGTGTGTGTGTTGGGTCTGTACCTGAGTGTTGAAGGTGTGTGTGTGTTGGGTCTGTACCTAAGTGTTGAAGGTGTGTGTGATGGGTCTGTACCTGAGTGTTGAAGGTGTGTGTGTGTGGGTCTGTACCTGAGTGTTGAAGGTGTGTGTGTTGGGTCTGTACCTAAGTGTTGAAGGTGTGTGTGTTGGGTCTTGGTGTACCTGAGTGTTGAAGGTGTGTGTGTTGGGTCTGTACCTGAGTATTGAAGGTGTGTGTGTTGGGTCTGTACCTGAGTGTTGAAGGTGTGTGTGTTGGGTCTGACCTGAGGTTGTAGGTGTTGTGTGTTGGGTCTGTACCTAGTGTTGAAGGTGTGTGTGTTGGGTCTGTACCTAGTGTTGAAGGTGTGTGTGTTGGGTCTGTACCTGTGTGATTTGTGTGCGTCTGATGTGAGGTGTTGGTTGGGTCTGTACTTAAGTGTTGAAGGTGTGTGTGATGGGTCTTTACCTGAGTGTTGAAGGTGTGTGTGTTGGGTCTGTACCTAAGTGTTGAAGGTGTGTGTGTTGGGTCTGTACCTAAGTGTTGAAGGTGTGTGTGTTGGGTCTGTACCTGAGTGTTGAAGGTGTGTGTTGGGTCTGTACCTGAGTGTTGAAGGTGTGTGTGATGGGTCTGTACCTGAGTGTTGAAGGTGTGTGTGTGTTGGGTCTGTACCTAAGTGTTAAAGGTGTGTGTGTTGGGTCTGTACCTGAGTGTTGAAGGTGTGTGTGTTGGGTCTTTACCTAAGTGTTGAAGGTGTGTGTGATGGGTATGTACCTGAGTGTTGAAGGTGTGTGTGTTGGGTCTGTACTTGAGTGTTGAAGGTGTGTGTGATGGGTCTGTACCTAAGTGTTGAAGGTGTGTGTGTTGGGTCTGTACCTGAGTGTTGAAGGTGTGTGTATTGGGTCTGTACCTGAGTGTTGAAGGTGTGTGTGTGTATTGGGTCTGTACCTGAGTGTTGAAGGTGTTTGTGTTAGGTATGTACCTGAGTGTTGAAGTGTGTGTGTGTGTGTTGGGTCTGTGTGTACCTGAGTGTTGGAGAATGTGTGTGCTGGTTTGCAGGCCAAGCTGGAGGATGGTGTGCCCAGTGAGCGGCAGAGCAAGATCCACCTGGTGGACCTGGCGGGCAGGTGTGTACTGTAGAGTAGAGGGTGCTGCCACTGCAAGGCTTGTGCCGTTCATGTGGAAACCATTTCTCTCTGTATACTGCCGCCTCCAGGTGGAATTGACAGTGCAGAGAGGAGATGTTGAGAGGAGAGGGTTTAGGGGATGGTTTTGGGGGGGGGGGGGGGGGGGGGGGGGCGGGTGGACACCTGATATATCTGGCACTTGACTGCCACACGGGTATAGTCCTTACTCAGGTGGCAACAAGCACTTGCTGAATCCGCATTGGCCCTTTCTGTTTGAACAGCTCTGTTGTCACAGCAGTTCTGGTTTAGGCCATTTGTATTTTTTGCATCATATTACTGTGTAGTTTGATAAAGCTACCATTGGTGTTCATGTGATTTATGTGTAGAAGGGTCTGTGAGCAGCACTGTGTGGCTGAAAAGGTCGTTGAAGTGGCACCGTTAGGACTCGCTTTCCCAGTATATCTTGAGAGGGATCTGTTCCTGAAGCTTGGCTTGAGAAGTTTTTTTATATTTGACTTTCGCTTATTTATTGTTGCTCTGTACCTTTATTTGAGGGACACAGGGGATAGGCCTTTGCCTTCAGACTAAGCGTAGAGACCTAAGCGTAGGGTTCATAATGGCCACGGACACCAAGTTTTAGGCTGGGGAACTGTACAGGCCAAACTGTACAGGGCCATTCTCCTGTGGGATCAGCGTGTCCCTCATCAGGTGAGCATGCTTCCCACCATCTTCTTGATGTTCTGGTGTTTGCTTTGGCAGGTAAGTATGAGGAAAAAGGTATTTTACTGCTGAAGATAGTTTTACCAAAAACGTAACTGTCTTCCCTCTCTACTTAACCAGGAAATGGTGTGGGAACTGAACTAGCTTGAATGGTATGATGAGGTGAACTTGCTAAAGGCCATCACTCTTGCTGCCTAACTTGGATTTGAAGTGAGGTCAGCTCCCTGCTCTCCAAATTTTCTGTTGGTGAGGTGGGAGGGGGATCCTGATTAGATGGTGACGTTCCACGCCAAGAGGGGATCTTGTGTTTGGACAGGTGAGTATTTTATAAACCTAGTTCTGTAATAGAATTCCTCTCTGCAACGCTGCACTGAAGTGTGTGTGTATGTGTGTGTGTGTGTGTGTGTGTGTGTGTGTGTTTGTGTGTGAGTGTGTGTATGCGTGTGTGTTTGTGTTTTCAAGGAGTCTCTAGAAATGGAACATCTTGCGCACACAGTGATATAGTAGACATGGCAGTAAGCGGGTACAATATGTGATGGTTTACAAATAAACTGGGGAATAGAAATAAGTGGAGATCATGTACTGAAACCTTTATACCAGCATTTTCATATAAAGATTGAAGATGGGAATCTGAAGAAATGGATAAATTTGAAATTATTTGTTATGATTTCAGTGAGAAGGTAAATAATAGTTTTTAAAAATTTTTATAAAGATCTTTGGCAGAGCAAATCCAAATTTTAGCCATGTTTACCATTATGAATCTTGACAGCTGACAGATCAGATAACTCAGAGGTAAAGGAGCCGGTGTGACCTGTGGTGTCAGTGACAGATAACTCAGAGGTAAAGGAGCCGGTGTGACCTGTGGTGTCAGTGACAGATAACTCTTAGGTAAAGGAGTGTGTGAACGGTGGTTTCAGTGACAGACAATTCTCAGGTAAAGGAGTGTGTGAACGGTGGTTTCAGTGAGAGAGTGAACGCCAGCGGGTCCTCCGGAGTGCGACTGAAGGAAGGGGGCAACATCAACAAATCACTGGTCACACTGGGCAATGTCATTTCTGCCCTGGGTGAGTTTAACAACATCAACAAATTGCTGGTCACACTGGGCAATGTCATTTCTGCCCTGGGTGAGTCTAACAACATCAACAAATCACTGGTCACACTGGGCAATGTCATTTCTGTCCTGGGTGAGTTTAACAACATCAACAAATCGCTGGTCACACTGGGCAATGTCATTTCTGTCCTGGGTGAGTTTAACAACATCAACAAATCACTGGTCACACTGGGCAATGTCATTTCTGTCCTGGGTGAGTTTAACAACATCAACAAATCACTGGTCACACTGGGCAATGTCATTTCTGCCTGGGTGAGTTTAACAACATCAACAAATCACTGGTCACACTGGGCAATGTCATTTCTGTCCTGGGTGAGTTTAACAACATCAACAAATCGCTGGTCACTCTGGGCAATGTCATTTCTGCCCTGGGTGAGTTTAACAACATCAACAAATCACTGGTCACACTGGGCAATGTCATTTCTGTCCTGGGTGGGTTTAACAACATCGACAAATCGCTGGTCACACTGGGCAATGTCATTTCTGCCCTGGGTGGGTTTAACAACATCAACAAATCACTGGTCACACTGGGCAGTGTCATTTCTGTCCTGGGTGAGTTTAACTCCGTATACATCCAATCTGTTACTGCAATCATTTATCTTTTTGGCTGTTGATAACTTAATTACTGTTTGCTTTAAGGTCGCAAAATCAGAAAATGATTTTGTTGATGTATGATTCTACCACATTCTCCTCGCTGTTTCTTTCTCCTTGTGTTTTGTTTTTCAAAGTCTTCTTTTCCTTACATCTTTACTCCAAGAACTCGCGCACTGACCGCGTCGTGATACAATAATGAACAAAGTTGATTATTGTTGGTTGTTTCCCACCTTGCTCAGTGAGTGTGCTGATCATACATAAGCAAACACTTGTTTAGAGTATTTAGAAGGCTGGCTGTGCTTTACGGAAGTTGGTTAGGTAAAGTGAAGAAAAAAGTAGGGGGGAGGGGGAGGGTTGTTCAGTGGAAGGCTGTGTAAAGGGAATGAACTGCGTGTCCTCTGTTCCAGCGGATATGTCGGAGAAGAGATCAAGGTCACGAAGGTCGTCGTGTTTCATCCGGTATCGTGACTCCAAGCTGACTTACCTGCTCAAGGACAGTCTGGGTGGCAATGCCAAGACCATCATGATTGCCAGTCAGTGTGTTGATGGTGTACTGTAGTATTTGTATGATCTGCCATTTGCCCTTCCTCTTGGTTTTCTGTGGGGCTTTTTTTTTTTTTTTTTTGGTAGTTGCTGTCTTTTTTTTGTGTGTAATATAGCTAATGTTGTATTCTCTGTTTCCCTAATTCTTCACATTATTTGGTTACTCTTTTGATAGGCTCAGTGGAAGTCTTTTGGACGAAAGCAAAGTTTTCCCATAAACATTGAATCAACATTTACAAACAGCTTAGAGCCCAAGACTTTCTGTAGTGTCAAGATGTGAAAAAATGTCATCACTACATCTTATGAATGAAAAAAAAACATGTGTTTGTAAATTTTGTTGTTGCCGTTGCTGTGTCATGTTTTGTGTGGCAAGAGCAATCACTGCCAAATCATTAGGGGGCAACTCGCCAACGGAGACGCAGCCTGGCCACTGAGCCACTTTGGTTGTGTTCAGAGTGGTGCCTGTTCTGCTCTGTCATACACAGGACACCACATTCTGAGCCACTTTGGGTGTGTTCAGAGTGGTGCCTGTTCTGCTCTGTCATACACAGGACACCCCATTCTGAGCCACTTTGGGTGTGCTCAGAGTGGTGCCTGTTCTGCTCTGTCATACACGGGACTTTGGGTGTGTTCAGAGTGGTGCCTGTTCTGCTCTGTCATACACAGGACACCCCATTCTGAGCTACTTTGGGTGTGTTCAGAGTGGTGCCTGTTCTGCTCTGTCATACACAGGACACCACATTCTGAGCCACTTTGGGTGTGTTCAGAGTGGTGCCTGTTCTGCTGTGTCATACACAGGACACCACATTCTGAGCCACTTTGGGTGTGTTCAGAGTGGTGCCTGTTCTGCTCTGTCATACACGGGACTTTGGGTGTGTTCAGAGTGGTGCCTGTTCTGCTCTGTCATAGACAGGACACCCCATTCTGAGCTACTTTGGGTGTGTTCAGAGTGGTGCCTGTTCTGCTCTGTCATACACAGGACACCCCATTCTGAGCCACTTTGGGTGTGTTCAGAGTGGTGCCTGTTCTGCTGTGTCATACACAGGATACCCCATTCTGAGCCACTTTGGGTGTGTTCAGAGTGGTGCCTGTTCTGCTGTCATACACAGGACACCCCATTCTGAGCCACTTTGGGTGTGTTCAGAGTGGTGCCTGTTCTGCTGTGTCATACACAGGATACCCCATTCTGAGCCACTTTGGGTGTGTTCAGAGTGGTGCCTGTTCTGCTGTCATACACAGGACACCCCATTCTGAGTCACTTTGGGTGTGTTCAGAGTGGTGCCTGTTCTGCTCTGTCATACACAGGACACCACATTCCAAGTTCCCTGATGATTCCAAGTTCCCTGATGACAACAGTAATTGTTTATTTGCGGAGCCAGCATGAGTGAGCACCCCCATTCGGAGGGTCTGCCTCCTCCGTCCACCTCAATCCCAATAAACTCACCGATATTGGTGACCTTGACCTGACCTGACCTGACCTGAACTGACCTGACCTGACCTGACCTGACCAAGGGCATAGACATGGAGAGGAAATCAGAGCTTGAGGTCATTATGAGAACAGAACTTGAGGCTTTGTTATGCTATGATGAGTATGATGAAAAAGATGCTGTGAAGGGCTGCACTCGATGCTTGCATTCATGATATGTCCCAATGTCAGCCAGCCCCGAGAGATACAGACACCTGCTGTGTTGATACAATCAGTTTGAGCAACACTCTCAGAGGAGCATCCCTTAAGTGTAAGAAACCCAGCTGTGTTGTTTCAGTTTTCCCAGTTGAGCCCGTAGCCAACTCAACTCCGGGGAGAAGCCAATCATGGGCCAAAAAATCCTTTAACTATTAACCCTCTTCAGTATGCACTTATCTGAGCTTAGTTACGCCGAAAACCATCGGCAAGATAAGTAACTCCGTAATTTGAACATGGTTACCCATTTAAAAATTAATTTAAAAGAGAGGAAAGGAAATAATGAAATGAAAATCATGAAAAGCATTTTAAAAATTCCTACAAATATATATGTTGCTATATCATAAGTTTGAAGAATGTCACATGAGCCATTTACTTGAGAAAAAAAAAATCTTTTTCTTCAGAACTTTCTTCCGAATCGTTGTTTATCATATCTGGAACCTCATCCCAGTCGAAATCTAGGTCACTGTAAGCATCATCACCCAGCACTTTCACTAAGTCTTATGCCATAAATCCCACAAATCACAATATCTTCATTACTAAATCTCATTATAGAACAGCAGAAATCAAGGTTAGCCATGGTAAAAAAACAGCATTTCGACCACAAAACTTTGAAAATTCATAAATCGAGAACTACGGCACGCATCGACTCGCGTTTTTTTGCACACAGAAGTGAATGGCTACAGGAAGAAGGAAGTCACGTTCTCGCAAGACTTCCTTTTCTACGAGAAACATGGCGGCGCTCATTGTTGCCATGTGTTTTACTGGGCGCTGGCAGGCGCTCAGCCTTTTGGCAGTGTGATTTCTGGTCGGGCGCTAGCGGGTGCATGCTTGTCAAGAAGGTTAATGCTTTTGATGGGAATTAAACCTAAGGCCTCCCAGCTGGGAATCGCAATGCTTAGCAGTGTACCACAGCAGCTGGTGTTCATGAATTGTTTTGCAGTTTTGCAGTTTCTTTTTTTTCTTGAATTTTTTTTCTTTTTTAATATTTATTGTGATGTGTTCATTTGTCAATTGTTATCAATAGTTGTCATACATGACAATTTTTTTTCCCCAGCTATATCACCATCAGAGCTGAACTATGGGGAATCCCTCAGTACGCTGATGTACGCAAACCGTGCCAAGAACATCATCAACAAACCAACAGTGAATGAGGTGAGAGATGCAGACCACAGTGTTGTGGTCATGGAGTGTATACAGTGTGCAGTGACATGTGGTGTGAGCACAGCGTTAGGTCCCCAGCACAGTGAGAAGTCAGTAAGATGGGATGGTGTCATGGCGGCCCTGCATCACAGTGCAGGGAGCTGTGGTGCAAGCACAGTGTTAGGTCCCCTGCATCACAGTGCCAGTCAGTTGTGGTGTGAGCACAGTGTTAGGTCCCCAGCACAGTGAGAAGTCAGTAAGATGGGATGATGTCATTGTGGCCCTGCATCACAGTGCCAGTCAGTGAGTTGTGGTGTGAGCACAGTGTTAGGTCCCCAGCACAGTGAGAAGTCAGTAAGGTGGGATGGTGTCATGGCGGCCCTGTATCACAGTGCAGTGAGTTGTGGTGTGAGCACAGTGTTAGGTCCCCAGCACCGTGCGAAGTCAGTAAGGTGGGATGGTGTCATTGTGGCCCTGCATCACAGTGCAGTGAGCTGTGGTGTGAGCACAGTGTTAGGTCCCCAGCACCGTGCGAAGTCAGTAAGGTGGGATGGTTTCATTGTGGCCCTGCATCACAGTGCAGTGAGCTGTGGTGTGAGCACAGTGTTAGGTCCCCTGCATCACAGTGCAGTGAGCTGTAGTGTGAGCACAGTGTTAGGTCCCCAGCACAGTGAGAAGTCAGTAAGATGGGATGGTGTCATTGTGGCCCTGCATCACAGTGCAGTGAGCTGTGGTGTGAGCACAGTGTTAGGTCCCCTGCATCACAGTGCAGTGAGCTGTGGTGTGAGCACAGTGTTAGGTCCCCAGCACCGTGAGAAGTCAGTAAGATGGGATGGTGTCATTGTGGCCCTGTATCACAGTGCCAGTCTGAGTTGTGGTGTGAGCACAGTGTTAGGTACCCAGCACAGTGAGAAGTCAGTAAGGTGGGATGGTGTCATGGCGGCCCTGCATCACAGTGCAGTGAGTTGTGGTGTGAGCACAGTGTTAGGTCCCCAGTACAGCGAGAAGTAAGTAAGGTGGGATGGTGTCATTGTGGCCCTGCATCACAGTGCAGTGAGCTGTGGTGTGAGCACATTGTTAGGTCCCCAGCACAGTGAGAAGTCAGTAAGGTGGGATGGTGTCATGGCGGCCCTGCATCACAGTGCAGTGAGCTGTGGTGTGAGCATAGTGTTAGGTCCCCAGCACAGTGAGAAGTCAATAAGGTGGGATGGTGTCATGGCGGCCCAGCATCACAGTGCAGTGAGCTGTGGTGTGAGCAGTGTTAGGTCCCCAGCACAGTGAGAAGTCAGTAAGGTGGGATGGTGTCATTGTGGTCCTGCATCACAGTGCAGTGAGCTGTGGTGTGAGCACAGCGTTAGGTCCCCAGCACAGTGAGAAGTAAGTAAGATGGGATGGTGTCATGGCGGCCCTGCATCACAGTGCCAGTCAGTGAGTTGTGTGAGCACAGTGTTAGGTCCCCAGCACAGTGAGAAGTCAGTAAGGTGGGATGATGCATTGTGGCCCTGCATCACAGTGCAGTGAGCTATGGTGTGAGCACAGTGTTAGGTCCCCAGCACAGTGAGAAGTCAGTAAGGTGCGATGATGTCATTGTGGCCCTGCATCACAGTGCAGTGAGCTGTGGTGTGAGCACAGTGTTAGGTCCCCAGCACAGTGAGAAGTCAGTAAGGTGGGATGGTGTCATTGTGGCCCTGCATCACAGTGTAGTGAGTTGTGGTGTGAGCACAGTGTTAGGTCCCCTGCATCACAGTGCAGTGAGCTGTGGTGTGAGCACATTGTTAGGTCCCCAGCACCATAAGTCAGTAAGGTGGGATGATGTCATTGTGGCCCTGCATCACAGTGCAGTGAGTTGTGGTGTGAGCACAGTGTTAGGTCCCCTGCATCACAGTGCAGTGAGCTGTGGTGTGAGCACATTGTTAGGTCCCCAGCACCATAAGTCAGTAAGGTGGGATGATGTCATTGTGGCCCTGCATCACAGTGCAGTGAGTTGTGGTGTGAGCACAGTGTTAGGTCCCCTGCATCACAGTGCAGTGAGCTGTGGTGTGAGCACATTGTTAGGTCCCCAACACCGTGAGAAGTCAGTAAGGTGGGATGGTGTCATTGTGGCCCTGCATCACAGTGCAGTGAGATGTAGTGTGAGCACATTGTTAGGTCCCCAGCACAGTGAGAAGTCAGTAAGGTGGGATGATGTCATGGTAGCCCTGCATCACTGTGGAGTGAGCTGTGGTGTGAGCACAGTGTTAGGTCCCCAGCACAGTGAGAAGTCAGTAAGGTGGGATGGTGTCATTGTGGCCCTGCATCACAGTGTAGTGAGTTGTGGTGTGAGCACAGTGTTAGGTCCCCTGCATCACAGTGCAGTGAGCTGTGGTGTGAGCACATTGTTAGGTCCCCAGCACCATAAGTCAGTAAGGTGGGATGATGTCATTGTGGCCCTGCATCACAGTGCAGTGAGTTGTGGTGTGAGCACAGTGTTAGGTCCCCTGCATCACAGTGCAGTGAGCTGTGGTGTGAGCACATTGTTAGGTCCCCAACACCGTGAGAAGTCAGTAAGGTGGGATGGTGTCATTGTGGCCCTGCATCACAGTGCAGTGAGATGTAGTGTGAGCACATTGTTAGGTCCCCAGCACAGTGAGAAGTCAGTAAGGTGGGATGATGTCATGGTAGCCCTGCATCACTGTGGAGTGAGCTGTGGTGTGAGCACAGAGTTAAGTCCCCTGCATCACAATGCAGTGAGCTGTAGTGTGAGCACAGTGTTAGGTTCCCAGAACCTTGAGAAGTCAGTAAGGTGGGATATGTCATGGCGGCCCTGCATCACAGTGCAGTGAGCTGTGGTTGTGAGCACATTGTTAGGTCCCCAGCACAGTGAGAAGTCAGTAAGATGGGATTATGTCATTGTGGCCCTGCATCACAGTGCAGTGAGCTATGGTGTGAACACAGTGTTAGGTCCCCAGCACAGTGAGAAGTCAGTAAGATGGGATGATGTCATTGCGGCCCTGCATCACAGTGCAGTGAGCTGCGTGTGAGCACGGTGTTAGGTCCCCAGCACAGTGAGAAGTCAGTAAGGTGGGATGGTGTCATTGTGGCCCAGCATCACAGTGCAGTGAGCTGTGGTGTGAGCACAGTGTTAGGTCCCGAGCACAGTGAGAAGTAAGTAAGGTGGGATGGTGTCATCGCGGCCCTGCATCACAGTGCAGTGAGCTGTGGTGTTAGCACAGTGTTAGGTACCCAGCATAGTTAGAAGTCAGCAAAGTGGGATGGTGTCATGGCGGCCCTGCATCACAGTGCAGTGAGCTGTGGTGTGAGCACAGTGTTAGGTCCCCAGCACAGTGAGAAGTCAGTAAGGTGGGATGGTGTCATTGTGGCCCTGCATCACAGTGCCAGTCAGTGAGTTGTGGTGTGAGCACAGTGTTAGGTCCCCAGCACAGTGAGAAGTCAGTAAGGTAGGATGGTGTCATGGCGGCCCTGTATCACAGTGCAGTGAGCTGTAGTGTGAGCACAGTGTTAGGTCCCCAGCACAGTGAGAAGTCAGTAAGGTGGGATGGTGTCATGGCGGCCCTGCATCACAGTGCAGTGAGTTGTGGTGTGAGCACAGTGTTAGGTCCCCAGCACAGTGAGAAGTAAAATGGGATGGTGTCATGGCGGCCCTACATCACAGTGCAGTGAGCTGTGGTGTGAGCACAGTGTTAGGTCCCCAGCACAGTGAGAAGTCAGTAAGATGGGATGGTGTCATGGCGGCCCTACATCACAGTGCAGTGAGCTGTGGTGTGAGCACAGTGTTAGGTCCCCAGCACAGTGAGAAGTCAGTAAGGTGGGATGATGTCATTGTGGCCATGCATCACAGTGCAGTGAGCTATGGTGTGAGCACAGTGTTAGGTCCCCTGCATCACAGTGCAGTGAGCTGTGGTGTGAGCACAGTCTTAAGTCCCCTGCATCACAGTGCAGTGAGTTGTGGTGTGAGCACAGTGTTAGGTCCCCAGCACAGTGAGAAGTCAGTAAGATGGGATGGTGTCATTGTGACCCTGCATCACAGTGCAGTGAATTGTGGTGTGAGCACAGTGTTAGGTCCCCAGCACCGTGAGAAGTCAGTAAGGGGGGATGGTGTCATGGCGGCCCTGCATCACAGTGCAGTGAGTTGTGGTGTGAGCACAGTGTTAGGTCCCCAGCACAGTGAGAAGTCAGTAAGGTGGGATGGTGTCATGGCAGCCCTGCATCACAGTGCAGTGAGCTGTGGTGTGAGCACAGTGTTAGGTCCCCAGCACAGTGAGAAGTCAGTAAGGTGGGATGGTGTCATGGCGGCCCTGCATCACAGTGCCAGTCTTGGGTCCATGTTTAGTCATTTATAGTAGTTTGGATTAAAAAAAAAACCGAATTATCCCGTCGACGATCAGATGAATTTTTGTACCGCTAGACACTTCTGGGTTGTTTTTTTCTTAGATAGTCCTCCCTCCTCCCCACCAATGTGGAGCCAATAAAGCCAATTCTTTTACTAAAAAAAAAACGAAAAAAAAGTGAGTTTAGTTTGAGTGCACGTGTCTGTGTGTTACTGAGGTTTTGACTGATCAGTGTTGTCTTATCAGCAATGTGTGGACTGTGTGTTGCTGAGTTTTTGACTGATCAGTGTTGTCTCTTGTCAGCAATGTGTGGACTCTGCATGCTGACTTATCATGTCTGAATCAAGGTTTCTGTTAAAATCTTTTTAGAAAATTAAAAAAATGTATATTTATTGTTAAGTGCTCATTTGTAGTGAAGAGTTACAAGTGTACCATCATTGTAGTTTGAATCAGATTTACATTGGCACAGTCTGCTCTTATATCTGAAGGAATTTTCATGTGGTTTAGTAAAGTATTACTGAAATGAATTAAACTGAATTGAATCATGTTTGGTTAGGCAGCACTAAGTCATCAACAATATACTCTTTCTGGCGATGTCAGTTACATTCTATGCAGAGTAAAAAAAATGCTTTTGAAATATTTAACTTGTTCTGGATGCATGCAAATGGCACATAATCCAACTGAAATGTTATGTCTTCGTATTGGTCAAGGTTATCCAGATATGAGTCTGGAACAGTGGAATAAGACAGATGGAATAAGACAGGTGAATAAGACAGGTGGAATAAGACAGATGGAAACAGGAAGCTGATAATGGAAGTGGCATGATGATGGGTGATGGCAGAAAGTGTGATCAGCAGTCAGAAGGTTTCCGACCATTTTCAAGTCGCACCAAAAGAACTGCGGTGTGGTAACGAAGATACCTGCTTTCCAGCTTATTTTCAGAAAAGTCTATGTCCAGTTTTGAGAGTCTTCAAAGAGAGTAGCTTTCCAGCTTATTTTGAGAAAAGTCTGTGTCCAGTTTGAGAGTCTTCAAAGAGAGTAGCTTTCCAGCTTATTCTGAGAAAAGTCTGCGTCGGTTTGAGAGTCTTCAAAGAGAGTAGCTTTCCAGCTTATTCTGAGAAAAGTCTGCGTCCGGTTTTGAGAGTCTTCAAAGAGAGTAGCTTTCAGCTTATTCTGAGAAAAGTCTGCGTCGGTTTGAGAGTCTTCAAAGAGAGTAGCTTTCCAGCTTATTCTGAGAAAAGTCTGCGTCGGTTTTGAGAGTCTTCAAAGAGAGTAGCTTTCCAGCTTATTCTGAGAAAAGTCTGCGTCCGGTTTTGAGAGTCTTCAAAGAGAGTAGCTTTCCAGCTTATTCTGAGAAAAGTCTGCGTCCGTTTTGAGAGTCTTCAAAGAGAGTAGCTTTCCAGCTTATTCTGAGAAAAGTCTGCGTCCGGTTTTGAGAGTCTTCAAAGAGAGTAGCTTTCCAGCTTATTCTGAGAAAAGTCTGCGTCCGGTTTTGAGAGTCTTCAAAGAGAGTAGCTTTCCAGCTTATTCTGAGAAAAGTCTGCGTCCGGTTTTGAGAGTCTTCAAAGAGAGTAGCTTTCCAGCTTATTCTGAGAAAAGTCTGCGTCCGGTTTTGAGAGTCTTCAAAGAGAGTAGCTTTCCAGCTTATTCTGAGAAAAGTCTGCGTCCGGTTTTGAGATCTTCAAAGAGATTAGCTTTCCAGCTTATTCTGAGAAAAGTCTGTGTCCAGTTTCAGATTCTTCAAAGAGATTTAGGAAGTTTAGCTTTTCAGAATGTCTGCGTCGGTTTTGAGAGTCTTCAAGAGGAGTAGTCTTCCAGCTTATTCTGAGAAAGTCTGCGTCCGGTTTGAGAGTCTGTCAAGAGAGTGCTTTCCAGCTTATTCTGAGAAAAGTCTGCGTCCGGTTTTGAGAGTCTTCAAAGAGAGTAGCTTTCCAGCTTATTCTGAGAAAAGTCTGCGTCCGGTTTTGAGAGTCTTCAAAGAGAGTAGCTTTCCAGCTTATTCTGAGAAAAGTCTGCGTCCGGTTTTGAGAGTCTTCAAAGAGAGTAGCTTTCCAGCTTATTCTGAGAAAAGTCTGCGTCCGGTTTTCAGATTCTTCAAAGAGATTAGCTTTCCAGCTTATTCTGAGAAAAGTCTGTGTCCAGTTTTCAGATTCTTCAAAGAGAGTTTATGAGGAAAGTGTTTAGAGTCTGTTTACAGCACAGTGTACAGTGTGTGAGTTTTGCCAGAGTTCGTCTCACAGCTCAGTGATGGTAGGATCATCGTCTGTGAAAATCTCCACTGTGATCAGTCACATCACCTGACTGCTTCGCTCTGGTACAAAATGACCCAGTGTCATTTCTGACTCATTCTGTTGCCATGCGTGTGCTGGCGGTCAGCATGAGTGGCCATGGCGTCAGCCAGAATGAGGATGATGGGGGAGATCGCTTCATGGCTGTGCCACTTTCAGATGGGGGAAAAGGTCCATGTGGTATCTTCACTCTTGAAGCTGACAGAATCAGTCGGAAT
The DNA here is from genome assembly GCA_033310375.1 of Conus canariensis. Lineage (NCBI taxonomy): Eukaryota > Metazoa > Mollusca > Gastropoda > Neogastropoda > Conidae > Conus > Conus canariensis. The sequence goes on from CM065717.1 coordinate 100,297,132, forward strand.
TGATAATGATGATAATGAATACTTGTATAGCGCCTATTCTCGGCTAGAGACCAAGCTCTAAGCGCTTTACAATCAACATTCATTTACACAATGGGCTGCCTACCTGGGTAGTGCTGACTGAAGAGCTGCCAGCTGGTGCTTCATTCAGTCGTTTCCCGTGTCATCCAGTCAATATCGTTCACTCAATTTCCTTGCTTCCTTCATTCTTTCCATTTCAGGGTGCATACTATGTGTAATGTGTCATCCATACCAAAGGCCAAACTGGCCTACTCTTCCGAAAGTTGGTGATGGGATTTTACGTGTGTGCAAGATTATTATGCGTGCATTCACACACAGAACCTCGGTTAATAGTCTCATTCGAAGGACTGTATGACAGATGGAATCAGAACCAATATTAACTCCGAGGGAAAAATCCCCCTGTACCGAAACGCCCTGGCGGAGATTCGAAATCGCAACCCCAGGATCACCAAGATTACGAGTCCAGCGCTCTACCAATTGAGCTATTCTGGAATTAAAATGTGAAAGGAGACGGAAGGCTTCCTATGAGGTTATGTTATAAGGCATTCTGGTGTATGGTTTAATGATGATGATCATTTTTTTTTTCCATTCTGGAATTGCTCTTGCAGGATCCCAATGTGCGACTTATCTGTGAACTTCGGAAAGAGATTGCTCGACTGAAAGCCCAGCTTGCTGCAAATGCCGTGAGTGTCGTATAGTGAAATGAAAGCAAGTGTGTGTGTGCGTGTGTGTGTGTGTGTGTGTGTGTGTGTGTGTGTGTGTGTGTGTGTGTGTGTGTGTGGACACTTGCGTTAAGTGTGCGTGTGTGTGTGTGTGTGGTGTGTGTGTGTGTGTGTGTGTGTGTGTGTGTACACATGTGTTAAGTGTGTGTGTGTGTGTGTGTGTGTGTGTGTGTGTGAATGTTGTATTTTTTGTGTGTATGTGTTTGTGTGTGTGTGGTATGTGTTTGTGTGTGTGTGCGTGTGTGTGTGTGTGTTCTTACCTGACCAAAGAAATTCTCTAGCTAGGTGTTAATACCTTCACATCTCTAGAGACGCAGCAGCAATTTGACAGGATATAACTGGTCCCTGTTGGTGTGCTCCCTGCCACTTGCCTTCCCCTGACTGATGGGTAACTCACCCTAGTTCTGGCTGTGAATCTTCTTAAGGGTCGTCTGTATGTGTTTGCAGTGTGTGAGTGTGTTCATATGTCTCTGTATCTTTGTGGACGTGTGCATTTGTCTCGGACAACTTTTCTCATTGATTTCATCATCTGATGTCAACATTTTAGATCAGTAAGGATACAAACCACCTTTATAGTCACAAAAGTAATAGACAATAACCATCACCTTATAGAACTGACAAATCTTTTAAAGCAAAGTTAGCATTTGACTGAGACATGTAAAACAAAATTCATGAGCATTCATAGACACAAAGTCAGATATGATTTTTTTTTAAAGTTACATCTCTGTTACATACAGCAGTAGTTAAAAGATGGTTTTAATACAGTAGTAACTGGAATGTGTGAGTGAAATCATGATTTGACTCGTGAACTTTCACCTTTTTGGTCACAGAGAAATCAGACGCCATCTCTGGATTATTGTGTGTGGTGGATTACATTTAGAAAGGGAGGCTGTGTTATTTTGAGACTTTCATGTGGGGTCTGTAATGATAGTAGTTATGTGCCCTTGAGTACACTTTCTGTTTTAGGATGTTGCCGTGACGACCAGTGTTCATGAAGAACTCCATGAGAAGGAAGCCAAGGTGAGTGTTAGCAATCATGAATGAAAAGAGAAATAGACAGGAGTCAAAGAAATCCGTGTGAATCTTCAGATGGGAAGAAATATATATCAAATTATGTAACCCATTATGCCACGCTACAATGATTATTTCTGCTTCAGCTCCTCAACATCAATGCCTGTGGGTAGTTTCAGCAAAGTGTTCATTTTGTAGCATCATCTCCATCACAATGATCCTCATTGGTTATTTTTAGAAAAACCTGTAGCTCTTCATGCCCTGCTCTCACGGTGACTCCAGTTTTCATGTTAGGGGTGAAATGAATGGTGTAGGAGTAACGCCACTGCCTCCCTCCTGCTCTTCACGCCCCCCCCCCCCCACTCCCCACCCACCATCGCGCCTCGCCCTCCCAACCTAGATCTTGATATATTGCATCAGCAGATTCCTAGGGATATCCTTGAAGAGACAAGTTACAGTATGCTCTCCAGAGGGGAATAGTGATTGTGTGTGGCTCCACAGCCAAGTGATTATGGCTGGCAGTAGGACTGTTGACAGTATGCTCTTCAGAGGGCAATATACTGTGGCTCTACAACCCAGTGAGTATGGCTGGCAGTAGGAGTGTTTGTTGTGTCCAGCACATACAACTGGCTGTGGTGAGCACCACCAAATGACTCCGCATCAGCACAGGGTATCCTCTGATGAGTGGCTTTGTGGCAGTCTGACACTGATAGCTTAGGATTGCTGGCTGTGGGACTGGGACAAATTTTCATTTTATCTTGGAATGTCCAAAATATGATACAGTACAAAGTCATTTTTCGTCATATATTCACAGGAAAATGTCTGTTGTTGTTCTTCTTGTCCTTGTTGTTTTTGTAATTTCCTTGTATCAAAGAAAAGACAACTGTTCTGTAAGGCTTTGTTCTGCGAATGAGAAAGTGCTACAAGGTCTCTTCTTTTTAAAAAAAAATGTTTATGATGAATTCTTTTTAGATAGTTTCTTATGTTTGGCAGAACAGTCTGTTGAAACGTGTTTACCTCTTGCTCCAAGCAGGAACGTTAGATTTAATGAGTTCTATTGTTGTGTTTGGCAGGAACAGTCTGTTGAAACATGTTTCCCTCTTGCTCCAAGCAGGAACGTTAGATGTAATGAGTCTTATTGTTGTGTGCTGCAGATGAAAGTGCTGACTGACCAGTGGACGGACAAATGGAGACAGGCGGCGGCCATACTGCAGGTAAACAGCTGGTGACTGCTTGATGTTTGATTTTTTGTCAGGCCATGGTTCTCCTCAGTCTTTGGTCTGGGTAGGTCACTGGTGTCAATGGAATTGTATTTGTGACATGTTTTCTGTGTTAATGGAATCCTGTTTGTGACATGTTGTCTGTGTTAATGGAATCCTGTTTGTGACATGTTGTCTGTGTTAATGGAATCCTATTTGTGACATGTTGTCTGTGTTAATGGAATCCTATTTGTGACATGTTGTCTGTGTTAATGGAATCCTATTTGTGACATGTTGTCTGTGTTAATGGAATCCTATTTGTGACATGTGTTCTGTGTTAATGGAATCCTATTTGTGACATGTCTGTGTTAATGGAATCCTATTTGTGACATGTTGTCTGTGTTAATGGAATCCTATTTGTGACATGATGTCTGTGTTAATGGAATCCTATTTGTGACATGTTTTCTGTGTTAATGGAATCCTATTTGTGACATGTTTTCTGTGTTAATGGAATCCTATTTGTGACATGTTTTCTGTGTTAATGGAATCCTATTTGTGACATGTTTTCTGTGTTAATGGAATCCTATTTGTGACATGTTGTCTGTGTTAATGGAATCCTATTTGTGACATGTTTCTGTGTTAATGGAATCCTATTTGTGACATGTTGTCTGTGTTAATGGAATCCTATTTGTGACATGTTGTCTGTGTTAATGGAATCCTATTTGTGACATGTCTGTGTAGGATCCTATTGTGACATGTTCGTGTAATGGAATCCTATTTGTGACATGTTGTCTGTGTTAATGGAATCCTATTTGTGACATGTGTGTTTATCTGTGATTTTTAATGGAATCCTATTTGTGACATGTTGTCTGTGTTAATGGAATCCTATTTGTGACATGATGTCTGTGTTAATGGAATCCTATTTGTGACATGTTTCTGTGTTAATGGAATCCTATTTGTGACATGTCTGTGTTAATGGAATCCTATTTGTGACATGATGTCTGTGTTAATGGAATCCTATTTGTGACATGATGTCTGTGTTAATGGAATCCTATTTGTGACATTTTGTCTGTGTTAATGGAATCCTATTTGTGACATGTTTTCTGTGTTAATGGAATCCTATTTGTGACATGTTTTCTGTGTTAATGGAATCCTATTTGTGACATGTTCTGTGTTAATGGAATCCTATTTGTGACATGTCTGTGTTAATGGAATCCTATTTGTGACATGTTCTGTGTTAATGGAATCCTATTTGTGACATGTCTGTGTTAATGGAATCCTATTTGTGACATGTTTTCTGTGTTAATGGAATCCTATTTGTGACATGATGTCTGTGTTAATGGAATCCTATTTGTGACATGTTTTCTGTGTTAATGGAATCCTATTTGTGACATGTTTTCTGTGTTAATGGAATCCTATTTGTGACATGTTGTCTGTGTTAATGGAATCCTATTTGTGACATGTTTTCTGTGTTAATGGAATCCTATTTGTGACATGATGTCTGTGTTAATGGAATCCTATTTGTGACATGTTTTCTGTGTTAATGGAATCCTATTTGTGACATGTTTTCTGTGTTAATGGAATCCTATTTGTAACATGTTTTCTGTGTTAATGGAATCCTATTTGTAACATGTTTTCTGTGTTAATGGAATCCTATTTGTGACATGTTTTCTGTGTTAATGGAATCCTATTTGTGACATGTTTTCTGTTTTAATGGAATCCTATTTGTGACATGTTCTGTGTACCTCGGACCTGGGCAGGTCATTGGTGTTAATGGAATCCTATTTGCGACATGTTCTGTGTACCTCGGACCTGGGCAGGTCATTGGTGTTAATGGAATCCTATTTGCGACATGTTCTGTGTACCTCGGACCTGGGCAGGTCATTGGTGTTAATGGAATCCTATTTGCGACATGTTCTGTGTACCTCGGACCTGGGCAGGTCATTGGTGTTAATGGAATCCTATTTGCGACATGTTCTGTGTACCTCGGACCTGGGCAGGTCATTGGTGTTAATGGAATCCTATTTGCGACATGTTCTGTGTACCTCGGACCTGGGCAGGTCATTGGTGTTAATGGAATCCTATTTGCGACATGTTCTGTGTACCTTGGACCTGGGCAGGTCATTGGTGTTAATGGAATCCTATTTGCGACATGTTCTGTGTACCTCGGACCTGGGCAGGTCATTGGTGTTAATGGAATCCTATTTGCGACATGTTTTCTGTGTTAATGGAATCCTATTTGTGACATGTCTGTGTTAATGGAATCCTATTTGTGACATGTTTTCTGTGTTAATGGAATCCTATTTGTGACATGTTTTCTGTTTTAATGGAATCCTATTTGTGACATGTTTTCTGTGTTAATGGAATCCTATTTGTGACATTTTTCTGTTTTAATGGAATCCTATTTGTGACATGTTTTCTGTTTTAATGGAATCCTATTTGTGACATGTTGTCTGTGTTAATGGAATCCTATTTGTGACATGTTGTCTGTGTTAATGGAATCCTATTTGTGACATGTTTTCTGTGTTAATGGAATCCTATTTGTGACATGTTTTCTGTGTTAATGGAATCCTATTTGTGACATGTCTGTGTTAATGGAATCCTATTTGTGACATGTTTTCTGTGTTAATGGAATCCTATTTGTGACATGTTGTCTGTGTTAATGGAATCCTATTTGTGACATGTTTTCTGTTTTAATGGAATCCTATTTGTGACATGTTGTCTGTGTTAATGGAATCCTATTTGTGACATGTGTTCTGTGTTAATGGAATCCTATTTGTGACATGTTTTCTGTGTTAATGGAATCCTATTTGTGACATGTTTTCTGTGTTAATGGAATCCTATTTGTGACATGTTTTCTGTGTTAATGGAATCCTATTTGTGACATGTTTTCTGTGTTAATGGAATCCTATTTGTGACATGTTTTCTGTACCTAGGACCTGGGCAGTTCATAAGTGTTAATGGAATCCTATTTGTGACATGTTTTGTGTACCTAGGACCTGCACATTATCATCTTCTAGGAAGAATCAGCACCCATATCATATTTGAAAATTTAGTAGAGGACATGACTTGTGACATGCAAATCCATACAATTAGTATGTGAGGTTTTGTTTTATTTTAGCTCTTTAGATTTAACTCTTTCCGCATGCTGGTTCTGAGTTTGAATGTCTGTATCCAGACAGAACAAAAGGTACATTTTCTCTTTTTTTCTGTTTTTCCTCTTCCTGTGCCTTTGCTGCCCTTTTGTCGCTGTTTTTTCCACCCGGTTCACTTATTTCTCTCTCTCTGTCTTGCTCTGTTTCTCTTTCTCTGTCTCTCTCTCTCTGTCTAATTTTCTCACTCCCTCTCTTTCTCTCTTGTCTGTCTGTCTTCTCTCTCTCTCTCTCTCTCTCTCTCTCTCTCTCTCTCTCTCTTCTCTCTCTCTCTTTCTCTCTCTCTCTCTCTAACCTACACTGGAGCAATGTGTCACTGGTCCAGGAGGAGAAGAACTTGGAGCTGAGGAAGGAGGGGAGGGGGGTGGTACTGGACTCGTCCCACCCCCACCTGATCAGCCTGGAAGATGACGTGCTCAGCACTGGGGTCATGCTCTACCACCTCAAGGTCAGAGGGCACCACTGTTGGTGATAGTCGTGATCATGTCCTGCCTGCTGTACTCTGTGTGCATATCGTGTGATGAAAAAAAACAACAACACAGGATTAAAAAAGGTTTTGCAGTATATAACGTTCACATCACTGCCTGGCATTTAGTGTGGTATAGTACATTGAATTACAGAGTTCAGTTCAAGACATTTCCTTGTCAGTGTTGTTTTCAGTGTCAAGAATCTTAACAAATTATTTTGATTTTTTTTTTAAAGATCTTGCAGCCATATGATTATATTATCAGAAAAAGTGACAGGAAGTTGCTTCTGGAGGTTGCCAGATGGAAATACTGAACAGTCTTATAAGTATTTGTGGTGTATATTGGGGAACTGTTCATGTGGATATCTTGTGGATGCATTGTGTCAGGTGGCTGGGCAAGTGTGAGATGGTGTTCTATTTGCTATGGATGGTGTAAACATAGGTGTATTCTACAGCGTGTACATTTCTGCTATTTTATTCTGTGGCCTGAAATCCTCCATGCCTCAGTAGAGATTGCTGATCATTTTCCACCTGCTCCTTCACTGGCTGTGCACGTGAATGTCTGTGTGCGTTACTTCACATCTACACACCTTCCTCTCAACTCTGCATTTCCTCTGATACTTGTCTCCTGCAATTGCCGACAGGAAAAACCAAGACTCATGATCAAAGGTCGTTTTTCTTTCCTAGCCCCAGCTGTTTGGCAAACAACTTCTGTGTCTTAGACAGGCTGATTCCATCACTGTATTCAAGACAGGCTTGGAAACACTTCTTCCTGTAAAAGCAGTATATGTAACGCTGGCATGACTATCGGTAGTGTATGTATGAGTAAGGTTAGGACTGTCTCTTTATTTTTTATGCATGCCATTGTATGCCTGAAATATGAGCCAGTAAGTCATTGAAGTGAACGCTAGTCATAATGTGGTTTTGTAAAGTGCAGTGAGTTGGCAATAGGAACATGCACTTAACAATTGTCCGATATTGTCAGTATTGTTATTGTTACATTATGAAGTAAGTCCTGACTGTTGAATCTTTGTCAGGTGTCAGTCTTTTAGTCCTATACTTTGTTACTAACTTTGATATCTACTTTTCAGGAGGGTGTGACAAAGATTGGAACAGAGCAGTCACCGGAGGTACAGGACATCGGTAATACAATTATGACTTGTTTGGTCACATGATCACTGAGTTTGAGTGTGTGTATCTACATCCCTTTGTGTAGATATGTAATACAGTTATGACTTGTTTGGTCATATGATCACTGAGTTTGAGTCTGTCTGCATCCCTTTGTGTAGACATGGCATTTTGTAAATAGTGAGTCACATGTTTTGTGTCTGTGTATTGCTTTGGCCAGGCTGATAAAAACCTCTAGTTGTAAATCATCTGAATTCACTTCTTTGACATAAGGCCTTACATTTTAACTCTAGTGCATGCAGCTATTGCTCACTCATGGGTAGTCAAGCTATTCTTTTTTTTTTCTTTATTTTTGTGTTGATGGTGGATTTTTTTTCTTCTTGATATTGTTTTTCATTACTTCATGGTATATGTGCAAGTTTGTTCAGGACTACAGTAAATCCTTTCTTTTGATTGGGTTGAATGGGCATATGTTAAGTCATTTGTTGTATACAAGGTTCATGACTTCTTTTGGCTTGATGTATTACACAGATAGAAAAAATAATAATGAAATAATGAAAATGGATAATAACATGTGCATTCTATCAGCACTGGAGTAACGCCATTGAGACGGTACAAAAGAGGATGCTGGGTAAAAAAGAATATCAGTTAGAACATTTGAGACAGTGAACAGAAACAAAGCAGAAACTGGGATTTGTGTAGCGTAATACTCTGCTTGTTTTTTGTGCTGAATTTTGTTTTATCGTTGTGTGCAACATATGCATTGATATCTTGTTAAATTAATGTGATTATGTGTGTGTGTGCTTGCGCATATCTGTGTATGTGTGTGTGTGCGTGCATGCACCCGGCATGCATGCACCTGATTTTCCTGTAATGTAATGCTGATTTTAGAAAAGTAGTTAAAGACTCAGAATCAAAACTTATTTGGAGAATATTTCGACAGGGTCGCCCTGTCTTCATCAGCTCACTGTTGCTGTTGTGGCAGCGAGGCCTGGTGGGATGACTGTTGTGTGGGGTGAACGGTTGTCAGGATCTGATTGTAGATAGGGGGAAGTTCAAAGCCTTGATCTCTGTTCAGGCTGGGGCGTCTGGTCTTGATTTCGATGGCTTCTTTCACTTTTCTTTTTGTGAGGAAGGGCTCTGTAGATAAGGTCTTGGTTTCTTGGGGGCTGAAACTGTGGCCTGTGGCTTGTAGGTGTTCATGTATGGCAGAAGTAGATTGGTTTTGGTGTTCCTGTAAACGGGTGGTGAGTGGTCTTGCTGTCTCGCCAGTGTAGGTATGGGCACAGTCTTGACGACCTACCTGGTACACTACACCACAATACAATATTCACAGAGTACAGTATTCTCCAAATAAGTGTTGATTCTGAGTCTTTAACTACTTTTCTAATGTTGAATCCAGAATCCAGAAACCTATATTCTTATGTAATGCTAATTGTTCGTTAGGTGCATGTATTATATCGACACATTGATCTGAAGAGATGATTTCCATGCATTGACGTGTTTCGTCACAAAGTGATGATGTGTGTGTTTAGTGTAATCGGCGGAGATGATTTACATGCATGGATACCTTTCGTCACTAAGTGATAATATGTGTGTTTCAACACAGTGATCTGTAGAGATGATTTGCACGCATTGATACGTTTTATCACAAAGTGATAATGTGTGTGCTTCAATGTAGTGATCTGAAGAGATGATTTACACACACTGGTATATCACGTCACAAAGTGATAATGTGTGTGCTTCAATGTAGTAATCTGAAGAGATGATTTACACGCATTAACACATTTCATCACAAAGTGATAATGTGTGTGTTTCAATGTAGTGATCTGAAGAGATGATTTACACACATTGGTATATCACGTCACAAAGTGATAATGTGTGTGTTTCAATGTAGTGATCTGAAGAGATGATTTACATGCATTAACACATTTCGTCACAAAGTGATAATGTGTGTGTTTCAATGTAGTGATCTGAAGAGATGATTTACACACACTGGTATATCACATCACAAAGTGATAATGTGTGTGCTTCAATGTAGTTATCTGAAGAGATGATTTACACACACTGGTATATCACGTCACAAAGTGATAATGTGTGTGTTTCAATGTAGTGATCTGAAGAGATGATTTACGCACATTGACACGTTTCGTCACAAAGTGATCGTGTGTGTGTTCCAACACAGTGATCTGAAGAGATGATTTACACACATTGACACGTTTCGTCACAAAGTGATAATGTGTGTGTTCCAACACAGTGATCTGCGGCGGTGACGCCCATCCTGAGCACTGTGTCATCACATTTGAAGAAGGGGTGGTCACTCTGCACCCAGTAGAAAACGCCAGCTGCCTGGTGAATGGGTTGCCCACCAAGGACCCCACCCAGCTCAACCAGGGTGAGACACAGGAGGCTGGACTGGGTTTTTTTTTCTAAACTTTGATGATCAGAACAAAATGTACCCATTTGATTAAATTGTTTGTTGGGATGCTGTAAAGTTTTCGAAAGAGTTCATCATGTAGGATGACATCTTAAAGGCATTAAAGGAATCAGCTTCATATGTTCTGAACAAAGTTATTTAGCATTTAACTTAACTCCTTGTTATTTCTGCTGATTTGTCAGAAATGATGGTATCTGTTTTACTGCCTTTTTGTAATGTAAGAATTATTGCAAACAATTCTTTTTAACAGTGCTACCTCCAAGTTCATATTCTCTTCATGAACAATGCTACTTGCAAGTTTGTATCCTCTTCATGAATTTTCATATTTCATTATTTTAAAATGATTTTATACATCAGTTATTGCTCAGGATCTAACCATGTTCAAGACTTATTTTTCCACAAACACATGTGTACATCATCAAGAGTTGTTAAATTCCATGAATAACAGTAAATTAGGTCCAAATTCTTCAGTGCAAACTGGCACAGAGATAATGGCCCTGTTTGGTATCTATCTTTTTAGCCACACAATGTTGTTTGGCAAGCCTGAATTTATTCCAGTTACCAGCGTGGTTTGTGTACTGAATGAAAATAGAAAGCAAGTTTATGTAGAAACAGAAGAATCATTCTGTGATTCGACATGTGAAATGATCAGTTTAGTCATTGTCTTTTTCTTGTGTTCTGGACAGGAGCACTGCTTCAGCTGGGAAAGAACAATGTGTTTCGCTTCAACTACCCCGCTGAAGCAGAAAAGCTGAAACAGGTCAGAAAGGTCAGTGACAGGAGGTGTGTTTACAGGTGCTGATTTATGTGTGTTTATCTCCACCAAGGTGAGTATGTTGTCACCTGCGTCTTTTGGTGTGTCTGTCTGACAGCAATCACGCAAAAACTACTGAACCAGTTTTAACAAAACTCAGTGAAAAACCAGCTGCTGTGATGAAGTGGTTAGTGTCTCAGACTCCTGGTTGGGAGGCCGTGGGTTCGATTCCCATCAGAGCCATACGGGATTTTTCTGCCCCAACCAGCTCATACCACAGTTTGCTATGGATTCAGTTGGGAAGACTGGGACCACACAGTTGGGAAGACTGGGACCACACAGTTGGGAAGACTGGGGCCACACAGTTGCGTTTCATCCACTAAATGGATGCGTCTCTGAGAGTGTTGCTCAAATTTCCTGACCAACACTGCAGGTGTCTGTATCTCTCAGGCCTGGTTGATGCTGGGATATATCATGAAAGTAAGTGTAGAAGACAGCCCTGTCATGCAGTCTCAGATTGGAATAGAAAGCCGTAGCATCATCTTCATCATTCTCATTCTCGTCAATCAGCATTACAAAACAAGAAAAAAGAAAAAGAATCGATTGAAAGATGGGATGTGGCCCGTTGACTTCCTCAGCTGATCTGTGATGAAGATCTGGATCAGAAGGCAGATCCACAAACTGTTCTGCTAGACTGCTTTGAAAAGTAATGATATGATTTTATGGAAGATGGAATATGTCTTCACGATGTCGCGTAAGTCTTATTTCAGTTTTTTGCTTTTCACATGCCGATTGTCACAGCATGACATGAGGCCTTTTCTGTGCAGTGGATCAGGCACTTTGACAATGTGTTTTTTTCATACTTACTTGACCAAACAAACACCACATTCCCACGTGGCATGAAACAAGGCTGTATTAGCACGATCCCCCCAAAACAAAATTGGGAGAGCAGGGAGCTAACTTCACTTCAATCTTCAAATAGGTCAGCCAGAGTGATCAGCCTTAGTGAGTTCACAGCATTGTGCTATATGAGAACTAGGCCAGTTTTTGCACCTTTTCCTGACTGAGCATGGAGGTGGAAGCGTGTCCTGCTGTTTGGACAGGTAAGTATATCGTAAAACTTCTTTAGAAACATTTCTTTTCTGATACTTACCTGTCCAAACAAATAACATGATGCAACATAATTTTTGTGAATTATCGGCCGGAATTCCCAGTTGAGAAGCCAGAGAATGAGAAGCCTTGCCCTCTGAGAGGAAAGCTGACCAGAACTGGCGTGTATGGGAATCAGTAATAAACACACAGGGAGTCTGAAAACTAGCAGAGGCAAAAGAGGAGGAGAAAACGGTGCTAGTTCTAATAGGGCACAATGGCGTGACACAGCTTTATTTTTCTGTCCAATGCGAGACACTTAGTTAAAGTGCCGAACAAACAAGGCTTACACATTTCTGATCCAACATTTTTGTTGTTGTAGTCCAAGCAGAGGCATGTATCAAACTGTGTACTAGTTCACTAGGGAAAATTAACTTCCCAGAAAGTGATGACGTCATTTTTGCACAATTGTGTGTGTGTTGTCATTGTTTGAATATCGCCTGACCACTTGTGTACAAGCTTTCATGCCGTATCTACATTATCTACAGGAAAATAAACCTAGTCGAGTTTGGTATTAAAAGAATTGTTGGGAATTTGCCTATTCAGTCATCTCAAAAGTACAGATATATTACATTTTTCATGACAACCACTAATTGTCAAACTAACAGCCCCACTTGTAATGGCCGCTCAGCAATGCCAAACACATTGTTGCCAGACCGGCTTCACACAAATGACATTCAGTTCGCCAAGTACGGCATGGTTAACTGGCTGGTGGGGAGCAGCCTGCAGAAAACACCCCTTTCCTTGACCTGCATTCACGGCTTGGCCTCTGCAGCTGTGGGTGAGCTGTAAACTCCCCTGCCTCTCAAAACTAAGTGGCTTGCTCACGGCTTGGCCTCTGCAGCTGTGGGTGAGCTGTAAACTCCCCTGCCTCTCAAAACTAAGTGGCTTGCTCACGGCTTGGCCTCTGCAGCTGTGGGTGAGCTGTAAACTCCCCTGCCTCTCAAAACTAAGTGGCTTGCTCACGGCTTGGCCTCTGCAGCTGTGGGTGAGCTGTAAACTCCCCTGCCTCTCAAAACTAAGTGGCTTGCTCACGGCTTGGCCTCTGCAGCTGTGGGTGAGCTGTAAACTCCCCTGCCTCTCAAAACTAAGTGGCTTGCTCACGGCTTGGCCTCTGCAGCTGTGGGTGAGCTGTAAACTCCCCTGCCTCTCAGAACTAAGTGGCTTGCTCACGGCTTGGCCTCTGCAGCTGTGGGTGAGCTGTAAACTCCCCTGCCTCTCAAAACTAAGTGGCTTGCTCACGGCTTGGCCTCTGCAGCTGTGGGTGAGCTGTAAACTCCCCTGCCTCTCAGAACTAAGTGGCTTGCTGTGAACAGCCGTGGTGAACTCATAAAAGGTGACCAGTCTGGCTGACCTGTCAGGGGATTGCATGAAGATAGCTCCCTGCTCTCCCAGTTTTGTTTTGGGGAGATCCTGAGAGTATGGTGATGTTCCAAGTGTTTGTTTGAACAGGTAAGTATGGGAAAAAGGTATTTATTCAAGGTGCGTAATCACTGGTCAGGAAACGGCACGTCTTGCTGTGAAGATGGATCTGTGAAAAGCAAGAACCTGAAACTGGACTCGCATGACTCATTGTGTAGATACCATGATTAGTTATGAAGGATGGCATCTGCAGCTGACAAGCAATTTCTAATGGATTCATTCAGCACTCGTCTGTGCACTGTGATTATGCATGTGACAGTCTGTACAGAATACGTAATTTCTGCCACTTACGGAGATTTTTAGGCCACCACCTGAACAACTGGAATCATAGAAAATATTTACTGCTTGATGTGGTTTTGGGAGAGCAACTGGCAAGTGGGCAAACCTGAAATGCCCCCCCCCTCCCCCCAGTGTGCATGTGTGTGTGTGTGTGTGTGTGAGTGTGAGTGTGTCTATGTATATGTGTGTGTGCATGTATGTGTGTGTGTGTGTCGTGTGTGTGTGTGTGTGTGTGTGTGTGTGAGTGTGAGTGTGTGTGTGTGGTTGTGTGTGTGTGTGTGTGTTTGTGTGTGTGTGTGTGTGTGTGTGTGTGTTAGTTAGTTAATTCTTGGATTTAACGTCTGTTCACTTAAAGTGATATTAGACAAAATAATGCAGAAATGAGTGGATGAGAGAAATGGAAATAGTGTATGCAAAATGGTAGCATAGGCCTACGTACGAATGTGTGTGTGTATGTGTGTGTGTGTATGTGTGTGCGCGCTTGTGTGTGTGTGTGCGCGCGCGCGCATGCATGTGTGTGTGTGCGTGTGTGTGTGCGACTTTGACAATTGAAAAGAAAATAATGTTCTAAATGTAACAACTTAAAAGATAAATTACAAAGCAAAAAAAAACAAAACAAAAAAAAAACCTGGACATATTTATACAAACGAGCCAACTGGGCTTAACATCAACAAATTTACAAATGTAAAAAAGGCGTGAAGATTCTGGAAAATGCATAGGGAATCTTTTTGTCGGAAGTTGGAGAGAGATGAGTTAAAATAGGAACAGTTAAAAAGAAAATGCAGAGTATTGAAACTGTCGACTGCTCCACAAGCACATTGTAAATTTCTGTGGAATTTTGTACGAAAAGCGTTAACTTTAAGCCTATAAAAGAGAGATTCCAGTTTCTGAAATTTGGGTACATGTACATACGTCTTTGTATACAGTTTACGAATTTGAATGGACGAGTTAGATGGACGTGTAGATTTCTGAGTTCTTGAACAGCAACTCGGTGAAGAACCTTGTGCATGTATTTTAAAGAGTACTGAATCTTTATACAGGTTATAAAAAGACTCAAAAGACTCAATAGGCTTCATGAAGACTCCAAGGTATTTTGATACAGACAGAATTTTCAGAGTTTTTGGATCCCATACGGGCAGTTCTGTCTGCCCATTCATTTCCTACAATCCCACAGTGTGACGGAATCCAGCAAAAGTCCACTGTTATCCCTCTATATGTAAGGAAATGGATCAGAATTTTTAGTTCAGTGATAATCTTGGTGCAATTGGTAGCAGCAATAGATTCCATTGCTTGAAGAACAGATTTGGAATCAACATAAAAAAGTATTCTAGAAAAATCACGTGGAATGTCAGTAATATAATGCAGAGCCATTAGAATTGCTATCAGTTCAGCCATAAAGACAGAAAACCCCTTTCCAAGATGAAAAGATTTATCTGCTTTCAAGGCAGGAATCACAAAGCCGGAATCAGCATTGCCATTTAATAGGGATCCATCTGTATAAACTTTTAAGTGATTAGGATAACTATCGTCAATATGTGACTTGGCCATAGCACCTAAGACGTTATTATTAACAATCTTTTGCAAATCAGTGTATTTATAATCAAACCTTGCCGGGATGAGTTTCCAATTCGGAATGGGACTCAGGGGATAACGTGGGGCAATGGTTTTGTGATCAGTTTTGGCAGATTTCAACAGGTTTGAGGAGTACGTAAGGGTGGTTTTATGTGATCGTATTGTTTTTGCGCGTTTTGGAAAATCTAAATCAGATCGCATGCCAAGTTCATCCTCATTTGAGTTCTGAACAGTAGAACATCTTAGAATGTATTTAGCACAAGCTAATTTTTGATAAGCATCCAGGGGCAAAACACCAGCTTCATAATATGTCCCTAAAATGGAAGCGTAAAGGGGAACTCCCAGGGCTATTCTGTATGCCTTGCAATCTGTGCTTTGTAACTTTTTTAATAGATACTTAGGACCTGAAAAATATACTTCCTGTGCATATGAAATCCTTGTCCTGACCAGAGAATTTGATAAATGAATTAAAGTGCACATATCCTGTCCCCAACTCTGGTAGCTCACAACTTTAAGAAGATTAAGAGCTTTCTTTGCTCGAGTTATGATATATTCAGTATGTGTGCTCCATGATAATTTTGAAGTAGAGTGTACACCTAAAAACTTTATGCAAGATGTGTAGGTAAGTACAGTGTTGTCCATCTTAAAAGTAGGGAGATCATGAAAACTACCACCAGCGTCAAAAAGCATCATATGAGATTTCTCAGCAGACAGACATAACCCATTCTCAAACATAAATCTAGTGATACTGTCTAAGTCTCTTTGATATAATTTTTTCATGTATGTAATTGACCTTAAAGGTGTGTTCTTTTTTAAAGTGACATTCATCCATATCGTGTGCAGACGTTCCGCCGATGGACGTTTCGCCGTCGGATGTTTCGGAGTCGGACGTTTTGCCGACCGGACGTTTAGCCAACGGATGTTTCGCCGACGGATGTTTCGTCGACCGGACGTTTCGCAGACAGACTTTTCGACGCATTATGCATGGGCAACATATAAAAGTATATAACATATAACAATATAAAACATTCTCATCATCTTGTGACATGACATACTCCAAGTTTAATATAAAGACAATATAAAAGTATATACCACACTTACAACACTTCTGTTCACTTTGATTGTGTCACAGATTATGCGCAACAGCTTTGAGAAATACTAAAACATCATCCTGTGCGTACCTTGCAACAAGCGCTTGCAGTCGTGTGTTGACTACTTCGTACTGCTTGTTTTTTCGCATCCTGACGCCCATGGCATGCTGTTCTATCATAAGCTCGGTGCTTGCCTGCTCCTTGCGTAACTTGCTGACAAGCCTGCCAAGTGTTGGGTGCGTGACAGACATTCGCTGATCAAAGGCACGGTGCCAGCCTTCGACCGAGTTATTAGTCCTGGGCAGGTTGTCTTCCACACGATTGTAGACGTTCCACATGGCGACGTCGAATTTCGGGCGTCGACGGCGTCCTCGCTGCACAATGCCCAGCCATGTACTTTCAAAGTAGGCGAGGAAGTCTGAAATCGTCTCGTCAGTGTCGGCATCCAGCGAATCCATGAGCTGTTGAAACGCCTCGATGACGTCGTCAGGAGGCACGAAAGCCAAGGCCTGAATGGTCTTGATGAGAAGAGAGTTCTCTGGCTCCAAGTACCAATCTTGTAGTCCAAGCGACTGGAGGTTTCTCCAAAGACATTGGCCAAAGTGAAAAAAGCACCCGTGCACGGCTGTGGTTGGGAAGTGTTCACTGATGCTGTTTAATGCGGCTCGTTCAAAATCTATTGTGATGGTCTCTGGGTTGAGATCTCTCTGGCCCTTCAGGTAAGTAAAGATCGCGTCATACGTGGCCCTGTTTTTGTTTTGTGTCACACAGTAAACAAGAGGCAGAGTGTGAGTATCCTCAACAAGAACATGGATGGTGTAAAGTTGTGTTGCTAACGGAGCGCTGTCAAATGTTCCATCACAAAACCAGTGGGCGTTACGTGCTAAAACGTCAAGATTGGATGGAGTGGTTAGAATAACGATATCGTCCGTCTGAAACGCTAAAAATTGTTCTCCTCTCGTTGTAAGCTTCAGCTCCTCGCTGATGATGTCGCTATCTGGAGCTTTCCGTTTTCTTCGGATCATCCTTGCCAAAGTCTCCTTTTTTGGAAGAGAACCTGCGGCGGCGAGCGGAAATTCTGCTGTGCAGTTGTTGATTATCGAACTTGTGGCTTCTTCAGACTGCTCTGCGCGCTGTTTTATATCACCAACCGCTTTCAAAGCCAGGCAACGGGCTGCACTTGGCGGATGGGAATGGGTGGATGGACGGCCTTCCAGAACGTCATTTACTGTCTTTAACCTTCCTTTGCACTCTCCTCGTTTCTCGCATCGCCAGAAAATTGTGACGTTGTCGGCTTTGGTGCGGTCCATGACATAGGCGTAGCCTTCGTGCAACAGCTTTCGCTTATTCCTCTTTGTGAAAGTGAATTCCATCTGAAATGCACCAGATGCACTAGACAAGTTCCAAAGTTTAACGTGATGTTACTAATATGCTCCAGTCAAAACTGCCCTTTTAATTACAGATCCAATCTGGTCCACAAAAGTGTACCAAATAAATAAGATATTTTAAAATTTTTTTTTCTAAAATAGGCCTAAATCAGAAACTTGTGTTCATCTATATATTTTTGGTTTTGTGGTACAACTGTACAACGAGCTGAAAGCATTAAACGTTTACTTACTTCTCAGAGAGAGAGAGAGAGAGAGAGAGAGAGAGATGCAGATAGTGACATTAAACGTTTACTTACCACTCCCTCTCTCTCTCTCTCTCTCTCCCTCTCTCTCTCTCTCTCTCTCTCTCCCTCTCTCTCTCTCTCTCTCTCTCCCTCTCTCTCTCTCTCAACGTTTACTTACTTCTCAGAATCTTGCACATGAATGAAGGAAGCACTATCTCGAGGGAACGTGAGACAGATGACAAACAGAAATACTGTCCAGGTGGAAGGTGAACGTGAGAACTGGCAGAGAAATACTGGGATTGTTACACGGTTTGAACGGTTCACATGAGGAGGGAAAGTGAGAGAGAGTTCACTGATACATTGATACAATGGCGAGAGAAATGTGTGAGCTCAGAATTTTGTAAAGGGGCGTCGCACACTTGACGTCGGCTAAAGGTTCCGCGCCGAAATGTTCGTCGACGAAACGTCCGTCGGCTAAAGGTCCCGCGCCGAAATGTTCGTCGACGAAACGTACGTCGGCTAAAGGTCCGTCGGCTAAAGGTCCGGTCGGCAAAACGTCCGGCTCCGAAACGACTGTCGGCGAAACGTCCGCCGTCGAAAAGTCCGTGAACCCATCCATATACATATATCATCAGCATATTGAACTAAACTGGAATTTTTAGAAATTCTTTTTGTGAGATCGTGTGTTAGGATATTAAAATCTGTCCAACATATTCTTTTAGACTGCTGGGATTTATACGACATTAGAAGGAAACATTACACTGCAGATAATATGAAGATTCTTTTCCGTGATGTTCCCCCTGACAATATTTTTAACTTCCTAAAAGAAGTGAATTTATTTCATCGTGTGTGAGTTTGGTGTTGTTAGATTTTCTATACCCAGTATTGATTTTTGCAGATTACAGTTAGTGATTTCAACGTGTTGGTTTTTAATCCTAGGGTTAGTTCTTTTAATCTTTTTTTAAAGGGTTGGGTAAGGTTTTGCTTTTAATCCTTTTTTAACATATATACGTGGTAGTTTGAAACATGGTGACAGTCCTGAGATAACCTCTGCTGTTGACGGGACTATAATTTTAATCTTAATCTTAATCTTAGGATATTAAAAAGCAAAGGGGCAGTTACAGAACCCTGAGGGATGCCCATCTCCACAAATCTCTTGCTAGAATATGCATTTCCTATTTTTGTTTGAATTGTTCTGTTAGCCAGAAATTCTTTGAAGTAATCATAAATGTGACCAGAGAGACCTGTCATTTTAAGTTTATATAAAAGTCGCTCATGCCAGACTTGATCATATGCCTTTTTGACATCGAAAAAAGTTGTAAGTACATTTTTTCTCCGGGCAAATTGACGTTTTATCCGAGTTGTAAGCTTTACAAAGTGATCAACAGTCGATCTGCCTTTTCTAAACCCAGCCTGAGCAGTAGGAATATGTCCGTTTTTTTCACAAGGATAAGTAAGTCTATTTAATACAATTTTTTTCCATTAGTTTCCATTAGGTGAGAGCGATAGGACGATAACTATTAATATCAGAGTTAGGTTTGCCCTGCTTGAGAATGGGCACAATGACAGAATCTTTCCAAACAGACGGAGTCTTCCCATCTATCCAACATTTTTTCATAATGGTATACAGAAATGTTGTAAAATTGATTGGAAGGTTCCTTAACATTTCGTTCGAGACTGCGTCTAAACCAACTGAAGTTTTCTTTGTTGGCAATGACGATATAGCATTTCTTAATTCTATATCTGTGTGTGTGTGTGTGTGTGTGTGTGTGTGTGTGCGTGTGTGTGTGTGTTGCAGTCGCTGTCCACCCTGAGTCTGTGCCACAGTGCAGCCCACAGCACATTGCACACCTCTCTGATCAGTCAGTCCTTGAGCCAGCTGTACCAGTCCAGTGACAGTCTGGCACTGTCTCCTGGGTGAGGCACTGTGTGTGTGTGTGTGTGTGTGTGTGTGTGTGTGTGTGTGTGTGTGTGTGTGTGTGCCTGAATGTGTGTGTGTGTGTATTTGTGTGTGTGTGTGTGTGTGTAGCTGTGCATGTATGTATGTATGAGAGAGCGTGTATATATGTGTTTGTATGAGTGTGTGTGTGTGTGCATGAAAGTGTGTGTTTGTGTGTTTGTGTGTGTGTGTGTGTGTGTGTGTGTGTGTGTGTGAGCATGCTCGTACACGCATGCATATGTGTGCATGCATGTGTGTGTGGTGCATGAGTTGAAAGACATTTTGTTCCTATCATAACCCAACTGATGTTTTTCTTTATTGTTTGTTGTTATAAGGCAAAATACAGCAAATGTTCATGTGGGAGGAAATGCTGATGACAGAAGATGTGTTCACTGAAAATTTATACTGCTGCGTTCAGACAGTTTTAATCAACGTGAACTAACCATACCAATTTGTTTTCAGATTATCATAAAGAAGTTGAAGTAACCATACAGTGTTATTTTCAGACAGAACCCCTATGAAATAACTACAGTGTGCTATTTTTAAGTAGAAAGAAACTCGTGGAGAGCGTGGCAGCAGAGAGTCCTCAGAAGAGAAGCCCCCTTCAAGCAAGTGTTTCGGCCCTTATCTCCTGACACTCTAGGGGGGTTGGGCCACACCCGGTTCATGACTCCGGATGTCCCTCTGCTGCCCCTTTTTTTTCCCATCTTGGGACGAGCCATGGCTGGGATTCGAACCCATGACCCTCTGGACATGCTCATTTTCCACTTAATGACTCGCGCTTTAACCACTGAGCCACAGGGACACCTGATATTTGTAGGGAAATTAAGCCTTATGAAGTTCACTTTTGTTCCTCCTTGACCAGATCCAGCTTGAACACCTCTCTGCCGCTTCTGCCATTGCTTTCAGGGCTCTGGTTTTTTCCTTCCCTGCAACTGAGAGCTGTTTCATGAGGCTGTATGCAGACGTTCCTACAAACCCCCTAGCTCCAATTTCTGCAGTGAGGACTTTGGCCTGATAGCCTTCTCTCCTCAGGCTGTTTGCCAGATCAGCATACTTTTCAGTCTTGTAGATTTGAGCTGCCTCCATTCTGTTCTCATATGGCACGGTGAGCTCGATCATGATCAGCTGCTTGGTTGACTTAGAGTGGACTACTATGTCTGGTCTCATGCCACTCTTGCTGATGATCTGTGGGTGACTCTTCCATTCTGGGAGGTCTGCAGTGCACTCCCAGTCATCTGCCCCGTCCAGCAGACTCTGCCTGCATGTTTCGAGTGGCACTGTTGTTCTTGGCCATGATTTACTGCCTCCTGCCGTGAAGAATGTTGCGGGTGCTTTTGGAGTCCTGATTTTCCCTTTTGTGGTGTTGGTACTAGCCCAGACTACTTGTACAATTTCTTTGAGCACTTGGTTGTGCCTCCATGTGTACCTTCCTTGAGCCAGGGCTACTTTACATGAGCTTAGGACATGCTCCACTGTTTGTTTTTCATGGCAGAGGGGGCATGCAGGATCGTCTGTTTTCCCCCACTTCACCAGGTTTGCATTTGAGGGCAGAAGGTCATATGCAGATCTGAGAATGAAGCTGATCCTGAGAGGGGCCATGTGCCAAATGTCATTCCAAGTGAGACTTCTTTGGAGTGCATTCTCCCACGTTGTCCATTGCCCTTGCTGGCTCTGCTGGACTGCTTTTTGGAGTCTTTTTTGGTCTTCTTCTTTTCTCATCTCCTGAATCATCATGTCTCTTTTGGCTTTTCCTTTGGCCTTTGACCACCATTCAGTTTTGGTCACCCCCAGTCCCTGTCTGTTGGTCTGTGTGTGTCCTGTTATTTCTCTGATCTTGAGACTTTCTTTTGCAGAATCCATCGCCTCTTGAACTTTCCATTTTCTGCCTGTCTTCAGCTGGGGCTTAATTGCTTCTACCACCTTGTCTCCTGAGTCCTCCAGCATGCTTTGAAGTCTGATCTTCCCTGCTTTGTATTCCTCCAGGATGGATTCCAGGGGTAGTTTCAGCTTTGCTTGGCGACAGTACAGCGCTATGTCAGTCAGACAGGGTGGGACACCAAGCCATTTCCTTGTGAACTTGTTGATTTTGGCTTCCATTGCCTCCACTATGCTGGTGCAGATGTCGTATATCATCAGAGGCCATAGCAGCTTTGGTATCAGCATGAACTGCAGACACCAGACCTTGTATTTGCCAGGGAGCCCACACTGGTCAATGGTCTCCAAGCCTTCCTCCGCCATCTGCTTGGTTTCTTTTGCTCTTTGTGTGTCTTTCAGCGTATCATCATACCATCTTCCAAGGCTCTTGACTGGTTCTTCTGTGACTGTTGGAATGGCCTGGTTGGCAACACTGAAGACCACAGATCCGGCCACTTTTCCTTTCCTCAGTGAGAGACTCCGTGATTTCTTTGGCTTGAACTTCATTCTGGATGAGGCAACTATGTCGTCCAGCCTCTCCAGCACATGACGTGTCTCGTCTTCTCTGGATGAAATCACTGTAGTGTCATCCATGAAGGCCTTGAGAGGAGGCATCTTGTATCCATCGCCAAGGTCTGTTTGTCTCGCGTTGTTTGTTGCTGCTTTCAAGATGAGTTCCATTGCCAGCACGAACAGTATTGGGGAAATTGCACAGCCCATTGCAATACCCACTTCCAAGTTGATCCAGTCTGTTGTGTACTCCTTGGTAGAGAACCGCATTGAGAAGCCATTGAAGTACTTCTTGAGCATGTCGCAGATGTTCTTTGGCACATGGTACATCTCAAGAGCCAACTGTATCATCTCATGGGGCACAGATCCATATGCGTTTGCCAGATCAAGCCACACTACGTCCAGGTCTCTCTTTTCTGTTTTTGCTTTTTGGATTGCGTCCCAGATCATTGTGGCGTGTTCTACACAGCCCGCCACGCCTGGGATGCCACCTTTCTGGACTGACACATCCAAGTACTTGTTTTCCATCAGGTACTTGGTCAGCCTTGCTGCCATGACAGAGAAGAAGATTTTCCCTTCGACGTTCAATAGTGATATTGGCCTGAACTGGCTAATGTCACTTGAGTTTTGCTCTTTGGGGATGTACACACCATCTGCCGTCATCCACTGGCCACTGATCTTCTGGTTTCTCCAAGCCGATCGCAGCAGCCTGTGGAGCCACTCCAGCACCTTGGGACATTTCTTGTAAAGCTGGTAAGGTATTCCGTTTGGCCCTGGTGATGATTTGGCTCTGGCTTTGTTGACCACCTTCTTGATTTCCGCCAACGTTGGAGGCTTGCCATTGAACTGTTCCTCAGGGTTGGTTGGCCACACCAGACCTTGAATGTCGAGTGGTGCTTTGCTCTGTGGGTCAGAGTATGTTTTCCTCAGATGCTGCTCAAGAACTCCTTTGTCCACACTTAGGGTCCCAGATTTTGGCTGCTCAAACAGTGTTCTGGCAAACTGGAAGGGGTCTCTGAAGAAGCGCTCTTGTGTCTTCTTCTTTTTGCTCTTCCTCTTCCTCGCAGATTCCGCTTTGCTGAGGGCACTGTGTTTTTCTTTCAGGTCTTTCCACAGTTTTTCCAAGCCTTGTTTTTCAGCTGGCAGTGCGGTCTTCATTTGCATCTTGAGGTTTTTCTTTTGGACCCTGATCTTGTCCATCTTTTCTTGGCGTCTGGATTTCTTTGGAGGTGTTTTCTCTTTGGGTAGTTTTGCTCCATAGGCGTCTCTACATGTGGCATACACAATGTCCCCATATGTGGCTAGTTTGTGTTCCAGGGTGCTTTTCCCTATCAGTGCATCGAGTCTTTGGACGATTTTTGCATCCAGTTTCTCCCAATCTTCAGTTTCGTTTGCTCGTGGCAGGTTGAGTTTCAGGCGCCTGGCATCGAGGGCCTGTGCAAATTCCTCATCCGAACCAACAGCGTGGATGTCCTTGGCACTGTGGTTTAAATCCTGGCCTTGGTCTTCCGACGTCTTATCTGCTGATGCAGTGCGCTGCTGCTCATTCAGATGAGTCTTCACACATCCCATCTTTGTTCTGTGGATCTTCATGCCACGGGTGGTAGCGAAACGCTTTCCACAGACACATGGATATTCCATTTGGTCCATGTTCATAGTCCGTTTGGGATTTGCAGTCATGATTGGTTGAGCACCGATGGATTCATCATTCTCTCCCCCTTTCGGTGAATCCTGGGAGCATCTTTTCCTTTTATTTTTAGTAGCCACATGTTTAAGGCAAAGTGGGGAGCCAGCCCACAGAGCCCTTGGTTCTGGTCTTTCCCAGTGTCCTCCGGTCTTTCCCGGACGTCCTCCGGCCTATTCCCGGAAGTCAATGGTTTACCCATGCATCAGTAGAAAGAAACTCGTGGAGAGCGTGGCAGCAGAGAGTCCTCAGAAGAGAAGCCCCCTTCAAGCAAGTGTTTCGGCCCTTATCTCCTGACACTCTAGAACAGTTAAGTAACTTTTTGCATCAACTTTCGTACAGTTCTAAACAGTATGAAGCACCATGCTGTGTTATGTTCAGTTTTTCAGAAACAGTATGAAGCAAGCAGTCTGCTTTTTTTACAGACAGATATAAACAGATCGAAGCGATCAGACAGATATAAACAGATCGAAGCGATCAGACAGATATAAACAGATCGAAGCGATCAGTCAGTTTCATAAGCAGTCATAAACAAAATCAAAAGAGCTGCAGTGGGAATGTCTTGTACGATTGATGTTAATGTGAATAGCATGTGATTTTTTTTTGTTTGTTTTTTTTGGTCTGTCGGTCACAAAGAGCTCAACAAACTATGTGAGTGCAAGTTTGAGGTTCTGGTCTGTCAGTCGTGCGTGTGTTTTTTCAACCACATTATTGATAGCATCAGTTTTATTGTTTTTTTTTTTTTCAACCACATTATTGATAGCATCAGTTTTATTGTTTTTTTTCCAACCACATTATTGATAGCATCAGTTTTATTGTTTTTTTCAACCACATTATTGATAGCATCAGTTTTATTGTTTTTTCAACCACATTATTGATAGCATCAGTTTTATTGTGTGTTTTTTTCAACCACATTATTGATAGCATCAGTTTTATTCTGTTTTTTCAACCACATTTATTGATAGCATCAGTTTTATTGTGTTTTTTCAACCCCATTATTGATAGCATCAGTTTTATTGTGTGTGTGTTTTTTTTCAACCATATTATTGATAGCATCAGTTTTATTGTGTTTTTTTTTTTAACCCCGTTATTGATAGCACCAGTTTTATTGTGTTTTTTTTTTTTTCAACCACATTATTGATAGCATCAGTTTTATTGTGTGTTTTTGCAACCCCATTATTGATAGCATCAGTTTTATTGTGTTTTTTTTTTCAACCCCATTATTGATAACATCAGTTTTATTTATTTATTTTTTTTCAACCCCATTATTGATAGCATCAGTTTTACTGTGTGTTTTTTCAACCCCATTATTGATAGCATCAGTTTTATTGTGGGTTTTTTTTTCAACCACATTATTGATAGCATCAGTTTTGCTATGTGTTTTTTCAACTCCATTATTGATAGCATCAGTTTTATTGTGGGTTTTTTTCAACCACATTATTGATAGCATCAGTTTTATTGTGGGTTTTTTTCAACCCCATTATTGATAGCATCAGTTTTATTGTGTGTGTTTTTTCAACTCCATTATTGATAGCATCAGTTTTATTGTGGGTTTTTTTCAACCACATTATTGATAGCATCAGTTTTATTGTGGGTTTTTTTCAACCCCATTATTGATAACATCAGTTTTATTGTGTGTGTTTTTTTTCAACCCCATTATTGATAGCATCAGTTTTGTTGTGTTTTTTCAACCACATTATTGATAGCATCAGTTTTATTGTGTTTTTTCAACCACATTATTGATAGCATCAGTTTTATTGTGTTTTTTTCAACCCCATTATTGATAGCATCAGTTTTATGGTGTTTTTTTCAACCACATTATTGATAGCATCAGTTTTATTGTGTTTTTTTCAACCCCATTATTGATAGCATCAGTTTTATTTGTGTTTTTTCAACCACATTATTGATAGCATCAGTTTTATTGTGGGTTTTTTTCAACCCCATTATTGATAGCATCAGTTTTATTGTGTTTTTTCAACCACATTATTGATAGCATCAGTTTTATTGTGTTTTTTCAACCACATTATTGATAGCATCAATTTTATTGTTTGTTTTTTTTCAACCCCATTATTGATAGCATCAGTTTTATTGTGTGTTTTTTTCAACCACATTATTGATAGCATCAATTTTATTGTGTGTTTTTTTCAACCACATTATTGATAGCATCAGTTTTATTCTGTTTTTTCAACCACATTATTGATAGCATCAATTTTATTGTGTTTTTTTTCCAACCACATTATTGATAGCATTCGTTTTTATTGTGTTTTTTCAACCACATTATTGATAGCATCAATTTTATTGTGTTTTTTTTCCAACCACATTATTGATAGCATCAGTTTTATTGTGTTTTTTCAACTACAATATTGATAGCATCAATTTTATTGTTTTTTTTTCAACCACATTATTAATATCATCAGTTTTATTTGCAGTCTCTGTGAGGGAACTTTTCATGGATAAGAATTTTTTTAATGTATGCAACTGATTTTAACTCTCTTCCATTGACATATTTTGGTGCAGAATCATACAAGTAAGAAACTTTTTTTAAAATTTCAATTCCTATGCTTATTGCCTTTCCTGCTGTGTTTCATAGCAGTCTGTCTGTTTTGTTTGTGGTGTTTCCACATCATCTTTTTTTTCTTTTTTTTTTAATCTACCGATGTTTGCATATTTCCTTCATTTTTTCTTGTCATCATTGTCTTAAAGCATACAGATTGCATGAATAGCAAGTGCACAGGAATAAGAACACTGTGCTGGAAGACTTGAAACACCAAGCATGCACGACAGTTACATGGCCACATATATTACATGTTCCCTTACCTGACAAATTGGTTAGAGTAATTGTGTGATGTGTCGGTGACTGGTGTTTTATGGAACTAGTGTTAATAACTGGTGTTGGGAGGAAGTTAGAAACCCGCTTCTCTGTCTGTCTGTCTGTCTGTCAGTCTGTTTCTTTCTCTCTCGCTGTGTCTGTCTCTGTCTCTCTTCCTATGTCTCTCTCTATGTGTGTGTGTGTGTGTGTTTCTCTCTCATGACTTCTCTTCATTACTCTCTTCAGCTTGCTTTTGTGTTTGTGTTGCTTTGCTGTGAGAGGTGCACATGGTGTAACAGGCATTTCTGTACCATTTTTGTTCCCACAACACAAACCGCTCATGTTTGTACCCCATCAGCACATTGTGTGAGCTTTCTCCTCTTCAGTGTGTGGATCACTTGTGTGTGTATACACAAAAACTTCAGAGAAAGAGACTGCACTATGTTGGGTTTAGAATTATTTGGGGTACTGTTTCTTCTCGTTGTTTGATATTTGCAATCTATGATTACAGATTGATGAAAGTGTTCATGTTTTTGCCTATGTGTTATTTTTTTCTTCTCGTTGTTTAATATTTGCAATCTTTGATTACAGATTCATGATACTGTTCATGTTTTTGTCCATGTGTGTGTTTTTTTTTTCTCTACAAAATTGTATGATCTGGGACATGCTTTTGGTACCTTGTGGCACAACATGGAATGTATTATTAAAGGAAATGCGTTTTGTTAGTCAGGTAGCTTTGGGCAGATATCTTGTTCACTGTGTCAGATATTTATCTTGGTTTCTTTCCTTCCCCCTTTCTGTCTTCCTCCCTCTGTCTCTCTGTTTCACTGTTCACAAGTGCATATCTCTGTTTCTCTAATGTCTCCTTATATTTTTTTCAGGCGCTCTGAGCCTCTCTGTCTTTCCGTCTCTCTGTCTGTCTGCTTGTCTGTCTGATTGTCTGTCTGTCTCTGTATCTCCTTCACCTCACATTTTCCTTTTCTACATACTTGTTGTGTGGTCATACATGATAATGCTTCTTTTATTTCATTGTACAACACCAAGCCATGTAATCTTGTTTCATTGTACAACACCAAGTCATGTAATCTTATTTCATTGTACAACACCAAGCCATGTAATCTTGTTTCATTGTACAACACCAAGCCATGTAATCTTTTCATTGTACAACACCAAGCCATGTAATCTTGTTTCATTGTACAACACCAAGCCATGTAATCTTATTTCATTGTACAACACCAAGCCATGTAATCTTATTTCATTGTACAAACCAAGCCATGTAATCTTGTTCATTGTACAACACCAACCCATGTAATATTGTTTGAGGAAAGACAATGATATAAAACAAACAAACAATAACAAAAACCCAACACAGTAGTATTTGATTGTTAAGAGGGAAAAAAGAACAAACATTCACACTAAGAGAGAGAGAAGAGTGTTTGTATGTATTGTGCAATATTAATTCTTCAGATTCTGTTTGTATGTATTGTGCAATGTTAATTCTTCAGATTCTGTTTGTATGTATTGTGCAATATTAATTCTTCAGATTCTGTTTGTATGTATTATGCAATATTAATTCTTCAGATTCTGTTTGTATGTATTGTGCAATGTTAATTCATCAGATTCTGTTGTATGTATTGTGCAATGTTAATTCTTCAGATTCTGTTTGTATGTATGTGCAATGTTAATTCTTCAGATTCTGTTTGTATGTAGTGGCAATGTTAATTCTTCAGATTCTTTTGTATGTATTGTGCAATGTTAATTCTTCAGATTCTGTATGTATGGTAGTGTGCAATATTAATTCTTCAGATTCTGTTTGTATGTAGTGTGTAATATTAATTCTTCAGATTCTATGCAAGTGTGCTCATGAAGTGTGCTGTTTCCATAACCAGCATGTCATTCATGTAGGCCTGTGCTGTCTGTATACACATGTCATTCATGTAGGCCTGTGCTGTCTGTATACACAACATGTCATTCATGTAGGCCTGTGCTGTCTGTATACACAACATGTCATTCATGTAGGCCTGTGCTGTCTGTATACACAACATGTCATTCATGTAGGCCTGTGCTGTCTGTATACACATGTCATTCATGTAGGCCTGTGCTGTCTGTATACACAACATGTCATTATGTAGCCTTGTGTCTGTATACAATGTATTCATGTGCCTGTGCTGTCTGTATACACATGTCATTCATGTAGGCCTGTGCTGTCTGTATACACATGTCATTCTGTGCCTGTCTGCTGTTACACGCATGTCATTCATGTAGGCCTGTGCTGTCTGTATACACAATGTCATTCATGTAGGCCTGTGCTGTCTGTATACACAACATGTCATTCATGTAGGCCTGTGCTGTCTGTATACACAACATGTCATTCATGTAGGCCTGTGCTGTCTGTATACACAACATGTCATTCATGTAGGCCTGTGCTGTCTGTATACACAACATGTCATTCATGTAGGCCTGTGCTGTCTGTATACACATGTCATTCATGTAGGCCTGTTGCTGTCTGTAACACAACATGTCATTCATGTAGGCCTGTGCTGTCTGTATACACATGTCATTCATGTAGGCCTGTGCTGTCTGTAACACATGTCATTCATGTCTGTGCTGCTGTATACACATGTCATTCATGTAGCCTGTGCTGTCTGTATACAGCATGTCATTCATGTAGGCCTGTGCTGTCTGTATTACAATGTCATTCATGTAGGCCTGTGCTGTCTGTATACACAACATGTCATTCATGTAGGCTGTGCTGTCTGTATACACAACATGTCATTCATGTAGGCCTGTGCTGTCTGTATACACAACATGTCATTCATGTAGGCCTGTGCTGTCTGTATACACAACATGTCATTCATGATGGCCTGTGCTGTCTGTATACACACATGTCATTCATGTAGGCCTGTGCTGTCTGTATACACCACATGTCATTCATGTAGGCCTGTGCTGTCTGTATACACAACATGTCATTCATGTAGGCCTGTGCTGTCTGTATCACAACATATCATTCACGTAGGCCTGTTTGCTGTCTGTATCACAACATGTCATTCAATGTAGCCTGTGCTGTCTGTATACACATGTCATTCATGTAGGCCTGTGCTGTCTGTATGCACAACATGTCATTCATGTAGGCCTGTGCTGTCTGTATACACATGTCATTCATGTAGGCACTGTGCTGTCTGTATGCACAGATGTCATTCATGTAGGCCTGTTCTGTATACACAACATGTCATTCATGTAGGCCTGTGCTGTCTGTATACACATGTCATTCATGTAGGCCTGTGCTGTCTGTATACACAACATGTCATTCATGTAGGCTGTGCTGTCTGTATACACAGCATGTCATTCATGTAGGCCTGTGCTGTCTGTATAACACATATCATTCATGTAGGCCTGTGCTGTCTGTATACACAACATGTCATTCATGTAGGCCTGTGCTGTCTGTATACACAACATGTCATTCATGTAGGCCTGTGCTGTCTGTATACACAACATGTCATTCATGTAGGCCTGTGCTGTCTGTATACACATGTCATTCATGTAGGCCTGTGTTGTCTGTATCACAGCATGTCATTCATGTAGGCCTGTGCTGTCTGTATACACATGTCATTCATGTAGGCCTGTGCTGTCTGTATACACAACATATCATTCACGTAGGCCTGTGCTGTCTGTATACACAATGTCATTCATGTAGGCCTGTGCTGTCTGTATACACATGATGTCATTCATGTAGGCCTGTGCTGTCTGTATACACATGTCATTCATGTAGGCCTGTGCTGTCTGTATACACAACATGTCATTCATGTAGGCCTGTGCTGTCTGTATACACAGCATGTCATTCATGTAGGCCTGTGCTGTCTGTATACACAACATGTCATTCATGTAGGCTGTGCTGTCTGTATACACATGTCATTCATGTAGGCCTGTGCTGTCTGTATACACATGTCATTCATGTAGGCCTGTGCTGTCTGTATACAAAATGTCATTCATGTAGGCCTGTGCTGTCTGTATACACATGTCATTCATGTAGGCCTGTGCTGTCT
>CM065717.1:100333045-100508045 GCA_033310375.1 Conus canariensis
CGCATGTATGAGAGTGTTACAGCTGAATGCAGGTATGAGAGTGTTACAGCTGAACGCATGTATGAGAGTGTTACAGCTGAATGCAGGTATGAGAGTGTTACAGCTGAACGCATGTATGAGAGTGTTACAGCTGAATGCATGTATGAGAGTGTTCTCCTGGAATTCATTCCATTTTGTGATCTATAATAGTCTGACTTCTATATGTTAAATCCTATTCTTTATCGGTCACAGAAAGAACTGTCATGTGTGTGCATTCTAGATTTGAAGTTTGCTGCTGGTTTGATCTGAACTAGTGGTTTGCTGTCCAATGATAACCACACAAAACAATGTACGTCCACAGCTAAGACCCCCACCCATGATAAAATCTGCATTATTGGCAGGCACACAGAAGTGTTTGCAAATTACTCCAATCCTCACAAGGCAGAAGAGTGTTTGGGCATTCTTTTTTTTCAATTATCTGAAAGCTGGTCTTTTACATAAAAGGTGATTTCAAGTCCCCGTATTCATCTAACAGTCATGTACAGAAGTGTGACTTCAAGTCCCAGTACTTGTCTAACAGTCATGTACAGAAGTGTGACTTCAAGTCCCAGTACTTGTCTAACGGTCATGTACAGAAGTGTGACTTCAAGTTCCAGTACTTGTCTAACGGTCATGTACAGAAGTGTGACTTCAAGTCCCAGTACTTGTCTAACGGTCATGTACAGAAGTGTGACTTCAAGTCCCAGTACTTGTCTAACGGTCATGTACAGAAGTGTGACTTCAAGTCCCAGTACTTGTCTAACGGTCATGTACAGAAGTGTGACTTCAAGTCCCAGTACTTGTCTAACGGTCAAAAGGACAGTGAATGGTGGAGACTGATTGGGTCTGGGGCACAGTGTCATGAAAGATGATGTCTACCCCTCTCCTGCAGCATCAACATTCAGGTAACCAGGTGAAAATCAGACCTCACAAGTGATTCAAACTCACAACTGTAAATTACGCACTGGAATGCTTGGACCATTTCATTGTGAGCCCATCAGTGCTGTAGGTACTAGGTGTTAATGGAGATTTTTTTCTTTGCCCCATTTTTGTGTGTGAAAGATGAGTCATGAACGAATTTTGAAAAGAATTTTTAGTGAGTTCGCCAAACAAAAGTGACAAACAAATGACAAGACAAAACAAATTGTAGAATGGCCACTACACAACACTATACACCAGAACATAAGTGTAGATTAATAGAGACAGATCTTTATACAACCTACCAAACCAGACTACCATGGCACATTTGGTGTGTGGAGTTAACTTTCAGCCTACAGTGCGCACGGCTCCGTGCGCTGACTGAGAACTCCGTTGTCTACAGCACACACACATTCGTGTGTTCCTATTTTGAAAAATTCTACTGTTCAAACTGTAACGGTCTAAGGGAAGTAACTCCCGCCAGAAGTTGGTAGAAGGTTCCTGGTAGCCTGACATGCCCTCGTTCTTAAGTTGAAGCAAAGTTCATGTTTGCTATCTGCGGCTGAGACAAAGAACCCCTTGCTGGGTTTTTCCGACGTGGACCATGTTTTTGGCACTGGCCTTTCGTCTGCTAGTCATAATACCAGCTCAGCGCCGGCAAATCATTTCTTTAGAACAAGGTATTGTTTCAGTGTATTCAAGGCGGTTCTGATAATGAAGGAGAGTCGATCAACAGTGAAGATGATAGGGAAGATGACGGATGTCTATTTGAAGATGTTCTTGATTACAGTGACAAATCAACCGATTCGACTGATTCAGTAACACACACACAGGCGCTTGACTCGCAAAATCTCTCTGAAATTCTGTGAAATTGTTTAAAAATGGATAATAACTGATAGCGAAAAGCATCATTACCATAACTGTATTAGGTGAGTGCTTTTTTGTATCAATTTGTCTGCATGCCATTACTAAACATTGATCATCAAACTCTGCATTTGTTTTTATTTCTGTATGTTTTGGTTACTTTATTCATCCGTGTGTTGTCTCCGTGCAGGATCTCTTAGAGTTTTGAAAGTACATTCCTCTAAAAGTCCTTGATTTCTTCTTTTTGGACATACCAAACATGATGTTAACATGGACCAAACGTAACACGTAAAATAAATTCCAAAAATGCCAAAATCGCTACGTAGGCAGGGGTTTTAGCATGAGTGGCTGTTTGCGGGAGGGGGAAAACTCATGCTGCATGCATACGCATTGATGGTGTTTATGCCTGATGACCAAAGGCAAACAGAATCATGGTGCATGTGTGGGAGACACAAGCTTTATGTGACCAAAGTTTCACTGTGAACATTGTCATGAATGAGTTTCTGACCCCTTAAGGAGCAGAACTAAGCAGCTGATCCATTTGCCCATACAAACTTGCAATATTTTGTACGCATGTTCGGTAAGATATGATGAACAGAGAAAAAAGTATATCCAAAAAAAAAAGGGCAGACAACGTTCTTGATTGGCACTTGCACTTGCTGCTTGTAGCCATTGTCTTGGTGTGCTTTATCCAAAGAATGACAGCTCTTAACTTTCACATGAAAAATCAATGTGT
This sequence comes from Conus canariensis, assembly GCA_033310375.1. Taxonomy (NCBI): domain Eukaryota; kingdom Metazoa; phylum Mollusca; class Gastropoda; order Neogastropoda; family Conidae; genus Conus; species Conus canariensis. Next base: position 100,335,582 of record CM065717.1, read on the forward strand.
TATGGTGGATGAAAATGATTCCCACCCCACCCCCCAATCCCTACCCCATCCTGCTTCTACAGAAATTTGGAAGATGTATACAAACACATAGTAGAACATACACTCCTTTAAGTTGAACGATGCACCAATCGCAGTTTAAGGGTAAACAGGCCTGAGACATGGAAGAGAGAAGGGGTTTTGTTTAGGCAGGACATGATATAAGCAGGGTTCGTACAGTCCTTAAAAGTCCTTCATTTTGAGGGCATACTTTTTAAGGCCTTAAAAGTCCTTAAAAATCAGGCTTTTGCTGAAAGGTCTTTAAAAAGTCCTTAAATTTTGTCACTGCCTATGATTTTGAATAAAGTCTGTGTAAAATCTCGAGTTTGTTAAAAAAAAAAAAAAGAAGAAAAAGGCTTGAAATTTAATTTTAAAAAAAGAAAAAAGAAGTCGGAGTTAAGATCCACGATCACACCGATGCGTCGTCTGCTATAGGTCAAAACACCAGAGTTACCGGCCTTCATAGGATGTGAATGAATGTTCCTCCATTTTGAAATTGAGAAGTCAGCATGCCGGCGAAGTGTTTGTTTATAATGGATTGGCTGGAAAAAGACGAGTACAAAGAATGGCTGCAGGCAGACACAGGTGGAGACAGAAGCAAGGCCTTTTGCAGCATTTGCAAGAAGATCATAGACATTAGTACAATGGGAGAATCGGCTGTAAATAGCCATGGAAAAGGAAAAAATCACTGCGACCTGATGAAGGCTTCATACCCTGCAGTTCGTGTTTCGCATTTTTTTTTTTTAAATTCTGCAACGAGTGACCAGCCCATCACTTCTAGCAGTTCACCAACCAACAGAACTGCTCCAACTCAGATGTCAGTGAACAGCCTGAGCCCTATTAAAACAGAGGCAATGAAATCTGAAATACTGAGGATTTTAAAAGAAGTGACAAGTCATTACAGCTTTTGCTCGTGTGAAAGCAGTTCAAATCTGTTCCAGCGAATGTTCTCGGACTGTGCAGTACCAAACAGTTTCAGTGTGGAGAAAGAAAAACTTGCATCCTCTCAGTGTTTTGATGTTTATGCCCCGAGTGTTGTGACGTGTAGCATTTTAGTTATAGAGGCATTTTACCCTCAGTGACTTCAAACAAACATGTTTGACAAGAACTGAAATTCTTATGGAAGTCAGGCAAACAAACATTTTTGTCAACTGCAAGATTGGAGAATCTGTTGTGTACAGCGAACATTTTCAAATATTTTTGTCAGTTGATCACAAGAAGTGAGAATCCTACTTTGCTCTGCTGTAGTGTAACAAACATTTGTATCTATGCTGATATTAACAGTAACAGCTGAGATTCCTAAAATCTATGCTCACAGGGGATCCATGATGTGAATATTGAAGAGTAACAGCAAATGATTTAATTTGCGTCTGAATTTCATTATTATTTTTCTTAAAATTATCCATGAAATAAGTCCTTAAATTTAAAAAAAAGGTGCTTCAAAAGTCCTTAAAAAGTCTTTAATTTTTTTGTATGGAAATCTGTATGAACCCTGTATAAGTCATGAATGAGTGCAGTATTGGCACCATGTGAGTCAATGCCTGAGTGTGAGTGAGGGCAGTGCTGTCCGTCTGTGAGCGCACAGTGTGACATGTGTTGGACAGGAACGGCAGAAGACGGAGGCAGCGGAGAAAGAGGTGGCAGCACTGCAGAGGCGGCTGGAGGGGGAGAGAATTCAGCTGCTGAGCCAGGAAGGTCCGCTGAAAGAGGGTACAGCCACCTGACGCAGGCCATAGAGCAGCTGCACCAGGAGGGGCAGGTGGACAGGGAGAGGAAGGCGGTGAAACAGGAGGAGCATGACCCTGGCGGAGACTGGTCGGCTAGTCAGGGTCAGGGAGAACCTGGTGCTGGGACCTTCACCACGGATGACACCGACACGCACGACGACAACCAGCATGCCCTCAGCCAGAACAACCCCGAGACAGACCCTGAAACTGGTGTGAAGGTAGCAGAAGGAACATCAGGCTCAGCCTGCCCAGCATATATCAGGCAGGAGAACAGCAAGATGGAGAACTGGGTGAACCAGAAGAAAGAAGAGCTGCGCCGGCTGAAGAAGAAGCGGACGGAGCTGCTCCACAGCCACAGCCAGCACATGGCTCAGCTGTGCCAGGAGGTGGAGGAGAAGGAGGCCAGGCTGAGGGCGCGGCGGGAGCAGTGTCAGCAGCTGGCTGACGACCTGAGGAGGCTGGAGAGGGGTGTGCAGCAGCAGGTGGAGGAGCTGCAGGAAGAACAGGATCTGCTGCAGGACCTGAAGGACAGGAAGGTGCAGGAGCACGCCAGCCTGGCCCAGGACAAGGCGCAGGCAGAGGAGCAGATGGACCTCCAGATGAAGGAGCTTCAACAGGCATCTGATGCGGAGATGACCCATATACAGAGGGAGAGAGACAGGTCAGTGACTTTGGAGTTACCTTTTCCTCCTGTTTTACCCAGATCGTGTTGCGGCGGGGCTTCTGGTTTTGTTCTGTGGATGTGCTTTGAGCATGAAGATGAGTCTTTTATCATTTCAAATCATAGTTATGAATATTTGAAATTTTTGCCAACCCCTTTTTGTCAGATCAGTTGATTCATATTGCACCATACTTCAAGAGCTGTTTGGTGATAAACGCACTTTTGTTTAGATTGTTTATATTCTCCTGTACTTCTCTGCACTGACTGCATTCATAGACAGACACTTTTCTGTGAGTGTGGAAGGGGAGGAGGTGAGGAGATAAGAGGATTGTTAACAAGTGCCATAGACATCTCTGCTTTTCCATGTTTATTGATGTGTTACAGACTTAGGTCTTTCCTTTGTCTGGAAGCACATCACAGTGAGATACATGTGTAAGGCTTTCTCCACTCCGCAGCAGTGTGTGCATTCCCTGATGTTCACGCAGCAGAGATGTCTATGGCATATGTCAAAAATCCTCTTATCTCATTATCTCACAGCCCCCCCCCCCCCCCCCCACCACCCTCCCACATGTACATTAGGTAATCCCCTCATGCAGACCTCACGGTAGCAACAGAGGTCCAAGGGAGGCCACTTCATGGATACTGATATACTGTGGGTTGCTGCCCCTGTTTGATCTTGCAGGCCCAACCCATGGCAGGATGCCCTGCGACTGTGGCGGAGAGGTTCAGGGGCAGTAATGATGTCTGTTTCCAGACTGCTGGGTCTGCAGCGCTCGGCCCAGCTGAAGGCCGGTGACACGGCTGCCGACCTTGGGCAGGATGACGCCAGCTCTCTCAGTGATGCAGACTCTGCTGCCACAGACATCCTGCTGGAGAAGGAGCAGGAGCTGGAGAAGAAAACACAGGTCTGCTTTCACCGGGAACTGTTTTGTTCTGTGTTTAATACATAAGGCAAAAAGTGAACCTTATGAGGGCAGATCTTTTTTAAAGTCTGGTGCAGTCATTCTCTTAGAGGAATAACAATGGAAGTACCCAAAGCACAGGGAAGAACCTCAAACTGGGCTCTGTTTTTTTGTACAGTGGATGTTAAGTGTATGAGCGTTCCAACCAGGCAATGGTCACTTGGTCCTGGGAGGGTATCGTCAGGCTTGCTGATCCTGCTTACCAACAGCAGAGCAGAAGGTCTGCAAGAAGCAGCTGTCCAAGTGTAAGAAACCATCTCTCATGTGGCCAGTCTAAAGAAACAAGTAAGTTAGAAGAGAAACATGATGCGTTTTGACCTCTTTGACCTTCTTCAGGCAAAATGAACAATATCTGAAACCAAAGAGGTTGAAATGCATCATGTTTGTCTTGTGATCTGTTTGTTTCTTTCGATTGGCGGTACAGTAATTTTTCTTTGAAGTTTCTTTCAATTTCTGTTTACAGTTACCTCAGTTTTAAACATCTCTCATGTGTTAGATGTGCTTGGTTTGGTACAGTCAGACACTGTGCATTCCAGAGAAGGACACAGGACAGAGCGCAGGTAGGAATGTGTCCCTCTGTCTCATTGGAAATTTGTTTTTAATCACATGACATTGATGAAAGACACTGCAGGGGCCTATTGGGTCACATGACATTGATGATAGACACTTCAGGGGCCTGTTGGGTCACATGACATTGATGACAGACACTTCAGGGGCCTGTTGGGTCACATGACATTGTTGATAGACACTTCAGGGGCCTGTTGGGTCACATGACATTGATGATAGACACTTCAGGGGCCTATTGGGTCACATGACATTGATGACAGACACTTCAGGGGCCTGTTGGGTCACATGACATTGATGAAAGACACTGCAGGGGCCTGTTGGGTCACATGACATTGATGACAGACACTTCAGGGGCCTGTTGGGTCACATGACATTGATGACAGACACTTCAGGGGCCTGTTGGGTCACATGACATTGATGATAGACACTTCAGGGGCCTGTTGGTCACATGACATTGATGATAGACACTTCAGGGGCCTGTTGGGTCACATGACATTGATGATAGACACTGCAGGGTCCTGTTGGGTCACATGACATTGATGAAAGACATTGCAGGGGCCTGTTGGGTCACATGACATTGATGAAAGACACTGCAGGGGCCTGTTGGGTCACATGACATTGATGGTAGACACTTCAGGGGCCTGTTGGGTCACATGACATTGATGATAGACATTGCAGGGGCCTATTGGGTCACATGACATTGATGATAGACACTGCAGTGGCCTGTTGGGTCACATGACACTGATGAAAGGCACTGCAGGGGCCTATTGGGTCACATGACATTGATGATAGACACTGCAGGGGCCTGTTGGGTCACATGACATGATGAAGACACTGCAGGGCTGTGGTCACTGACATGAAGACACCACACTCTGCCAGGGGCCTTTGGGTCACATGACATGATGAAAGACACTCAGGGGCCTATTGGGTCACATGACACTTGATGAACACTGCAGGGGCCTATTGGGTCACATGACATTGATGATAGACACTTCAGGGGCCTGTTGGGTCACATGACATTGATGAAGACACTGCAGTGGCCTGTTGGGTCACATGCATTGATGATAGACACTTCAGGGGCCTGTTGGGTCACATGACATTGATGATAGACACTGCAGTGGCCTGTTGGGTCACATGCATTGATGATAGACACTTCAGGGGCCTGTTGGGTCACATGACATTGATGATAGACCATGCAGGGGCCTGTTGGTCACATGACATTGATGACAGACACTTCAGGGGCCTGTTGGGTCACATGACATTGATGAAGACACTTCAGGGGCCTGTTGGTCACATGACATTGATGATAGACACTTCAGGGGCCTGTTGGGTCACATGACATTGATGATAGACACTTCAGGGGCCTGTTGGGTCACATGACATTGATGATAGACACTTCAGGGGCCTGTTGGGTCACATGACATTGATGATAGACACTTCAGGGGCCTTGGGTCACATGACATTGATGAAAGACACTTCAGGGGCCTGTTGGGTCACATGACATTGATGAAAGACACTGCAGGGGCCTTTGGGTCACATGACATTGATGAAGACACTGCAGGGCCTGTTGGGTCACATGACATTGATGATAGACACTGCAGGGGCCTGTTGGGTCACATGACATTGATGAAAGACACTGCAGGGGCCTGTTGGGTCACATGACATTGATGACAGACACTTCAGGGGCCTGTTGGGTCATATGACATTGATGATAGACACTTCAGGGCCTGTTGGGTCACATGACATTGTTGATAGACACTTCAGGGCCTGTTGGGTCACATGACATTGATGATAGACACTTCAGGGGCCTGTTGGGTCACATGACATTGATGAAGACACTTCAGGGGCCCGTTGGGTCACATGACATTGATGAAAGACACTTCAGGGCCTGTTGGTCACATGACATTGATGAAAGACACTGCAGGGGCCTATCGGTCACATGACATTGATGATAGACACTTCAAGGGCCTGTTGGGTCACATGACATTGATGAAAGACACTGCAGGGCCTGTTGGGTCACATGACATTGATGAAAGACACTGCAGGGGCCTGTTGGTCATATGACATTGATGATAGACAACTTCAGGGGCCTGTGGGTCACATGACATTGATGAAAGACACTGCAGGGCCTGTTGGTCACATGACATTGATGACAGACACTTCAGGGCCTGTTGGGTCATATGACATTGATGATAGACACTTCAGGGCCTGTTGGGTCATATGACATTGATGAAAGACACTTCAGGGGCCTGTTGGGTCACATGACATTGATGAAACACACTGCAGGGGCCTGTTGGGTCACATGACATTGATGAAACACACTGCAGGGGCCGTTGGTTACATGACATTGATGAAAGACACTGCAGGGGCCTGTTGGGTGTAGAGTCACCATGATAGAGCAGGGAGAGCTCTTGACTTGCTGCGGCTAGCAGGTCTGAAAAGTCGGCAGATGATTTGTTGACATTATCTTCACGATGTTCCACTCTGCTATTCATGGGAAAAAGGAGAAGTTGTAGGCTGTGGTGTTCTTGTTCCCTGCTATCAAACACTGATTGTTCCCTGCTATCAAACACTGATTGTTCCCCCTGCTATCAAAACACTGGCTGTTCCCTGCTATCAAACACTAGTGTTCCCTGCTATCAAACACTGATTGTTCCCTGCTATCAAACACTGATTGTTCCCTGCTATCAAACGCTGATTGTTCCCTGCTATCAAACACTAGCTGTTCCCTGCTATCAAACACTGATTGTTCCCCTGCTATCAAACACTGATTGTTCCCCTGCTATCAAACACTGGCTGTTCCCTGCTATCAAACACTGATTGTTCCCTGCTATCAAACACTGGCTGTTCCCCTGCTATCAGACACTGTTCCCCTGCTATCAAACACTGTTTCCCCTGCTATCAAACATGCTGCTATCAAACACTGTTCCCCTGCTATCAAACACTGTTCCCCTGCTATCAAACACTGTTCCCCTGCTATCAAACACTGTCAAACACTGGCTGTCCCCTGCTATCAAACACTGTTTCCCTGCTATCAAACACTGTTCCCTGCTATCAAACACTGGATGTTCCCTGCTGTCAAACACTGTTCTCCTGCTATCAAACACTGTTCCCTGCTATCAAACACTGGTTCCCTGCTGTCAAACACTGTTCCCTGCTATCAAACACTGTTCCCCTGCTATCAAACACTGGCTGTTCCCTGCTATCAAACACTGTTCCCCTGCTATCAAACACTGTTCCCCTGCTATCAAACACTGTTCACTGCTATCAAGCACTGTTCCCTGCTGTCAAACACTGTTCCCCTGCTATCAAAACCACTGGCTGTTCCCTGCTATCAAATACTGTTCCCTGCTATCAAACACTGGCTGTTCCCTGCTATCAAATACTGACTGTTCCCCTGCTATCAAACACTGGCTGTTCCCTGCTATCAAACACTGATTGTTCTCTGCTATCAAACACTGATGTTCCCTGCTATCAAACACTGATTGTTCCCTGCTATCAAACACTGATGTTCCCTGCTATCAAACACTGTTCCTGCTATCAAACACTGTTCCCCTGCTTACCAAACATTGGCTGTTCCCTGCTATCAAACACTGATTGTTCCCTGCTATCAAACACTGACTGTTCCCTGCTATCAAACACTGATTGTTCCCTGCTATGAAACACTCACTGTTCCCTGCTATCAAAGACTGGTTCCCTGCTATCAAACACTGTTCCTGCTATCAAACGCTGGCTGTTCACTGCTATCAAACACTGATTGTTCCCTGCTATCAAACGCTGGCTGTTCCCTGCTAACAAAACACTGTTGTTCCCTGCTATCAAACGCTGGCAGTTCCCTGCTGTCAAACACTGGCTGTTCCCTGCTATCAAACACTGATTGTTCCCTGCTATCAAACACTGGCTGTTCCCGCTATCAAACACTTGTTCCCTGCTATCAAACACTGATTGTTCCCCTGCTATCAAACACTGTTCCCTGCTATCAAACACTGTTCCCAGCTATCGAACACTGATTGTTCCCCTGCTATCAAACACTGTTCCCTGCTATCAAACACTGACTGTTCCCTGTCTATTAAACACTGATTGTTCCCCTGCTATCAAACACTGTTCCCTGCTATCAAACACTGTTCCCTGCTATCAAACACTGACTGTTCCCTGCTATCAAACACTGTTCCTGCTATCAAACACTGGCTGTTCCCTGCTATCAAACACTGTTCCCTTCTATCAAACACTGATTGTTCCCCTGCTATCAAACACTGTTCCCTGCTATCAAAACTGACTGTTTCCTTCTATCAAACACTGATTGTTCCCTGCTATCAAACACTGTTTCCCTGCTATCAAACACTGGCTGTTCCCTGCTATCAAACACTGACTGTTCCCTGCTATCAAACGCTGATTGTTCCTTGCTATCAAACACTGGTCGCTGCTATCAAACACTGTTCCCCTGCTATCAAACTTGATTGTTTCCTGCTGTCAAAACACTGTTCCCTGCTATCAAAAACTGGCTGTTCCCTGCTATCAGACACTGATTGTTCCCCTGCCTCAAACGCTGATTGTTCCCTGCTATCAAACACTGATCCCTGCTATCAAACACTGATGTTTCCTGCTGTCAAACATTGACTGTTCCTTCTGCTACCAAACACTGGCTGTTCCCCTGCTATCAAACACTGATTGTTCCCCTGCTATCAAACACTGATTGTTCCCTGCTATCAAACACTGATGTTCCCTGCTATCAAACACTAGCTGTTCCTGCTATCAAACACTGATTGTTCCCTGCTATCAAACACTGGCTGTTCCCTGCTATCAAACACTGATTGTTCCCTGCTATCAAACACTGATTGTTCCCTGCTATCAAACACTGATTGTTCCCTGCTATCAAACACTGATTGTTCCCTGCTATCAAACATTGATTGTTCCGTGCTATCAAACACTGATTGTTCCCTGCTATCAAACACTGGCTGTTCCCTGCTATCAAACACTGATTGTTCCCTGCTATCAAACACTGATTGTTCCCTGCTATCAAACACTGATTGTTCCATGCTATCAAACACTGATTGTTCCCTGCTATCAAACACTGATTGTGCTATCAAACACTGATTGTTCCCTGCTATCAAACACTGATTGTTCCCTGCAATCAAACACTGATTGTTCCCTGCTATCAAACACTGATTGTTCCCTGCTATCAAACACTGGCTGTTCCTTGCCATCAAACACTAGCTGTTCCCTGCTATCAAACACTGATTGTTCCTGCTATCAAACACTGAGTGTTCCCTGCTATCAAACACTGATTGTTCCCTGCTATCAAACACTGATTGTTCCTTGCCATCAAACACTGATTGTTCCCTGCTATCAAACACTGATTGTTCCCTGCTATCAAACACTGATTGTTCCCTGCTATCAAACACTGATTGTTCCCTGCTATCAAACACTGATTGTTCCTTGCATCAAAACACTGGCTGTTCCCCTGCTACCGAACACTGTCTGTTCCTTGTCAACCTGTTTGTTGTGGTATAATCACTCTGTTGAATTTTTCCCTTTGATTATATGACTTGAGTTGGGTATGTGTAGACAGGAATTGTTAAATTTCATCTTTGTGCATTTTGTCTGACTCACTTGTCAAAACAAACTCCGCCCTGTGGCCTTGGCTGCTGTGAGAATAACGCTGAGAAACAATTAAGATCCAACCATTTCACTGTTAAGATCCAACCATTTCACTGTCATGACTATGCCATCACAAGAGTCGGAAGGAATTCTAGAAGGGAGATGAGCATAAAAACTTGCTCCTGGCTGAAAATGATTGGACTTGTCAAAGGATTTGGACAACACTGATTATTCTGAGTTAATCTGTAATGTAAGTGGATTGTGTGGAGGCCATATTCTTACAAATTATCTTGTAAGTTATCAGGAATGAGTTAAACTAAAGAATGAAGCATAGCTGCATCTTTCTCTTATGATAAAATCAAGCTATTTTCTTATGCTTCTTTCTGTTTAGATAAGTTCAAGCTATTTTCTTTTTTCTTGTTCTGTTTGCCTTTTTTAAAAATTACTGATGGCCTGGAGGTTGGTCTGTGGACAGGAGTGCCTTGAGTTGAAGGAGAAGATCTCCCAGCTGGAGGAGGAGCTGAAGACCCAGCATCACAACCAGCATCACCGTCACCTCGACAGCCTGGTGCTGCACAAACAGCAGTGGTCAGTGATCGATAAAAACCTCCTTTCAGGATGTCTTGAAGATTTTCCACAGAAACAAAAGGTCAGAAATCATTGATGTTTCAGTGGTAGATCATCTTCGGGACTGATGACATCAAATCAAAGACAAATAGATATGCATAGTTTATGACATATAAAAAGATACGCATGAACGGACCAGTATGTGTTTAAGGTGTGTGTGTGTGTGTGTGTGTGTGTGTGTGTGTGTGTGGTGTGTGCACAATTTCTGTCAGATGCCTGTACTATGACCTTTGCTCTGTGTCAGCCTCAAGGCTCTTGTGGAGCAGGAGGTGCAGCGCCGGCTGTTTGAGGAGAACGTGGAGAGAGAGAGACAGCGGCGGAGAGAGAGGAACCGACAGAGAGCGGAGAGGACCAGGGAGATACAGACTCTGAAGACGAACCACCAGCAACTGCTGAACACATTGAGGGACGCCTGGAGCTGGTGATGTGTGTGGTGTGTGTGTGTGTGTGTGTGGTGTGTTTGTTTGTGTGTGTGTGTGTGTGTGCATGTGTGTGTGTATGTGTGTGGGTGAGTGTGAGTGTGTGTATGTGTGATGTGTGTGTGTGTGTGTGTGTGTCTGTATGTGTGTGTGTATATGTGTGTGTGTCTGTGTGTATGTGTGTGGTATGTGTGCATGTGTGTGTGTGTACGTGAGTGTGAGTGATGTGAGTGTGTGTATGTGTGTGTGAGTCTGTCTGTGTGTGTGTATGTGTCTGTGTATGTGTGTGATGTGAGCGTGTGTGTGTGTGTGTGTCTGTCTGTCTGTCTGTCTGTGTATGTGTGTGTGTGTATGTGTGTGTCTGTGTATGTGTGTGTGTGTGTGTGTGTGTGTGTGTGTGTGAACACTCAGTGCGATGAGAAGCAGAGAGGGGGCAGGGTAGGATAGGGGGTGATGGGAAGGGGTGTCAGAAGAGATGATGGAGGGCAAGAGTGTTGGAGAGAGGTCACTGAAAATAGTGTAGTGATGTTGAAAGAAGATTGAAGAGAGATATATTTGGTATCAACATTTTATTTCTGTTGCAAAATTTTTATTCAGATGAAATTTTGATATATGCTTAATGTACACCCCTTTGTGATGTAGCAATAGCTTTTGCATATCGTCTGTTCAGTCTAAGCAACAGTATCATTTTAAATTGCATCTGCTCACCCTGTTAGCAGTGGCGTTTTACATTTGTCTGTTCATTCTTTGCAGCAATAGCATTTCACAGACGGACAGTTCTTCCCCACAAACTCAGGTGAGTGGATTTTTGTTTGTCACATACAATGCAAGTCACTCGGTTGTATCAAGGTTGGTTGTACTAACAACCTGTAGGTAGGAAATGAGATTTGATTTATGCCAACCTTCATGCCTTGCTCTCTTGGTGGCCTCATTTTAATTTCCTCTATCTATTCTTGCCTGTTGTGGGTGTTTGTCAAAGTGTCTTGTGTTAATGAATTCATGGGAAATATCGTTGGGTGGGGACGGTGCCAATTCAGTCATGTTAACTCAGTGATAAAGCAGTTTGGGGCGTACACAGGAGGTGGTGTCTTGCACAGGTTGAATCAGAACACGCTTGCTCCACTGAACACCTCCAGACCTCTGTGAACACCTCAGCAGCAGTGCAATGTCTCTTCCGGTAGGCTGCCCTACGGCAGCTTGATGTTGACCGATCACTTTTGACTGTTGGTGCTGGAACTGTGTGATGGTGACTGGGGATGCCAATGAGAAGTACTGCAGTAATGTCGTAACGAAGGAAGAGAAGAGGAGATGACCGCCACCAGCACTGTGGCCGTGAATGCCAAAAGGTTTTTTGTGTTGTTGGACTGAGTTGTGAGGAAAGCTGATTATATCCATTGTTTTGTCACTGCCCAGCTTACCTGTCACCAGGAAGGCGGATGTATCAACTGATTTGTCAGATAACACTTCAGTACAGTTTTCTGCTGATTTGCCACCTCCCTCATGTCAACCAGTCAGAAAGTTGATAATACATACTGATTTATCGATTTGCCGCCTCCCTCATGTCAACCCAGTCAGAAAGTTGATAATATATACTGATTTATCGATTTGCCACCTCATGTCAGCCAGTCAGAAAGTTGATGATATATACTGATTTATCGATTTGCCACCTCCCTCATGTCAACCAGTCAGAAAGTTGATAATATATACTGATTTATCGATTTGCCACCTCCCTCATGTCAACCAGTCTGAAAGTTGATAATATATACTGATTTGTCACTCTGATGCATACAGTTCTTCCACACAAACTCAGGTGAGCGGATTGTTGTTTCCATCCCATACAGTGGAAGTCAATCACATCAAAGTGTAACCAGAAAGCAGATTACATCTTACTGATTTGTCACTTCCCTTCACTTCAGCATAACCAGGAAGCTGATCCTGTCCACAGATTTGTCACTTCCCTTCACTTCAGCATAACCAGGAAGCTGATCCTGTCCACAGATTTGTCACTTCCCTTCACTTCAGCATAACCAGGAAGCTGATCCTGTCCACAGATTTGTCACTTCCCTTCACTTCAGCATAACCAGGAAGCTGATCCTGTCCACAGATTTGTCACTTCCCTTCACTTCAGCATAACCAGGAAACTGATTGTCACTTCCCTTCACTTCAGCATAACCAGGAAGCTGATCCTGTCCACAGATTTGTCACTTCCCTTCACTTCAGCATAACCAGGAAGCTGATCCTGTCCACAGATTTGTCACTTCCCTTCACTTCAGCATAACCAGGAAACTGATTGTCACTTCCCTTCACTTCAGCATAACCAGGAAGCTGATCCTGTCCACAGACTTGTCACTTCCCTTCACTTCAGCATAACCAGGAAGCTGATCCTGTCCACATACTTGTCACTTCCCTTCACTTCAGCATAACCAGGAAGCTGATTGTCACTTCCCTTCACTTCAGCATAAGCAGGAAGCTGATCCTGTCCACAGACTCGTCACTCTTCACTTCTCTCCCTGCCCATCCCACACCATCACCTCCATTACAGTATAACCAGGAAACTGATTATTTCCACAGATTTACCATGTCTCTTACTTCCCTGATTACATCCACTGCTTTGTCACTCCCTCACTTCAATATCACCAGGAGACTGCTGCGGATTTGTCATTTCCTTCACTTCAAGACAACAGGAAACTTTACATCACATGGATTTGACACTCTGGTCATTTCAGTCTTACAAGGTTGGAGTGTAATTGTTAGTAGGATGATCAATAACCTATCACATATTTGCTCATGTTATCACATTGTTTACAAATGATGTTGGGGGAAGTGTTCATTCCACTCACATGTACAGATGTTCATCACAGTTGTGTAGGTGTTGATCAAATTTACACAGGAAATTGTTGAATGAAAGCAATGAAAATGGAGATAAGTTTCAAATATGTTGCAAGAAAATCTGTATCTTTGGTGCCTCTAAGACATTGTAATACAGTTTGAGCGCACAAGCATCGTTTTAGTACACAGATTACGGTTATGTTTTTATCCCTCAGACTTCAGGCTTTTTACAGTGGATCAGGACCAGAGGCTTCACCACTATTTGAAGCCAAAGACATACCAACTTAGCAAGAAAAAAAGAAAAGGAAAAGATCACCAGCCACCATGGCGAAGTGGTTAGTGTCGTGGACTCCCGGCTGGGAGGTCGTGGGTTTGATTCCCATCAGAGTCATGTGGGATTTTTCTGCTCCGACGGGCTCCTACCCAGAGTTGAGTTTGCTACGGGCTCAGTTGGGAAGACTGGGACCACACAGTCGAGTTTCATCCACTTAAAGGTTGCATCTCTGAGAGTGTTGCTCAAATTTCCTGATAAACACTGCAGGTGTGTGTATCTCTTGGGCCTGGTTGACACTGGGATATATTATGAAAGGAAGCGTAGAGTACAGCCCTGTCATGCAGTCTCAGACCGGAATGGAAATCGGTAGCATCATCTTAATCATCCTCTTTCTCATTGATCAGCATAAAGAAAATGTCTCAAGTTCTGTGGCCCTTCATGCCTTGCTCTCATGGTGACCTCAGTTTTGATGTCCTCTCCACGTCTGTGGCCTTGGTTTGGTTCTGTCGGGGTCACCGGTATCGGCGAGTCATGGGGGCTGTCATTGGACGGATGTGGTGGTGCCCTCCGGAGGGAGAGCTCACTCACGCCGGCTCTGCGACTAAGCAATTATTGTCGTCAGTAGAGGGCTTAGTAGGTGGTGCCCTGCATATGTTAGATCAGAACAGGCGCCGCTGAACACCACCGGTGGGTTGCCTCTTGACTACTTGACATTGACTGCTCCCAGTGGATTGCTGGTGCTGGGGCTGTGGCGGGACTGACCAGGCTGTGGCTGTGGACGGGGTGTTGGAATGAACGGCGTGGATGCAGTGCCACTGAGGTGGCACAGAAGATAGGACAGCAAAAAAAGGAAAAAAAAGAAAAGGAAAAGATCTTTTTTAAACAGTTTTAAGTGATGTCATAGCCATTGTTATGTCTTCCTCCTTCAGTTCAAAGATTTAAAAGATGAGCATCCTGAAATGAGTGGTCCCCCTTTCTCACCCCCCTGCTTACAGAAGAATTCTTGTAAAATGACCTCTACCCCCCATGGTTTTGGAAGCAGACCCTCTCCTCCTTATCCTACCTTTGTACTCGTTTGTTTGTTTTTCAAAATTTGGAGAACATGGCTGTGTAAAGACTGTTTTCAAACTTGCAGGCTGTAGTTTCATGTTGATGGGAATAGTTGGAGCTTGTTGCAGGCTTCTGTACCCCGCCCTACTTAGACCCCTGTCACAGTTGAACAGACATCGATCATAGAGGCATTGATCATCGTTATCCTGGCATTGATCATAGTTTTCAACCTTAGTTGTACAGTGTGTATCACAGGTAAACAGTTATTGATCATACATGTCTTTATCACCACCACACCTCTCCCCACGATCACCATTACCATGTGTTTTTTCCCTTTTCCTAATTAGGACTGTAGGAGACGTTAGCGTTCAGCATCAGTGCGCTTGTGTGACCCTCTGTTATAAACACCTTTTTTTTTTTATCATTTATTTGTTGTCTTTTGAAATGTGCAGCTCTAATAAGGCCCTTTGTGGTTGGCTGGGCTATAAGTAATGTTATCTCTTATTCTCTTTTGAAATCTGAAATTTGTACACATGACTAGGTATGTGTTGCATATACCACATTTAACACACAATGTGTACATCACTAGGAGTGCGTTGTTTGTGTGAAGTCTAATCCTCCTATAAAGTGGTTACCACAGAAATGGTGAAAAAGATCATATACCAGTGTTCTTACAAGTAACCTTTAGATAATCACTGACATTAATATACATGTTATGTAGCCATACCTTTGGTGATGTGATTGATGTGTTATTGTCTTATTGATGTGATTGTTGCTTTATTGTCATATTGATGTGGTAGATATTTTTTTGCTTTATTGATGTGATAGATTTTTTTTGCCTTATTGACATGATTATTGTTGTTGTTTTTTTAACCTTACTGATGTGGTTGATAGTGTGTTGCTTTACTATATGATTTGCTATTGATGGAATCGGTGTTATGCAGACTGTAATGTTAAATTGCCTTTTTTAAAAGAAAATTTTGATGGGATTGATTGTATGTTGAACTATGATTAGTATTAAGAATGTTGTTGATACTATCCTACTTTATGTCCATTGATGGTGTGATCTGTGGTATTTGTCTTATTACTGGTGTGTCTAAGTGTGTGTTGCCTTATTTTATTTATCATTGTGATCAGTGTTCTGGTACTTTATCATTATTGATGTGAATTACAGATATCTGACTCTGTTGTGAGCTACAGAGAAAAATTGGTGAGTTGGTGTGTGTGTGTGTGTGTGTGTGTGTGTGTGTGTGTGTGTGTGTGGTGTGTGTGTGTGTGTGTGTGTGTGTGATAAGTCTTCTGTCCGCCCGCTCCCCATTTTCCCACCGGGTTGAAAGGGCATATGACTACACAGAGAAAGGGAGAAACGATACCATTTCATAGCATACAGGGCACCTAAATATGCCGGTAGAGAGACAATGACTACTTTTGTTTCTCTGTCTGTTTTATTTTCTGTTCCATGCTAGTCTTATTGCACACTCAGACTTTCCGCATTCCATCCTCAGCATCCACAGTTGACAGGGATCTATTAACATCAGGTCAACAGGAGGAAACTTTTCGCATTCTATCCTCAGCATCATCAGTTTACAGGGATCTATCAACATCGGGTCAACAGGAGGAAACTTTCCACATTCCATCCTCAGCATCAACAGTTGACAGGGATCTATCAACATCAGGTCAACAGGAGGCAACTTTCCACATTCCATCCTCAGCATCAACAGTTGACAGGGATCTATCAACATCAGGTCAACAGGAGGAAACTTTCCGCATTCCATCCTCAGCGTCAACAGTTGACAGGGATCTATCAACATCAGGTCAACAGGAGGAAACTTTCTGCATTCTATCCACGGCATCAACAGTTGACAGGGATCTATCAACATCAGGTCAACAGGAGGCAACTTTCCACATTCCATCCTCAGCATCAACAGTTGACAGGGATCTATCAACATCAGGTCAACAGGAGGAAACTTTCTGCATTCTATCCACGGCATCAACAGTTGACAGGGATCTATCAACATCAGGTCAACAGGAGGAAACTTTCTGCATTCTATCCACTGCATCAACAGTTGACAGGGATCTATCAACATCAGGTCAACAGGAGGAAACTTTCCGCATTCCATCCTCAGCGTCAACAGTTGACAGGGATCTATCAACATCAGGTCAACAGGAGGAAACGTTCCGCATTCCATCCTCAGCGTCAACAGTTGACAGGGATCTATCAACATCAGGTCAACAGGAGGCAACTTTCTGCATTCTATCCACTGCATCAACAGTTGACAGGGATCTATCAACATCAGGTCAACAGGAGGAAACTTTCTGCATTCCATCCTCAGCGTCAACAGTTGACAGGGATCTATCAACATCAGGTCAACAGGAGGAAACTTTCTGCATTCTATCCACTGCATCAACAGTTGACAGGGATCTAATAACATCAGGTCAACAGGAGGAAACTTTCCACATTCCATCCTCAGCATCAACAGTTGACAGTGATCTGTCAACATCAGGTCAACAGGAGGAAATGTTCCGCATTCCATCCTCAGCATTCACAGTTTACAGGGATCTATTAACATCCACCATTGGAGATGTCACATCATAATCATTCATTGAGCTGTTCATTGGCATATCATCAGCTTTACTGCTTAGGGTTGTGTAAAGTGTTTTTTAGAGAATGTTTTTTTTTCCAGAAGTGTGTGGAATATACACTATTATTATTTATCATTGTCATTTACAGTACTGTTACTGCTATCATTGTTACTATTATTGTTGCTGTTACTATTGTTGTTAATATATTATCCATAATACCTGTGTCATCTTCTGAACAGCCATTCGCCACAAAGAATCAAATGCATACACACACTCTCACTCTGTCTGTGTGTCTCTCTCTCACACACAGACACACGGACACACACACACACGCACGCACGCACGCACGCATGCACGCGCACACACACACACACACACACACACACACACACACACACACACACACACGAATATGATAGCGTGTGTGTGTGAGAATGTTGAGTCATACATGTTTGAGGTTGTACAGTGTTTACTGCAGTGTTTCTTTCTGTACCCCAGGGTTGTTTCTATTACAAAACTAAAAGAGAAGTTTGAATTACCTGGGTTATGGAATCCCAAAAGGATTTTTGCTTCTATCATCATCACAAAACATCAGAGTGTGTGTGCATGGGCATGCGCTGTGCACGTGTGTGGCATGCGCTGTGCACGTGTGTGTGTGTATGTGTGTTTGTGTGTGCCTGTGTGTGTGTGTGCCTGTGTGTGTGTGTGCGCACATGTTGTTTGTGTGTGTGTGTGTACAGGTAAGACAGCTGAGCTACAGTGGCTCCCCCTTTGACATAGTGATCTCTGTTCCTCGCTACGACCTTCACGGCACAGGTCTCACTTCTTACTATTATTATGAGGTCAAGGTCAGTCTGTGATAAATTTGCTTCTGGATACAGATGTAAATATATGAACTTCTCCTTGTAAATTCATGCTCTACTTATTATGGCAAATGTATGTCAGGGGTGAACTCGGTGAATCTGAATTCCTTTTGTGCTTAGATGTTAGGTAAGTTGATGAGATTCAAAGAAGTGGTTTCCCCCCTTCGTTTAGGCCAAAAGTGTCAACATATTGAAGAAAGTCTCACACAGATACGTATTTCATGGGAAGTGGAAATAATGCTGTCTGATAAACAAAAGTGATTGTTTTATAGATCTTTTCCCTATTCTTTTAATAAAGGTTTCCTTTTTTCAGAGTTAGATTTGTTCAGAGTTTATTTTTTCTGTCTGAAAAGATTTTTTCCTTGTGGTATTACTGTAAAAAAGTAATATAGAGTTAGTGCTGGCAAATGTGATATTACTGTAAAGAAAGTAATACAGAGTTACTGTTGGGAAATGTGATATTACTGCAAAGAAATTAATACAGAGCTACTGCTGGGAAATGTGATATTACTGTAAAGAAAGTAATACAGAGTTACTGTTGGGAAATGTGACATTACTGTAAAGAAATTAATACAGAGCTACTGCTGGGAAATGTGATATTACTGTAAAGAAAGTAATACAGAGTTACTGTTGGGAAATGTGACATTACTTTGAAGAAAGTAATACAAAGTTACTGCCGGCATATGTGATATTACTGTAAAGAAAGTAATACAGAGTTACTGCTGGGAAATGTG
Source organism: Conus canariensis (assembly GCA_033310375.1). Classification (NCBI taxonomy): domain Eukaryota; kingdom Metazoa; phylum Mollusca; class Gastropoda; order Neogastropoda; family Conidae; genus Conus; species Conus canariensis. The sequence continues at coordinate 100,354,512 of CM065717.1, forward strand.
ATATTACTGTAAAGAAGATAAAACAGAGTTACTGCTGGGAAATGTGATATTACTGTAAAGAAAGTAATACAGAGTTACTGCTGGGAAATGTGATATTACTGTAAAGTAATACAGAGTTACTGCTGGGAAATGTGATATTACTGTAAAGTAATACAGAGTTACTGCTGGGAAATGTTATGTTACTGTAAAGTAATACAGAGTTACTGCTGGGAAATGTGATATAACTGTAAAGTAATACAGATTTACTGCTGGGAAATGTGATATTACCGTAATAATAATACAGAGTTACTGCTGGGAAATGTGATATTACTGTAAAATAATAGAGTTACTGCTGGGAAATGTGATATTGAAGTAAAGTAATACAGAGTTACTGCGGGAAATGTGATATTACTGTAAAGTAATACAGAGTTACTGTTGGGAAATATGATATACTGTAAAGTAATACAGAGTTACTGTTAGGAATGTGATATTACTACAAAGTAATACAGCGTTACTGCGGACAAATGTGATATTACTGTAAAGTAATACAGAGTTACTGCTGGGAAATGTGATATTACTGTAAAGTAATACAGAGTTACTGCGGGGAAATGTGATATTACTGTAAAGTAATAAAGAGTTACTGCTGGGAAATGTGATATCACTGTAAAGTAATACAGAGTTACTGCAGGGAAATGTGATATCACTGTAAAGTAATAAAGAGTTACTGCTGGGAAATGTGATATCACTGTAAAGTAATACAGAGTTACTGCAGGAAATGTGATATCACTGAAAGTAATACAGAGTTACTGCGGGGAAATGTGATATTACTGTAAAGTAATACAGAGTTACTGCGGGGAAATGTGATATCACTGTAAAGTAATACAGAGTTACTGCGGGGAAATGTGATATTACTGTAAAGTAATACAGAGTTACTGCGGGGAAATGTGATATTACTGTAAAGTAATACAGAGTTATGGCGGGGAAATGTGATATTACTGTAAAGTAATACAGAGTTACTGCGGGGAAATGTGATATTACTGTAAAGTAATACAGAGTTACGGCTGGGAAATGTGATATTACTGTAAAGTAATACAGAGTTACGGGGAAATGTGATATTACTGTAAAGTAATACAGAGTTACGACTGGGAAATGTGATACTACTATAAAGTAATAGAGAGTTACTGTTGGGAAATATGCTATTACTATAAAGTAATAGAGAGTTACGGTAGGAAATGTGTGAAGCACACCCATAGGTCTGATGGTGTCCTCACTGCCATTTCAGATCAAAATAGGAGCGAGTCATGGAATGTGTTACGACGCTTCAGCAACTTCCAAGCGCTGCATGAAGAGATGAAGAAAAAATACCCCTCTGTGAGTACACAGTGACTATACCTGCGCATGAGTACAGAGAAATGCACTGCTACTCCTTCCCTAGTAGGTGTTTATGAAAATGATACCCCTGTGTGCAGCAAAAACCCCAGAAAATCCCTGTATTAATGCACAAAAATGATTCCCCATGCGGGTATAGAAAGATAAAAACCCGTCTGTGCAGAAAAAATAATACGCTTTGAGTGAGTGCACAAATAAAATAATACACCTGTGTGAGTGCAGAGAAAGGATGGCCCTGTGTGAGTGCAGAAAAAGGATGGCCGTGTGTGAGGATGGCCCTGTGTGAGTGCAGAGAAAGGATGGCCGTGTGCGAGTGCAGAAAAAGGATGGCCCTGTGTGAGTGCAGAGAAAGGATGGCCCTGTGTGAGTGCAGAGAAAGGATGGCCCTGTGTGAGTGCAGAAAAAGGATGGCCCTGTGTGAGTGCAGAGAAAGGTTGGCCCTGTGTGAGTGCAGAGAAAGGATGGCCCTGTGTGAGTGCAGAGAAAGGTTGGCCCTGTGTGAGTGCAGAAAAAGGATGGCCCTGTGTGAGTGCAGAAAAAGGATGGCCCTGTGTGAGTGCAGAGAAAGGTTGGCCCTGTGTGAGTGCAGAGAAAGGATGGCCCTGTGTGAGTGCAGAAAAAGGATGGCCCTGTGTGAGTGCAGAAAAAGGATGGCCCTGTGTGAGTGCAGAAAAAGGATGGCCCTGTGCGAGTGCAGAAAAAGGATGGCCCTGTGTGAGTGCAGAGAAAGGTTGGCCCTGTGTGGGTGCAGAGAAAGGATGACCCTGTGTGAGTGCAGAAAAAGGATGGCCCTGTGTGGGTGCAGAGAAAGGATGGCCCTGTGTGAGTGCAGAGAAAGGATGGCCCTGTGTGAGTGAGGATGGCCCTGTGTGAGTGCAGAGAAAGGATGACCCTGTGTGAGTGAGGATGGCCCTGTGTGGGTGCAGAGAAAGGATGGCCCTGTGTGAGTGCAGAGAAAGGATGACCCTGTGTGTGTGAGGATGGCCCTGTGTGGGTGCAGAGAAAGGATGGCCCTGTGTGAGTGCAGAGAAAGGATGGCCCTGTGTGAGTGAGGATGGCCCTGTGTGAGTGCAGAGAAAGGATGACCCTGTGTGAGTGCAGAAAAAGGATGGCCCTGTGTGGGTGCAGAGAAAGGATGGCCCTGTGTGAGTGCAGAGAAAGGATGGCCCTGTGTGAGTGAGGATGGCCCTGTGTGAGTGCAGAGAAAGGATGACCCTGTGTGAGTGCAGAAAAAGGATGGCCCAGTGTGGGTGCAGAGAAAGGATGGCCCTGTGTGAGTGAGGATGGCCCTGTGTGAGTGCAGAGAAAGGATGACCCTGTGTGAGTGCAGAAAAAGGATGGCCCTGTGTGGGTGCAGAGAAAGGATGGCCCTGTGTGAGTGCAGAGAAAGGATGGCCCTGTGTGAGTGAGGATGGCCCCGTGAGAGTGTGAAAAAAGGATTGCCCTGTGTGAGTGCAGAGAAAGGATGGCCCTCTGTGAGTGCAGAAAAAGGATGGCCCTGTGTGAGTGCAGAGAAAGGATGGCCCTATGTGAGTGCAGAAAAAGGATGGCCCTGTGTGAGTGAGGATGGCCCTGTGTGAGTGCAGAGAAAGGATGGCCCTGTGTGTGTGCAGAAAAAGGATGGCCCTGTGTGAGTGCAGAGAAAGGATGGCCCTGTGTGAGTGCAGAAAAAGGATGACCCTGTGTGAGTGCAGAGAAAGGATGGCCCTGTGTGAGTGCAGAAGAAGGATGGCCCTGTGTGAGTGCAGAAAAAAGATGTCCCTGTGTAGGTGAGGATGGCCCTGTCTCAGTGCAGAGAAAGGATGGCCCTGTGTGAGTGAGGATGGCCCTGTGTGAGTGCAGAAAAAGGATGGCCCTGTGTGAGTGCAGAAGAAGGATGGCCCTGTGTGAGTGCAGAGAAAGGATGGCCCTGTGTGAGTGCAGAGAAAGGATGGCCCTGTGTGAGTGAGGATGGCCCTGTGTGAGTGCAGAAAAAGGATGGCCCTGTGTGAGTGAGGATGGCCCTGTGTAAGTGCAGAGAATGGATGGCCCTGTGTGAGTGAGGATGGCCCTGTGTGAGTGCAGAGAAAGGATGGCCCTGTGTGAGTGCAGAGAAAGGATGGCCCTGTGTGAGAGGATGGCCCTGTGTGAGTGAGGATGGCCCTGTGTGAGTGCAGAGAAAGAATGGCCCTGTGTGAGTGCAGAGAAAGGATGGCCTGTGTGAGTGAGGATGGCCCTGTGTGAGTGCAAAGAAGGGATGGCCCTGTGTGAGTGCAAAGAAGGGATGACCCTGTGTGAGTGCAGAGAAAGGATGGCCCTGTGTGAGTGCAGAGAAAGGATGGCCCTGTGTGAGTGAGGATGGCCCTGTGTGAGTGCAGAAAAAGGATGGCCCTGTGTGAGTGAGGATGGCCCTGTGTGAGTGCAGAGAAAGGATGGTCCTGTGTGAGTGAGGATGGCCCTGTGTGAGTGCAGAGAAAGGATGGCCCTGTGTGAGTGCAGAGAAAGGATGGCCCTGTGTGAGAGGATGGCCCTGTGTGAGTGAGGATGACCCTGTGTGAGTGCAGAGAAAGGATGGTCCTGTGTGAGTGCAGAGAAAGGATGGCCCTGTGTGAGTGCAGAGAAAGGATGGCCATGTGTGAGTGCAGAGAAAGGAAGGCCATGTATGAGTGCAGAGAAAGGATGGCCCTGTGTGAGTGCAGCCAAAGGGAAGAGGGCGGAGGTGTTGTGTCCAGTCTGTACCTTCATGTTGTCCACCGAGTGCTGGTTCCATCTGCCTCTGGGACGTCCCCTGTCCACTGAGGGACTCTTTGTTCTGGATCCAAGATGCACCGAGTTGCTGCAGAGATTGCGGCATCATACCTGTCTCTTCATTGTGTGGTTTCCATGACTTGAGATGTGTAACACAGGTTTTATGTTCATTTTCTGCCAGGTGAATTGCCTCTGCTTCCCCCGGCGTCGGTGGTTTCATCGGTCTGAGAAGGTTGCTGCTGAAAGACGGGCCATGCTGGAGGTGAAGAGAATTGTCACTGACGCTGTGTGTGTGTGTGTGCATGTGCATGTGTGTGTGCCTATGTGTGTGTGTGCACCTGAATGCTTGTTCTGTGTAGACGTTTTTTGCTTATTTGTTCGTTTTAAATGAAAGTCTGTGTACACAACTGCATTCCAATAAACACTCAAGATGCAAAATAAGTTAGGACACAATAGCAAATAGACAAGTGAAAACTTATTTTAGTACAAAATAGCAAACTGACAAGTGAACTTTTGACAAGTATGTGTTCTTCACTGTCACCGATCGGCGGTACTAAATCAGTATGTCCATGTGTTTAAGAGTAGTGGTGGTTCAAGATAGAGTGCGAGCGTGCATGTATGTGTGCGTGTGTGTGTGTGTGTGTGTGTGTGTGTGTGTGTGTGTGTGTGGGGTGTGTGTGTGTGTGTGCGCGCGCGCGCGCGCACGCGGGGTAAGACTGGGGTTTAGTTAGCTAGAGTTAGGTTAAGTTCCTCAGGGTTAGGTAGAAAGATTAGGCTAGGTAGGGGGCAGGTGAAGTAGGACATACAGTATTTTTGCTTTCCAGTCTTCATTTATTGAGGGAGTGGTAGGAGGAAGTTGGTTTCGTTCCCGATTGTTACCCTTATATTACTTGGGTTCTACACCAGAGAAGGCGGGGCAGGATACCGGCTGTTGTTGTGTTGTCAAGTCTGTGAGTTGTTGTGATAAATTGTCGTGTGGTTGCACGAGCAACAACTAGTCCGTTGGTCAGGTGTGTCAGCTTTGCGGAGGGATACACTGCTCTGACCAATCGTTGTTTTGTGTGGTGAGTAGAGTTCGCTTGATTCCGACCAGGGCGGAATGTGTTGGGGTAGCTTCACTTCGGTCCCTGGTGTTCGTCGGAGTGGACGTACTCCTTGTAGGTGCGGCGGCAGCGCCGTTAGTTTTGAAGAGTGACTTCGAGTCATAGTTAGTGCCAGGTCCTCGTCGGGGTTGGGTGCCCTTGGCCTGTGCTGAGTCGGTGTCGTCCTTGTTAGCAGCCACTGTCAGCCAGTTGCAGAACTGGTGTGGTTGATCGTCTGTATGTCCAGTTGTGTCAGCAGGTATCCTGTTCCGTCCTGAGGCTGGGGCCAGACCACCGCAGTCCACTGCCGCGTGCCGGCAGGTGAGCGGCGCTTTCCAGTGCCTGTTGTTTTTCCGGGAGAAGGAGACCACCCAGGCCGTCTGCCTTCTGTGGGGCAGCTCTCCTCCAGCTACCGGTGCTCTTCCGGGAGTTCTCCGGCACTGGTTCCTCGTCCCTGTTCAGGCGTCCTGTGAGAGGGCGCTGCACCAGGTCTTTTTCACCCTTGGTGTCCGACGGGGCCTTCAGAGGAGGAGGCGTCCTACGAGCCCCGGACCCGTCGAGAGGGCGTCTGGTGTGTGTACGTTGGGTGTCGTGCCCATCGCAGGGAGGAGTCAGACTGCGGGAAGCCACGGTCAGCGCCGGGGTGCAGAGTCTTCGGGGAGGGTGTCGGCCCGCGGAGGAGCCACGGTCAGCGCCGGGGTGCAGAGTCTTCCGGGGAGGTGTCAGCCTGTGAGGGGCCACGTACAGCGCCGAGGACTGGAGCTTTCCGGGCCGGGATGGGTTGTCCCATGTTTGTGATAGAAGGGGTGTAGCGTTAGGCAGTAGGGTTAGGGGTGTTAGCTACTGCCTCCTTTTAGGACGTAGTGGCCGGCACAGTGTAGGGTACTTGTCGTTGCCTCCCTTAGGGACGCAGCGACCAGTTTGGTAGTGGTTCCGGGTTAAAAGAGAAGGGTGAGTCCTGGGGAGAGGTGTGGGTGGTAGCAGTAGTTAAGAATTTAGAGTCCCTTGGGTAAATCCTCGTCCCTAGTAGTTAGTCACCACGTGTGCGGGCTATCACTGTGTCTCAGGTTACAGTGATATACCGCAACTGGTGTGTTAGGTTAGGTTAGGGTTTTCTAAGTCATTATCGTAGAGTAGGGTGAGTCAGCGGGAATTGGGATACTTGTGTGCAGTTGTGGATGTGCGTGAGTGGTGGCGCCATGGAGTGTGTGTGAAATAAAGAAGCGTGCGTGATTGTAAAACTGTGTTAGTGTGCTGTGTTGTCTGACCTAGTGTGTGATAGGCGTGGGTAAGGGTGGTAGGGCCGTCCGGCTTAGCGACCGTGACACTTTGGTGGAGATGCGGGGTACATAAGCGGTTCTGGGTAGGTGATAGGTAGCTAGGAGGGAGGTAGGGGGTGTTGTGTCCGGGGTGTACGTTGTGTGAAATGTAAGTGGGTGGTTGGTGGGAGCGTACCAGTACCCTGGGAGGTGGTACGTAGTGTCCCTGTTCACTTCAGGCAGGTTACCATTGGCACTGGGCAGGGCACTTGTGTTGGTGTGAATGGGGTGGCGCTACCGTGTGGGTGAGGTATGAATGGTCAATAAACATTGAGTGGTTGTTGGAAGTGTGAGTGATTACACCGTACAGTGTAGGTGAGGTGCCGGTGGGTACCAGGTGTCTTTTGTGTCCCTTACATGTGGTATACCCCAGTGAGTAGGTAGAGTGGTACCCGGCCCGTGACTGTGCACGCTGTGTGCTCGGATATCCTGTGGGGATTAAGGGCAGAGTAAGCCAGGTGACTGTGTGTGTGAAGCACGAGGGTGCGCAGTGTTGTGGCATAGGGTATGCTGTGAGTGCACCTGGACTTGAGGGGTGCAAGTGCACTGTGATCGTGTGGGTGCGGCCTACCAGAGACAGTGAGGCCGGTGACTGTGGGTAACTGGTGCGCATGCACAGTGGACAGTGGACACACGGTGTCACGTGGTTCAGTCCGTGACCAGACAGTGCATTGGTAGTATTGTATGGGTTGGAGCCCATGTGGGTATATGTATGAGGTACACAAGTGTGGGTGGAGTTATGCTTGGTGCGTGACTCATTGAGAGTATTGTGTACTTGTGCTGAGTTGCTTCAGGGCTAGCGCGTAGTCAGGAACCTCCAGTTGCGCTCAGATCGCATATCGTCCGTTGCTAGTTCTGTGGTGGTAGGGGTACCCTATGTCTAAACACACCCGAGCCCATCCGCAGTACGACCCCGATAGTGTCATGGATCCACAGGCCCCTACGGCGGATACCAAACCTAAGGTTAGTGACCAGGGAGCGGGGGTGGATCAAGAACAGGGGACGGGGGCTTATGCAAAGTTTGCCAAGTTGGGAGCGGCGATGGGTTTAGCTGGGGGAGACCTCGCCAAGTTCGTCACAGACTCAGTACGTAATGAGGATGAGAAGACGGCGAGAGAAGCAGAATTGGAGCTCCGAATGGAGGAGAAAGTGAGGCAGAAGATGAGGGATGAAGAGGAGAAAGCTGCTAGGCAGAGGGAGCTAGAAATGAAGCAGAAGAAGATCGAAGAGGAGAAGGAAAGGTTAAAGCAGAAGGATGAAGAGGAGAAAGCTGCTAGGCAGAGGGAGCTAGAGATGCAGCAGAGGAAGATAGAAGAGGAGAAAGCTGATAGACAGAGGGAACTAGAGGTGAAGCAGAAGAAGATCGAAGAGGAGAGGGAAAGGTTAAAGCGGAAGGATGAAGATGAGAAAGCAGCGAGACAGATGGAACTGGAACTGCAGAGGAAGAAGATGGAGGAAGAAAGGGCAATAAGGGAAATAGAAGCTCAAGCACGGCAAGCCGAGTTAGATCTCAAGAGACGAAGGGATGAAGCCGAGTTAGAGGCAAGAGAGCGAGAGCTAATCATACAAGAGAGACAGGCCTTAGATGAAGCAGCGCATAGGAAACGCTTGATTGAGGTGGAGGAAACGAAGCATGTCCACCTTGAGCCGTTAGGAGAGAACGACGACGTGGACGCTTTCATCGCCCAATTTGAGCGTGTAGCCCAGATGTGCAAGTGGAGCAAGACCTCATGGCCCACACGTCTGATGTCTCTGCTGAGAGGAAAGGCTAGAGAAGCGGTGATGCGGTTAAGTGCGGATGAGTTAGGCGACTATGATCAGATAAAGGGCGCCCTGTTAAGCCACTTTAGGCTAGATGCTGAGGCCTACCGAGAAAAGTTCAGGAGCATCAAGAAGGACGCTGCTGAGACTTTCGGCCAGATGCTGGGAAGGATGAAGCGGTGGTTTTCCCTCTGGTGTGCGGCAGCGGGCAAGGATGAGAGTGTGGCAGAGGATGTAAAGGATCTGCTTTTCCAAGAACAGTTTTACCAGCTGCTGTCCCCAGAGTTCACGATCGAGGTCCGGAAGACATGCCCGAAAACTGTTGAACAACTTGCAACGGAAGCTACTGTTTTAGCAGAGGCCAAAAGATTGGGGAGGAAGGCGAGGCAAGACCGAACAGTTAACCAGCCCAACCTGGGTAATAGGCGCGAAACAGTAGGGAGCCAGCCCACACAGAGATCCCAACAGAGTGATGGTGCACTACAGCAGCTGAACAGGAGATCAGAAGGGCCTAGATCGACCATAGTTTGTTTCAACTGCAAGAAGCCAGGCCACATCGCTAGGAAATGCCCTGAGCCCCATTCTGTTGGAGCTGTTCATTGTTGTGACCAGCCCCAAGCTCGAGTAGTCCCTACGTTGTGTCGCCCATGCGCTGAGCAGCGGTACGAGCCTGCGTGCATTGTAGAAATTAACGGGTCTCCGGCCAATGGATTACGGGACACTGGTGCCGGACACACCGTAGTGGCCAAGTGGTTAGTACCGGCAGATGCGTACACAGGAGAGACAGTCCCAGTAGTGTTGGCTGAATCCAGGTGTAGGTCTGTGTTACCTGTGGCGGTAGTAGAGTTGAAGTCACCATTCATCGCAGGGAAGTTGGAGGTTTTGGTCATGAATAGCCCTGTGCAGGAAGTCCTGATCGGAAACTTCGCAAAGAGAGTAGGAGATCCCGGTTGGACACGTGTGCCTGTATACGCAGACCCGGCGCTAGTAGGGGCAGTGCAGACACGCGCGCAGAGAGCCAGGGAGCAGCAAGAACCTGTACCACTGCCCGTCGAGGAATGCGTTCTGAACACCTCTACCCAGCAGTTAATTCAGATGCAGGACCAGGATGAAACCTTGAGGAAGGCTCGGAGTGCGTGTGAAGCAGGGACGCACTTCCACACCAAGTTTGGACGAGTTGAGTACGCGCGGAAGTCTGGTGTACTGGTCAGGCAGTTTGAGGGTCCCAAGGACGTAGCGAGTCAGATCTGCGTCCCAGCTGAACTACGGACCACGGTGATGAAGCTAGCCCACGACGTACCCATGTCTGGTCACTTAGGTACCACCCGAACCAAGGAGCGAGTTGGTCGCCATTTCTATTGGCCAGGCATGCATGCTGACATTCGTCGGTACTGCCAGTCATGCTTCCAGTGTCAGCGTACTGTGGACAAGGGAAGAGTGTCAAGAGTTCCCCTTGTAAGGATGCCACTGATGCGCAGGCCCATGCAGATACTGAGAGATCGGTGGTTGCAACCCGAGAGGCAAGAGCTCTGCACAGCTACAGAGTACGTCGTCAACCTAAGGAACAAAATAGCTAAGACGTGCAAGTTGGCAAAGGAGAACTTGGCAACGGCAGCTTGCAGGTACAAGCGACATTTTGACTTGAAGGCGAAACCCAGGAAGAGAGCTGTGGGGTCTAGAGTGCTAGTGGGAGGATCACAAGGTGGGCACTGCAGCTGCAGGCATTCCAGTTTACGGTGCAGGCAGTGTCTGGAAAGGACAATGTGGCGGCAGACTTTTTGAGTCGCTTGCCGTAGAGAGAGAGAGAGAGAGAGAGAGAGAGAGAGAGAGAGAGAGAGAGAGAGAACCTGAGGGTTCCATTAACCTGTGTCGTGGGAGGTTGACATTGTCGAAGCTATGCATGTGTTGTTATCTTTGGTAGAGAATGGCATAGCAAAGTGTTACTGAGGGTGTGGTGTTTGTAGCACGTGTCGCACAGCGGTCGTGCATAGTCAGAGCACCCTTAGTTATGAAATTTATATGTAGTGCGTAGTGTAACGGCTGCCCATAAGTGCCTGCGTTAAGGTCGTGTGAGGCAGAGTTAGTCCAGGTTGATTAATGTAACCTGTGGTTGTTGATGTATTTAAAAGTTGATGTTGTTGGGATGGAAGTTTTGGTGTGCATCAAAAGTAACAGTAGGACAGAATGAGTGATGGGGAATTGGATTGTTATAGGTAGAGTGTGGCTAAAACGCCGATCGAGTGAGAAGTTGTTGTTGGTTTTAACCTGTAGTTAAAACTTAGGCAGGGGGGTATGTCACCGATCGGCGGTACTAAATCAGTATGTCCATGTGTTTAAGAGTAGTGGTGGTTCAAGATAGAGTGCGAGCGTGCATGTATGTGTGCGTGTGTGTGTGTGTGTGTGTGTGTGTGTGTGTGTGTGTGTGTGTGTGTGTGTGTGTGCGCGCGCGCGCGCGCGCACGCGGGGTAAGACTGGGGTTTAGTTAGCTAGAGTTAGGTTAAGTTCCTCAGGGTTAGGTAGAAAGATTAGGCTAGGTAGGGGGCAGGTGAAGTAGGACATACAGTATTTTTGCTTTCCAGTCTTCATTTATTGAGGGAGTGGTAGGAGGAAGTTGGTTTCGTTCCCGATTGTTACCCTTATATTACTTGGGTTCTACACCAGAGAAGGCGGGGCAGGATACCGGCTGTTGTTGTGTTGTCAAGTCTGTGAGTTGTTGTGATAAATTGTCGTGTGGTTGCACGAGCAACAACTAGTCCGTTGGTCAGGTGTGTCAGCTTTGCGGAGGGATACACTGCTCTGACCAATCGTTGTTTTGTGTGGTGAGTAGAGTTCGCTTGATTCCGACCAGGGCGGAATGTGTTGGGGTAGCTTCACTTCGGTCCCTGGTGTTCGTCGGAGTGGACGTACTCCTTGTAGGTGCGGCGGCAGCGCCGTTAGTTTTGAAGAGTGACTTCGAGTCATAGTTAGTGCCAGGTCCTCGTCGGGGTTGGGTGCCCTTGGCCTGTGCTGAGTCGGTGTCGTCCTTGTTAGCAGCCACTGTCAGCCAGTTGCAGAACTGGTGTGGTTGATCGTCTGTATGTCCAGTTGTGTCAGCAGGTATCCTGTTCCGTCCTGAGGCTGGGGCCAGACCACCGCAGTCCACTGCCGCGTGCCGGCAGGTGAGCGGCGCTTTCCAGTGCCTGTTGTTTTTCCGGGAGAAGGAGACCACCCAGGCCGTCTGCCTTCTGTGGGGCAGCTCTCCTCCAGCTACCGGTGCTCTTCCGGGAGTTCTCCGGCACTGGTTCCTCGTCCCTGTTCAGGCGTCCTGTGAGAGGGCGCTGCACCAGGTCTTTTTCACCCTTGGTGTCCGACGGGGCCTTCAGAGGAGGAGGCGTCCTACGAGCCCCGGACCCGTCGAGAGGGCGTCTGGTGTGTGTACGTTGGGTGTCGTGCCCATCGCAGGGAGGAGTCAGACTGCGGGAAGCCACGGTCAGCGCCGGGGTGCAGAGTCTTCGGGGAGGGTGTCGGCCCGCGGAGGAGCCACGGTCAGCGCCGGGGTGCAGAGTCTTCCGGGGAGGTGTCAGCCTGTGAGGGGCCACGTACAGCGCCGAGGACTGGAGCTTTCCGGGCCGGGATGGGTTGTCCCATGTTTGTGATAGAAGGGGTGTAGCGTTAGGCAGTAGGGTTAGGGGTGTTAGCTACTGCCTCCTTTTAGGACGTAGTGGCCGGCACAGTGTAGGGTACTTGTCGTTGCCTCCCTTAGGGACGCAGCGACCAGTTTGGTAGTGGTTCCGGGTTAAAAGAGAAGGGTGAGTCCTGGGGAGAGGTGTGGGTGGTAGCAGTAGTTAAGAATTTAGAGTCCCTTGGGTAAATCCTCGTCCCTAGTAGTTAGTCACCACGTGTGCGGGCTATCACTGTGTCTCAGGTTACAGTGATATACCGCAACTGGTGTGTTAGGTTAGGTTAGGGTTTTCTAAGTCATTATCGTAGAGTAGGGTGAGTCAGCGGGAATTGGGATACTTGTGTGCAGTTGTGGATGTGCGTGAGTGGTGGCGCCATGGAGTGTGTGTGAAATAAAGAAGCGTGCGTGATTGTAAAACTGTGTTAGTGTGCTGTGTTGTCTGACCTAGTGTGTGATAGGCGTGGGTAAGGGTGGTAGGGCCGTCCGGCTTAGCGACCGTGACATTCACATTTCACAAACAAATGACGAGAAAATGCAGGTTAAAATACTCCTCAGACTGCAGACAGTGTGGGAATTCTAGCTGCCATCTGGGGGGGTACTTCTTTGGGTAATCTGGGGGGGGGGGGGGGGGGTACTTCTTTGGGCAATCTGGTGGTCCTTCATTGTGCCATCTGGGGGGTACCTCTTTGGGCAATCTGGGGGTACTTCTTTGTGCAATCAGGGAGTTACTTCTTTGTGCGATCTGGGCAGTACTTCTTTGTGCGATCTAGGGGTACTTCTTTGTGCGATCTAGGCAGTACTTCCTTGTGTGATCTGGGCAGTATTTCTTTGTGTGATCTGGACAGTACTTTTTGTGCGATCCGGGGGATACTTCTTTTTGTGATCTGGGGGGTACTTCTTTGTGCAATCTGGACGGTACTTCTTTGTGCAATCTGGGCAGGACTTCTTTGTGCGATCTGGGCATAGGATGTTCTGCATGTCACATGTTCATCACAGTTTTAAGCAGACATACTTAGGAGGCAAAAAGCGAAGGAAAACGGTTCTAATGCAGATGATTAGACACAGCAGTTTTCGTCTCAAAATTAAAGTTTGTCTGGATTAAACTTCTGCTCTTAATACCCGTGGATCAACTGCATGGGTTAATATATTGCAGTGATTGTTAACTTCACTGATAAGAAATGCTTTTTAATTTGTTTGGATGAAACTTCTGCTCTTCAATACCTGTCAATCAGCTGCATATTGGGTTAATATATTGCAGTGATTGTTAACTTCACTGATAAGAGACCCTTGATTCATTGTTTCCATTAGTGTCAACAATTTAAAGAAAACTGTTTCTGTCTGCATTACCATTCAGACAGCATGTCTTCATTGTAATAAGCACCATGTGTTACAGTGCTCTTACTGTTTAGTTACCATGTCAACATTGTAATAACATCCGTGTGTTACAGTGCCGTTACTGTTTGGTTGCCATGTCAACATTGTAATAACATCTGTGTGTCACAGTGCAGTTACTGTTCAGTTACCATGTCAACATTGTAATAACGTCTGTGTGTTACAGTGCTCTTACTGTTGTTACCATGTCAACATTGTACTGTTTAGTTACCATGTCAACTTTGTAATAACATCTGTGTGTTACAGTGCCGTTACTGTTTAGTTACCATGTCAACTTTGTAATAACATCTGTGTGTCACAGTGCTGTTACTGTGTGGTTACCATGTCAACATTGTAGTAACATCTTTGTGTCACAGTGCTGTTACTTAAGAATATAGGTTTCTGGATTCTGGATTTGACATTAGAAATGTAGTTATAGACTCAGAATCAAAACTTATTTGGAGAATATTTCGACAGGGTTGCCCTGTCTTCTTCAGCTCACTGTTACTGTTGTGGCAGCGAGGCCTGGTGGGACGACTGTTGTGTGGGGTGAATGGTTGTCAGGATTTGATTGTAGATGGCGGGGAGTTCAAAGCCTTGATCTCTGTTCAGGCTGAGGCATCTGGTCTTGATTTCGATGGCTTCTTTAACTTTTCTTTTTTTTTTCTTTTTTTTGGTTTGTTTTTGTTTTCAACATTGTAATAACACCTGTGTGTCACTGTGCCATTACTGTTTAGTTACCATGTCAACATTGTAATAACATCTGTGTGTTACAGTGCTGTTACTGTTTAGTTACCATGTTGACATTGTAATAACATCTGTGTGTTACAGTGCTGTTACTGTTTAGTTACCATGTCAACATTGTAATAACATCTGTGTGTCACTGTGCCATTACTGTTTAGTTACCATGTCAACATTGTAATAACATCTGTGTGTTACAGTGCTGTTACTGTTTAGTTACCATGTCAACATTGTAATAACATCTGTGTGTTACAGTGCTGTTACTGTTTAGTTACCATGTTGACATTGTAATAACATCTGTGTGTTACAGTGCTGTTACTGTTTAGTTACCATGTTGACATTGTAATAACATCTGTGTGTTACAGTGCTGTTACTGTTTAGTTACCATGTTGACATTGTAATAACATCTGTGTGTTACAGTGCTGTGCTGTTTAGTTACCATGTTGACATTGTAATAACATCTGTGTGTCAGAGTGCCGTTACTGTTAAGTTGCCATGTCAACATTGTAATAACATCTGTGTGTCATAGTGCCGTTACTGTTAAGTTACCATGTCAACATTGTAATAACACCTGTGTGTTACAGTTCCGTTACTGTTTAGTTACCATATCAACATTGTAATAACATCTGTGTGTTACAGTGCCATTACTGTTTGGTTACCATATCAACATTATAATAACATCTATGTGTTACAGTGCCATTACTGTTTGGTTGCCATGTCAACATTATAATAACATCTATGTGTTACAGTGCCATTACTGTTTGGTTGCCATGTCAACATTTAATAACATCTATGTGTTACAGTGCCATTACTGTTTGGTTGCCATGTCAACATTATAATAACATCTATGTGTTACAGTGCCATTACTGTTTGGTTGCCATGTCAACATTTAATAACATCTGTGTGTCACAGTGCTGTTACTGTTTAGTTACCATGTCAACTTTGTCATGTTAATTTACTGTGTGGATATTGTCATGTGTGATATGAGAACTGTGTGTTACAGTGTTACTGTTCATTTGCCATATCGACACTCATGAGAACTGTGTGTTACAGTGTTACTGGTAAATTACCTTATGGACATTGTCATAAGAGGTGTGTGTTACAGTGTTACTGTTCAGTATCTGTGTCAACAGTGTCAGAAGAGCTGGGGCTGTGTGTTACAGTGTTACTGTTCAGTGTCTATGTCAACAGTGTCAGAAGAGCTGGGGCTGTGTGTTACAGTGTTACTGTTCAGGTTCTATGTCAACAGTGTCAGAAGAGCTGGGGCTGTGTGTTACAGTGTTACTGTTCAGTTTCTGTGTCAACAGTGTCAGAAGAGCTGGGGCTGTGTGTTACAGTGTTACTGTTCAGGTTCTATGTCAACAGTGTCAGAAGAGCTGGGGCTGTGTGTTACAGTGTTACTGTTCAGTTCTATGTCAACAGTGTCAGAAGAGCTGGGGCTGTGTGTTACAGTGTTACTGTTCAGTTTCTATGTCAACAGTGTCAGAAGACCTGGGGCTGTTACAGTGTTACTGTTCAGGTTCTATGTCAACAGTGTCAGAAGAGCTGGGGCTGTGTGTTACAGTGTTACTGTTTAGTTTCAATGTCAACAGTGTCACAAGAGCTGGGGCTGTGTGTTACAGTGTTACTGTTCAGTGTCTATGTCAACAGTGTCAGAAGAGCTGGGGCTGTGTGTTACAGTGTTACTGTTCAGTGTCTATGTCAACAGTGTCAGAAGAGCTGGGGCTGTGCGTTACAGTGTTACTGTTCAGTGTCTATGTCAACAGTGTCAGAAGAGCTGGGGCTGTGTGTTACAGTGTTACTGTTCAGTTTCTATGTCAACAGTGTCAGAAGAGCTGGGCTGTGTGTTACAGTGTTACTGTTCAGTTCTATGTCAACAGTGTCAGAAGAGCTGGGGCTGTGTGTTACAGTGTTACTGTTCAGTTTCTGTGTCAACAGTGTCAGAAGAGCTGGGGCTGTGTGTTACAGTGTTACTGTTCAGGTTCTATGTCAACAGTGTCAGAAGAGCTGGGCTGTGTGTTACAGTGTTACTGTTCAGGTTCTATGTCAACAGTGTCAGAAGAGCTGGGCTGTGTGTTACAGTGTTACTGTTCAGTTCTATGTCAACAGTGTCAGAAGACCTGGGGCTGTTACAGTGTTACTGTTCAGGTTCTATGTCAACAGTGTCAGAAGACTGGGGCTGTGTTTACAGTGTTACTGTTTAGTTTCAATGTCAACAGTGTCACAAGAGCTGGGGCTGTGTGTTACAGTGTTACTGTTCAGTGTCTATGTCAACAGTGTCAAAGAGCTGGGGCTGTGTGTTACAGTGTTACTGTTCAGTGTCTATGTCAACAGTGTCAGAAGAGCTGGGGCTGTGTGTTACAGTGTTACTGTTCAGTGTCTATGTCAACAGTGTCAGAAGAGCTGGGGCTGTGTGTTACAGTGTTACTGTTCAGTGTCTATGTCAACAGTGTCAGAAGAGCGGGGGCTGTGTGTTACAGTGTTACTGTTCAGTTTCTATGTCAACAGTGTCAGAAGAGCTGGGGCTGTGTGTTACAGTGTTACTGTTCAGTTTCTATGTCAACAGTGTCACAAGGGCTGGGGCTGTGCGTTACAGTGTTACTGTTCAGTTACTATTTCAACAGTGTCACAAGGCTGGGGCTGTGTGTTACAGTGTTACTGTTCAATACTATGTCAACAGTGTCACAAGGGCTGGGGCTGTGTGTTACAGTGTTATGTTCAGTTCTATGTCAACTGTGTCACAAGGGCTGGGGCTGTGCGTTACAGTGTTACTGTTCAGTTTCTATGTCAACAGTGTCAGAAGAGCTGGGCTGTGCGTTACAGTGTTACTGTTCAGTGTCTATGTCAACAGTGTCAGAAGACTGGGGCTGTGTGTTACAGTGTTACTGTTCAGTTTCTATGTCAACAGTGTCACAAGGCTGGGGCTGTGTATTACAGTGTTACTGTTTCAGTTTCTATGTCAACAGTGTCAGAAGACTGGGGCTGTGTGTTACAGTGTTACTGTTCATTTTCTATGTCAACAGTGTCAAAGACTGGGGCTGTGTGTTACAGTGTTACTGTTCAGTTCTATGTCAACAGTGTCAGAAGAGCTGGGGCTGTGTGTTACAGTGTTACTGTTCAGTGTTCTATGTCACAGTGTCAGAAGAGCTGGGGCTGTGTGTTACAGTGTTACTGTTCAGGTTCTATGTCAACAGTGTCACAAGAGCTGGGGCTGTGTGTACAGTGTTACTGTTCAGTGTCTATGTCAACAGTGTCAGAAGAGCTGGGGCTGTGAGTTACAGTGTTACTGTTCAGTGTCTATGTCAACAGTGTCAGAAGAGCTGGGGCTGTGAGTTACAGTGTTACTGTTCAGTGTCTATGTCAACAGTGTCACAAGAGCGGGGGCTGTGTTACAGTGTTACTGTTCAGGTTCTATGTCAACAGTATCACAAGAGCTGGGGCTGTGTGTTACAGTGTTACTGTTCAGTGTCTATGTCAACAGTATCACAAGAGCTGGGGCTGTGTGTTACAGTGTTACCTGCGCAGCCTGGTCAAGCTGTGTCAGAAGGAGAGGCACTGCCCCCTCCACCCCGACAACCACCCCTACCTCACCAGGCAGGTCTTGGTGCAGTTCCATCCCTTCTTCCGCCGGGGACTCTTTGAAAATGTCCGCCACATTGCCTGCTGAAGACAGGGCTTGTGGACTAGGGTTTTTTGTGTTCTTGAGAAGACTCTGAAAGTGCTTGACACATCACCGCTGAAGATCGTTTTTGTGGATGAGTATTGTTTTTTGTATGTTTCTGAGAGGACTGTTTGAAGACAGTGCTGCATTGACGACCACAGTGTGATGTGTGGATGAACGTATTTCATTCTGAAGAGAACTGTGAGCATTGGCTCCATGCCACCTGGGCAAAGGTCTTTGTTGTGAGCTTGTTTCCTGTCTCAGGGTTTTGGTTTTGACTTCTGTCACTTTATGTAAGAGTTGTGCCGTGCAGCCATGGACACGATGTGACACAATGATACATTCCATGAAACCACATGCTGAGCATGGGATGAAATACAGTTTTTCTTTGTCTGGTGTTTTTTTTCATCTCAGTGCCTTTGTTTTAACCAAGAGCTTACCTGCTGATAATGGTACTGATATGGTGTACATGAATTCTTTATTCTTGGTATTTTCCCTTTGTGGGCCAATAATAGATAAGTAAACCTCAGGGTTTCCTTGGTGTGAAGTTGAATATAAACATTTTTTTTTCTTACACATGATGAGATTGCGAGCAGTGGATACCAGAAGATCTGGTCTTATGCAGGTCACTTAGGCTGTTACAGCAGGTGTTTAGGGCACCAGTGGATACCAGAAGATCTGGTCTTATGCAGGTCACTGAGGCTGTTGCAGCAGGTGTTTAGGGCACCAGTGGAAACCAGAAGACCAGGTCTTATGCAGGTCACTGAGGCTGTTGCAGCAGGTGTTTAGGGCACCAGTGGAAACCAGAAGACCAGGTGTTACGCAGGTCAATGAGGCCGTTACAGCAGGTGCCTAGGGCAGCAGTGGATACCAGAAGACCAGGTCATATGCAGGTCACTTAGGCTGTTGCAGCAGGTGTTTAGGACAGCAGTGAATACCAGAAGACCAGGTGTTATGCAGGTCACTTAGGCTGTTGCAGCAGGTGTTTAGGGCAGCAGTAGATACCAGAAGACCTGGTCATATGCAGGTCACTTAGGCTGTTGCAGCAGGTGTTGAAGGCATCAGTGGCTCATGTCCTCACTACAGAGGTGGTGGTTGTCAGGAACCACTCTATGAATGTGAGGAAGACGTTTAACCTTTTGATTTGTTTTCCCAGCAGTCCAAGGCACGACTTTTACTGTTGGTTTCCCTTCCTATCCCCTCGATCCCACCCACCCGTGGATCCTGGTGCAATCCTTAGGATCTCTGATAGTGTCAGAACTGTCATGGATCTATGTGAGTGTCAGATTATATCAGGATCTATCGGTATTGAGTCTGAAGATATTTTTTACATCTGACAATCATTTGAATCGTAACTTTCAGTGAACAAGAAATTGGTGGTTAATGACAATCACAATATATTTTGAAGTGGTGCTAATGTTTTTCATGTTTGTTCCAAATACAGTGATGAAATGTGATTTTGACACATGCCAAGCCCAGGTGCACTATGACCATTTTGACCTTTGTTCATTGCTGAAAGACATATTATGAAATATATCTTCAAATTTATTTGACGTATTATCTTAAATCTATTCTCTACGTTGCACTTGTTCAGTCTCTCTCTCACAGCACAGCCCTGATGTGGCCCCTTGCGGTTGGCTGGGCTATAAGCAACATTATCTTATCTCTCTCACAGCAAACCTAAAACAAAACCTTTGCTCAGGTGATGCATTTGTGAAAATGAAAAGTGGTATAAGCGTTGAAATGAGAATGTAATATTATCGTGACATTGAAAAGTGGAAGAAAAGCTTTGCTCACGTGATGCATTTGTGAAAATGAAAAGTGGTAGGACTGCTGAAATTAAGAAGTGATACAATGGTGACATTGAAAAGTGGTGCTATCAAAATGGTAAAGAGGAACAAAGAATAAAAAAGAAAAAAGGGAGGGAGTATGAAAGTTGAAAAGTGATATAGAAAATGTGTGAAAAATATGAAGAGTAGTATGCTAATGTAGACACTGTAAGAACAGTGGTGGAAGCACTGAAAATGTGCTTGTGAAAATGAATGAGATGCAGTGGTTTGAGAGGACACTGGATTGTTCAGTGAATGTTGCTTTATACCCTCATCTTCCTTCCGACAAGGAATCATGTAATTATTCACCCTCTTTATCTAAAGATTATCTTTAATTATACTCCAGTGGTTTTAATTGATGATACTTTGTTCTCCAGAGATGATTACTTTTGATTTGAAAAATGTATCTCCTAAAAGGTATTCTCAGTTTTGCCCACCATTTGGTGACATGAAGAGACAGATGATGGTATGGAGAGTGACATGGGATTCTATCTGTGTTCATGTGCACACACACACACGCACGCACGCACTCACGCACACACACATGCATGCACGCACGCACGCACACACACACACACATACACACAGACACGTGTGTGTGTGTGTGCACGCACATGCGCGCACTAGGAATTTTGTAAATGCTTAGGGCTGATTATGAATTAAGCTCCATGAATATCCATCAGTAGTAGTAGTAGTAGTAGACTTGAAGTCAGATTTTGGAAACGTTAATCTGACAGTGCTGTACCAGACCAGATTTGTTGAATTGAGCATGCAGTGCTACACTTTACTTACATCTGCGACTTTGGCTTTCTTAGTTTCTCTGCTCAGTTTGTTCTTAAACAAATGGAAATGTTTTTCTTAGTTTCTCTGCTCAGTTTGTTCTTAAACAAATGGAAATGTTTTTCTTTGTTTCTTAGTTTTTCTGCTCAGTTTGTTCATAAACACATTGAAATGGGAAGATCAGGATAAGAACTTAAGCCAAAAGAGAGGAAGAACGCAGTTCTGAGCAGATCCTTCTGTAGTTTGGCCTGGCTCTCACAGAAATCTTGGTTGTATGAATCTTTTGCGATCTTTTGTGACTGTTCACACCAGTCATTGGTGCACAATCCATCCCAAGAAATATAATTCAGCTATCACTGTCTTCCAGGAGATCCCTGGAAAGTGTTTACTATGGATGCTACCAGGAGATATGTAGTGACATGTGATTTTATCTGTGGATTGTAAGAGCAGAATCAAGTGGTGTTGTGAGGGCTGGAGGATTTCTGAGAAAATGAGAGTAACAACCCCCCTTTCACAGAAGGGTCATGCATGGTATAGGTTTGAGTGCACACTCCGACTGTCTGTGTGTGTACTGAAAGAGGTGTGGAGGTGTTCCAAGACTGTCTGTGTGTGTATAGAGAGGTGTGGGGTGTTTTGAGATTGTGTGTGTATGGAAAGAGGTGTGGGGTGTTCTGAGATTGTGTGTGTATGGAAAGAGGTGTGGGCTGTTCTGAGATTGTGTGTGTATGGAAAGAGGTGTGGGGTGTTCTGAGACAGTCTGTGTGTGTATGGAAAGAAGTGTGTGTGTGTGTGTGTGTGTGTGCGTGTATGTGTGTGTGTTCTGAGTTTGTGTGTGTGTGTATGGAAAGAGGTGTGTTGTGTTCTGAGACTGCGTGTGTGTATGGAAAGAGGTGTGTTGTGTTCTGAGACTGTTTGTGTGTATGGAAAGAGGTGGGGTGTTCTGAAAGCATAAGCAGGCAGGTTGCTTATGATTGTCACAATTTTTTTTTCATGTAAGTGGTCAGCAGCAAATGCCGTTTACCTGTGAAACCTCTGTATACATAACCATAAACCTGTAGAATAAAACAGCTTTTGTTTCATTTCCAATTTTGTTTGGAAGCATTCCATTTACAGAGTCCTTTCAGAGTCGACACCTGTCCTCCATGGTCACATATCAGTATAGGAAGAGCTGTTTACACATACCTGTGTTGTGAAATATAGCACAGACAACTGTGAAATAAATTGTGTTGTGAATGCATACCTCCAGAGTGGCAGTGTGGTGGAGGAAAGATTGTGTGTGCATCTTACTTTATTGTGTTCATTTTGACACGAATGGGCTGACCATTGTCCCAATTCCAACAACAAATCCGACTCCAACTCTTCATACTCGTCATCAACGATCATAAAATGGTTCAGTTGTGCTTACAGTTGCACTGCACTAAATTTACCTTTAAGAGACTACTCTTCAGAAGGTTTTTTTTTTCTGTAACATTTTGCTCTGTGTATGCACAGTTCTACACTTAGCTCCAAAAGGACTCGCTCCCACCCTGGACAGACTTGTTTTCTCAACAACAAAAAAACAACCTAAAAAAAAAAACCGTTTTATAGAGTACTCGATTTTTCTGATACTCACCTGTCCGAAGAAGTCCTTATTCTTATTGTGCATGAACAAAGCCCCAGCCAGTGGGAATACCCTTTAAATTTTTGAGAGAGTGTGGAAGAAAATCTTCACTCAATATCCATCACTCAGTATGGCCTCAACCGAGCTAGAACTCCCAGAGTAATTTCCCATGAATTACAGGTCGCTTCCAGATTGTGAGCTCATCTTCGTTTTCCTTTTTTTCCTTGACAACTGAACATGTTTTCCCTCCGGCTCTCTAGTGATGGTGGTGATGTCGTCTGTGCATATAACGGAGCTCATGAAGCGACCTTATGCACTGTTATGTGTATTGTACATTCAGACATCTTTTACATTAGCTTGCAATGTTGTATTTCTACTGAAAACATGCAGAAAGTGTTTGAGTTGGCTGTTGCAATGCAAAATTGGTCTGCCGCAGCTCCCGTTAATGACACTCAACACATTCATTGAGCCTGTCGTCAACTGTTACCCTTCTGCATTTTTTGCTTAAAATTATACACTGGCTCCTGGCTCAAGGAAGGTACACATGGAGGCACAACCAAGTGCTCAAAGAGATTGCACAAGTAGTCTGGGCTAGTACCAACACCACAAAAGGGAAAATCAGGACTCCAAAAGCACCCGCAACATTCTTCATGGCAGGAGGCAGCAAATCATGGCCAAGAACAACAGTGCCACTCGGAACATGCAGGCAGAGTCTGCTGGACGGGGCAGATGACTGGGAGTGCACTGCAGACCTCCCAGAATGGAAGAGTCACCCAGAGATCATCAGCAAGAGTGGCATGAAACCAGACATAGTAGTCCACTCTAAGTCAACCAAGCAGCTGATCATGATCGAGCTCACGGTGCCATATGAGAACAGAATGGAGGCAGCTCAAATCTACAAGACTGAAAAGTATGCTGATCTGGCAAACAGCCTGAGGAGAGAAGGCTATCAGGTCAAAGTCCTCACTGCAGAAATTGGAGCTAGGGGGTTTGTAGGAACGTCTGCATACAGCCTCATGAAACGGCTCTCGGTTGCAGGGAGGGAAAAAACCAGAGCCCTGAAAGCAATGGCAGAAGCGGCAGAGAGGTGTTCAAGCTGGATCTGGTCAAGGAGGAACAAAAGTGAACTTCATAAGGCTTAACTTTCCTACAAATATCAGGTGTCCCAGTGGCTCAGTGGTTAGAGCGCGAGTCATTAAGTGGAAAATGAGCATGTCCAGAGGGTCATGGGTTCGAATCCCAGCCATGGCTCGTTCCAAGATGGGAAAAAAAGGGAGCAGCAGAGGGACATCCGGAGTCATGAACCGGGTGTGGCCCAACCCCCCCCCCCCCCCCCCCAAGAGTGTCAGGAGATAAGGGCCGAAACACTTGCTTGAAGGGGGCTTCTCTTCTGAGGACTCTCTGCTGCCACGCTCTCCACGAGTTTCTTTCTACTGGCTCCTGTAGTCATCAGACATGCTTTTCAAAAACATTTCCCTCTTCAGTCTTGCAACAGTTTCAAGTTAGGGGAAATGCCTGAGAAGTTTGGGGAAATGCCTAACAAGTTAGGGGAAATGCCTAACAAGTTTGGGGAAATGCCTAACAAGTTAGGGGAAATGCCTAACAAGTTTGGGGAAATGCCTAACAAGTTAGAGGAAATGCCTAACAAGTTTGGGGAAATGCCTAACAAGTTAGGGGAAATGCCTAACAAGTTTGGGGAATGCCTAACAAGTTTGGGGAAATGCCTTTTTTTTTTCTTTTTCTTTTTTGCGCTGTCCCACCTCTGCGCCACCTCAGAGGCAGTGCACCCACGCCGCTCATTCCGACACCCCGTCCACAGCCACAGCCCGGTCGGTCCCGTCGCAGCCCCGGCACCGGCAATCCACAGGGAGTAGCCCATGTCAAGTCGTCAAGAGGCAACCCACCAGAGGAGACAGTGCACTGCTGCCGAGTCACTTCGGTGGTGTTCAGTGGCGCCTGTTCTGATCTAACATACGCAGGACACCACCTACTAAGTCCCCTACTGACGACAATAATTGCTTAGTCGCGGAGTCGGCGTGAGTGAGCTCCCTTAGGAGGGCGCCACCACGTCCGTCAAACGACAGCCCCCATGGACTCGCCGATACCGGTGACCCCGACAGAACCAAACCAAGGCCACAGACGTGGAGAGGACATCGAAATTGAGGTCACCATGAGAGCAGGGCATGAAGGGTCACAGAATTTGAGACAATTTTTTTTATGCTGATCGATGAGAATGAGGATGATTAAGATGATGCAGATTTCCATTTCGGTCTGAGACTACATGACAGGGCTGTTCTCTACACTTCCTTTCAAAATATATCCCGGCGTCAACCAGGCCCAAGAGATACAGGCACCTGCAGTGTTGGTAAGGAAATTTGAGCAACACTCTCAGAAACGCATCCATTAAGTGGATGAAACTCGACTGTGTGGTCCCAGTCTTCCCAACTGAGTCCGCAGCAAACTCAACTCTGGGTAGGAGCCGGTCGGGGCAGAAAAACCCACATGACTCTGATGGGATTCGAACCCACGACCTCCCAGCCGGGAGTCCGCGACGCTAACCACTTCGCCACGGCGGCTGGTAGTTTAGGGAAATGAATATCAAGTTTGGGGAAATGCGTAACAGAAGCTATTTGGGTAATGCCTAACAAGTTGGGGGAAATGCCTAACAAGTTAGGGGAAATGCCTAACAAGTTAGGGGAAATGCCTGACAAGTTTGGGGAAATGCCTGACAAGTTTGGGGAAATGCCTAACAAGTTAGGGGAATGCCTAACAAGTTTGGGGAAATGCTAAGTTAGGGGAAATGCCTAACAAGTTTGGGGAAATGCCTGACAAGTTTGGGGAAATGCCTGACAAGTTTGGGGAAATGCCTAACAAGTTAGGGGAATGCCTAACAAGTTTGGGGAAATGCTAAGTTAGGGGAAATGCCTAACAAGTTTGGGGAAATGCCTAACAAGTTAGGGGAAATGCCTAACAAGTTGGAGGAAATGCCTAACAAGTTAGGGGAAATGCCTAACAAGTTGGAGGAAATGCCTAACAAGTTAGGAGAAATGCCTAACAAGTTTGGGGAAATGCCTAACAAGTTAGGGGAAATGCCTAACAAGTTTGGGGAAATGCCTAACAAGTTTGGAGAAATGCCTGAGAAGTTTGGGGAAATGCCTAACAAGTTTGGGGAAATGCCTGACAAGTTAGGGGAAATGCCTAACAAGTTTGGGGAAATGCCTAACAAGTTAGGGGAAATGTCCACTTTGAGAAAAGTCTAGCGGTGCAGCCTTCAGTTGTTTCTGACTCCGGGAAGCAGACAGTGACAAGGACTACTTCACTTCAATTTCAGGACTGAGGTATGCTCAGTGTGAGACAGCATGTGGAAAGCTTGTTTTCCCTTATTTTTTTTTCTATTATCCTTAAAAGAATGTGTGCATTATGATTCTTAATTTCATATTATGACCTTGTTGTAGTTCCCTCTTCAAAATCTTGTGCTTAGTTCCATTCTCCATTTCTTGGAGTTCTGAGTCGCATCAAACTTTTACATTTTTAGTCAGCCAGACTTTTAAGATGTCGGTTATTTTGTTTAATTTTTTTTTTTTTTGAGCAGGTAATGGTTTGCTTTGTCTTTTGTGATTTCTTTCTCTGACCTGCCTGCTTTTTGTGTGTGTGTGTGTGTGTGTGTTCTCGACTCCAAATTTGTTTGCTGCAATATCTGGCAATATTTTGTTTGCTGCAATATCTGGCAATGTTTTGTTCTGCCGTTTTCTCATTTCTGCCTGCCAGTTTTGCTCAATCCCAAATGTTTACACAGGCTCTGTCCACTGTGAGTTTATCGCTGTCACGACCGGCCCCTGGAGGTCGGCCCTGACAGGATCGGTCTAAAAGGGAGTGAAGGGAGTGACTGATCTCACACGCTCCGCCAGAGATCACACAGGAAAGTTTACAATACAACACACCATTTATTCACACCAACATACACATAGTCACAAATAAGCATTTCAACACACACAACATACACATAGTCACAAATAAGCATTTCAACACACATTTGGTTTGTTCCTTCCCGTTGTCCCCCACCCTTACCTCCCCAAAGTTCACTGGGAGTATCATGTCCAATCGGGTGTCCATAACGGGCCTGTTCCGAATAGTCTTTCAGTGCCGACACCCTCAGCGCACACCCTCACCACTTCCCCCAATAGCACGACACAGAGTTAACCACACTTGTTTAGCTGTCACATGGGCTGCATGAAGTCCGAAAGCACAGTGTAGAACACATCCTGTCAGACGAGGAGGTAGTCGTCAAAGGTCCCGGACTGGGGTAGGACCATCCGGTGAAGAACGTGTGCTCACACACTGCGGCCTCAAGGACGTCAGCCCCGGGTACACCAGCGGGAGGAGAAAAAAGTAGGGAAAGGAACAGAAAGGGGTACTAGAACCCCGCAGTCAGTATGGTATGAAATATGCTGCTAAATCCTAACAGCCACCTGCATGAAGGGCGAGGGGCGGTGTTTGCTGAATACATTAGTAGCACCAGCTCAACACAGACCTGAGCGTAAAACAGTAAACAAAACAAATGAGGAATGTTCGCTAAAGGTCCTCTCACACGAGGCAGGCAAGAAATGACACCGAATTAACAGGTTGAAGAAAATAGTAATTTATATCTCCATCCCTCCTTCACTCACGTTCAATGATCACAACACATTTTCCTTCCTTAAGATTTGAACTGAAGAGTACAGCAATCATTGCTTTACAATTACCACCACATTTACAAATAATCATAATTTAATGGCACGATTATCTCCACATTTATAGTAACACTTCAAAATAATCACAATTCTCAAACCACGCATCCAAACGACTAATCGTGCGTACGGACGCTCGCAAACACAAAACACTCGTTCCCCTTGCACACACAAGCAGACGGTGGGCGAAGAATATGAGACTGGCGATTGTGACTGGGGCGGACGAGTGAGACCAAGCAAGTCCCAACCCTAAATCACCAGGTTCTCCACTATCCCCACCGACTACCGCATCAACAGATGAATTGAAAGGAGAGAGAATTTTGGATGTTAATTTTGAATGGCCAGGTTAAAGATCGAATTAACCAGAGAAAAGTGGTCTCAAACAATATTTCTTTTATAATTTTGAAAACAAAAAGAAATTGCGCAAAAGAGAAGAATTAGCCGGCTAACAAAAAACAAACAAACAAACAAACAAAAAACACCACGAAACACAACTGACGAATACCAGCTACCCGTGGGTGACCCAAGAAAGTGGCGGGTCAAGCGACTCTCTGCCCTCTGTCCAGTCGAGAGAACCAGCCGAGCAGATGCGGAAACGCTGACATCCCTCCCCTACAGGCCGACTGCAGGAATGAAGGTACTGACTGTACCTTCGGCGATATGGTCGAGAACCAGAACTGGAGCGGGCGCTCCCAGGGACATCTTCCGCACA
Source organism: Conus canariensis (assembly GCA_033310375.1). Classification (NCBI taxonomy): domain Eukaryota; kingdom Metazoa; phylum Mollusca; class Gastropoda; order Neogastropoda; family Conidae; genus Conus; species Conus canariensis. The sequence continues at coordinate 100,381,851 of CM065717.1, forward strand.
AGTGAAGAGAAAACCTTCCTAACCGTTGGCAGCAAACATGCCACCATACGTCACAGAGTGAGAATACCTCAAGCTAAGGGGAATGCTGCACGTGCGGCAGGTAAAAAGACAGGTGAGAGGCCGATCGAGACAGCCAGTTCAAGAGAAAGGCACCAGCCACACGTGAACCTGCAGGATGAATTGCACGGACAGTGAAATTAGAGAGAGACAGAGAGGGAAAGTAACCTGAGCTGAACGACATTAAGGTGCAAACACACTACAAGCCACGTTAAGGGATTGATACACAACAACAACAAAAATAAATAAATAAATAATACTACAACCCAAGATGGACCAACGTCACAGGCCTCATGACAAACGCTTTTTGATGTTTCTGTGGCTGGGAATATTTGTTGTACCTGTGCATGAACCTCCCGCCTTCCTTCACCTCTCTCTTTTCAACAGTCCCATAAGGATAAAGTATGTGATCTCTCGATCAAAATTACAACAACAACAACAACAAAGCAAGCAAGCAATCAACTGATGAACATCAACTGGGAGGGAGAAAAAGGCAACACAAGTGTCAGTGATAGTGTGGTATACTGTTAGGTTTGAATAAAGAAAATAACACGCACTTTTCCAATCGCCCTGTGCCAGAACTACATGATGACAGGATCCAGGTGGCGCCACCACGCCCAGAGATGTGACTGGACATGTTGGCCATCATAAATCACACAGCGTGCAGGATGTTCTGTTGAAGGTGGGCCTTGATGATAGGGGGAATGCCGGGGAGTCTGGTGAAGTAGAATCAGTCATGTGAAACATCTCCAGCACAGACGTTACTGGACCTCGTGTAGGGTGCAAGGAAGTGTCCATGTACTTATCAGAGTTACTTCCCTTGCACTCAACATCCACAGTGTTGTTATCATCAGATACTTCCAAACAGTCCCACATGATTTTTTCTTTCACAAAACACTTCGGTTTCCGTGCCAAAGAGGTCTGACTAAGCGTAAGAAAACACACACACACACACACACACACACACACACACACACACACACACACACACAATACAACACTTTTTTTTGCTATGTGGGGGGGGGGGGGGGGGGGGGGGACGTCACCTCTGTCGTAAGTAATAAAATCGTATCCTCATGTCCTGTAATGCGAGTGCCTGTGATTGTTGAAGCAGAGCAGTCAACTCACGTGGGGTCAACCACGACTGTAGACGATGGAAAGATGCTAGAGGGACGAGACTGGGGTGAAGGGGAAGGAGGGTGTCGAGAGAGAGAGAGAGAGAGAGAGAGAGAGAGAGAGAGAGAGAGAGAGAGAGAGTCTTTGTCTTAGATATCATTTATACGCAGTGACTAGAGTCTTGGATTGTATGTTTACAAGGATTGAGAGATAATCTGCAAGCGTTAATGTAGAAGAGAGGTGATCACTCATGTTTGGGATTTCTTTCTGCTCAAGGGTGGGGGTACAACTCACTGTCTTCTCAAACACCACCTAAACACACACGTAAAATGATGTATGTGTGCGATAGGGATTCATGGGGACCTGCTCGTGTGTGAGGTGGGCTTGTGTGATTGTGAACGAGTGAGTGCCCCTGTCTCTGTATGCAAATTTTTTTTGTCAGTCTCCCTAAAAAAAAAAAAAAAAAAACCAGATGAGCAAAGAGACGGAGGTAAAATTATTGCGTCCCTGATGGAGACCTGTGTTTCCATCAGAATACGTTTGTACTCTTGTTTGTATGGAATCATAGTATTAGTGATAAATTCCTTAATTCCAATGACACAGATTTTGTTTTTGTCTGGGAGCGTACGGGGGGGGGGGGGGGGGGGAGTGGGGGGGTGGGGGGGTAGGGGCGGAGGGAGGGAAAGACAGACCTTTTTACCCTAAAACTGCTGTTGGTGTACTTTAAAAAAAAAAGAGCATTTTCATACACAGAGTGTACAAAACTCCAAATTTCTGTAAAAAAATACGGGGAGGTGGGGGGAGGGCGCATTTTTTTTCACCTGCCATCACACTGAGGGGTGGTTGTTTTGTTTTTTTCTGGAGAGTAACCACCTGATCCTGTATTAACTACAGTTAAAATAGGTTCTTTCTAACACAAGTTATTTTCAGACTGTATTTATCAGCATTTTGTTTACCAGTTTTAGGGCATGTTGTCGAAGAAACAGATACAGCCTGATGCGATTTCGCACACAGAAGTTAGCAAGAGTTGTCGCTTTTCTTTCAGCACCTTTTCAGAAGAAAATCCGCAGCCACCAGGGAGAGTGCGTTCTGTATCAGAAAAAAAAAGATATTGAAAGAGAAAAGATCCGGTGGAGTTCAGGCAAACACCACATCGTGCAAATGGTGGCTCTACCCTGTGAGTTAGATCATGAGTAGATACTGAACATTATTTCTAGCCAGGCGAAGCAATAGTTGTTTTTTTTCGAAGTGGAAACAACATTTCCTATTGACTTGTTTTTATTGGAAACAAAAATAATACAAAATGTAAATGTTTATACAAAAAGGGAATAATGATGAATAAATATCCATTCAACTCTGTTACGGCAAACAAACAGTGGAAAACGTCCTGAGTTTATGCAAAGCTGCGCTAATCCAGGAAGGCACACATAGAGGCACAACCAAGTGCTCAGGGAGATCACACATGCGGTTAGCAATGCCGGAGGAAGCACTACACCACCAGAAGCTCTAAAGAAGTTCTCCACGGATGGAGGCCACAAATCATGGTCTGGAACAGCTGTGATATCAAGGGCATGGAAAATGGGTTTACTGGATGGAGCAGATGACTGGGAATGCACAGTAGACCTTCCAGAATAGGAGAACCATCCAGAGATCATCAGGAAGAGTGACATGAGACCGGATATTGTTCTCCACTCAGATTTATCGAAACAAATGATTCTGATCGAACTGTCTGTGCCATATGAAAGCAGAATGGAACAAGCTCACATCTGCAAGACTGAGCAGTACGCCAGTCTAGCTAGCAGTTAGGGGAATCCGGCTTCCAGGCCCAGGTTATCACCATAGAGGTTGGAGCAAGGGGATCTGTATGCTCATCAGTTCTGCTGTCATGAAAAAACTCAGGATTTCAGGTAGAAAGAGGACCAGAACCCTCAAGGCAATGGCAGAGGCAGCTGATAAGAGTTCCAGCTGAATCTGGTCGAGGAGGAACAAAAGTGAAGTTCATAAGGCTTAAATTTCCCAACTTAGAACAGGTGTACTTTAGCAGTGGGGTAAGACATCCGTCGAAACACATCTACCCAAACGTTGCTGGTTCCCGGCAGCGCCAGAAAAAAAAGTTGACAGTAGAAGGGTATATGGGAGTCATAACCTGGATGCGGCCTGGCCCCCTTAGGGTGTATGGAGTTCAGGGCCGAAATACTTGTCTGAGGGAGGGAGGGGGGAGGGGGGGAGGGGGGGGGGTGTTCTTCTCTGAAGACCTGCTGTCAATTTTTTTTTTTTTTTTTTTTTACTAGAGTTTCTTTCTACTGTCTATCTCTATTTGTTTATCTCTCTATCTCTATCTGTTTATCTATCTGTCTATCTGTATTGGTTCTGTCGTTCTGAAGTAAAGAAGTTTGTAATCACTAGTCGTAAACGGTCCTGTAACTGGTTTATTTTGAGGCGACTGTCATCCTGATCGAGCCTTCAATATATTCATGATTGTAAGCTTCGTATTGCAGACAGACGCACACCTTCTGTTCTAGTTGGAATTAATACTCATGATTGTAAGGTTTGTATGGCAGACACACGCACTGATAGACCTTCTGTTCTAGTTAGAATTAGAGACGATGTCGTTGGCCTGGACTGTTTCATTCCATGGAAGGAAACGTGAGATCTTGTTTTCCTCTTACTGTCAAACCGTGGAAGGAATGCTGTGAGATCTTGTTTTCCTCTTACTGTCAAACCATGGAAGGAAACGTGAGATCTTGTTTTCCTCTTACTGTCAAACCGTGGAAGGAATGCTGTGAGATCTTGTTTTCCTCTTACTGTCAAACCATGGAAGGAAACGTGAGATCTTGTTTTCCTCTTACTGTCAAACCATGGAAAGAATGCTGTGTTTTTCCTCTTACTGTCAAACCGTGGAAAGAATGCTGTGAGATCTTGTTTTCCTCTTACTGTCAAACCATGGAAGGAAACGTGAGATCTTGTTTTCCTCTTACTGTCAAACCGTGGAAGGAATGCTGTGAGATCTTGTTTTCCTCTTACTGTCAAACCGTGGAAGGAATGCTGTGAGATCTTGTTTTCCTCTTACTGTCAAACCGTGGAAGGAATGCTGTGAGATCTTGTTTTCCTCTTACTGTCAAACCGTGGAAGGAATGCTGTGAGATCTTGTTTTCCTCTTACTGTCAAACCGTTGAAGGAATGCTGTGAGATCTTGTTTTCCTCTTACTGTCAAACCGTGGAAGGGATGCTGTGAGATCTTGTTTTCCTCTTACTGTCAAACCGTGGAAGGAATGCTGTGAGATCTTGTTTTCCTCTTACTGTCAAACCGTGGAAGGAATGCTGTGAGATCTTGTTTTCCTCTTACTGTCAAACCGTGGAAGGAATGCTGTGAGATCTTGTTTTCCTCTTACTGTCAAACCGTGGAAGGAATACAATGAGATCTTGTTTTCCTCTTACTGTCAAACCGTGGAAGGAATGCTGTGAGATCTTGTTTTCCTCTTACTGTCAAACCGTGGAAGGAATGCTGTGAGATCTTGTTTTCCTCTTACTGTCAAACCGTGGAAGGAATGCTGTGAGATCTTGTTTTCCTCTTACTGTCAAACCATGGAAGGAATGCTGTGAGATCTTGTTTTCCTCTTACTGTCAAACCATGGAAGGAATGCTGTGAGATCTTGTTTTCCTCTTACTGTCAAACCATGGAAGGAATGCTGTGAGATCTTGTTTTCCTCTTACTGTCAAACCGTGGAAGGAATGCTGTGAGATCTTGTTTTCCTCTTACTGTCAAACCATGGAAGGAATGCTGTGAGATCTTGTTTTCCTCTTACTGTCAAACCATGGAAGGAATGCTGTGAGATCTTGTTTTCCTCTTACTGTCAAACCATGGAAGGAATGCTGTGAGATCTTGTTTTCCTCTTACTGTCAAACCGTGGAAGGAATGCTGTGGACGAACAGGGAGCCTTTCGTGGTGGTGGTTGTGGTGGTGGTTTTATTTTACGTCTTTTCATCCGGCAGATGATATTAGACGAAAAAAAAAACAAAAACAAAAAACACCACTTAAGTAATTTCAACACATACATCTGCATACACTTATGAAAAAGAAAACAGCGTATCAGTTAAGGACCCTTATAATAGTCTAGCTACATCAGAACTGGCTAAAGTGGCGGCAGACTCAATTATGCATGAGTCAGACAGAACTTGACTCTCATTTTCATATTTGTCAAGATTGATAATCTAATAGAAGGTGATGCACAGAGATGAATTTTCCACAGACACACACAACTTTAGGAGAAAATTTGGTCTTCTATGTGTTCAGCCTTAATTTTGTGATAATCTTAGCCAGATGGCGTGAGCAGCTAGGCAGTGTGTAGCATTTTTCACAGAAAAAGGTTTTGTAAACGTAGTGTTCCAGGTTGAATAGTAGTTCACACTTGGAATGATGTAATGGCAAATTTAGCACACATTCTGAACAGTTTTGTGCACCAAGTTTAGCTAGATTATCTGCTATTTCATTCCCTTTGAGACCACAATGTGAAGGAATCCAACAGAAGTCTACGATTATACCCTGAGACATAATACAGTGTATCAGGTACCTTATTTCGTATAGTAAATCTTTTCTGGCCTTACAATCCCAAGTTTGCAGTGATTGCAAAACAGACTTGGAATCAACACAAAACAGCACACTAAAAAGGATATTGGAGTACTATGTACACAAAATAAAGCCATCAGTATAGCATACAGTTCTGCGGTGAATATCGAAAATCCTTTTCCGAGATGAAAATGTTTTCGTATATTCAGACTTGGAATAACGAAACCAGAACCGCTATCAGCTGTGTCCATAACTGAACCATCAGTATAGATTTTAAGGTGATTAGGATAAGGATTTTCTAGGTGTTCTTTCACATCGTTCACTAGAATGTTAATATTTTTCTTTGAGACTGTATACTCATAATAAAAATTTCCACTCGAGTGTTCCCAAGTGGAGCCTTTCGTTTTTTCTCTCCCCGGTTCCCATTCTGTGAAGGTTCTGCGCACAGGCAGCAGTGGCTGTCCATAGTTATAGTTTCCTGTGTCCTTGGCACAATCAATAAGGTTGAGGTTAAGGTTCAGTGCATATGGCCTGTGTGCCTGGCACAATCAATAAGGTTGAGGTTTAGATTCAGTGCACATGGCCTGTGTGCCTGGCACAATCAATAAGGTTGAGGTTTAGGTTCAGTGCACATGGCCTGTGTGCCTGGCACAATCAATAAGGTTGAGGTTTAGGTTCAGTGCACATGGCCTGTGTGCCTGGCACAATCAATAAGGTTGAGGTTTAGGTTCAGTGCACATGGCCTGTGTGCCTGGCACAATCAATAAGGTTGAGGTTTAGGTTCAGTGCAATGGCCTGCTGCGTCTGTCACAGCGGAAACACGGTGTTGAAACACCCCCTTTTTTCAAATTCGAATATCCATTTTTTTTAAAGCAAACTAGAGACTTTGTTGAATGAAGGTTTTGTGAGAGGTGAACTGTCTGTTAGTCAGAGAAAAAGACTAATAACACGTCTGCCCATGGGATATGAAGCAAGAGAATGTTTGAATACTTGGAGACCAATATCTTTGTTAAACAACGTTTCTTATCAAATAGAAACCGCATGCATGACAAACGGAATAAAGACAGTCGACTAGTCCTTTCGAAGGTAATAAATGAAGATCAAACTTGATTCATGCCGGGCCGATAAAGAGGAAATAAGGACAATTAAGATATGATATAATGTATTGCCCAGAAATGAAATCTCTTCCAGGCTTGTAACCTTTGGTACATTTCGAAAAAAAATCTTTTGATACAGTAAATTGGGAATGTATAAAACAAATTCTGAAAGCATTCGAATAGAGGACGAGTTTTGTAGCTAGATCTCAGCCTTTTACAAAAACATAAGATCGTATGTTACAGTGAATGGAAAAGTCTTTTAGAGTTTGAACTTATAAAGGGGCTTTCTTCAGGGTGAACCGATTTCGTCACATCCATTTATTTTGTGTTCAGAAAGACTATCCGGGAGGATTCGAGAAAAACGGTAATGTAACAGGCATTCATACAGCAGTCACAGACTTTGAAATGTCCCAGTGTGCAGGGAACACCACGTTTACAATGGAAGGGGACAAGGAACCATACGGAAAACCTGATCTAAATGTGACCTTTGCTCTTCCTCTTCATGGCCTGTCGTCCATCGAGTCGGTCAGTTGAAATCTATTCCAGAGTTTGCTGATAAAGCTCTAACACCACATCAAAATCCTCAACAACCTGATCGTCAATTTGACCGCTTTGAAGACGACCAATGGCGTTGCCGCGTTGTTCTGTAGTGTCTGCCTGATGGTCTGTCGAATCAAAAGGAAGTTCCATACTTTTTCAGTCTGCGTCAGGTATCAGCAGTTGTAATGCAGCATACTTAGAGGTCACTGGGGCCAGGACAGTTCCCTTGGGTGTGATGATTAATGATGCTGATAATGCTATGGCTAGTCACTTCGGGGCTGACTAAATGACGGGATTTTACTTTATTATCTATGTGAGTGTGTGTGTGTGTGTGTGTGTGTGTGTGTGTGTGTGTGTGTGTGTGTGTTGGTGTGTTGGTGTGTGTGTGTGTGTGTGCGCGTGTGTATGTGTGTGTGTGTGTGTGTATGTGTGTGTGTGTGTGTGCGCGCGCGCGCGCGCGCGTGTATGGGAGAGAGAACTATAAAATAGGCATTCTGGCTCACCCACCTCCGCCAGCTCCAACCGGCTAAAGCCGGTTTCGCTGCTGCTCCGGCGGCTTACCCAGAATGCCTATTTTATAGTTCTCTAATAGTAAACACTTTACAAACATACATAATGTGTAGGATTATCTGTTTTTAATACTAATTTAGAAAACTTTTGAGACTTAAGTTTTTGCTTAATCCTTCGTTTTTCTTGATCGTCTTCAATAACATCATTTTCACGCATACATTCATCAAATGCGTCTCTGTCTTTCATGTGAAATAAAACTACAGTCTTTAACTGTTCTCTAAAGTCTTTTAAAACTGAGTTATATTTTTGACATAAAATCCACACACTTATCCCAGCATGTCTTCCACTGAAAGCCAGTTTTGATAAAGTATTTCTTTTTCTAACTATGTCTCTTTCTGCCGAACAGTCATCTATAATAAATAGTGTCTGAGTTCCTTCAAACTGTCTATAAAAGTGTTCTAAACACTCGCTAAGTTTATTGCTAGGATCAACTAAATAGATTTCATCATCCGTCCATATAAACCTTCTGTCGTGATATGCTTTGTTCCATTTGAGTGTTGGACAGAAAATTACAATATGATCAAAATTATAACTATAAACTGTTTGTAATAGGTCGAGGACAAATATTGTTTTTCCACAACCAGTCTGTCCACAAATCAATGAATAATGAGGGGTTTTTGTCATAAAGTTTAACATTGACACCAAAGTCGTTTGCTCCATAGTTTTATAACAGAATTTAATTTACACCAGTTAGTGTTGTTATCATACTATCCGTCAAAATTTGATCAGTACAATAAAATCTTATAAGGTCTAAATGTGTCAGATTAATCCAACTCAGTTTTGTCAGATTGTTTCTATTAAGACTAACATTGATTTTGTTGCTTGTTGTTACGACCTTAAAATTTTCACCATCGTGACGAACCACAACAGTAACTTTAAGATTGTCAACGTCTAAGTTTTGCCAGCTAATAAGAATTCCTTCCATAAGGTTGTCGCTGACACCCACAGCTCCATTCCTCCCCACATCTTTTAAGACAGAAATTTCAAATATCATTGTGAACGTGTCTCCTAATAACGTGCGTGGAAAGAACTGTACTTTTGTAGTAGCTTCCTTCAAAACTGATTCTCTTCTGTGGAGGATGTACTGTTTGCTCCCAAACTTCTTTATTTCGATCTCTTTTCGACTGTTGTCCTCTGGCATAAGACTTACATGTAAAGGGCCAGAGTTCAATGCTTTTCTGAAACTTTTTTGACGGTCAAAAAATGTAAATGGGCTTACGAATTCAAATTTTATGTCCCATTCTAAATATGGTTCTAAGTGCCATTTGTTGTCAGTTTTTCGAACTATTTTATATTCATACTGACCTGTATTATTTGCTTCTAGATTGCGTAGTTGTTCTAGTTTAGGAAACCTTTTGTTGTCGTCAACCTCTTTGCGCTTATAATAACCATCTTTAGTGTACTCAAAACCATACAAAGTGCCTATCTCACCGTTCTGTTCAAAGTCCTCAACGTCTGCAAGGTCTTTTAATTCTAAAGTTACACACCTCTCAGGCGCTAATGTGACCCCCGAATCGTCTGGTCCACGTGACATTTTTTAAAACAACGTATTATTTTATTTCCAAAACAATGTGCAGGTTATTACATTTCACGACTTTCCCTGTTTGGTCTTTGATTTTTATATTAAACGATCCGACCCTCCCACAAGCTAATCTTTTAAACTGTAAATTAGGGAATTGTATAATTTCATAATCGCAATATGCAGCTTTCCCTGATGGAAGAGCTCTTAAAACAGTTGAGGGCCTTCCATCATATAAGTTTTCATCAGTGCTCAGCTCGTCCAAATGAACATAGAGTAATGAATGTAATGCAAGATCGAGCGGATATTCTCCCTCAAAAGTAGTTTCGTCTGGTGCAACTCTAAATCTATGATAGACTTGATTGGTTTTAAAGCCTAACATTTTAGCTAGCTCTACACCAAAAAAGTAATGGACTACTTCTTTTTCAGGTTTGAATGTCAACATTGTTTTTAGATTTGCATTGTTAAGTTTGAGAGTAATGTCGAAGTTACTCATTGCTTCTTTTAGCGAGCAAAACCCGTAATAACCATCAGGTATGGTTAACTGGCTAATTACGTCTCCTCTTCTGTCAAGTTTTTGAATTAAATTATTCTTCTTGGATTCACTTATATTAAACCATACGACTTTGTAAAAAATTTCATGGAGTGCAACCCTTCGGGTTCCGCATTCATTATCAATAGCATATTCTAAAAACGAAGGACTGTCTTGAGTTGTTATTGTTACAAACATTTTTAAAACAAATTTAAAAATGAGTGCATTCAAATATACTAATGCAAAATATTCTGTTGGACCGCACTACAGTCCTAAAGATATAACAACTGATACCCTCAACATTTCTGTGACTCAGACTGACGCCTTTCAAGTAAAGGTTAGTACTCCATTAAACAGATATCTTAACCCTCCTATCAAAAAAGACTACATCACGAAAGTGTGGTTCAGTCATCCGATGCAGTTTTATCAGAACCAGTTAAACTTTGCTGTGTTTTGTGCATCAACTGGGTGTGGAGTGTCGTATGCGGATCATTTAAATCATCCTGATCCTTTGGTGAGGTCAGTGTATAGATTTCATTTTTATTACACCTTCAGACGTATTTTATCTGAACTGCAAGCGCCATTACCAAATGACAAAACGTTTAATCCATTCAGCAACAGAATAGATTACAAGGCTTTTGAAAGGATCTGTAACGAATTTGATATTGACCCAAAGACAGACTTTAGACAAAAGTTGGATCTTAATCATGGTTTAGGCACTCTTTATTATTGGGGAGTGCACAGAAAGTATAACTATGATTGGAATCCTCCTTACACATCTTTCTCTTCAGGCACAACTGTTCACCTCGGGTCCATAGAGCAAGAGCATAAAACAGCATGGACAACATTTATTTTGGATACTTCTAAGGGCCTAACTAGAGCGGGAATAGAACGAATAAACGACTCTATTCGTACTTATGTTTGGTGTTTGCTAGGTTCGCAAGCACAAACGAGATCAAACATAATTGATCCTTCTACTGGCTTTGATGCACAAAAACAGTATTTGGCAAATTTAGAGGATTCTATTAATTCTGCAATTGATTTGCCTTCAAGTATTAAAAGGTACCAAAATGTTTTGCAATACGCAAGATCGAAAGTAGACTTTGCTGTCGGCACTGGTTTAGAAAAGAAGAAGACCAAAAAAGACTCCAAAAAGCAGTCCAGCAGAGCCAGCAAGGGCAATGGACAACGTGGGAGAATGCACTCCAAAGAAGTCTCACTTGGAATGACATTTGGCACATGGCCCCTCTCAGGATCAGCTTCATTCTCAGATCTGCATATGACCTTCTGCCCTCAAATGCAAACCTGGTGAAGTGGGGGAAAACAGACGATCCTGCATGCCCCCTCTGCCATGAAAAACAAACAGTGGAGCATGTCCTAAGCTCATGTAAAGTAGCCCTGGCTCAAGGAAGGTACACATGGAGGCACAACCAAGTGCTCAAAGAAATTGTACAAGTAGTCTGGGCTAGTACCAACACCACAAAAGGGAAAATCAGGACTCCAAAAGCACCCGCAACATTCTTCACGGCAGGAGGCAGCAAATCATGGCCAAGAACAACAGTGCCACTCGAAACATGCAGGCAGAGTCTGCTGGACGGGGCAGATGACTGGGAGTGCACTGCAGACCTCCCAGAATGGAAGAGTCACCCAGAGATCATCAGCAAGAGTGGCATGAGACCAGACATAGTAGTCCACTCTAAGTCAACCAAGCAGCTGATCATGATCGAGCTCACGGTGCCATATGAGAACAGAATGGAGGCAGCTCAAATCTACAAGACTGAAAAGTATGCTGATCTGGCAAACAGCCTGAGGAGAGAAGGCTATCAGGTCAAAGTCCTCACTGCAGAAATTGGAGCTAGGGGGTTTGTAGGAAAGTCTGCATACAGCCTCATGAAACAGCTCTCAGTTGCAGGGAAGGAAAAAACCAGAGCCCTGAAAGCAATGGCAGAAGCGGCAGAGAGGTGTTCAAGCTGGATCTGGTCAAGGAGGAACAAAAGTGAACTTCATAAGGCTTAATTTCCCTACAAATATCAGGTGTCCCTGTGGCTCAGTGGTTAAAGCGCGAGTCATTAAGTGGAAAATGAGCATGTCCAGAGGGTCATGGGTTCGAATCCCAGCCATGGCTCGTCCCAAGATGGGAAAAAAAGGGGCAGCAGAGGGACATCCGGAGTCATGAACCGGGTGTGGCCCAACCCCCCTAGAGTGTCAGGAGATAAGGGCCGAAACACTTGCTTGAAGGGGGCTTCTCTTCTGAGGACTCTCTGCTGCCACGCTCTCCACGAGTTTCTTTCTACTGATGCATGGGTAAACCATTGACTTCCGGGAATAGGCCGGAGGACGTCCGGGAAAGACCGGAGGACACTGGGAAAGACCAGAACCAAGGGCTCTGTGGGCTGGCTCCCCACTTTGCCTTAAACATGTGGCTACTAAAAATAAAAGGAAAAGATGCTCCCAGGATTCACTGAAAGGGGGAGAGAATGATGAATCCATCGGTGCTCAACCAGTCATGACTGCAAATCCCAAACGGACTATGAACATGGACCAAATGGAATATCCATGTGTCTGTGGAAAGCGTTTCGCTACCACCCGTGGCATGAAGATCCACAGAACAAAGATGGGATGTGTGAAGACTCATCTGAATGAGCAGCAGCGCACTGCATCAGCAGATAAGACGTCGGAAGACCAAGGCCAGGATTTAAACCACAGTGCCAAGGACATCCACGCTGTTGGTTCGGATGAGGAATTTGCACAGGCCCTCGATGCCAGGCGCCTGAAACTCAACCTGCCACGAGCAAACGAAACTGAAGATTGGGAGAAACTGGATGCAAAAATCGTCCAAAGACTCGATGCACTGATAGGGAAAAGCACCCTGGAACACAAACTAGCCACATATGGGGACATTGTGTATGCCACATGTAGAGACGCCTATGGAGCAAAACTACCCAAAGAGAAAACACCTCCAAAGAAATCCAGACGCCAAGAAAAGATGGACAAGATCAGGGTCCAAAAGAAAAACCTCAAGATGCAAATGAAGACCGCACTGCCAGCTGAAAAACAAGGCTTGGAAAAACTGTGGAAAGACCTGAAAGAAAAACACAGTGCCCTCAGCAAAGCGGAATCTGCGAGGAAGAGGAAGAGCAAAAAGAAGAAGACACAAGAGCGCTTCTTCAGAGACCCCTTCCAGTTTGCCAGAACACTGTTTGAGCAGCCAAAATCTGGGACCCTAAGTGTGGACAAAGGAGTTCTTGAGCAGCATCTGAGGAAAACATACTCTGACCCACAGAGCAAAGCACCACTCGACATTCAAGGTCTGGTGTGGCCAACCAACCCTGAGGAACAGTTCAATGGCAAGCCTCCAACGTTGGCGGAAATCAAGAAGGTGGTCGACAAAGCCAGAGCCAAATCATCACCAGGGCCAAACGGAATACCTTACCAGCTTTACAAGAAATGTCCCAAGGTGCTGGAGTGGCTCCACAGGCTGCTGCGATCGGCTTGGAGAAACCAGAAGATCAGCGGCCAGTGGATGACGGCAGATGGTGTGTACATCCCCAAAGAGCAAAACTCAAGTGACATTAGCCAGTTCAGGCCAATATCACTACTGAACGTCGAAGGGAAAATCTTCTTCTCTGTCATGGCAGCAAGGCTGACCAAGTACCTGATGGAAAACAAGTACTTGGATGTGTCAGTCCAGAAAGGTGGCATCCCAGGCGTGGCGGGCTGTGTAGAACACGCCACAATGATCTGGGACGCAATCCAAAAAGCAAAAACAGAAAAGAGAGACCTGGACGTAGTGTGGCTTGATCTGGCAAACGCATATGGATCTGTGCCCCATGAGATGATACAGTTGGCTCTTGAGATGTACCATGTGCCAAAGAACATCCGCGACATGCTCAAGAAGTACTTCAATGGCTTCTCAATGCGGTTCTCTACCAAGGAGTACACAACAGACTGGATCAACTTGGAAGTGGGTATTGCAATGGGCTGTGCAATTTCCCCAATACTGTTCGTGCTGGCAATGGAACTCATCTTGAAAGCAGCAACAAACAACGCGAGACAAACAGACCTTGGCGATGGATACAAGATGCCTCCTCTCAAGGCCTTCATGGATGATACTACAGTGATTTCATCCAGAGAAGACGAGACACGTCATGTGCTGGAGAGGCTGGACGACATAGTTGCCTCATCCAGAATGAAGTTCAAGCCAAAGAAATCACGGAGTCTCTCACTGAGGAAAGGAAAAGTGGCCGGATCTGTGGTCTTCAGTGTTGCCAACCAGGCCATTCCAACAGTCACAGAAGAACCAGTCAAGAGCCTTGGAAGATGGTATGATGATACGCTGAAAGACACACAAAGAGCAAAAGAAACCAAGCAGATGGCGGAGGAAGGCTTGGAGACCATTGACCAGTGTGGGCTCCCTGGCAAATACAAGGTCTGGTGTCTGCAGTTCATGCTGATACCAAAGCTGCTATGGCCTCTGATGATATACGACATCTGCACCAGCATAGTGGAGGCAATGGAAGCCAAAATCAACAAGTTCACAAGGAAATGGCTTGGTGTCCCACCCTGTCTGACTGACATAGCGCTGTACTGTCGCCAAGCAAAGCTGAAACTACCCCTGAAATCCATCCTGGAGGAATACAAAGCAGGGAAGATCAGACTTCAAAGCATGCTGGAGGACTCAGGAGACAAGGTGGTAGAAGCAATTAAGCCCCAGCTGAAGACAGGCAGAAAATGGAAAGTTCAAGAGGCGATGGATTCTGCAAAAGAAAGTCTCAAGATCAGAGAAATAACAGGACACACACAGACCAACAGACAGGGACTGGGGGTGACCAAAACTGAATGGTGGTCAAAGGCCAAAGGAAAAGCCAAAAGAGACATGATGATTCAGGAGATGAGAAAAGAAGAAGACCAAAAAAGACTCCAAAAAGCAGTCCAGCAGAGCCAGCAAGGGCAATGGACAACGTGGGAGAATGCACTCCAAAGAAGTCTCACTTGGAATGACATTTGGCACATGGCCCCTCTCAGGATCAGCTTCATTCTCAGATCTGCATATGACCTTCTGCCCTCAAATGCAAACCTGGTGAAGTGGGGGAAAACAGACGATCCTGCATGCCCCCTCTGCCATGAAAAACAAACAGTGGAGCATGTCCTAAGCTCATGTAAAGTAGCCCTGGCTCAAGGAAGGTACACATGGAGGCACAACCAAGTGCTCAAAGAAATTGTACAAGTAGTCTGGGCTAGTACCAACACCACAAAAGGGAAAATCAGGACTCCAAAAGCACCCGCAACATTCTTCACGGCAGGAGGCAGCAAATCATGGCCAAGAACAACAGTGCCACTCGAAACATGCAGGCAGAGTCTGCTGGACGGGGCAGATGACTGGGAGTGCACTGCAGACCTCCCAGAATG
Organism: Conus canariensis; assembly: GCA_033310375.1. Classification (NCBI taxonomy): domain Eukaryota; kingdom Metazoa; phylum Mollusca; class Gastropoda; order Neogastropoda; family Conidae; genus Conus; species Conus canariensis. The sequence goes on from CM065717.1 coordinate 100,397,258, forward strand.
GAAGAGTCACCCAGAGATCATCAGCAAGAGTGGCATGAGACCAGACATAGTAGTCCACTCTAAGTCAACCAAGCAGCTGATCATGATCGAGCTCACGGTGCCATATGAGAACAGAATGGAGGCAGCTCAAATCTACAAGACTGAAAAGTATGCTGATCTGGCAAACAGCCTGAGGAGAGAAGGCTATCAGGTCAAAGTCCTCACTGCAGAAATTGGAGCTAGGGGGTTTGTAGGAACGTCTGCATACAGCCTCATGAAACAGCTCTCAGTTGCAGGGAAGGAAAAAACCAGAGCCCTGAAAGCAATGGCAGAAGCGGCAGAGAGGTGTTCAAGCTGGATCTGGTCAAGGAGGAACAAAAGTGAACTTCATAAGGCTTAATTTCCCTACAAATATCAGGTGTCCCTGTGGCTCAGTGGTTAAAGCGCGAGTCATTAAGTGGAAAATGAGCATGTCCAGAGGGTCATGGGTTCGAATCCCAGCCATGGCTCGTCCCAAGATGGGAAAAAAAAGGGGCAGCAGAGGGACATCCGGAGTCATGAACCGGGTGTGGCCCAACCCCCCTAGAGTGTCAGGAGATAAGGGCCGAAACACTTGCTTGAAGGGGGCTTCTCTTCTGAGGACTCTCTGCTGCCACGCTCTCCACGAGTTTCTTTCTACATGCTGCCTTCTGACCTCAGACTTCAGATAGGAACAATAATAAACTATAATAATGAAATCCTTGTGGCTGGTAAAGAAGAGAAGGTCGGAAAAAACAACATAAATTCTAAGCCAGCAATAGCAATAAAAAAGAAGTCCCACCACCTCCAGAGCCACCCAAATCAATCCCCACGCCCTCCAAATCAATTCCTCAACCAATTCAAGAGGTAGATAAAAGCGACCCCCATGAATATGAAAAGACGGCACTTGTTATTGGATTAACTGCTCTAGGATTACTTGGTCTTTATCTTACTATAAAGTAACCCAACTATTAAGACAACTAATGTCCATAAGTGCTCGGCCATAAAGCCAACTACTTTACTTGCGGCAGACAAAAGCCAGCTAACAACACTCCCTATTATACCAGGCAAAGAATCTATTGCCTTACTGGCTAATTTTTTTAGTAAGTTTGCAAGGTGATCGAGTTGTTTTTTTACCCATGATTTATCTGACGACGGAGTTGGCGGGCCTGGTGGCACTGCTCCCCCCCCACCACCGCCTGTAATAGCCAACACCAGTGTACTTATTGCAAATCCTAAGGCTGTTATAACGCTCGCTAATGTGACACCTTGCTCTCTAAACAGTGTTCTTATTCGTTCTGCTAACGTTGTGTCTTCATACAAAATTCTTTGGATAGTTTCTCTTATTCTGCTCACTTGAGTTCGTAATTGTTCTCGGTTAGTAGACAACACTTCTAGTCTTGCTGATCTCTCTTGTTCAAGATCTTTTAGTCTTTGTGTTATTCTTTCTTTAACACCAGGTCCTAAGTTGTGGTCATCAGCCTCAACTAGTTTTTCTTTTTCTCTTTTTATATGCTCATCTAGTTCACCCAGTTTTGCTAAATTGTTTGTTAATTCGCCTCTGATGCTTTTCAAAGCATGATCAAGGGCCGTTATTTCTCTCATAGGTAGCGGCGGATCGTGCATAGTTTTTAATGCTTCTGAAAAACTGGTTTCTATTATTTCGTCTGCTGTTGGGCTTAAATCTTTAAGTTCCATGTTTTGTATTTGGTTATCTGTTGGGAGTTCTTGTAGTGTGTTTTGAAGTTTAGCAACTGCCTCACTGTCTAATCTTCGCGGTTTAGCAATGCCAAGGCGATTTTGATCGCTCACACTGAGCCTTTGTCTAATTGTAGTCTTTGCTAAAAACTTTGATGGGTCTGGTTTAGTTGTAAGCTGTACAGGTTGTCCTTGCTCGTTTTTAAAAATCAAATGGCCATCTTTTGTTTCAAAATCATTAGGGTCTATAAAATCAGGAGGTTCTTGGCCTAAACTTTGATAAAATGATTTGACCTTACTTTCTGTTAATTCACGCCGCAATGATTGTAATGGATGTGTCAAAGGAGTCATTTCACTCATGTCGTCTCCAGGATCAAAAACATCATAATCTTCCATGTTTTTAAATAATTAACTTTTTATTTTGTTTTATAAAAAAATGTCACAAGCATATGGCTCGATTCTTGACCCGCATAGAAGACTGAAAGAGCCCTTTGGCGTGAAGGGAAATAAACAGAATATTATTGTTCCAAATAATCCATCTACTATTGATTCAGATCAAATTCTTACTGTTAAATTTCCAGACCTAGGAGCAGATGAAGTGATTGTGCCGGGATCTGCACGGCTTACTTTCAAAATAGAACTTGATTCAGCAACAGACGCAAACAGGACAGTTGTACAGAATTTGGGACGGGCAATCGTTAAGAAAATTTCTATAAAACTTGAGGGGCAAGAAATATTTTCTTTACACAATGCAGACATATTTCTAATCTATTGTGATCTATGGCTAACCGATAATGAAAGGGCCGATCTTGCGTTTCAAGGAATCGAAAATAACGAAGCACTAAAACACAGAATAGACGCCGAAGACGCTAAAGACGGTAACAAGTATGAAGCTGTAAGTTTTGCTTATGGAAATCGCTTTTCTATACCCTTAGATTTTGAGTTGTTAAAAGCGCATGCGCCATACTTTCAAGGAGCATTAAAAGACAGATTGTCATATGAACTAACTTTTAATGAATACAAACGTGTCATTAAATCTACAGACACTGATTCCAAGTACAGCATTTTCGACATCTCGTTAGAGTTTGACATTGTTAGCAACCCTAACTTAGCAAGGCTGATTGAGCAACAATATCAGTCAAAATTAGCAATATATTACGAAAGAGTGATTCATCATTCAAAATATCCTAAAAGCAGAGCAGACACTATATGGAACTTTAGTTTTAGCGCCGCAGCAAGATCCCTTAAAGGTATTTTATTGCTGTGTGAAGATGAAGAACCATTCAAAAGACAAAGTGAAAAGTTTATCAATCCTAAAATAACGAAAGTACAATGTTCAATTGAGGGTAGTCCTAACCAAGTCTACGGTAGCGGGCTTAAACCTTATCATCATTTTGATGAAATAAGAAAATTGTTTGGAGGCGGGAGGTGTAGAAATCCAACAGTAGACCTTGTGTCTAAAGATCTACACCTTCACAGTGTTAGACTTGATGAATATTTAACAACGAAATACGGTTTATGGATTGACCTAAGGTCAACAGAAGATAATCAGTTGCATGGGAGTGGGAGAACAGTTAAAGACGTAATAAACATTCAAATTGATAAAGAAAAAGAGAGTGATAAACCACTTAATGTACATTTGTTTTTAATATATGATGCGCAGCTGAATATTCAAGATAACAGATTAAAAGATATCCAATACTAAATTATTTTTATTTTAAAAAAGCATGTCTGTTACGACTTATCCAAAAGTGCCCAAAGAAGAGATAGTAGGCAATTCTGCTGCTGTAGACATAAAAACTTTCAGATTAACAAACATAACACAAATGCAAACCCAACTAGAGCAGGACCTTTCAAAATACAGTAAAACCAAACGAAGGTATTCTGCTGTCTTTAATGCTGTTACATATGTTAATACTGGAGCATCGATCACTAGTGCTCTATCAGCAGGAACAAGTGTAGGTCTCTTAGCAACAGGCGTAGGTGCACCGGTAGCTATACCTCTAGGTGGTTTGTCTTTAACTCTTGGCCTGTGTTCATTGGCTGTAAGTGCTGTCAGCAAAAAAATAAAAGCTAAACTCCAAAAGCACACAGCTATGGTTCAACTAATAACAGCTAAACTTAGTTCCTTCAAACTGATAATTGATAAAGCACTTGTCGACTCGAACATCACGGATGAAGAATTTAGTCGCCTACAGGCTGATTTTGAGGACTACAAAAGACAAAAGTTTGATCTTCAAAGAAAGGCAAGGGCAACTTTTTCTCAACAACCAGACACCGACCAGATAAAAAAGGAATGTTTAAAAAAAGTAAACGAAACATTAAACTCTGTTCTAAACAGCTCACATTAACAACACCAAAGGGCGTTTATACTTTAGTTTATGAGTCCAAGCACAAAAAGACCGTTGATATTGATTCTGATTAACTTTTATTTTTTTTAATTTAAATAAATATTTTGAGTTAGAAAAGAAACTCAACATGGATAAGATATATGAAGGTTCAGATGAATTGTTTGAAGCAATGCTCGAGGAAGAGCGTTTGTCAAAAGCTTTAAATGAGGTCGTTTTAGAAGTTATTGATCCAACAAACGTGCAGGCAAGCGTTGTACATGCTATTTCTCAAGTTCCAAGTAAACTAACAATAAACCCCCCAGTTAAAGTAAGGATAGTTGTTTTAATCGACTATATAACAATAAACGAAGAAAATCTAGAAGTCTGGGTCTCAACTAAACAGCAGACTATTCTTTCCTCTAATGACTTAACACCTGGTTGGGCAGATCAACTTCTTACACAGTTTAATGAAGCCTCTGAAGCAGCTAAAATGAGAGGCTCTGGTTGGTCAGAGGGTGAAGTCCTAGACATCAGATTAAGACAGGCTAAGTATGAGCCGATTGTAGGCAAGTCTTACATTCCACTGCCTCCAACATTAGTTGCAAAGAAAGCAGTTTTGAACATAAAAAATTCAGACGACAAATGTTTTATGTGGTGCGTTCTTGCTAGGCTGCATCACGTTGCCAAAAATGCAGAGAGAGTATCTAACTATTTACAGTGGGCCAATGATCTTAACTTTAACGGCCTTGAATTTCCTATGGCTGTAGACAAAATTGATCAGTTTGAAAAACAAAATCCACCAATAACTGTTAATGTCTACACATGGTCTGAAGAAACCAACCTTCTGCCAATTAGAGTGTCAAAGAACAGTCCAACAATAGGCGAACCAACCAAAACTCATGTAGACTTACTCCTAATGCAAAGCCTTAATGGGTTGCACTACACTCTAATACGCACAATGAGTAGATTACTAGTGCATACTACAAAACAACATAGCAAACAAGAATTCTGTAGAAAATGTTTAACAAGAATTCCGTCCGTTCAAGCTGCGAGCGAACATGTAAAACATTGTATTAGCCCAGTTGACTGTGATACAGAACTAATTACGCCCGGAGAAGGCAGTAAAGTTAGTTTTAAGAACTGGAAACGGTTGCAAACTAGTCCATATGTTGTTTACGCAGACTTCGAATCACTCATTGTTCCTTATGAAGGACCAACCCCACAGAAACTTCCTAAAACAGTCTTAATGAGTAATCATCAGATTTGCTCATTTGCCTTCATCATTGTTAGGTCGGATGGCGCCCATTCAAAGCCAGAATTATACAGAGGACCAAATGCTGCAAAATACTTCTTAAAACGCATGCAGCAAGTGCGTAATGCCTGTTCTAATAATCTAAACTTATCTGAAATCATAATGACGCCTGAAGACCAACAACAGTATGACTCAGCCACTCACTGTTGGATTTGTGGGGCGGCCTTGGTTGCCACCGCAGAGAATCCAACAGTAAGAGACCATGATCACATTAGTGGAAAGTTTAGAGGAGCAGCACATAACAAATGCAATCTTCAACTAAAGTTTGAACCAAAGACATGGAAGCTGCCTATATTCTTTCACAACTTGCGAGGTTACGACTCTCACCTTATAATGCAAGCAGTAACCAGCGACTTCAGGGTGTCATGCATTGCACAGTCATCAGAAAAGTACATGTGTTTCACTTTAAATAACATGTCTTTCTACGACTCTATGCAACACATGATGGGTTCATTAGAGTCACTGGCTATGTCCTTAAAGTCCTGCCCAATAACAGAAGAATATTTTGACCCAACTCTTGTTAGAAAGGGCGTTTACCCTTATGAGTACATGAACAGTTGGCAAAGGTTTGACGAAGATACACTTCCGCCTAAAGGCGCGTTCTTTTCTAGTCTCAGAGGAAAGGACATCAGTGATTCTGATTACCAGCATGCTCAAGATGCGTGGCAGAAGTTAGAGTGTAAAACGATGGGAGACTATCATGATTCCTATTTAATGGCGGATACCTGTTTGTTGGCGGACGTCTTTGAAAATTACAGAAAGACCTGCATGAAACATTACAGCCTGGATCCCGCGCATTATATTTCTGCGCCCGGGATGAGCTGGGACGCTTTCTTAAAATTTACTGGAGTACAAATTGATTTATTGTCTGACCTGCCAATGCTTCAGATGATTGAAAACGGATTGCGTGGGGGAATCAGTATGGCGTCGCACCATTACTGTAAATCAAACAACAAATACTTGGACGACTATGATCCAAGTAAAAGGTCTAACTATCTCATGTATTTAGATGCAAACAATCTGTATGGATGGGCAATGGCGCAATCACTTCCATTACGTAACTTTAAAATGTACACAGGACTCAAAGACATTCAAAAGCTTTTAAAATGGCTACCTACTCTAGAAGCTGATCGTAAAAGAGGTCTCATTCTAGAAGTTGATTTAGAATATCCTCATGAACTTCATGATTACCATAATGACTATCCATTAGCGGCAGAAACCCTAAAAGTGTCAATGACAGAACCACCTAAACTTGTGCCTAATCTTCGTGACAAAAAAAATTATGTCTGTCATTACAGGCTTCTACAATTTTATTTAAGGCATGGTTTGAAGTTGACAGCTGTTCATCGTATAATTGCTTTTGATCAAGAACAGTTCATGAAACCATACATAATGAAGAACACTGATCTCAGAACTAAATCCACAGATGCTTCAGAAAAAGACTTTTTCAAGTTGATGAACAACAGCTGTTTTGGAAAGACTATGGAGAATCCGCACAAGCGTAAAGATGTTAGATTGGTCACCAGAGAGAACGATGCAATTAAGTTGACTTCAAAACCTAATTATCAGGACTTCAGAAGATTTCATGATCAGCTTTTTGGCATAATGATGAAAAAAAAGAAAGTCAAATTGGATAAGCCCGTTTTTATTGGGTTTACTGTTTTAGAGCTGTCGAAGCTTTTGATGTTAGAATTTCTTTACGACTACTTTAAACCCTTGTATCCAGAGTCCAGAGTTCTGTACACAGATACAGATTCCTTTGTAATCGACATCCCTACTGAAGATATCTATAAAGACATGGAATTAGAAGTAGCAAAAGAGCATGCTGGATGGTACGACACATCTGATTACCCTAAAGATTCACCTTTGCATTCAACTGTTAACAAGAAGGTTTTAGGTAAGATGAAGGATGAATTATCTGGAGAGGTGATCAAGGAGTTTGTTGGTTTGAGGTCGAAAATGTACAGTCTTTCAAGCCAAAAAAAAGTTGTCAAAAAAGCAAAGGGAATATCTCGCAGTGTTGTGCAGTCAAACATAACCCATGACAATTACAAAGAAGCATTGTTTGGCAATAAGACTTTTCATCATGACAATTACAAGCTGCGATCTAATCTGCATGAGATCAACACAACTGTTGTAACAAAGAAGTCATTAGATAGAACAAACACAAAACGTGTGTTTGTTAATCCAGAGTATTCATATGCAATCGGGCATTGGAGAATAGTATAATCATATGTCTTCATGGAGTTTCTGTTTGGTCAAGTGTTATCAGAAGCTCAACTATATCATTATCCAGTATAGCCAAATCATTATTATTCTCATTCATTACTGCTAAATGTGCTTTAATTTTTTTTATCATTTCAAGATTTTGATTTTTCCATATCAAAATATCAGAATCTAAGGATTGGGGTAGTAAGCGATTGTCTGGCATAAGATTGTCAATGTTCTTAAATATTTTTTTGATAATAATATTATAAGCAGATAATTGACGTATTAATTTTGAAAACTCTTTTTTCTTTTGAGCTTCCATTTTAAACTCAAATATATTTACGTAAATTAATTAAGCGGAACTGTGTCTGGCGGGATTATTTGCAGTTCTTCTTTCACAAAAGATCTTTGAGGGGCTGGTCGTTTTGTTGTGTCAGTTTCTCGTAAATAATACACAGGCGGATTCATTTTCACAATTTTTTTTATCTCATATGGATCAACACTCCAAACGGGATCTGTTGCCCTGATGCGAGTGTCCCCTTCCGCTTCTCCCGGCGAATAAAGGTATCTCACTTTCAAACCAAATGGTAATAGTTTGCTGGATGAAGACTCTCCTTCAACAACATTTATTGTTTGTTTTCTGATTGCTTGTACTGGTTTTAGCCCTTTAAATTCTTCATTATTCATTGCGCGCAAAACTGAGGGCAGTCTTCTAACCCATTCTGTGTTGCGAGAATTGTCAATCAGCTCTCTGTGATACTGGTAGGAGAAAAGTCTTTCAGATAACTGTTTGTTAAAGTTTTCAACCAAACCCTGTGATCTGTGAACACCCGGAATGCCTCTTTTAATGGTAACTCTATGTTTTAACAATAATTGATTCACTTGTCCTTTAAATTCTTTCCCATCATCGACTTGAATCATGCGAGGATAAGTTAAGGGTCCTCGTTGATATATCAGTTGTATAGCGACAGCAACAGCAGAAGCACTCTTTTGTGTTAATGGTTCCGCATCTTTGTATCTTGAAGCTATATCAATGACTGTAAGTGCGTACTTAAATCTTTTTCGTCTAATCGTATCATGGGGTAAATATAGAAGGTCCATTTGATGGGTGTCGTTCGGTATTGTGTTGACAAAGTGTGGTCTTTGTATTCGTTTAGGTGCTGGTAAATAAATTTGCCAAATCGCTTGTTTAGATAACCATTCTTTTGCTGTTTGTTCACTGACTCCCGCTGCTTGGCTAAGCTTTTTAATTGCTGTTATTCCCTTCCAATATCCTTTTGGAGAATAATAGATCTTGTTCATTTTTTATTCAGCCAATATTATGTGCAACAAAATACACAACGGTCATGCCAAAGGCAATAAACAATATTTCTTGCATCTTTTGTTTTTCTGATGGTTGATAAAAATCGCTGAATTTTGGTGGAGGCAATGTCTCGATTGGCTTGCCTGTTACAAGATAATATTCTTTTATTGCTTGATCAACATCTTTAAATGTGTAAGCTGCATGTCCCTGTTTTTTCAGTTCATCGTTAATAAAATCTAACTGCTCAATTCTCTGCTTTTCATACGCAGCTTGTGCTGCGGCTAGTTGCTCCATAGCTTTGTTATGTCTTTTTCTCTCGCCGTCATCCCGTAGTTTACTAAATGCGTAATTACTTCCGCTAAAAGCAAGCGCATTAACCACAGCGCCACCAATCATCATTACGAGTGAAGCCATTTTTATAAATGTATTTTTTTAATTTTACATATTGATACTGTCTGGAATTATTCCTTGCTTAACTAGAAAATCTTTCGTAGCAAATGAAGCTGTAATAACAGCAATCAGCTTTGCTGAGTCTTCAAAGCCTAGTTTGCCAAGATCTGCTGGTTTTATTTTTAACAGGCTTTTACCAAGCATTGTGTATCCTACACTTAGGCCTCCAATAACAGCAGAATGGTATACAAGGTTAGTAATAGTTTTTTCGGTGCTCATTTTTAAAAAATAAAATAATATTTATTCATTAATAAAACATGAACTGCGATGATTTACTTCCTGAACTTACAAATGATCAAGTTGATGACCAAGATATTATGCGTCAAAAGGAAAGGCTGTATTCTTTGGCGGCGTGTGGAAAAACAAAACAGTACCTTGGAAATGAATTCAGCATAGAACAGATTCAACAGATGTCGACGCAAGACATTGTAAAGTATCACAACAGGTATGAAGCGCAACTGGGGTCAAGAATGGTAAAAAGTGTCGGGCAAACGGTTCTTAGTTTGTACACTAAACTAGTTAGTAGATTTGCTCCCATTGATTCTGAACAAGATTTTATGTATGATTTAACACAGGATCCCGTTTTAACAAAGTCATTAGAGTCTCTAGGATGTGATCTATATTACAGATTTGGAACATTATTGTTGCCAGTAATTATGGGATTAATTACTTTTAATCATATAGATTTTGTTTCCCTTCAAAATGACCGAGCCAGAAAATCAGCAGAAAACATTGAATCAGGTGGAGAAAGTGACCAGTAAAAAGCCTCCTCATCCTGGGCGTGTTGCAGCAGGAAAAAAATTAGCAGAGTGGAACAAACAAAAAAAATTAATGTTGCAATCACAGAATATAACTCATAATGAAAACATAACACCGCCAACGCCAACAGTTGTTTCAATGCCAGCTGTAAATACACAAGTTGATTCAAGACCTACAACACCAAAGTCGTCATGGATTATTTGGATTAAAAGAGTTGGCATTTTTGGCGTCATTGCTGCTGGGGGTGGTTATTACGGTTATAAAAAATATACACAACGCCAGCAAAAACCAAAGCAGTCAAAAAAATCTCAACCACTAAATACAGAAGCCAAACAAAAAAGCATGCCAGAACCGCCAACAACAAAAGATCATTTTGATCCATTTCAGATGGAATAATATTTCAAGAACTTAATAAATAATTATAAGTGACTTGAATAAGAACTTAATAACGACTTGATGACGACTTGATAAAACTTAAATAAGAACTTGATAAGAACTTAATGACGACTTGATAAGAACTTAATGACGACTTGATGACGACTTGTTAAGAACTTGAATAAGTACTTGAATAAGAACTTGAATAAGAACTTGATGTTGACTTGTTAAGAACTTGAATAAAAACTTGTTAAGAACTTAAATAAGAACTTGAATAAGAACGTGATGCCGACTTGAATAAGAACCTAGAACGACTTAATGACGATTTTTTTTCACAATTAATTGTTACATTCTTTTCCGGGAGACAACTCCCTTCTGCCTTTATGTAGTATCTAGGTCAGACATGTCTGGCCACGGCTTACTCAACTGCACAATAGCCGAGTCGAAGCGTCGCACTGTTTGCTGGTTCGTGTCAAGTTACACATAAGGGCGTCGGGCCGCCACGCAGCATTGTATAAATTTAGCCGGCTAAATTCCCCACCGGCGTCGTTTAGTACAGGCGTTAGACGTCATTGTATAAATTTAGGCGGCTAAATTCCCCACCTCAAAATAATCTTTTCCCAATTTTATGTATTAAAAGCAGCATTTTTATATTTAAATCTAAAAGCATTTAAAACAAATATTTATTAAAAAGTAGTGACTAAAAAGTAAGGTAAGATGCACTTTGTTATTTAGCTTTTGGTGTTGTTTTAACAACTTTAAAAACAACTTTACTCTAGGCAAATAAAAACAACTTTACTCTAGGCAAGTAGACACCATGTAATTGTAAGCGTTTGTTTGTGTACAGTATATATATAAATCTTGAAGTTAACAACATTGGGGATATGCCTGCAGTAGTTTTAAATACTTGGTTGTCATGCATTGAAAAGTCTAAATTTGCCCTCTTCCCTGCCCTCTAGTGACTCTTCCCATTTCGTGTTTCGTTTGTCTGGGTCACTGGCGCGGCTATAAACGCCCGTAAACCACATGTGTTGTGTTGTCTGGGTCACTGGCGCGGCTATAAACGCCCGTAAACCCAAATCTGGAAGAGTCACTAAAAAGGGGGTGAGGGGATTGCCCAAAATAGACAAATAAAAAGCAGGCAAACAAGTATAAAAGTATACTACTGTTGGAGGCATATTCTCAAAACCCTTCACATCTGGCCGTGTTATATGTGACCCTCTGGGTCTGGCTTGGGGCCCTAGGGCGCCATAGGGTCTCAAGTGAGATCCAGAGGTGATCAGTAATGCGGCCAGATGTGAAGAGTTTTGCAAAAATTTATTTTACATTTGATGAATGTATGCGTGAAAATGATGTTATTTGATCAAGAAAAACGAAGGATTAAGCAAAAACTTAAGTCTCAAAAGTTTTCTAAATTAGTGTTAAAAACAGATAATCCTACACATTATGTATGTTTGTAAAGTGTTTACTATTAGAGAACTATAAAATAGGCATTCTGGGTAAGCCGGCGGAGCAACAGCGAAACCGGCTTCAGCCGGTTGGAGCTGGCGGAGGTGGGTGAGCCAGAATGCCTATTTTATAGTTCTCTGGGAGAGAATGTGTGTGTGTGTGTGTGTGTGTGTGTGTGTGTGTGCTGCAGTCGAAGTATTTAATTGTGACATAGTTCATTCAAGTGACACACTAATTTGCGAGAAGCATCACAAATGATGTATTACTGATTCCGCAGGTGAGAAAAATAGCGTGGTTGACAGTGATTTATATGCTCCTCGAGAAGGACAATGCATACAACTGTTGTAATGTGCACGTGCACACACACACACACACACACACACACACACACACACACACACACACACGTACGCGCGCGCGCGCACACACACACACACACACACACACACACACACACACACACGCACACACACGCAAACACGCTCGCACAGACAGACACAGATACACACACACACACACACACACACACACACACACACACACACACACACACACACAGAGTGAGAGAGAGGCACGCACCTCGTCTCTCACCACCAGAAAATGAAATAAAAGACACAACTGTGAGGTTCTTTGGTAAAAAGATGACTATTTCATCCACAACTGACAGCTTGTCAATAAATACGAGCGACAAGAGACGGTGACAGTATGACTGATACCTACAGATCAATAAGATGCTCACACTGTTGGAGTTCATCGGCAGTGTTCTACTGTACCCAATTGATCTTGTTTGTTGTTTGTGTATCACAACGATTGGAACATCAAAAAATCACATTATCAGCGGACAACCTAACCGTGTGCTCCAGGGGAAATCAAACCATCACGCTGGAACTAACTGAGAGGAAGGTAATATCTCTTATTTACCTGCAGGGACAAACACCTGTCGATGACGGACAATTTCCTACACAGGATGGTTTCAGCTGTCGCTTCAAGTCAACCACACCTAGAAGTTATCATACAGTGATTGTAGAGTTTTACAAACAAACGTGCTCTTTAGAAAATTACGTTGAACTTCAAATAGAGGTCAATGATTCCTATGCCTATACAGACATCAGAAATGGGTGTGAAAATTGGACGTCCCCTCTTTTTATTCAATTTACCAGCCTGCGACACTTTTTTGTGTTTACGACAGTGATCCAAAATACTACGGCTCCCTACATCTTTCATTTACGCACAGTAAGCCAGCCAAGAAAAACATCGACGTTTGAAGACCAAATTAAGTCTGACCTCATGGGTAAGTAGCGTGACAATGACCTCATGGGTAAGTAGCGTGACAATGACCTCATGGGTAAGTAGCGTGACAATGACCTCATGGGTAAGTAGCGTGACAATGACCTCACGGGTAAGTAGCGTGACAATGACCTCATGGGTAAGTAGCGTGACAATGACCTCATGGGTAAGTAGCGTGACAATGACCTCATGGGTAAGTAGCGTGACAATGACCTCATGGGTAAGTAGTGTGACAATGACAGATTAGGAACAGTGGTACTGACCTGGTTTCGCTATCAACGGCAACGTGTTTCATGAAGCTGCCCTTGTTCTCTGTTTGTCCTTTGTTGTCTTCCTTCAAACAAAGACAGTCAGTCTCTGCTCGGTAGTAATGGAGCGTGCACATCAGATAACGCCTACAAAACTGGGTCAATAACAACAACAACAATAATAACGATAATATCAACAACAGCAACAACAACGATAAGAATTAAAAAAAAAAAAAAAAAAAAGTAGTAGTAGTAGTAGTAGTTCTAGCAGAAGTGATAGTACCTGCAGTAGCAGTGATCATAGTAGTAGTAGTAGTAGTAGTAGATAGTAGTAGTAGTAGTAGTAAAAGTAGTAATAGATTCTGCCTTAAAGTTTATAACAATGTTTGCAAAGATGTATATCCATCGATGTAAAATAGAACAAATATGTTTCTGATTTATTTTCTTTCCTACGACAACTTAGCATTAGATACAAGATTGAAGAACATATTGCTAAAATTAACTATAACTTAGCAGAGTTTAATCATAATTGGTATCCATATAGATCAATTGTCCATCACATAAACGGGCTACAGCTTACTGGTTTTTTGTTCTCCCAAACTTACGAATTATGGCTTTGTGATGTTAGATTCCGTTGACTGAATAATGTCTCACAGTGAAGATTATTTACATATGATGGAAAGACTAAGGAGAAGAAAGTAAGTGTAATGATTTTCTTTTGTTGTGTTGTTGTTGTTGTTGTTGTTTTTGTGACCCCTCCAAAATTAATAGCATAACAGTTCAAAGAAGAAAAAGAAAGACAAAGAAAAAAAAACCAATGCTTGTACACATGAATAAAAAACCCAACTTAGTCAAAAGCTGTATTTTACGTAAATTACTTTTTTCCTTTGATGCTTAGGTCAGATTCTTTTTTTTCTCTTTCTCCGTCTTGTTTCGTTTAACAAATTTAATGTTTATGGATCTAGTTGCAAAGCGAGAGGACTGCAGGCGGAAATCTAAACAAATCTTAAATAAATGTTAGCGAACCGCCCAGAGAACGTGGACAAACGAGTCACAAGACGAAACACACTGTGTTTCGTCTTGTGACTCGTTTGTCCACGTTCTGTGGGCGGTGAACATTTATTTAAGGTTTGTTAATGTTGATGGGCTGGACTCACCGAAATGCTGCTGATGTATCGACTTTGCGCACTGTCCTCTTTCTGCGCACCTGTAAGCTCCAGTTGTTTAAATGATTTTTTTAAAGCAGTAATAGTGGTAGTATAGTAGTGGCATGTGACTACTTCCTTATTTTCATTAGTAGTAGGATTAGAATGTTGTTATTTTTCATATTACCACAGCCGTCTGCCTTATCTACTCACACAGACTTGATTACTCATACTAATGAACGCATAATCGTTAATGTAGATGAGCCGGGATGGTTGTACCAGCATATACATTATTCCCTCCTCTGTGAACAAATGCAATAGATTCTTTTCCGTATCAACAAAGGTATGATGAACATGGTGTATACCTCTGAGAATATTGATCATTCTAACAAACTGGACTCCTCCCAATTGTGACATGCGTGCTGGAACAGTCATTATTTCTTTAAAAGAGAAATTATCACGATTGTTATTCTTTATTGACAATGCTTTATAGCACGTGTTCTCAGTTAGAGACCAAGTCCCAAGTGTTTTATGATCCACACTCTCATTTATATAACGGACCGCCTACCTGGGTACAGTCAACTGAAAAAATGCCTGCTGGCGCCAATTATTCGTTTCAAGTTGTCATTCAGTCAAATATCAGTCACTCATTCGGTCGACATTTCATGAAGGAGACATGTTTCGTGTACACATGTCATCCATACCATCGGCCAAACTAGCCTTCTCTTCCGAAAGAAAGTTGATCCTCGAATTTTACTTGTGTGCAAGACGTTATGCCTGTTTTCACACATGGAACTTCGGCCAGTATTCTCTTTGGAAGACCTTTCGGAGAATGGAATCAGAATTAATGTTAACTCTGTGGGAAGAGAACCCACTTTTTGCAGAATGGCCCGGCGGAGATTTGAGCCCGCAACCCCGGGATCACCAATTCGGCACTCTATCAGCTTGGTATTTTTGCCCCGGGATCATGCTCTCATTGGCGTGCGACAGAAGAGAAAACAAAACCTACTTCAAAATGACTGAATATGAAATAGATCGCATACTTTAGGCATCTGGATAATATAAAATATGTAGAAAAAACAAAAACAAACAAACAAACAAACAACGACGAGAAAAAAAAAACGCACGCGTTGACAAATAAATATTGGAACATTCAAAGCAGTTTCTGCTTTAAAATCTTTAGAAGCAAAAACAAACAAACTACACACACACACACACACACACACACACACACACACACACACACACACACACACACACACAAACACACACAAAGTTGACACAAATGACAGGACATACGCGGCAGACTTAAATGTCTATCACAACACATTTTGACACTTCAGATTTTGTGAAAGCGCGCTGTTTGCTGAAGAAAAACAATGAGTCCTATTTCACATGGTCCAGGGATGGTGATGAGGAGCAGGTGTGTGTGTGTGTGTGTGTGTGTGTGTGTGTGTGTGTGTGTGTGTGTGTGTGTGTGTATGTGTGTGTGTGTGTGTGTGTGTGTGTGTGTGTGTTGTGTATGTGTGTGTGTGTGTGTGTGTGTGTGTGTGTGTGTATGTGTGTGTGTGTGTGTGTGTGTGTGTGTGTGTGTGTGTGTGTGTGTTCCCCTTACACCCCTCCACTCCCATCTCCACACTTCCTTCTCTCCCCCATTTTAGGCTCACACAGTTAAAGAGTAAATCATGCTCATCATACAATGTCTGTGTGTTGCTTACAGATGGAGAGTCGCATTATGAATTTAATGTTTCAACAATTGATGCAAAGTTTCTGGGTTTATTGGTGTACTAATGGGTGGTGTGTTGACATTTCCATTCTGATACGTGACTTCGTCTGTTGTCAAAAAGCGACAACTGTCATACTCCTGAGACTTTTGCGTGTGTACACTACCACATTTTAAAATTTGTAAATCATCCATTCCCGGGCTAAATTTTGTCAGGTTATTTCTATATCAACAATTTCTGACACGAGGTAAAACATTTTTCTGTCTGGAAAATGTCTTCAAATGAACAATACCGTCTATAGTGCTGCAGACACAAGATGACAACTCACGACGCCCAGTGTGCTACATTTCACGCCCTCTTTCTGACGCAGAACGCAACTATGCTGTCATTGAAAAAGAAGCATTGGCAGTCACATGGGCCTGTGAGAGACTAAGTGAATACCTCCTTGGACTCACCTTCACAGTCGAGACTGACCACAAGCCTTTGGTCCTCCTCTTGTCAACCACAGAACTCGTCAAAATGCCTCCACACATTCAACGATTCTGACTGCGACTCACGCGATTTTCTCCAAAAATTCAGCACGTCGCCGGGAAGAATCAAACGACAGCAGATGCACTGTCACGTGCACCAGATTCTCAACCAGAAAAAGAAGACATCAGCCTCGTCGATGATGCAGCACTACTTGCCAAACAAACCATCGACAGTCTGCCGGCTCCAACAAACCAACTGCAAACAATCAAAGAATTGCAGAAATCAGATCCTGAAACAACTAAAGTCCGAGAATACTGCATCAATGGATGGCCCGCCTACATGCCAGAGTCACCACTTCTCTAACAGTACTGGACAAATAGAGAACATCTGACCATAGTGAAGACCTCTTGTTGTTTGATGACAGAATTGTCATTCCTCGGGACATGAGGATTGAAATGATCAACCGCATTCATGCGGGACACCTCGGAATTGTGAAATGCCGAGCACTTGCTTCATTCTCAATGTGGTGGCCTCAAATCTCTACAGAAATTGAAGATCTCGTAAAAAATCGCAATATCTGTGCCAAACACAGACCAACGCAAAGGGAACCCCTTCTACCTTCTTCCTTCCCTGAACGACCTTGGTCTAGTCTCGGCATGGATCTGTTTGAGTTTCAAGGCAAGACCTTTGTCATTGTGGTGGACTATTACTCTCGCTGGGCAGAGATACGTCGCCTCGACAACCAAACAAGCAGCAACCTCATCAACAAACTAAAAAGCATTTTCTCTGTCCATGGCATCCCTGACGTGGTCATGTCTGACAATGGTCCACAATTTGCCAGCACATAATTCCACAAATTTGCAGCTGACTTTGGGTTCACACATACCACAAGCTCTCCTCATTACCCCCAAAGTAATGGAGAGGCTGAAAGAGCTGTACAAACTGTGAAGAACCTGCTCAAGAAAGTGAAAGATCCCTACAATGCACTTCTCCTCTACAGGACAAGTCGACTGCAAAATGGCAAGTCCCCCAGTGAGCTCCTAATGGGAAGAAAATTAAAGACAAAAATCCCCATTCTTCCATCCCATCTACTGCCCCAAAACCCTGATCACTCTTTCATCAAACAGAAAGAACAGTACATGAAACAAAAGCAATGCAACAACTTCAACGACCGTCATGCAGCCAGGGAAGCAACAACCCTGAAACCTGGTGACTCTGTATTTGTCAAAGACATGAACAAGTCGGGAGAAGTGTTGTCAAAACACCACAACCCACGTTCCTACATTGTTTGGACAGAAACCGGTCCCATCAGACGCAACAGAACGCACTTAGTAGCAACGTCAAATGATGTACAACCCAGGTAAGGAACACCCACCACGGCTGCGGCTACGCCGTCACCACCTTTGTCTTCATCACTACAGCGATCGCCGCAAAGAGTTCCACCCACAACTCAACAGCGATCTTCTGTCCCAGTGCCAACACCTGGTCCAGTATCTCCAACCCCAAACACCACAGGAATGCTCCGCAAGTCCCAAAGAATAATCAAGAAACCCCAACGACTTGATTTACAGAAATGAGGCACAACAGTGTTTGTGAACAGACACACACAAAAACACATAGACTACGCTTTTGTTCTATTTAAAGTTTAAATCACAGACTTTAAATGTTATTTTTGAATGGTTCCAGTTTTATAGTTTCAAATTAGTTACAGTTATCAACAATTACATATTTCATTACAAAAAAAAAAAAAAAAAAAAAAGAGTGGCATACTTATATTGTTTAATAACTTACTATATTATTCAATGTCCTTTAGTATGGCATGTGACTCTCTGACACTTGGAAAGGTTGAACAGCGTGAAATTATAAACACTTCAAAACTGACATTATACCAAGGACAACAAATATGAAAGAAAAAAGAAGACATGGAAGAAAATAGATAAAATAAGAGCCGAATACTTTTCTTATTAATTTATCACAATGATTGTAAATTTGAAAGACATTAACTACTTTTCAAAAAGGGAGTTGTAGGATAAGTTCGACATAGCAGACGGATTCTATTACCAGTCTAAGGGAAGTAATGCCCATACTGTTCATACTGGATAATCGTTCTTTATGTAAATAGGATGCGCGAAGGGTTATGGAAACGTTGCCAAGTAAAACAAACCGCCTGTTTCCAATCTTTTCTTCGTATCTGTACGACTGAATATTACAGAACACTTGTCTGTTTTCTTCTAAGCTATTGCTGTGGTTTTCTTTGATGACACGTACAATTTCCGGTTCGTCGCTCTCCGTCTAACTGAATATTGCTTTTGACATTTCCAGACACATTTTAAACATTTTCTAAAGACCAATACCACGAAGTCACATTTGACACCACAGTTCATTTCAACTCGAGCTTCTAAACTACTGTCATTGTCTGTTCCGAATAGCTGTACAATTTCTTTTGTAGCAACAGAAAATTTCAGCATCACGCCGACCAATGTTAGATCCAGTCTCTTCGTGTAAAGACTCGATGATAGGGCCTGTCAGATCTATAACAAATGACGGGGGGAAAAACCGACACTAAATCTGACGTCACAATCAACGCACTTTGATTATATAAAGTCTTTTTTTCTTATTATTAACCCCGCCACAATCGATCCTAAATATTCCTGTGTATTTTTCACAATGGTGGCCATTGTGAAATTGACGCAGTCAGGTGTGCCAGGACTTGGTAGGTATTTGGTCCAACTTTTGGCTGTTCACGATAAAAAAAAAAAAAAAAAAAAAAAAAAGGTGTTTTCCACAACGTTTTGGCAGTTAACTGAGGTATATGTGATATATTTTGCAAAACGACAAAATTGTGTTGATATTGCAGTAGGCTGACATGTGCTGACCTATGCGTAGATGTCCTGTTTTCTTTCCCTCCTCCCACACTGTCACGATTTTGGATCCCAGTGAGCCACAGTGCTGCAGTCTATGACTGGTCATCTGCACTCGGTATTGTAATGAACCGTGGTAAACTTAGACCATCCTTAATGGTACAAAATGATCTATAGATCACTGCCACTTCAAACCACCCGTGAAAAACCAGGGGGGAGGGGGGGGGGGGGGGCACTAAGGCTTAGGCATATTGTAGTCACTCCGTTATGTAACCGTGGATCACTGAGATTCCCCACATAACAACGCCGTATAAGTTCGTCGTAGCAGACATGTTCTATAACAAACCTATGGGAGTCATCTCCCATATTGTTTATACTCGCAGAGACGTACGGGATGGTTACGAAAGATAAACGAGAAACTCATCTCATCATCTGGATCCACTGAATATTATATGGTGGCAGCGGCGACTGAACCAAAACTCACAAAATCAAAATCAAAATGGAAGCCAGGGTTTACGAAGCTGTTTGACTTCTGAGTAGCCTCCCTCCTCCAAAATCATTTGTCGCCAAGCAACCAACAGACCAAAGTTGAAGCAACACTTTCAGTGCTAGGTTTGATATCAACAAGAACAGCAGCAGCAGCAGCAGCAACAACAACAACATAAACAACAACAACAACAACAACGAAGAACAGGCGAGGGTGTTCTCATGTACAAGGGGAGGTATTGCAGACTACACACTGTCAACCTTGAACGTTGATGGAAGCACGGTCAAACAAGCTGAGCTTGTGACTGCATTTGGACTTTACTGCAGAGCACGAAAATACCAGTTGTCGTGAGGACAACATTTAACAAAAGAATACCGAAGTCGGGGGAGACAGTCAAACAGTTTATTGAAGACTTACATAGACAGCTGAAGGATGTGAATACGATATCCTGAATGATGAACTGATAGTTCTTGTGTACTTTATGATGTTCTCTAAAACAAGCTACAGGAAAACGCTGAGAGAAAAGGGAGTCGGCGCTTGATTAGAGGAGGTGCTAGCACGATTGTAATTTCTCAGAATTGAGATAATAAAGTGTCTTGTATCTTGCATCACCGATTGCAGACAATAATCTGGAAAAAAAAAACAAGTATTACCTCCCCCCCTCCCTCCAAACACACACACACACACACACACACACACACACACACACACACACACACACACACACACACACACACAAAACCGTCTTTGACACCAGCATTCACAGAAAGGTTCTGTGGATACCGTAGCAAAGAACCGCGTTCCCAAAATAAATGCCTTGCATGCACAGCAATCAGTTCTTCAAGCCGTGAGAAAGGACACTACACCAAGCTGTTTGTTGAAGTTGAAGCATTCTACCGTTCATACAGTGGCAGATGGTGAAGTCCAGAGAGGATTTCAGGCAAGGTTAACGTTTTGATAAGTGACCAAGGGAACCGCACAAAGCTCTCCATATCTTATGACCCGCAGTTGTGTATACAATAATAACAGATTCATAACAGTAAACAATTAAGAAGTGGGGGGAAACAAGTGCAGGCTAACAATTCTTCCGTTATTATAGTAGTGACTTAGCAAAGATTTGAACTTAAAATGAAAAAGGCTGGACATGAAGAAAATGGGAACATAAAATTAAGAAAATATATTATAAATATGAAAACCCTTCACTAGCTGCATGAGGGAACCATCGTAATCCCTCTTGAAGCCAGAGCTATTTGTATTGCCTGCTCCAAGGCCTTTCGTCCGCTGGATCGGACTCATCAGGGAGACACGGCTGATTGTGTCTGTGCACTTGGCGTCAAATACAGACACACCACAGTCCATAATTCTGTGGTGTTCTCACCACCAAGGGTTCAAAAAAGAATCCAACAGCACCCCCAAAGCAGCCAGCGAAGGGTAGGAGATTCATAACATTGATTTTGGACATGATACTACAGCAGAAGTGCTGCACGTCACAACTGACCACTCAAATAAAAAGAAAAATCATTCTATGAGGTTGCCGGATTATGAAGACACTTGACTTGAAGAAGAAGAATTTCTAGGTCACATTTATCGCCTCCAAGAACATGACGACTGGACAGCCGAAATGATTACAAATGGCAGGCCCAACATTTTTAAACTTTATAGAGGTGCCCCTGTTTCAGTCGTAACATGGGCTCATACTTACAAACTGACAAACATTTTTAAACTTTATAGAGGTGCCCCTGTTTCAGTCGTAACATGGGCTCATACTTACAAACTGACAAACATTTTTAAACTTTATAGAGGTGCCCCTGTTTCAGTCATAACATGGGCTCATACTTACAAACTGACAAACATTTTCAAACTTTATAGAGGTGCTCCTGTTTCAGTCGTAACATGGGCTCATACTTACAAACTGACAACAATTTGAAAAGAATTCAAAGGTCAAGGCGACACTATACTTAGAGTGCTGGGTAAGCGTCAAGCAGAACTGTATTACCAAGACAAGAAAACAAGTGAAAGGCTCAATGTTGTGAACGACCAGCTATGCTCCCCCCCCCCCCCACTCCCCATCCCCCGTCGCCTTCGTGCGGCGTGCATGATGCTGGGTGTGGTCCTTCGTATCAACCACATCGATGATCCTAGGAGTCCAGACTTAAACGAAAAAAAAAGAAAAAAAAAAAAAAAAAAAGAGGGAAAAAAGAAAAATTTCAAACTCTTTTAAAAAGATCAGAAACAAAAACAATAGCCCTCCAAAGGGAAGAAAACAGTGACTCAAAATCACAGTCTTTTAAAAAGATCAGAAACAAAAACAATAGCCCTCCAAAGGGAAGAAACAGTACTCAAAATCACAGTTCAGCTCTTCATTTTTCACCAATCTTCGGCCTCGTGGCCTTTTTTCAAGTGAAGAGAAAAAAACAACAATATAACTACCTGATATCCATCTTTGACAACTGGACTGATCAAAATGACATTATATACTGCACAAGGCGTCACATCATAATGTGCGATGTCATCAACAAGAAATAGAGAGAGAGAGAGAGAGAGAGAGAGAGAGAGAGAGAGAGAGAGAGAGAGGGAGGGGGGGTCATCCAGGAGGAACTAGATCAAAGACAAAATACAAGATGGGAACTACTCAAATGTATCTTGATCATAGCACTTGTCTGCTATCCAGTTCCACTCAGTAATGTAAGTTGTATGTATGTGTGTGTGTGTGTGTGTGTGTGTGTGTGTGTGTGTGTGTGTGTGTGTGTGTGTGTGTGTGAGAGAGAGAGAGAGAGAGAGAGAGAGAGAGAGAGAGAGAGAGAGAGAATGAATAAGCGAGTGCATAAGAATATATGTGTATGTGTGTACGTACATACATGTGAGTATGCCGGTGCCCATGTGTGTTCATGACTGAGCAGTTAGATTTATAGTGTCTCCATTTAAAGTTTCGAGCTGTATTTTCCTTTGTGATAATCTGTCCTCAAAGTATTAATCTAATTTTCACTATTAACCGTTCATGTGGTCATTTGCAAGATATGGCTTAAGGTGACTGTTGTACTTCAAAACCACAACAATTCACTTCATAAATCACAATGGAAATGAAATCATAGGACAATGTGAATGTAGTCCTATCCACGACTACCTATGACATACCATATCTTCATCTGAAAAAAAAAATCAATTTTCTGAAAATCACCTGTATTGTTCATAGGTAGATTTAGATTGTCCATGTTGTCAGTTGCAAGATAGGTCTTAATGTAACCAATGTACTCCCAAAACACAACAATTCGCTTCATAAATGGCAGTGAAAATGAAATCATAGGATAAGGTGAAACTACAGTCCTATCCATAACTACCTATGGCATGCCATAACTGTCATCTGAAAAAGATGTCAATTTTTTTTAATTGTAGTAAAAATCATGGAAAGAAATATTTTAACGAGATTAACATATTTTTGTGAGAAGAAGGAAATCATTCCCGTCAATCAGGCTGGATTTAGGAAAGGCAGGTCTACGACAGATAATTTAACTAAACTTACCACACAAATAAAGCAACAATTTGCCAAACGTAAAAGTGTATTAGCAACTTTTTTTAATGTTCACAAAGCTTATGACCGTATATGGCACGCAAGTCTACTTTTTAAACTTAAAAATATTGGGCTGAGTGGCAGTATTTATCAGTATATTAAATCTTTCCTGACAGGAAGAAACATTATCATAAAAGTAAGGAATACTTTGTCTTCTTCCAGGCTCAATCAACATGGGGATTCCTCAGGGATCTATAATCGCTCCTTTGGTTTTTTAACATCATGCTGTATGATTTACCAAAATGTCTGTCCAGATCCATTAATGTAGTACAGTATGCCGACAGTATAACAATGTGGATGAACGTCCCTCTGAGGAAGAAGACTGGAATACGCTTTATCAGTCATATAAACAGATGATACCAGAAAGAGCTTGATAAATTGAACAAATATTTGATAGTTAATGGTTAACAATTTTTAGCGCAAAAAACTAGCATGGCTCTTTTCAACAAAGATGCTGTTCTTAAAAAGCTACCTAAAAAGAAATTGATGGTCGGGATATTACTTACAAAACTGAACTAAAATTTACAGGGCTTTATCTCACGCCAAAATCAAACTCGAAAAAAACGCTTTAACATCATGTTATCAAAAGCAATGAAAAGTGTGAACTTTTTAAAGATAGTAAGTAAACAAACTTGGGGTCAGGACCCGAAAACTCTTGTTTATCTTGCGATTTCACTTGTTACATCTAGCTAGATTAATGCATGGTCAGGAAGTATTATTTTCTGCTCCAAAGACATTCCTAAACAAATTACAAAGATTAGATGGCAAAGGTATTAAACTGGCTTGAGGTGTCCCTCTTCATACGAGCACAACGAAATCGTATGGAATGGCTGGTGTTTTACCCCTTGATAAAATGAGAAAGCTGACATCAGCAAAGTATGTCATAAGCACAAGCACCGTTGAAAATTTACTTCGAGCGGAGATAGACAAAAGATCTGATATTGATTATTCAAAGGCAGCAAGGGATGAAAATAATTTACAGATTAAAGCACATTATGTCTCTGAATTATTTGAAGACTCCAATATCACCCCGAAAAGTCTTGCCCCCATAACGAATGTCGGGCCTATTCCTCCTCGGGAATTAACGAAAGGTAGTTTTGACTTTGACTGCACAGATATACGAAAAGATGACAATCCAAATGTTTTAAGTACAACAGTTAAAGCATATGTGTCTGAAACTTGTTCAGATCATCTTAAGGTTTATACTGACGGTTCTGTGCTAGAAGATCATCATGCGGGTTCTATGTTTGTTATTCTATCTTTAAAAGTTGAAAAGTCATAGCATCTTGGCGCAGGCATTTCAATATTTACAGCAGAATTAATAGCTATTCTTATGGCTCTGTCATATTTGATTAATCTACCACTAATTCTGTTAAATGTTCTTTTTTGTGAAGATTCTAAATCAGTCTTGCAATCCCTTGCTTCATCATTTAATTGCAAGAATAATATTATCTTTGAAATAAAATATTTAATTCATTGCATTCAGTTGAAAGGCCCAATGTTGAATTTTGTTGGATACCATCCCATTGTGGAGTTTATTAAAATGAATATGTTGACCATCTCGCAAAACATGGGGCGAGAAATACTTTGAATGCTGTTGAACTGCCTTGCAGTTTATGTTCAGTAGAAATATATAACATAATAGAAAATGAAACGATACGACGTTTTTTTTCTTTTGGGACAAAGTATTTTTCATTATTGAATACTCCATGTGCAGTTAGATCAATTGTTACCTTGTCGTTCAGACTTTTGTTAAATGCTTTAACGACAAAGTACTGTTAAGACATTAAGTGTGTCTGCTCGAAATTTTTCATACCTCCGGAAGTCGTAGAATGTATTTTGCCTGTTTCTAATGTTAAGTTATTTTGGGATCAGTTCAATCTTTTCAACCTTTCAATATTTAGATTATCTAGTTATTTGTTATGTAGTCCTATTGCACGTTTCTTGTAACTCTCTCTCTCTCTCTCTCTCTCTCTCTCTCTCTCTCTCTCTGTCTGTCTGTCTGTCTGTCTATCTGTCTGTCTGTCTGTCTGTCTGTCTGTCTCTCTCTCTCTCTCTCTCTCTCTCTCTCTCTCTCTCTCTCTCTTCTTTTTTTCCGTTTTAAAATTTTTTTGATGATGTTAAAGATTAACAAAGTTTTGCTGTTTTTTATGCTAGTGTCTAAAATCATCAACACGATGAAAAGACTTTAGATAAAACAACCAACCAACCATTTTTTTTGTTGAAAATCATCAGTATTGGGCACAGGTAAATTTGGATAGGGCTGTTACAAATTTGTCTTGACATTACATTTGGTACTCTTGTATCTAATGTCCTTGTCCAGTTCTCTTCAGTAATAAGTCTGAACGTTTTGCTTTCACCGTAAGCTTTTAACAGCACCGTAACAGCAAGGTCTTCTACTCATTACTGAAGGAAATGTTGCATTATTGGCTTGTCTCTTTGGAACTTGATGTCACGTCCGTGTTCCGCAATGAACGTTCATTGAAAGAAAGAATTGCAGAACACAGACCATTTGGCTTCCATTCAGCATTGAGGTGTTTCAATGAACAATGTCAATAATCCTGGCTGATCTAGACGGTGTTATTTGCCATAAGGATGATGTCCTCATCCACACTGAGGGCTAAGCTACACATGATCATGTCTTCGAAATGTCCTGAAACGACTACAGCCAACACTCAATGATAAACGTGAGTTTTCCAAAGGCTCTGTACGTTTTCTTATGACTCCGTCCACTTCCACCATTTCGTTAGTTTCTGGATTGCCATGACGTGTCCCAGGAATGTCGGGTCTCTCTTCTACAACTACAAGGGTGTCCATTCTGCGACCTTGCTGGTACTGGTTGATGCAGAGTACAAACTCATCTGGATGATATTGGTGCCAGTGGAACGTTACCTGATGCTTACAGCTCCAACATGAAGGAGGCTATTGAGGACAGGACAGTACTTTGGGATTCCCCGTACTGGACCCTTCGTGTGGACTAGTCCCTACACGCTACACCGCATCTGCTAAATTTCGAGACCACATTGCGCATGATTTTATAGCTAATGCATCAATGAATTAGTGTCTAAGATAAGAGAATTTAAGAAGAGGATCTCCTAGATACGACTTAGCAGATGTCTGACCTGTACATTATGCCAGTGTGCTGGTCAGACCTGATGACAAGGACACGCCATTCTTCATCACTTCAGATGACGCCTTTGACCCGAGGATCTGATCATGAAACTCTTCCCTACAAGCCAGCTCCCATATTCCGCATGTCCAGGGCTCGGTGCTTTGTGAAGAACGCGTTTAGAATCTTGGACAACAGGTTGCACTGCCTGCTGACAACGATGCCCCAGCAACCGCGAACTACTACATCCTGTGTGCTGACCTGCATCTGCTGCACAGACTCCTGAGAATGAGGATACCTCAGACAACAGATGCCCCAACAACCGCGAGCTACTGCACCCTGTGTGCTGACCTGCATCTGCTGCACATTCTCCTGAGAATGAGGTACCTCAGACAACCGAACGTTGTGCTTGACATAAAAACCTGATCACGTCATTCCTGGACCCCAGAGAGACTGCCAGAACCTCGTGGACGCAAATCACATTCTTGGCGGCAGATGAATTACAAGGGCTGCCAAAGCTAAAGGGGGGTACCCCAAGGTGTACTTTTGTTGACACACAGTAGTGATGTCGTTGCAACATGACATGATAAACCCCGATAGCGAAATGACCTTAGTGGTATGTGATCATTTTGATGGATCAGTTTATGCAGTTGTAACTACTTCTTCTTTCACTTGCGCAGGTCTTCAACTCCTCCACCTAGGTACATACATTTTCGGAGCGGACCTACGCGTGCACAGCTGTGCTTTTAATTTCACATATAGGCAATTGTACTGTCAGCAGGGGTTATTTCGTTTAGCTTCAGTTCTTTTCTTCTCGTCTGTCATGGTTCTGCCATTCTTCGTTCATGTTCCTCTCTTCTCAACACACCCTTCTCTTAACGGTAGTCGACTATCTACTGCGTACATTTTAAGCTGTTTCAGGTTTGTTGCGTTGAGTTTCCTCTTCTAGATGTATTCTACTTTGGTTTCTGGAGGTTTTTTTTTTCGTCTTTTTGATATGTGTAGCTTGTTTTCTAGCTTGTCTACTAACCTTGTGAAATATCCAGTAATTCTGAAATACAACAGTAATTCTGAAATATACCAGTAATTCTGAAATACAACAGTAATTCTGAAATATACCAGTAATTCTGAAATACAACAGTTTTGAATACTTGTTAAAATGTTGGTGATGTTGCTAAATGTCAGTCAAACTGTCCAAATTGTCCCCTCACACACACACACATACGCACGCACGCACATTATCCAAAAAGAGCTCAGACTATTTTGTCATATGCTACTATTGGTTATTGTACAGGAAATCTTTTGAAAGAGTCAACAGTTAGTTCTGAGACATTAGCGAAGGTGGCCTTGATTTCTCTCTCCTCCAGCTTGGGAAAGAAACAGGGCACATTTTGATCTTGATCACACTGATGTGAGCAAAACTGACCAACCAAGTATTTTGTCGAAAAGACATATTACGAAAATCTCAAAAATGGCACATAAAAAAATGCCGCTGGGGTCCAAACGGACCCCACTTGGTCGTTTGAGGGTTAAAGCAAACTGTCTGGTGCCGTTTCGGGAAACACTACAAAAATACGTTGCTTGGTGTGACTGATGAAAATACTCATTTAAGTAATTATGAACATGTAAACAGCATTCCCCATTTACAAGTTAAAAATATGTACCAATACAGAAATTTTGTTTCAATATTTTGTAAATTAAAACTTGATGCCTTAAAAACTAAATATATAAACGAAGCAAAATAAAATGAATTTGTGGAGAACGAAGAATAACTAGCAAGCATCTGCTGGTTGACTGTTTACCTCTTCAAGCACATTTACCACCATTATCAGACATGTCTTTGTGTGATGTCTTTTCAGATTTAAAGTTTGCCTTCAATGTCGTTTTTTCTTTAATTTGTAGTCCAGTTAAGCATTTACTGCAAGATTATTTGCAGGTATGTTGTAGGGATGTACAGAGGAACATTTATATACACTTAGATAACCACATTATGCATACACTTGCATAGTCACAGACATTTATGCATCTCTCTCTCTCTCTCTCTCTCTCTCTCTCTCTCTCTCTCTCTCTCTCTCCCCCTCCTCTCTTCGTCCAATATCACAGATGTGAACAGACGTAAAACTAAAGTACTACTACTACACACACGCACAGTCACACACAAAACAAAAAGGAAATATCCACACATCATATATTCACCCCCATGATATTCCATTTACAATCCACCATCTAATACCATGATATTCCATTTACAATTACCAAAAAACAACAACCCATGACTTCATCTCTTTGTGTGATTTCTGTGGTGCATGTGTCATACACACACAGTTGCATTTCACTCAGTTTATTTGACGTCTAAATACCGAATCGAATGGATGATCTTTCAACGGATAGACCATTTTAATTATTTCTTGTGCAAGGCGTGATTCAGAGTCAAAGATGGCACCCGGAAGCTGGAATCATCGACCACAACACTTTCTCATCTTCGGTCTACCAAGTGTTCGAGACCCCTCCTGGTCATGTCATGATGATTAGTGTCCTTTACGTCTTCTTGTTTGAAGTGCACATTGTTCATCTGCACTGGGTTGGTTTTTCTGGCGGACAAAAGGTAACACGGATACATAGAACAGGGGCAGATGAACATGCTTGGCTTGTGGAAGGTGGGGTTCTTTGGATCCGTAATGAGAATGCAGATGATCCTGTTGACGTTCCTGTGCCGGGCTATCGTCTTCTTTATACTTTCTTTCAAGTAAGTATTATCCTCGAACTAGATTACATGCTGTATGAACATCAATGTACAAATGCAGCTCATGCTAAACTGTATATATGTAAACATGATATTTTGCAGAATAAACATGGAACAAACATTTTCATGCTGACTATTTGCAAGTCAGACAGTGTACTTGATAGAATTATTGTAACCGACTCACAAGTATTGATGATAGTCATTTGCCAATATCAGACTATTCACAACTGTCCAGATCATCGAAAAACACTGTCCAGATTTCTTTCACGGTGTGAATTCATCTTGTTCCTGTTTGTTGTTGTTGTTGCCGTCATCGTCGTCGTCGTCGTCGTTCTTGTTGTTCTTTCTTTCTTTATTCTTCTTGTTCTTGTTCTTGTTCTTCTTCATCATCATCATCATCATCATCATCATCATCATCATCATCATCATCATCATCATCATCATCGTCATCATCGTCAGCATCTCCTTTATTTCTTGTTTTCCTAGATATCAATTCCTGCCTTTACGACTGACGGTTTGATCGAATTCCTGCCTTTACGACTGACGGTTTGATCGAATTCCTGCCTTTACGACTGACGGTTTGATCGAATTCCTGCCTTTACGACTTACGGTTTGATCGAATTCCTGCCTTTACGACTTACGGTTTGATCGAATTCCTGCCTTTACAACTTACGGTTTGATCGAATTCCTGCCTTTACGACTTACGGTTTGATCGAATTCCTGCCTTTACGACTGACGGTTTGATCAAATTCCTGCCTTCACGACTTACGGTTTGATCGAATTCCTGCCTTTACGACTTACGGTTTGATCGAATTCCTGCCTTTACGACTTACGGTTTGATCGAATTCCTGCCTTTACGACTGACGGTTTGATCGAATTCCTGCCTTTACGACTGACGGTTTGATCGAATTCCTGCCTTTACGACTGACGGTTTGATCGAATTCCTGCCTTTACGACTGACGGTTTGATCGAATTCCTGCCTTTACGACTTACGGTTTGATCGAATTCCTGCCTTTACGACTTACGGTTTGATCGAATTCCTGCCTTTACGACTGACGGTTTGATCGAATTCCTGCCTTTACGACTTACGGTTTGATCGAATTCCTGCCTTTACGACTTACGGTTTGATCGAATTCCTGCCTTTACGACTTACGGTTTGATCGAATTCCTGCCTTTACGACTTACGGTTTGATCGAATTCCTGCCTTTACGACTTACGGTTTGATCGAATTCCTGCCTTTACGACTTACGGTTTGATCGAATTCCTGCCTTTACGACTTACGGTTTGATCGAATTCCTGCCTTTACGACTTACGGTTTGATCGAATTCCTGCCTTTACGACTGACGGTTTGATCGAATTCCTGCCTTTACGACTGACGGTTTGATCGAATTCCTGCCTTTACGACTGACGGTTTGATCGAATTCCTGCCTTTACGACTTACGGTTTGATCGAATTCCTGCCTTTACGACTTACGGTTTGATCGAATTCCTGCCTTTACGACTGACGGTTTGATCGTGATTGGAATCATTTCCAAATTCTACCCTGTTCACACATCCGATAGGTAAGATGTGGATCCTGTGATCAATCGTCAAATGTTGTTAATTTATATTACAATTGAGTCCCTTGTCTTTCTAGAGCGAGCACCGTGCACGTTGGAACTATTACTTGGACATAGCTCCTCACAGTCCCTCGCAGCCCCTCGTAGCCCCTCATAGCCCCTCATACCCCTCGCAGCCCCTCATAGCCCCTCGCAGCCCCTCACAGCCCCTCATAGCCCCTCATAGCCCCTCGCAGCCCCTCACAGCCCCTCATAGCCCCTCATAGCCCCTCGTAGCCTCTCACAGCCCCTCATAGCCCCTCATAGCCCCTCGCAGCCCCTCACAGCCCCTCATAGCCCCTCAGAGCCCCTCGCAGCCCCTCATAGCCCCTCATAGCCCCTCATAGCCCCTCACAGCCCTTCACAGCCCCTCACAGCACCTGATAGCCCCTCATAGCCCCTCATAGCCCCTCACAGCCCCTCACAGCCCCTCACAGCCCCTCATAGCCCCTCATAGCCCCTCGTAGCCTCTCACAGCCCCTCATAGCCCCTCATAGCCCCTCGCAGCCCCTCACAGCCCCTCATAGCCCCTCAGAGCCCCTCGCAGCCCCTCATAGCCCCTCATAGCCCCTCATAGCCCCTCACAGCCCTTCACAGCCCCTCACAGCACCTGATAGCCCCTCATAGCCCCTCATAGCCCCTCACAGCCCCTCACAGCCCCTCACAGCCCCTCATAGCCCCTCATAGCCCCTCATAGCCCCTCACAGCCCCTCACAGCCCCTGATAGCTCCTCATAGCCCCTCATAGCCCCTCATAGCCCCTCATAGCCCCTCATACCCCTCGCAGCCCCTCATAGCCCCTCGCAGCCCCTCACAGCCCCTCATAGCCCCTCATAGCCCCTCGCAGCCCCTCACAGCCCCTCATAGCCCCTCATAGCCCCTCGTAGCCTCTCACAGCCCCTCATAGCCCCTCATAGCCCCTCGCAGCCCCTCACAGCCCCTCATAGCCCCTCGCAGCCCCTCATAGCCCCTCATAGCCCCTCATAGCCCCTCACAGCCCTTCACAGCCCCTCACAGCACCTGATAGCCCCTCGCAGCCCCTCATAGCCCCTCATAGCCCCTCATAGCCCCTCACAGCCCTTCACAGCCCCTCACAGCACCTGATAGCCCCTCATAGCCCCTCATAGCCCCTCACAGCCCCTCACAGCCCCTCATAGCCCCTCATAGCCCCTCATAGCCCCTCACAGCCCCTCACAGCCCCTGATAGCTCCTCATAGCCCCTCATAGCCCCTCATAGCCCCTCATAGCCCCTCATACCCCTCGCAGCCCCTCGCAGCCCCTCACAGCCCCTCACAGCCCCTCATAGCCCCTCACAGCCCCTCACAGCCCCTTACAGCCCCTCATAGCCCCTCACAGCCCCTCATAGCCCCTCACAGCCCCTCATAGCCCCTCACAACCTCTCGCAGCCCCTCGCAGCCCCTCATAGCCCTTCATAGCCCCTTGCAGCCCTCATAGCCCTCATAGCCCCTCACAGCCCCTCATAGCCCCTCGCAGCCCCTCATAGCCCCTCATAGCCCCTCACAGCCCCTCATAGCCCCTCGCAGCCCCTCATAGCCTCTCATAGCCCCTCGCAGCCCCTCGCAGCCCCTCGCAGCCCCTCATAGCCCCTCATAGCCCCTCATAGCCCCTCCAGCCCCTCGCAGCCCCTCACAGCCCCTCATAGCCCCTCGCAGCCCCTTGCAGCCCCTCACAGCCCCTCAAAGCCCCTCAAAGCCCCTCATAGCCCCTCACAGCCCCTCATAGCCCCCCATAGCCCCTCACAGCCCCTCATAGCCCCTCATAGCCCCTCGCAGCCCCTCATAGCCCCTCGCAGCCCTTCATAGCCCCTCAAGCCCCTCATAGCCCCTCACAGCCCCTCATAGCCCCTTGCAGCACCTCATAGCCCCTCATAGCCCCTCACAGCCCCTCATAGCCCCTCACAGCCCCTCATGGCCCCTCGCAGCCCCTCACAGCCCCTCACAGCCACTCATAGCCCCTCACAGCCCCTCATAGCCCCTCATAGCCCCTCACAGCCTCTCGCAGCCCCTCATAGCCCCTCATAGCCCCTCGCAGCCCCTCACAGCCCCTCATAGCCCCTCATAGCCCCTCACAGCCCCTCATAGCCCCTCACAGCCCCTCATAGCCCCCCATAGCCCCTCACAGCCCCTCGCAGCCCCTCATAGCCCCTCATAGCCCCTCACAGCCCCTCACAGCCCCTCATAGCCCCTCGCAGCCCCTTACAGCCCCTCATAGCCCCTCATAGCAGCCCCTCATAGCCCCTCACAGCCCTTGAATAGCTTTGGAATGTCTGCTGCTGAGAGAAATTTTGTTCTTTCTTTACGGGAAGAATGTATCACTTTTGGTGACTGAAAAGAAAGACTTGTCCTATTGGAACATTCAAAGACAAGGGATCTGTGAACCCAGAGTAGTCTGTTGTTTGTATAAGGCAAATTGGACGTCTGTGTGACCTGAGAAAAAGTTTGTAAAATGAACAAATGATTTGAGGTCATAGTGATCCAGATACATTATTTGTGAGAATAGTATTGAGATGTTTATGAAAGGGATGCCTTGTTGAATAACATATTGGAAAACAGGGGAAAAAAGAGGAAACTTTAACTTCCCCCTTGCGCCAAAAGAAATGAGGCGCGAATAGTAAGAAAAAAAAAATACCGGGGAAAAAACTATACCTTGCGACGTGGTATTAATCCAAACTGGAACTTTCAACATTCTCGTGGTCAGTCGTCGTACGTTCTTCCTACTTGGGTTACTTACGTCAGCAGCATCCATCGCCATCTAACTTTACGCAACGAAGGTAAGGTACATCTTCTTATCAGCAGGGACGTGAACCTCGTCGTGATCATGGTTTTGGTCGTGATTGCGATTTTGGTCATGGTCGTGGCTATGGCTTCAGGCTAAGGTCTGAGAATGTCAACAGTGATTTTCACTGTTGGATTTGTGGCTGTCAATTCCACCATGCTGATGAGTGTCCATACAGTCCTAAACTTTCATTTCACAAGTTTCTGAGACTCTTCGTAAAAGAGAGGAAACTCATTGTATAGTCTCTCATGTTCTCACGGATGGCCTCTTTATTGAGCGTTACTCTTCAATGGCTTTCAGGAATACAAGCTGTACTGTGCGGATCGATACCATTACAGTTACTGAAGCTTGCTTTCAGCGTTCTCACGTGCTGGCTTCCCGTTCGAAATCCTTACAAACCGTGGTACTCATTTTTTTTTCCGATTTGATGCGTGAGACCTACTGGCTTTTGTCTATCTTGTCTGTGATTACCACTCCATATATTATCCTCAGTCCAATGTTATGGTCGACTGTTTTAACTGCAGTCTGAAAAACATGTTATGGAAAGTCTATCGCGAACGCCCTGCAGACTGGGATTGTTATAATACCTCATTATTGTTCGGCTGAGAATTACCCAACGCAACGTTATGATTCTCCCACTTTGAACTTCTGTTTTGGTCACTCTCCCAGAGGTGCACTTTCTGTCTTAGTGGACAGCTGGACTGGTCTAAGACACCCTTACAGTAGACAAAAATGTCTACCAGTATACGTATTTGACCTACATAGCCACATACTTGACCATTGTTAGTTTGCACACCAGACTGCTGACCACAACGCTGACAGATGCAAAGAGTCTGATGATAGAAAGTCTACGCCCTGCTCATTTGTTGTTGGTGACAAAGTTTTGGTCTTACTGGCTAATGTAATCCAGGAGAAATGTTCCCCTTTCAATTACAAGGTCAATATGAATGGCAAGTGTGAAGTGTTTCACGTCAACATGCTCAAGTTGTACATTGACAGGTGTAATGTTGCTATCAATTAGGATGTTTCTTCCCCTCCTCGTGTTTGGACTTGTGTGAGGTACTTCCAGTTGACTGTGTGTCTGAGCACACGTCTCCTCCAGTGACTTCTTTGTCGTCCACTGCTGGTTTCTCGCCTGGTGCTTTTGCTTCTATGGATGTTACTGATGAGGCTAATGACGATGGTGGATGCTACTGATGAGGCTAGTGATGGTGGTGGATGTTACTGATGAGGCTAATGATGGTGGTGGATGCTACTGATGAGGCTAATGACGACGGTGGATGTTACTGATGAGGCCAATGACGATGGTGGGTGTTACTGATGAGGCTAATGACGATGGTGGATGTTGCTGATGAGGCTGATGACGATGGTGGATGTTACTGATGAGGCTAATGACGATGGTGGATGTTACTGATGAGGCTAATGACGATGGTGGATGTTGCTGATGAGGCTGATGACGATGGTGGATGTTACTGATGAGGCTAATGACGATGGTGGATGTTACTGATGAGGGTAATGACGACGGTGGATGTTACTGATGATGAGGCTGATGACGATGGTGGGTGTTACTGATAAGGCTAATGACGATGGTGGATGTTACTGATGAGGCTAATGACGATGGTGGATGTTACTGATGAGGCTGATGACGATGGTGGATGTTACTGATGAGGCTGATGACGATGGTGGGTGTTACTGCTAAGGCTAATGACGATGGTGGATGTTACTGATGAGGCTAATGACGATGGTGAATGTTGCTGATGATGAGGCTAATGACGATGGTGGATGTTACTGATGAGGCTAATGACGATGGTGGATGTTACTGATGAGGCTAATGACGATGGTGGATGTTACTGATGAGGCTAATGACGATGGTGGATGTTACTGATGAGGCTAATGACGATGGTGGATGTTACTGATGAGGCTGATGACGATGGTGGATGTTACTGATGAGACTAATGACAATGGTGGATGTTACTGATGAGGCTAATGATGGTGGATGCTACTGATGAGGCCAATGACGATGGGTTACTGATGAGGCCAATGACGATGGTGGATGTTACTGCTAAGGCTATTGACGATGGTGGATATTACTGATGAGTTTAATGACGATGGTGGATGTTACTGATGAGGTTAATGACGATGGTGTATGTTACTGATGAGGCTAATGACGATGGTGGATGTTACTGATGAGGCTAATGACGATGGTGGATGTTACTGCTAAGGCTAATGACGACGGTGGATATTACTGATGAGGTTAATGACGATGGTGGATGTTACTGATGAGGTTAATGATGGTGGATGTTACTGATGAGGCTAATGACGATGGTGGATGTTGCTGATGAGGCTAATGACGATGGTGGATGTTATTGATGAGGCCAATGACGATGGTGGATGTTACTGCTAAGGCTAATGACGATGGTGGATGTTACTGATGAAGTTAATGACGATGGTATTTAGCTTGCCATCCTTTCTGTGAAAGGAGAGACGTACAAAGATGTACAAATGAACGCTGTCTTGTCTGCTTCGCGGAAGCAGCAATTGACGGGTTTGATTTTGGAGTTGACAGATGTACTGACTTAATAGAAAACAAAAACAAAACATTTTTTTTTTTTTTTTACCGCGGGAGAAACTTAGAATTGTATTCTAATTTGTTACATTGAAGGAAAGGGGTCGGATGTGTTGTTGCGTGCAGGGCGCATGCTTGTCTCTGTGTGCATGTGAGTGTGTATATGGGGGCCGTCGTGTGACAGTATGTCATGGGAAATACAGATATGACACAGAGTTTTCTTTGTGCTCTGAATTCACTGTTTTACGGTCACTATGTCTGACTTCTGTCATAATGATGAGGATGTGATGTGATGTGATGATGATGATGATGATGATGATGATGATGATGATGATGATGATGTGTGTGTGTGTGTGTGTGTGTGTGTGTGTGTGTGTGTGTCTGTGTGTCTGTGTGTCTGTGTGTGTCTGTGAGTGAGTGAGTGTGTGTGTGTGTGTGTGTGTGTGTGTGTGTGTGTGTGTGTGTGTGTGTGTGCGAGCGCGCGCGCGCGCGTGCACGCACGCGCATGCGCTTGCGTCAGTAAATTGTTGCGTGCATGTGAAGGCTATAGTACAGGCATGGACGCCAGAACATATACACCTATAATTAGGCTCTCTGCTTGTCTTTAGGACGATGCAAGACCTGTCCAGCTTTCAAGAAGAACATGGAACTGCACCGACAGCAACTGGAAAGGTCTGCACGGTCTGGAACCTCACCTGGCCTGTAATTTCATGGTGCAGTGTTCTGATGGACGGGACGAAGATGACTGTGGCTATACCAGGTGTCACCGGGTGAGTTTCTTGAGCGCCGTAGTGCAGTAAAACAATGGTAACCGCTCGCAGCATATACATACTGACCAGCATAGTAGCCGAGAAGAAGAAGGTTAAAATTTCATTTGCTGTCTACGTGGCAGTGACGAAAAAAATGGTAGAGGACTCTCTCTCTCTCTTGGGGGGGGGGAGGGGGCGCTTGTGGTACACGGAGTTGAGTGACACGCTTTTTTGAGCTCTGTGCTTTTTCTCGTTTTTCTGCTAGTTGTGTGTAGTGCTGTGTCTTGTCAGTTGGCCGTGACTTTTGTGGTGGACTATGCCTGCTGCATCGCTGACTTTTAGGTATGTATGTGGTGTATTTGCGCACGTTTTCGCAGCTTTCATGTTGAAACGTATAAAATTTAAATCCGCCATGAAAATGTCTGTGCTGAAGTTGAGATCGCGCATGAACGGTGTTACTCTAGGCCTGTTACTGTCTCTGTTCTGCTACGGACATTTGCTCCAACGATGTGGTGACGTGGAGCTGAATCCAGGACCTACCACTGTTAAGTCTGATAGCAAACGGCAAACCCATCTGGAGAGCACAGCAAGTTCCCGTAGAGACAGTGGTCATGGACCGGGCTCTGTCCCTGCTGCCTCTGCGTTACCGTCCGATCCCACTTTGAAAGACGTGATGGCCATTTTGAATGATCTAACTGGTAAATTTGATCGGCTTGGAGAGGACGTGAGGGACGTAAAAACAATGTGTGAAAATCTGCAGGACGAAATGTCCGGTGTGAAACAGGAAATGTCCGCCTTGAAACAGGAAAATGACGAGGGAAGAAAACACGAGACTCGCCGGTAGGGTGGAATCCTTGGACAGGAAAATAGACGACCTAGAAGGGAGATCGCAGAGAAACAACATAATCATCCATGGCATTCCTCGTAAGGTCGGTGAGTCTTGGCAAGAATGTGAAGAGCTGGTGCAAGACATGATAACGGATACGCTGGAACTTTCAAACGACATTCCTTTCGACCGTGTGCACCGTCTGAATTCAAAGCCGAACTTGCCAGTAATAGCACGATGCACATTCTTCAAGGACAAAGATAAGATTCTGCGTGCAAAACAAAAACTAAAAGGAACTGATATATTTGTGAGTGAGGACTTTTCCTTTCGGGTTAGGGAGACCACAAAAAAGCTTGTGCCACACCTTAAGTCCGCCAGGTCACAGGGCATGAAAGTGTCCATGGTCTATGATCACCTGGTGATCAACAGTAAGAAGTTCGGTCTGGACATCAGTGACAACCTGGTAGAACTGAAATAGGATGCTGGCCGGCCCTGTCATCAGATATTGTTCTGCTGTCAGAGTCAGGGGGAGGTGAAATTTAAGCCATCACCGTATAGAGTGCCTGTTCCAAATTCACGTGAAGATATTTCAACTGGGGCAGGGAACGATGTTGACTCGAAGCGGACAGGCGAGGAAAATCCCGTGCAGGTTGTCACTGACATCGGTGGGGGTGAAGGCGTGCCAGATCACAGTGACACACTTTCAGCTAATGTGTTAAATGTGGAGAATGATTCCGCTTCTATTGTACACAGCAATGTCTTGTTATCTGTTGTGCAGTTTGATAAGTTTGAAGACATACATAGTGATTTAGAAAGAAAAAGTGATATAGAGAGAAAATGTGTGATGATGCAGGATGAGTGTGGTGGTGAGAGTACACATGTTGATGAAATAAAGAAAAGGGCTGAATGTGTCAGTGTGAATGAAAGAAACAGTGGCGATCAGTTTGCAAATCTGAATGAGATTTTTAATGCTGATGACTGTGTGAATGAGATCGGTGACAATAGTTATGTGAAAGAAACTTCCAGAATAGTTGACTCTTTGACAACGAATGTACTAGATGTCAACAGAGACTCTGCGTCAGTAACAAACTCCACGACTAGAACTGACATAGCGACTGTGACTATCCCTGTGACTATAGTTGATACAACGACAACGACTGGGGCAATACATGGCGGTGAATGTGTGACAAGATATTTAGATGAAACGAAAAGTATGACTGACTGTATGAATTATTCACACACCTCTTTTACATCGAGCGTCAATGATCATGAAGTGGACAATGTGTGTCGTTGTGTTCAATGTGACAGCAGTTCGTGCAGCGAAACAAACGAGTTAAGCCATGTCGGTCAAAGTGCACGTGGTGTAAAAAATATCAACAAGCTTGTAAATAGTGTATCATTCCTTCACTGGAATATATGTGGCTTATTTAAAAAATTAGATAATATTGATTTTATTCAGTTTATTTCTACCTTTGATTTTGTTTGTTTAGTGGAAACTTTTGCTGAGTCGTTTCAGTCAAACCTTTTTCATGACCATGAATTACTTGTAAAACCGGCCGTAAAATTTACTAAACAGGGACGGTGCTCAGGAGGACTGGTTTACATGATACGTAAAAGTCTTGTCCCTTACGTGCACCAAGTGAATTGTGACAGTCTGTATACCATGTTATTCAGATTTGATAAAGACTTTTTTGGCTTTGATAAGACTGTCCTACTTGTATGTACATATGTACCTCCAGAGAATGCACCCTTCTATGCTTTAAATGGGTTTGATAATGGAATTGGAATGTTGGAAGATTGTATTGTTAATACGTTGTTGTCCTTTGATGATACTGAGTTACTGTTCTGTGGTGACATGAATGCAAGAACTTCAAATATTTCTCCAGAAACTGTATACGATTGTGATCTATATACTAACTTTAAGGAAACAGATAGTAAATATCAAAGATGTTCTCAAGACAAGGTATTGAATCTGTATGGGAAAAAACTGCTGGGCATGTGCACTGTATTGGGACTGACAATTTTAAATGGGATATGTAATGGCGATCTCGAAGGTCGATTCACATACGTTTCGGATGTAGGGAGCAGTGTAAATGACTATTTTTTAACATCAGTAGAATTTTTTGAACTAATGTGTAATCAAATGACTCTGAATATGATGGAAAGATATGAGTCTGACCACTTACCACTAGCACTGCGCATTGGAATGCAAAATGATCAGTCACATGACATTTTTGTTCGTAATATAGATGGTAATCAGTTTATTGTTAGATATTGCTGGAACCAAGACTTCAGTCAACAATTTTATTCATCAATGAATTCACCAAATGTTCTAGAAAAGTTAAATGTCGCTGAAAATGTTATTTCTGCTGACGTAAACGAAGCAATAAATTTGTTTAACACAACTGTCAAAGAGCAAGCAGAAATTATGAGGAAAACTATACCAACAAACAAGAATGTTATACTGAATTGGTTTGATCAAGAATGCAGAGTAGCAAAAAGTAAACTTCGTAGATTATTCAGAATTTTTCTAAAAACAATGGACAAAAATGACAGAGTAGTGTTCTGCATTGCGAGAAGGGAATATAAAAATTTAAATGAAAGAAAACAGAAAGAATATAATGATTCCCTTTTGAATGATCTTTTGTCTTCGGCCAAAATTCAGCAGTTATTCTGGAATACTGTACACAAGATTTCTAAAAAGAAAATCCGACTTGCAAATAACATTCCGGTGCAGGATTGGTTCCTACACTTTAAAAATCTTTTGGATAAGGACGATGTGGAGTCCATTGAAACTGACAATGCGTTGAGTAATGAAGAATATACTTTCGACAGACCAATATCCAGGGAGGAAATATCATCAGCTATTAAGAAATTAAGGAATGGTAAAACTGCCGGACCTGATGGCCTAATTGGGGAATTTTTAAAGAATTCTGGTGAGACTGTTTTAAGTTTTCTAGTTAAATTGTTTAATCATTTATTTGATACAGGGATGTATCCTGAAGATTGGAAAGAATCCATAATATTACCGTTATTTAAGAAAGGGGAGGTATACGATGTAAATAATTATAGA
The DNA here is from genome assembly GCA_033310375.1 of Conus canariensis. Classification (NCBI taxonomy): domain Eukaryota; kingdom Metazoa; phylum Mollusca; class Gastropoda; order Neogastropoda; family Conidae; genus Conus; species Conus canariensis. The sequence goes on from CM065717.1 coordinate 100,438,388, forward strand.
GGCATTTCTTTGTGCAATGTATGTAGTAAACTTTATAGTTCAGTTATTAATAATAGACTTCATGAATGGGTATCTCAGAATGGTATAACTGGTGAACATCAAGCAGGATTTAAAAAAGGCTATTATACCATTGATCATATGTTTAGTTTACTAGCTGCAGTTCAAAAACAATTTGTAAATAACAAGAAGCTGTATGTGGCTTTTGTAGATTTTGAAAAAGCTTTTGATTCAATTTCACGGAATATATTGTGGCCTATTTTGTTAAAAAATGGAATTAAAGGTAAGTTGCATCGTTGCGTAAAGAGCATGTATAAAGAGGTAAAAGCAAGAATTAGAGCTGGGGCAAAATTATCAGATTTTGTTAAGTGTACAAGAGGGGTTAAGCAAGGGGATGTTTGTAGTCCAGTTTTATTCTCTCTGTTCATAAATGAATTGGCCTTGGAGATTATTCAAAATGGACGACATGGTGTTACTTTTGATCTCTTGGAACTGTTTGTATTACTTTTTGCTGACGACATTATTTTACTGTCTACAACTGTTGTTGGTCTGCAAAGGCAACTGAACAGCTTGCATACAGCTGCTACTAATTTAGAATTAAGAGTAAATATGAATAAGACCAATATCATTGTGTTTCGTAAAGGTGGATATTTGGCACGTAATGAAAAATGGACCTACGGGGATGAATTCATTGGTGTAGTCAACGCATACAAATATCTTGGATTTTATTTTACTACCAGACTAAGTTTCACTTTTGGGTGTCAAGATATAGCAAATAGGGCAAGGAGAGCAGTCACAGTTATTCTTCATATTTTATATAAATTGAATAGTAGCGCATTTTCTGTTTTTTCGAAGTTATTCGATTCGCAGGTGCAGCCAATCTTACAATATGGGGCTGAAATTTGGGCTCTCGAGAAAAATGTCGAAATGGAGAATGTTCATTTGTATGCAATGAAAAGTTTTTTGAATGTAGACAATCGAACACCAAATGATTTAGTTTATGGTGAACTCGGAAGGTATCCAATTTATATGAATTCTGTTTTTAGATGTATTAAGTATTGGCTGAAAATAACCAGAATGGAGGAAAGTAAGATACCATTCAAAGCTTATAAACATTGCGACAGTTGGATGGTAATGGCAAGAAAACATGGGCTACCAATGTTCGTCAGTGCTTAAATGCTTATGGCTTTGCTTATGTTTGGGACAACCAGGGCGTTGAAAGTATATCGGGATTTTTAAAATGTTTTAAACAAAGAATGATCGATTGCAGATGGCAAGATTGGCATGACCATATCTATAGCAGTGACAGATTTGCACAATACAGACTCTTTAAAATAACACATGTGGTTGAACCATACATTGAAATGAATATAAATAGGTATGTTAAGAGTGCATTGAGTAAGTTTAGATTTGGTGTCTCTGACATTGCTTGCCATCGGTTTAGATACAGTGTTCTGAAAGATAAGGAATTGATGTGTCGCTTGTGTAATCAGGCAAAGGAAGATGAAATACATTTTTTACTGTGCTGTCCTGCACTCAGTGACCTTAGAGCTAAATTTGTTAAGGCCAAGTATTATTGTGACCCCTGTAGTTTTAGAGTCAACTTGTTGTTAGCAACAAGAAATGAAATTGACCTTTTCGATCTTGTTATGTACATATATGAAGCGCAAAAGCGAATACGAACAGTCTATTCATAATAGTTTGCGTAGTGCATATACGTGTAATAGCTTTTTCCTTCCATTTTCTTACTGAGAATTCTTCTTATGTGTTGTATTACGGGTGTCACCCCTTCAGTATGGGCTATGGCCTTTATCTGAATAAATCATTCGCATTCGCATTCTCTCTCTCTCTCTCTCTCTCTCTCTCTCTCTTCTCTCCTCTTCTCCTCTTCTTATATTATGAGAGAGAGAGAGAGAGAGAGAGAGAGAGAGAGCGAGGAGAGAGTGAGACAGAGAGGGATGTACTGGTCATTGGGACCTAACACTGACAAATATTAAAAAAAGGATAATGGCAATGCTAATCTTCATTTGTATTTTCGTTTAGTATTGCCTACACGCTAGCAGCGATGAATGATGATTTCAGTCAAAATATAACGTATCAGAGCAGATGAAAAGCTAGATATAGTATTTGCAAACAATAACAAGAAAATTCTGTTATTGTGTTCAACGCACAAGGACAAAACTATCATCATTACTACCTCGACTTACACATTGTCTCCTTCTTGACAGCCTCGTTTTCATTCAACGCCCATCTTGCGCTGAAGTGAATGAAGATAAGCGATTGGTCGTTCATTTTCGTTGTCCTGAGTGTTTTGCATCTTGCCTGAAGAAGACCTAAGAGGTCGAAACGCGTCATGTTTTGTCTTGTGATTCGTTTGTCTACGCTTTCTTGGCGGTTTCCTAATAATTACATCTAAAATTCGTGGAAGCAGCTCTCTGATTCATAAACATGAAGTGGACATCTGTTTAGAAAACATAATGCAGCTAATACGTACAAATGTTTGTTTTCAAAATGCCGGGGAGACTTTTCAGTGGCAAGAGAATCATACACATCATATACAAAACACACTTCAAGACATAACCATTTTCTTACTTGCTTTAATGGTATTTCTTAATTTCAAATGATACAAATGGTATATCATATTTGATACAGTTTGGTTGCATGTCGTTTTGTTTTGCCTTTTCTACTCCAGGACGGATTCGAAGTGGGTGGCAATTGTTACACTCTACTTTGGCAGAAAGATATAACCCACCACCAGGCAAATAAGCTGTGTGAAAGCAAAGGAGCTCAGCTGGCCAGTTTGAAACCAGAGGATAATGTGACAGCTCTCCTTCGCCTGCTGTGGAGACGTCATCCGTTTACCATCATGGTTGGATTAACGTCACCTACATTACGTCTGCCAAGGATGTAACATCTCTCTCTCTCTCTCTCTTTCTCTCTCTCTCTGTATGTACGTGCGTGCGTGCGTGCGTGCGCGCGCACGTGTGTGTGTGTGTGTGTGTGTGTGTGTGTGTGTGTGTGTGTGTGTGTGTGTGTGTGTGTGTGACGCTTACAAATGTGAATTCTGAGCACATCATTCCAGACCCGTGCTTCAAATAAACGAGTTCACACATCTGACCGTCATCCAGATTTCTTCAGTTCTTGACATATTGACATGATTGCGAAGCAGGATAGTAATTACAAGACAACAAGCTAATATCAAACATCAACACAGATCATTATGATACCAAACAACAAGCTATTATCAAACATCAACACAGATCATTATGATACCAATCAAAAAGCTAATATCAAATATCAACACAGATCATTATAATACCAAACAACAAGCTAATATCAGATATCAACACAGATCATTATGATACCAAACAAAAAGCTAATATCAGATATCAACACAGATCATTATAATACCAAACAACAAGCTAATATCAGATATCAACACAGATCATTATAATACCAAACAACAAGCTAATATCAGATATCAACACAGATCATTATGATACCAAACAAAAAGCTAATATCAAACATCAACACAGATCATTATAATGCCAAACAACAAGCTAATATCAGATATCAACACAGATCATTATAATACCAAACAACAAACTAATATCAAATATCAACACAGATCAGTATAATACCAAACAAAAAGCTAATATCAGATATCAACACAGATCATTATAATACCAAACAACAAGCTAATATCAAATATCAACACGGATCATTATAATACCAACAACTAATATCAAACATCAACACGGATCATTATAATACCAACAAACTAATATCAAACATCAACACAGATCATTATAATACCAACAAACTAATATCAAATATCAACACAGATCATTATGATACCAAACAACAAGCTAATATCAAATATCAACACAGATAATTATAATACCAAACAACAAGCTATTATCAAACATCAACACAGATCATTATAATACCAAACAACAAGCTATTATCAAACATTAACACAGATCATTATAATACCAAACAACAAGCTAATATCAAATATCAACACAGATCATTATAATACCAAACAACAAGCTATTGTCAAACATCAACACAGATCATTATAATACCAAACAGCAAACTAATATCAAACATCAACACAGATCGTTATAATACCAAACAACAAGCTAATATCAAACATCAACACAATCGTTATAATACCAAACAACAAGCTAATATCAAATATCAACACAGATCGTTATAATACCAAACAACAAACTAATATCAAACATCAACACAGATCGTTATAATACCAAACAACAAACTAATATCAAATATCAACACAGATCGTTATAATACCAAACAACAAGCTGATACCAAATATCAACACAGATCATTATAATACCAAACAACTAAGTAACGAAGACAATAATGTTTCAAATATCAAGGCAATGCAGCGTCAATAAAAAGAATGGATGCAAACACAGTATTAAAGACAATCGATCAATGAAAGCTAGCAGCTTACTTAATCTTAACACGCACACACACACACACGCACGCACGCACGCACGCACGCACGCACGCACGCACACACACACACACACACACACACACACACACACACACACACACACACACACACACACACACACATACCGAAAGTATTTAAGAAAAACCCACAGCAGCTGTATCAGCAGTAGCAACGGTACGATCATTTGAAAAAAGCCAACAGTCACCTTGGTCCGGCAAGTCTGTAGGTGCTTCATTCACAGTCTATGCCCATTCCCACATTGATTATCAACCTAATACCTCACCCACCCACCCTTTACTAAATAAACACACTGGTACATGCTCACGTATTAACATATCCAACTGCACCCAAGGACGATTGTCTCCGCATTCGTTTCATCACGTCACGAGTCATGAGAGAGAAAAACATATTCAATGACAAATATACAACTTAAGAAATATTTAAATCATCATCATATAAAAGCTATCTAGAACATACTGATCTTATAACAAGTAATATATCTTTAAGATTAAGATAAGAAAAGAAACAGTGCTAGGAGTCAAAAGACTTGATGCCATTTTCAATAACTGTTCAGATTAGGGGTGAATAGGGTTTGCAGTGTTGAAATTGGTCTTTCTCTCTGGTCTCTTTTGTGAGGAGACTTGGTATCTAAGTGTGGGGTTCTGGTGACAGAAAGAATGTGCAAGGATGCTGTGAACATCATTTGCTGGAAGGGTATTAGCATAGACAACGTGAGCTGGGAGGGATTAGTATGGGCAACGTGTGTTGGGAGGGGATTAGTATGGGTAACGTGTGTAGGGAGGGGATTAGTATGGGCAATGTGTACTGGGAGGGAATTAGTAAGAGAAACGTGTGTTGGGAGGCGATTAGTATGGGCAATGTGGGTTGGGAGGGAATTAGTATGAGAAACGTGTGTTGCGAGGGGATTAGTATGAGCAGCGTGCATTGGGAGGGGATTAGTATGGGCAACGTGAGTTGGGAGGGGATAGGTATGGGTAACGTGTGTTGGGAGGGGATTAGTATGGGCAACGTGAGTTGGGAGGGGATAGGTATGGGCAACGTGAGTTGGGAGGGGATTAGTATGGGCAACGTGTGTTCGGAGGGGATTAGTATGGGCAACGTGTACTGGGAGGGGATTAGTATGGGCAACGTGTGTTGGGAGGGGATTAGTATGGGCAACGTGTGTTGGGATGGGATTAGTATGGGCAACGTGTGTTGGGATGGGATTAGTATGGGCAACGTGTGTTGGGAGGGGATTAGTATGGGCAACGTGTGTTGGGAGGGGATTAGTATGGCAAGGTGTGTTGGGAGGGGATTAGTATGGGCAACGTGTGTTGGGAGGGGATTAGTATGGGCAACGTGTGTTGGGAGGGGATTAGTATGGGCAACGTCTGTTGGGAGGGGATTAGTATGGGCAACGTGTGTTGGGAGGGGATTAGTAGGGGCGACGTGTGTTGGGAGGGGATTACTATGGGAAACGTGTGTTGGGAGGGGATTAGTATGGGCAACGTGTGTTGGGAGGGGATTAGTATGGGCAACGTGTGTTGGGAGGGGATTAGTATTGGCAACGTGTGTTGGGAGGGGATTAGTATGTGCAACGTGTGTTGGGAGGGGATTAGTATGGACAACGTGTGTTGGGAGGGGATTAGTATGGGCAACGTGTGTTGGGAGGGATAGTATGGGCAACGTGGTTGGGAGGGGATTAGTATGGGCAACGTGTGTTGGGAGGGGATTAGTATGGGCAACGTGTGTTGGGAGGGGATTAGTATGGGAAAACGTGTGTTGGGAGGGGATTAGTATGGGTAACCTGTGTGGAAGGGGATTAGTATGGGCAACGTGTGTTGGTAGGGGATTAGTATGGGCAACGTGTATTGGGAGGGATTAGTATGTGCAACGTGTTGGGAGGGGATTAGTATGGGCAACGTGTGTTGGGAGCGGATTAGTATGGAACGTGATGGGAGGGATTAGTATGGCAACGTGAGTTTTGGGAGGGGATTAGTATGAGCAACGTGTGTTGGGAGGGGATTAGTATGGGCAACGTGTGTTGGGAGGGGATTAGTATGGGTAACGTGTGTTGGGAGGGGATTAGTATGGGCAATGTGGGTTGAGAGGGGATTAGCATAAGCAACGTGTTGGGAGGAGATTAGTATGGGCAACGCGAGTTGGGAGGGGATAGGTATGGGCAGCGTGTGTTGGGAGGGGATTAGTATGGGCAACGTGTACTGGGAGGGGATTAGTATGGGCAAATGTTGGGAGGGGATTAGTATGAGTAACGTGTGTTGGGGGGGGGGGGGATTAGTATGGGCGACGTGTCGTACAGACTTGAAGGATGCAGCATCCAGGAGAAAGTACTGGCCAACACCGACAGCAGTGGAAGCCAAGCTGTATGGCACCCTGGAGGAGCTGCGACGGACGGCAGCCTTCATCGAGGACACCGGGCTGCTCATCTAACGGGATGGCGAACGAGGAAGAAGAAGAAGTATGGGCGACGTGTGTTGGGAGGGGATTAGTATGGGCAACGTGTGTTGGGAGGGGATTAGTATGGGCAACGTGTGTAGGGAAGGGATTAGTATGGGCAACGTGTGTTTGGACGGGATTAGTATGGGTAACGTGTGTTGGGAGGGGATTAGTATGGGCAACGTGTGTTGGGAGGGGACTAGTATGGGCAACGTGTGTTGGGAGGGGATTAGTACGGGTAACGTGTGTTGGGAGGGGACTAGTATGGGCAACGTGTGTTGGGAGGGGATTAGTATGGGCAACGTGTGTTGGGAGGGATTAGTACGGGTAACGTGTGTTGGGAGGGGACTAGTATGGGCAACGTGTGTTGGGAGGGGATTAGTATGGGCAACGTGTGTTGGGAGGGGATTAGTATGAGCAACATGTGTTGGGAGGGGATTAGTAAGGGCAACGTGTGTTGGGAGGGGATTAGTATGAGCAACATGTGTTGGGAGGGGATTAGTGTGGGCAACGTATGTGTGTATGGGTAAAGTGTGTTGAGAGCGGATTAGTATGTGCAACGTGTGTTGGGAGGGGATTAGTATGGGCAACGTGTGTTGGGAGGGGATTAGTAAGGGGCAACGTGTGTTGGGAGGGGATTAGTATGGGCAACGTGTGTTGGTAGGGGATTAGTATAGGCAAAGTGTGTTGGGAGGGGATTAGTATGTGCAACTTATGTTGGGAGGGGATTAGTATGGGCAATGTGTGTTGGGAGGGGATTAGTATGAGCAACGTGTGTTGGGAGGGGATTAGTATGTGCAACGTGGTTGGGGAGGGGATTAGTATGAACAACGCGCATTTGGAAGGGATTAGTATGGGAAACGTGAGTTGGGAGGGGATTAATATGGGCAACGTGTGTTGGGAGGGGATTGGTATGGGTAACGTGAGTTGGGAGGGGATTAGTATGGGCAACGTGTGTTGGGAGGGGATTAGTATGAGCAACGTGTGTTGGGATGGGATTAGTATGGGCAACGTGTGTTGGGAGGGGTTAGTATGGGCAACGTGTGTTGGGAGGGGATTAGTACGGGCAACGCGTGTTGGGGTGGGATTAGTGTGTGCAACGTGTGTTGGGAGAGAATTAGTATGGGTAACGTGTGTTGGGAGGGGATTAGTATGGGCAACGTGTGTTGGGAGGGGATTAGTATGGGCAACGTGTGCTGGGAGGGGATTAGTATGTGCAACGTGTGTTGGGAGGGGATTAGTATGGGCAACATGTGTTGGGAGGGGATTAGTATGTGTATCGTGTGTTGGGAGGGGATTAGTATATGGAACGTGTGTTGGGAGGGGATTAGTATGGGCAACGTGTGTTGTGAGGGGATTAGTATGTGCAACATGTGTTGGGAGGGGATTACGTGTGTTGGGAGGGGATTAGTATGGGCAACGTGTGTTGGGAGGGAATTAGTATGGGCAACGTGTGTTGGGAGGGGATTAGTATGGGCAACGTGTGTTGGGAGGGGATTAGTAAGGGCAACGTGTGTTGGAAGGGGATTAGTATGAGCAACGTGTTGGGAGGGGATTACTATGGACAACGTGTGTTGGGAGAGGGTTAGTATGGGCAACGTGTGTTGGGAGGGCTTTAGTATGGGTAACGTGTGTTGGGAGGGGATTAGTATGGGCAACGTGTGTTGGTAGGGGATTAGTATGGGCAACGTGTATTGGGATAGGATTAGTATGGAAACGCGTGTTGGGAGGGGATTAGTATTGGCAACGTGTGTTGGGAGGGATTAGTATGGGGAATGTGTGTTCGGAGGGGTTTAGTATGGGCAACGTGTGTTGGGAAGGGGTTAGTGTCACACAAGGTAGGTTGCTCTGGTCTAGCGTCAGGCTAACCTACGGACAATAAGCACATTCGCTGTGAGGTGCCTCTTATGGGCACAGAGGAGGGACATTTGTTTCACAAATATACTCTAATTTTATGTTGTGTACTTCTACACAAGGGTTTATAAACCATGTACCTACTTACTTCGTGTACTTCTACACGCACTAATGAACCACCTCCCGCACCAAATAGGCAAGCAGGACAAAAGTAAAAGATGCACCCATTTATTAACTAACAATTCCTTAACAACTACAACAAAACAATGCAACACTACTTTAGGTCTCAACTTTCAACTCATACATTAAACAAACGCATTCACAAAATAAATGTCATCGACACACACACACTCTCTCTTTCTCTCTCGAGTCCCTTTTTTTTTCTTTGAAGTCCTTTGTTATCCCCCCTCCCCCCTCCCTCAGACGAACAGTCTTTCCCAGGCAATCTTGGGACTTGTCGATCTTCCAGTCCAGCTACAGGCACAGCACAAGTTCTTGTTCCACCGTTTCCTTGGTCCGACACAGGAGTAACTAAAAAGAATAAGGGCACTTAGCTTTCTGTAGGGCTAGGTCCTTAGCAGACACCACGTAGTGAGGAGTCCCCCTCAGGATATCTCCCCTCTACTCGCAAGTCCAGATCTACGGCACACGCGTAGACGGAACCCCAGCTGCCGGTCCACGTCAGATCCCCCGAATGCCGAGTGGCAGGGTAGTGGTGGATGCAGTGTTGGTTGTAGGCGGCTGCAGTGTTGATTGCGGCGTTGGTTGCAGTGTTGGTTGCAGGGGTTGGTTACGGGGGTCATTTGCAGGTCTGCAGATATTACACTATCGTAAATACTAATATCATGCTTCCTCTCCAACTTGGTCGCACATTCCTTCTCGTACCAAACATAACCTTTCTCACAGCTACCAGCTCCCATTGTCTTACTCACACCCCGTATTCTATAGTCATTCACTCCCATTTCCCCGACTCGTACACTATCACACAACACCCATTTCCTCTCCAATCCTCACAATCTCAAATCACTTTCGAACCCATCCTTCCTTTTTCTCGTAATAATAATCTATTCCTAATCTAAATTACAGCACCAAAATTTCACCCACACTCAGACTCAAAGTCACCAGATTCTACCTGCAACAGAGCAGCATTATATTTATAACTAGCTGGTGTACCCGGCTTTGCTCGGGTATATCTGTACAATAATTTTCTGGCCACCCCTCTCTCTCCCCACTTAAAAGACAATGCACTAAAATTCAGCTTGGTTTGTTTCATTTTCCCCATGCCGAACCAATTGCCCCAGCCTCCTCCTATCCACTTCACCCAATGTCTTCGGACGCCCAATCCCTTCTTGCCTCTCAATCTGTTTTCCCTCACGAATTTTTTTCGTAATACGATAAACAGTCGATAGAGGGATGCCTGTACTTTGTGAACTTACCGATGCATTCTCAATTCTTCGATTGAAGAGCTCCAAAATGACAACTATGTAGGGGCCGCCATAACCTAGAGGATAAGGCGCCGGACTCATGATCCAAAGGTCGTGGTTTCGAATCCCGGCTTGGTCTTGGAAATTTTCACGTGGAATGTTTCCAGCTAAAATAGTACACCCCGATATCCACCCTGGCCCCGCAGGTGTCAGGCTAATGTGACGGACCAGCCGTCTGCATATCCTTGATTTGGGCACGGACGTTAAACCCAACTCAAACATGACAACTCTGTGAAAAGATTGCGTTTTCACGATGTATCATGTCTATTGGAGGGCCTCTGGGTAGACAACATTCCTGGTCTCCCTGTTTGGCGCAAGTAAAGTCAGTGTTTCTGAGCTTCCAGTTCGTGATGCTGCAACGTAGAACATTCCATGTGTAAAACACGGAACGGTCAGGTCTGCCCCAAGGGATGAAAATGTCTGACCATGGCTCTTGTTGACTGTCAGAGCGAAAGCTGGTTTCATGGGAAACTGAAGCCGTTGGAACTGGAATGGCAGGGGTGAGTCCGTGGGTTCCAGAGGAATTCTGGGGAGCAGCACTGGTTCACCTTTGTAGGGGCCACAGGATATTTTCGCTTCTACAACGTTCTTTTGCAGTCTGGTGATGACACATCGGGTGCCACTGGTCACCTTTGGCGGGTCCAGTGAGTGGAGAATGATGATGGGGACTCCAGATTTCAGCAACAGTTCATGCGGTGGAAATCCAGAAATATCAATGGAGTTCAGGAGTTCTTGTGGATAAAGGACTGCCTCATCATCATTCTTGGCCGTGTCAACAGATCTGTACAGAGTTTCCTCTCCAGGGAAGTCAGCTACGATTTTTCTGTTCAGCCTGTTGACAGTCTCGTTCAGGGAGGAGATTATGGCCCTTTCCGCTAACCAGTCTGAGTCTGCACAGTGAGCATGAAGATCCGGGTAGACTGCTTCTATCAGATCCTCCTGACTATCTGAAAACTGGAATAGTGCTGGTGGGACCGATATAGTATCTGGAAACTGATGGCTCAATGGCACCATTGCCTATGTCAAGCAGATTTTTGGCGAAGCTGGCTGTCTGGGGATTTCCAGACAGGTGGGCTCTCATGTTGGTGGTTAGATGTTTAACAACCATGCTCCGCCACAGGTAGGACTTCTTCAGACAGGCGTTGACAATGTTGGCTCTGGTGCCATTGAGGATGACAGGGAGGATCTGCCTGTAGTCCCCACAGAACAGCGTTGGGATGCCTCCCATTGGCCTGTGCACTTGGATGATGTCCTGCAGCATAGAGTCCATGGCCTCGTAGACAGCTTTGTGGGTCATGGAAGCTTCATCAATTATGACGGCTGCAGCCTCTTTGATGACTTTGGCCAACGTTGACCCACGCTTGACAGAGCAGGTTGGCGTTTCTTGCTTGTCCGCATTCAGGGGGACCTTCAAAGTGCTATGCACTGTCCGCCCACCCGGCAAAAGAGTAGCGGCAATGCCACTGGAAGCAGTGGCTAGCACTATTTTGCCTGTGGAGCAGATCCTATTCAGGATAAGATTCAGGATGAAGGTCTTTCCTGTCCCTCCTGGAGCATCAAGGAACATTATGTTGCTGCTTGCTGTGGGGTCCTGCCTCTTCTCAACCATGGTCATAAAGCTGTCGTACACGTCTCTCTGGTCAGCTGTCAGCTTCTTCAGCTGGTCATCAGCAGCTGCCCGGAGTGCAGCAGTGTCGTAATTGGTCTCGCGGTAGTATTCTTGAGACACAGTTTGTTGTTGTGTGACTCTTGGCATCCTATACTCCTCTGTAGACTTGCCTCCAAGAAGGAAGAGTTTGTCCTGAATCACAGTAAGAGCTTGGTTGTAAATGGCATCTGTGTACTGCGCTTCATCATAGACATCTCTTCAGAATTGGAAGAGGAAATCTTCAGCAAGATGGTCTCTGAAGAGGTTCAACAGGTTGCCTGGGTTACTGGGGTTGCAAGCCACCAGGATGATACAGAAGAAGTCACGCAGCAGTTGGGGTCTGTGAGAGATGGAGGCTTCCTCCAGGGCAAGTTGTAAAAGGCTGTCATCTTCTAGGAGTCCAAGAGCATTGCAAGCATCTCGAAAAGTGTTGTGGACATAGCCATTGTGTCAGCTCCTTGTAGGAACGGGGTCCTTTCACAACGTTGAGTAGAAGCCTCAAGAAGTAGCATTCCCCCTGGCGAGGACTGATACTGTACAATCGCCCGATTGCAGTGCCCCTTTGTCGTTTCTTCCACATCTTCTGAGTGGACATTCATGTGAAGTGCTCAGGGACTTCCACGTACTTCAGCTCTCGTGCTGTAGGGTCTTGAGAGCATAGGCTGAAGAAGGCGGTAAGGGTTCTTTCTGGGGGAGAGCCTTCTGCTCTTTGCGCTGCGTTGTGTGGATTGAAGTAGACCCATTGTCCATTCTCCAAGTGGACAGCTAGTCTCTGCACCATGGGTGGCGCTCATGCAGGTCAAATCCCAGGAGTCTCCAGGTCGCCTCGATGCTGCCAACTTAGCGGGCATTCTGGTACATTTGGATCTCGTCAACGACTGGAGGTTGTTGAGCTGCTCCTTCACCTGCCTGAGTTGCTTGGAGTTGGAAGACGGCTTGGTCTGTGCCCTTGTGGACGTACTTCAGGACGTACTTGATGGATTTTATGCTACTGCATATTTCCACATTGATGTGGCAGTTAAACTGGTGTAGGAGGTAAGGGTTGTAGGGGACAACCCACTGGTTGATTACGATGATTTCTCTCTGCCCAAGAACTGGTGTAGGAGGTAAGGGTTGTAGGGGACAACCCACTGGTTGATTACGATTTCTCTCTGCCCAAGCTTCACAGTCCCAGTATGTCCTCCATCAGACTCCTCGCATCTCCTGTACTTGGGGTAGTTTTGAACAATAATTTTGGGTACACAGTTAGGAATTTTCCACGCACTTTGTAGCTTTCAGCAAAAGATAAATGGTGTTTTTTCAACACTAACTTACCAAGTAAGTTTTCTCAAATTGGTGTCGTCTGTTACATACGTTTTTGTGCATGAAAAATGGTAACGGATTACGAAATTTCAAGGGAAGAAATAATTTGACGTATGATGTATGACGTAATGTTACCTCATTGCGGAGTCAAAAGTGAAAAATATTATAGCACAATTGGAGAAATATGTTCTAATTAATTTAGATGAGTTACCTTTCCATGTAGACGATTCCAATTATTGTGTGGACTAATATTTGTTTTAAATATATTTGATTAGAGTATACATATATATATATATATATATATATATATATATATATCATCTTACTTTCGGTTCGTATAAGTTGTATATCATTGTTCAGCATTCAAAACTACACCTGTATATTGAATTTCATGAAGTACGGTCTAAATTTAGAAATGAACGGTTTTTAATGGGCAATTTTAAGTTTCTGTTCATATTAGTTGTCTATCATTGATCAGCGTGTAAAACTGCACCTGTATACCAAATTTCATCAAGAACGGTCTAAATTTAGAAAATAACGGTTCTTAACGGTTTTTAACGCTCAATTTTTAAGTTTCCGTTCGTGTAAGTTGTATGTCATTGTTCAACGTGTAAAACTGCATCTGTATACAGAATTTCATCAAGAACGGTCATAAATTTATATAATAACGGTTTTTAACGGTCAATTTTAAGTTTCGGTTCGTGTAAGTTGAATATCATTGTTCAGCATTTAAAACTACACCTGTATACTAAATTTCATCAAGAACGGTCTAAATTTAGAAAATAACGCTTTTTAACGGTGATAAATAACGGTCATAAAAACTATCGAATGACCCTATGGTATCCACAGTATGTCCCTCTAGACTCATGCCAAGTTTGGTGGCAATCTGACAACTCCCTTTGCCGCCAGCATCAGAAAAGATTGTATTTTTAATCATTTTTAAGGGGGGGGGGGGGGGGGGGGGGGGGGGGGGTACGTGTTATTAACGGTTTTTAACAGTCATAAATAACTGTCGTAGAAACTATCCAATGACCCTATGTTACTCGGGAGATGTCCCTCTATGTTCATTCCAATTTTGGTGACGATCCGTCGATTCTCCTGGCCGCCAACTTCAGCCTGACAGACACACACACAGAGCTCACTTATTATATAGATGTAAACTTCAGTCCACTCACCAAACTATCCACATGCAGCTAAACGGAGACCCATACACCCAATTCTGATTGGCTGTTTATAGATGACGTATTCGCCGCCATTTTGTTTGAGGAATACCCTTTCGGGTAAATTTAGCATACCGCGTGGGCAAACCATTCCATGAACATGTACGCCCAATCAACTGATGGTGCAGCGGATTACTATACTCTTGTCTTGGTAAGTATCGCATTCTTTTACCGCGAGGCGTTCGTTTGCTCTTTTCCCGCTCCTTTACGCCGGCCACTGTCCGCTTCCAGTCTGATTTCATCTGATCTACTGTTTTTGCTTCAACTTCCTAGAGTCAACATGCCTTCGTTTCATGCAAGTGGTAAGTCATCCTTTTGCAACTCATGATACACTATATACTTTGTCATACTGGTAATTGTACGTGGGCGTCCATGTTCAAGTGATTAACCGTCATTAAGAAAACGAGATGCGTGATGCAGACATCTGCAATTTTTTTTTTTTTTAGAAAAAAAGTAAGTCTTAGAATTGCCGGCAAAAGGGTATGAATACTTTTTCTTGTATTCTTAACTGAAGATAAGTGTTCATGACAGAACTGAAAAACGTTTTTCTTTTTTTTTTTTTTTTTTTTTTTAACCACAATGGTGTTAAATTCAACATTACATGACAATCTATTATTGGGTGATGCTGGGAATGGCAGACGTGTTTTGTGATCCTGCTCGTGATTTCCACTGAATTTTTGGAAATATGAAGGAATGGCACTGATTTTATTATAAGTCTGTATTGAGTCTATTTTGACTGTGCCTTACGTTTAGACTTTTTTAAATTTTTTTTATTGGAGTGGAAATCTTTTACTGCTATATTTAGGGGACATTTTATTATTATTATTGTTGATCTTGCATTCTGGCTCATTCTTAGATGTGAGCACTTTCGTTTTTGCACTGACCACATATCACTTTGCAACTAGATCTATCTCGAAACAACGTTGAATAGAAGTTGACCAGTATGCCGCCTGGCTCTATACTTTCTCTTTCATTCCTTCTCTTCTTTCTGTCTTTCTTTTGAACGGACTAGGCGCACTTATAACGTTGTCCACACGATGGGCTCATTACTTTCAATGGTTCAAACAACTGGAATATGTGAGTATAAATGGAGTTAGTTCAGACAGGATAGATGTCACCAGTGGGGTACCTCAGGGGAGTGTCTTGAGTCCTACTCTGTTCCTGTGTTTTATAAATTATTTACCGAATGTAGACTGTGATATGAAGATCTTTGCAGATGACACTAAGGCGTACAATGATGTTGAGTATGATGAAAACTCAAGAGAGAAAGTTCAAACTTGCATTGACAACTTGGTTTCATTGCCCTGTACTTGGTTCATGAAATTCAGTGGTCAAAAGTGTAAGGTTATGCACCTTGGTCAAAATAACCCCAATCATGTATATTACATGCAAGATGGAGAGGTTAGACGGGTGATGGAATCTACTGAAGTGGAGAAAGATCGGGGGATGTTTGTGGACCCAGGCTTGACATTCGAATTACATGTATACAGTACTAAAAGCCAATAAAATATCCGGTCTTCTTGTTAGTATCATTACTAACAAATCAAAAGTTATATTGATTCCTTTATTCAAAGCTCTGGTGAGACCTAGACTGGAATATGGTAACCCAGTGTGGTGTCCACATTTGAGGAAGCACATAGATCTACTGGAGGGTGTCCAGAGAAGGTTTGCAAAGAAGGTTGTTGGTGTGGATGATATGACGTATGAGGAAAGACTTGTTTATCTGCAGTTGCCTAGTTTAGAGTATAGAAGGCTCAGGGGTGATATGATTGAAGTTCACAAGATTTGTCATCATCTCTATGATTATTCTACTACAAATGGCCTACTAACTTTTTGTGAGGGTGATATAACCCGTGGACATAACTTTAAACTATATAAAAAAAGATACTGATACTGGACTTGCACAACACTTTCTTACTAATAGAGTATTCAATGCATGGAATAACCTTCATGATGAAGCAGTCAATGCAAAATCATTGAATGCATTTAAAAATATTGTAGACAAGTTTTTTCGAAGTAAAATGTATTCAGTCAATATACATATTTAAATTAGTAGAACACAGATGCCTTCCTAGTCATCAGGGAATGAAAAAAAATGTAGAGGGCAAAAGGCTAAAATAATATAGCCTGTAGTGCCGTTTATGCTATGCTATGCTATGCTATTATTGTTGTTATAATTAGATAGTTACGTCTACAATTAAATAATCAGACCTCTCTCTCTCTCTCTCTCTCTCTAAGATCATAGAAACAAACATCCCAAGGTGTTCACATACATCACAGAGGCTATGAAATATCAGTTATCATACTGATAGAAATATATATATATATATATATATATATATATATATATATATATATATATATATATATAATTAAAGTGTGATTATACTAGTTATTTCAAATCAAACTGAAGTAGTCCAGTTTAATGACAATATTGATTCCAAATCGAACATTCCATTTTAAAAGACGCTGATTGACCAACAAAGATGTTGAAGGTTTGTCTAAAAGATATGAGCAAGTAGAACAAATGTGTTCATTTCAGTGCTGAAATACAATAAATTTAAGGAGAATTCAGTTCTCATGCGTGTCACTTTATTTTTCAACATTTTCTGCAGGTTCTACACAAGGGGTACCAAGGAAAATGGAAAGGCCAGGTGAATATGCCAGGGAACTGGCTTGGTTCAACCAGGCTTTCCAGCATCCTCCAATAGACAGGGATGTCTGGCTACGTATGACAACACTGACAGAGGCTTTCCAGGATCTGATCTCCAACTGTGAGGCAAACGTCATGCTACCTCAGTGTGGTAAGTGTGGGACTGTAAATACATGTGAAAATCAGCTAGTCTGGACTACTGGTGTGTGTGTGTGTGTGTGTGTGTGTGTGTGTGTGTGTGTGTGTGTGTGTGTGTGTCTTTGTGATTGTGTGAATTGGGGGGAAAAATTATATATATATAAATCTTAAATAAATGTTAGCGAACCGCCCAGAGAACGTGGACAAACGAGTCACAAGACGAAACACAACGCGTTTCGACCTCTTAGGTCTTCATCGGGTGAGACATAAACGAATAAAACAACGAAAATTCACTTAGCTTTGATCGCTTCACAGGGTTCAGCGCAAGGAAGAAGGCGTTGAACCCTGTGAAGTGATCTGAAGCGATCAAAGCTAAGTGAATTGCGCTGAACCCTGTGAAGTGATCTGAAGCGATCAAAGCTAAGTGAATTTTCGTTGTTTTATTCGTTTATGTCTCACCGATGAAGACCTAAGAGGTCGAAACGCGTTGTGTATCGTCTTGTGACTCGTTTGTCCACGTTCTCTGGGCGGTTCGCTAACATTTATTTAAGATTTGTTTAGATTTCCGCCTGCAGTCGTCTCACTTTGCAACTAGATATATATATCTAGATGAATAGAATGAAAGGAACTGTAATTAAAAGAAAAAAAAAAGGTTAGGTGAATAAAATAAATGATTTCGCTGGGTGATGAAAGAGGTGGTAGTAGTTATGCGTGGGTAGTTGTGAAAGGTGTGTGGGTAATGTTAATAAGGGAGGGAAGGGGATGTAAGATAAATGGGTGATAAGGTATAATTGGCGGGGGGGGGGGGGGGGGGGGGGGGGGGGAGAGAGAAAAAAAGAAAGGGTGGGTGTAGAGGAGGGTAATATGTATTGTGTGTGTGTGTGGGGGGGGGGGGGGAGGGCAAGAGAAGGAGAGCTCATATCTCTTCATCCACTATGGGGTGGGGGTGGGGGTGGGAGGTTGGGAGGTTCATATAAATAGTGTTTAAAAAAGTAAACAATGCTGTGGGATGATGTGGTGAAATAATGTGTTGGCATCAATATGCTGATGTTTGTTGAGAGAAGATAGCAGTGATCAATGAAAAACAGGGTATCATGTGTTGCACACACACACAAAGGGGGGGGGGGGACCACATGTAAACAATATTCTGGGCGAGTTATGATCATATGATCATAATGAGACTAACTGTGGAAAGTTTTCACACACATATTCACATACACATACATGCATTCAGAGATACATACATATATTATATATATATATATAGATATTCACTCATTCACAAAAAAAAGGTAAAAATTATTATCATCAATCAGTTACTGATGGGTGATGATCATGTCAGATCAACGGTAGTGTAGGAAGAGGTTCTTCTCCGTTCCCTTAGGCAGGAATCCTGGAGGTACTGGCAAAGGCTTCTGTATGGTGAAGGCCCTCCAGTGGTCAATAAAGTTTTGCACTCATCGGGGTGTTGGCAGGCCAGGTTTCTACTTTTGGTGTTGTTGGGACTGTTCCGCCGTCACTGGGGTTGCATGGATAAATTGAAGACTCGCCAGTGTGGAGTATTGCAGAGATGTGATGTCGCAGTCTGGAGTGCCCAGTTCTCAGTATCACAATGATGGTCTTCTTCTTCGTTTACTTAGGTAGGAATCCTGGAGGTACTGATGGAGGCTGCTGTATGGTGAAGACCCTCCAGTGGTCAGTAGGGTTTTGCACTCATTGGTGAGTTGGCAGGCCAGGTTTCCACTTTGGGCCTAGCTGGGAATGCTCCGCTGTCTCTGGGGCTGCAGTGCATTGATAGTTTGAAAGACTCGCAGATGTGGAGTATAGTGGACCTGTTATGTTAAGGTCAGGAGAGCCTTATCCTCAGTCCAACAATGTTCACTTGGTCTGATCTGGGCATCTGGTAGTATGCATCCCTCTTGTTGAAGTCTGGGTGTTGCTCAAGTCATCTTCCTATTTGTCTCCTTGGAAAAATTTTAGATTTATTCCAAGGAGGCTACCTTTTACAGTTGGGGCTGCTGTCCTTCCTTTGTCAGTTGGTCAGCTTCTTCATTTCCATATAGTGCAGTATGAACGTGTTCACTGGATGGGAGTATTTTCAGTGACTGATAAATGGTAATAATTTTAAATCAGTAGTACCACAGGGTGATGACCATTGTTATACAAGTGGAAAAATGCAGTGGTGATGGTGCAATGGTGCAAAGTGGGGGGGACATAGGAAAATACCAATGACCTGTGGGTGATGCTCACTGGCATGGGTGAGATCAATGGTACTGTAGGATGATGGTCACTGAGGTAAGTGGAATAATAAGGTGGCATTGGTATAATATTGCAGGTTGAGAAAGTGGGTGGAGGGGCGTTGGGGTAGATGACTGGTGGGTGATGGTCATGTTTCATTGGAGATACTGTAGGATGATGATAATTGTTGTATAAGTGGGATGATGTTGTGGCATGGTGTAAAGTGCTGGTGGGGGAACAGGCCAGGTGTTCAAAGATGGGTGGATGATGATCAAGGTCAAGGTGTAGGTATGATCACAGTGGTGTAGGATGATGGTCATTTTTGTAAGAGTAGGATGGTGTATTGGTAAGTGTGATAATGCCAGTGGGGGAATAAAGGAAATGATCAATGACTGATGGATGTTGATCACTGTGATGAGATCTACAGTACTATAGGGGATGGCCATTGTCATAAGTGAAATAATGTCGTGGCATTGATGTAGTAATGCTGGTTGGGGGTGGAAAGAAAAAAAAGGATGATGAATCATGGATAATTGGTCATTGTCTTAAGTGGTATAGGATGTTGATGACAAAGCAGGGTCTCACTCTCAGTGACATTCACTGATTCACATGGACACACAGCATGTTCTTTGAATTAGTGTTTCACTTAATTGTTGTGGGCTAGATGCCTAACAACTAAATATTTTTTGACTTTGACTTCTTCAGAATCTCTCTTGCTTTCTTGTGTGTGTGTGTGTGTGTGTGTGTGTGTGTGTGTGTGTGTGTGTGTGTGTGTGTGTGTGTGGTTCTCAAGATGTAATTGCTGAAAAGTGTACATGTATCATGTATGCTACCTTTTTATGTTTCAGATGCGACACCAGATGAACTGACTATGCTGGTTGGAGAAAACTGGTGCTTTCTAGCCACATTGTGTGGATCCTGGACCAGCTGAACCATCAATCGCAGTCCACAATCGGCCTGTGTTTGAACTCGGCCACTCCCAATGACCTCAAGGGACTCGGTCGTAAAAGGTCCCTTGTGCCTGTTCAGAACATGACGTTTGTTGTCAATGTTGGGCGCAGCAGTGATGGAACTGTATTTCTTGCAGACACCACAAGGTCTGGGTGTCACTGGGCTCTGGTCTATGTTGACATTTCAGACCGTTGTCATGCAACAGTTTTGTACTGTGACACACTGGGGTGGGATTGCCCACAAGGGTTGCTGCACGCTATAGAACCTTTCACACAGTTTCTGGGTTGCAGTGCATTGAGTCCTTTGTTTCTTAGTTCAGCACACACTCCCACAGAACATGGATATAAACATAAATGTTCTGCTTTGTGTCTGAACTACCCGCTGCAGACATGCTCCAACATCTGCGGGGTAATTGCAGTTCTGGGTGCTGTGACAGCTGGAATGGCTCCACAATTCTTTAGGGGGATGATAGGTCCATGTTCTACCAGCAAGAGCTACATACATGACCCTTCTAAATTCTCCTTTTATTTTCGAAGGGTTCTCATGTCATGGTTTGCTGCAGGAAGCATTAACATTAAGTTGCTAATGCCAGCGATGGCATCGCCACAGTTTTCAAACCAAAGGCAGTCTGCTAATGCTTGGAGCTCTGGACACAAGTCTCAGTTTTTCTCACAAAATAAATCAACATCCAACCCAGAAACCAACTCAACATTTAGTCCTGGACACCATGGATCAACCAACCCTGAAAACAGCCGCACACACAACCCTGGAACCAAGAACGCATGCAACAGCAAAACCACCAGAACACCCAGCGCAGAAACTGTGATGACATGTCCAGTGCCTATGAAACAGATATTTATCACTGCCGCCCTTGCCGAGACAAGATGAAACCAAATGGGTTTTTTTTTATGTAGGTAGCAGCATTTTCTGGCCTGATGAAACCAATGGTCACTTCTATTGAAAAGTGAACTCAAACTAGTCTTCCATCCCTTGTACCTGTATGTTGAAACAGTTAAAGTGAAGTCAAACTAGTCTTCCATCCCTTGTACCTGTATGTTGAAACAGTTAAAGTGAAGTCAGACTGGTCTTCCATCCCTTGTAGCTGTATGCTGAAACAGTTAAAGTGAAGTCAAACTAGTCTTCCATCCCTTGTAGCTGTATGTTGAAACAGTTAAAGTGAAGTCAGACTAGTCTTCCATCCCTTGTAGCTGTATGTTGAAACAGTTAAAGTGAAGTCAGACTAGTCTTCCATCATTGTAGCTGTATGTTGAAACAGTTAAAGTGAAGTCAGACTAGTCTTCCATCCCTTGTAGCTGTATGTTGCAACAGTTAAAGTGAAGTCAGACTAGCCTTCCATCCCTTGTAGCTATATGTTGCAACAGTTAAAGTGAAGTCAGACTAGTCTTCCATCCCTTGTAGCTATATGTTGCAACAGTTAAAGTGAAGTCAGACTAGTCTTCCATCCCTTGTACCTGTATGTTGCAACAGTTAAAGTGAAGTCAGACTAGTCTTCCATCCCTTGTAGCTATATGTTGCAACAGTTAAAGTGAAGTCAAAGTAGTCTTCCATCCCTTGTAGCTATATGTTGAAACAGTTAAAGTGAAGTCAGACTAGTCTTCCATCCCTTGTAGCTATATGTTGAAACAGTTAAAGTGAAGTCAGACTAGTCTTCCATCCCTTGTAGCTATATGTTGAAACAGTTAAAGTGAAGTCAAACTAGTCTTCCATCCCTTGTAGCTGTATGTTGAAACAGTTAAAGTGAAGTCAAACTAGTCTTCCATCCCTTGTAGCTGTATGTTGAAACAGTTAAAGTGAAGTCAGACTAGTCTTCCATCCCTTGTAGCTGTATGTTGAAACAGTTAAAGTGAGTCAACTAGTCTTCCATCCTTGTAGCTTTATGTTGAAACAGTTAAAGTGAAGTCAGATAGTCTTCCATCCCTGTAGTATATGCATATGTTAAAACAGTTAAATGAAGTCAGATGTGAAGTGCATGGCACGAACAACGGCCATTCAGATATCAATGCAGAAATGAAAACATAGCTTTACATTTTTTTTTTTAATGTACCTGCCACCACCGGACTTTCTCCAACGATCGCCTTACGTCAGTTACGGCACATGAAAAGTGCATGGCACGAACAAACGGCCATTCAGATATCAAAGCAGAAATGAAAACATAAGGCAGCGACGTGAACAGCTGAAGCACCAACTTATGAACTGACCTGTAAGCACGGGTCTCAAACACCGACAACATCAAGTATCAAGTATGAATTTCGCTCAACTTCAGCTGCGAAGCAATCGCAACACTTTCTTGGTGGATGGAGTCCATAGTGCTATAAATAGACGGAATTCCGAATGACATCATCTTTAAACAGCCAATCAGAATTGGGTGTATGGGTCTCCGTTTAGCTGCATGTAAACTATCCTGTGTTCCAGTTTCACAATGATGAGCAGACACCACTCATTTCCATTGTCCCGAACATATCAGTCCCCTTCCTTTTTTTTTTTTTTTTTTAATCATAGTCCAACCGGGCAATTTTGCAAGATTGGCCTACACAGAGCAATCCCCTTGCCTCCAAGGTACACACAACCCTTCTGTGCCAGATTCCTGTCTAGATTCCGGTACGATGAGATTGGACGAGTCCACCCTTAGATCTAGGCCGAGGAGTCGGACTTCACAGAAGAACTCAATTGGGAACCATGAGACCTACCACCTCCTTCCTACCTATGCGAATTTCTAACATAGGACCGGCCACTTACACTTTTTACTCTTTAGATCTGTTCTGCACAGTAGGCTAAAGGGGACATAAACTTTGATTTCCTTTCCTTTTAGATCTAGGATTTGGGCTCATTTTTTTGTTCACTGCCTCTGACAATTAGTATGGGCAACGTGTGTTGGGAGGGGATTATTCCAGACATCACATGTTGGGCCGGGGTTATCATGGATGGAAAGTGTTCCAGATTCATATGCGTTTGCAGACGACTCTTTTCTCTCTCCAAGCATTTCAGATTAATTCCTAAGTCACCATGGCATTTTCTTCATAGTCAGACACACCCGGGATGTTGTCTTTCTGATATATCACGTCCATGACAGAGAAGAGGATTTTCCCTCCTACGTTCATAAATAACATTGGATTGAACTGGTTGATATCACTCGAGTTTTGCTTTACAAGAATATACACTCTATCAGCTATCAGCCAGTCGTCGCATTTTCAAGTCCATCTACGCTATTCTCATCAGTTTGTGAAGCCACTGAAACTTTAGAACATTTCTTATACAGCAGACAGAGCATTCGGTTTGATCCAAGGTAAGATATGACTCTGACTTAACCACTTTCTTTACCTTGTGCAGTCTTGGTGGCTTTCTCTGGCACTGCAGGCCGCAGCAGGCCCTTGATTTGACGTGTCGCTTCACTTGGAGGGGTGGAAGATGTTTTCCTGATATTGTGCTCTAGAGTTTCTTTGTCCACTGTCAGATCCCTGATTTTGGATGCACGAATAGTTTCGTGGCGAACTTGAAGAAGCTTCCATTTTTCTTTTTTCTTTTTGCTTGAGATTGCTCGTTCTCCTCCGGACTATTACAAATGTTACATTTACCACTCTCATTAATATAATTATTATTCTTTACAACATTTCTGACATTCCAGCACCACTTTTCCAGCCTTCTTTAGCATCACTATCATTACTATATGATTACAATCATGAGTGAGTAAGTGAGTGAGTGAGTGAGTTCTTTCATATAGAGTCTGTTGACACTTGGCGATATTAGACTAAAAAAAGAAGAAAAAGGGCAGCAAAGGGAAGGGGAGCATTTATAAAACTCTATTAATTTGATGCATGGAAAGCTCTTTTGCTATTTGCACAATTTCTGGTTTGTGGGTTATTGCTTTCATAGAATCGTGTACAGTCACATCCACGTTTGATTCTTTATACAATGAAGTTAATATTGAGCAATAAAAAATAATATGGTCCACTGATAGAAGATTTGAACAATCACATGCTACACTTTGGGAAAACTTGCTTTTCCACGAATTCAGTCGAAGCTTGTGTATTAAAGATGACAAATATCATTAACATGATAAGATTTCATACTTCTCTGGAAGGTGTTCACTGTTCACGCATTTTTCTAATAGCGAATTGATTTTTTGAACATCAAGTTTTAAATTACTCTCAGGCGTTTTTCTTAACGCACCATCTCTAGCTCATTCATCTGCTATTTCACTACCAGATATGCCACAGTGTGATGGAGTCCAGCAGAAAGATCCCCCAATTCCTTTCAACATAATAACATGTATGTAATGTCTTATTTCAAAAAGTAAATCTTTTCTTATTTTTGATTCCCAGTTTTACAAGCTATGTAGAACTGACTTGGAATCAACGCAAAAAAGTATGTTATAGACAGCAGTGTTATTGTCACACATGAAAATCAACACCATAAGAATAGCATACAGTTCTGCCGTAAATATGGAGAACCCTTTCCCTAGAGAAAAGGATCTATGAAACTTCAGCAATGGAATCACAAAACCGGACCCTGCATATGAGTCTAAAATGGAGCCATCCGTAAAAATCTTCAGATGATATGGATAAACGGTTTCAAGGTGTTCTTTTGCTTCACATGACAGAATATTAATGTTATCAACCTTCTTCATGTCAGTGTAATCTATATCGAATTTAGCTTGGAAATGCTCCCAATGAGGTATGCTTGAAACTATTGGCACATCTGAAATACTTCCCATATCAATGTTACACTTTTCAAATATTTCATTTGTATAATCCCTAACAGGCTGGAGAGAGATAAGGTGTTGAGGGTGTTGGGCCCTTTTAGGATATTCCTTTTCAGAATTTACTAATATATCAGGTTTGACAGAAACATGTAGGCTGCTGGCAACATATTTAGCCGTTGCCAGTTTTCGTTGATTAGACAGTGGTAACAATCATAGTAATTATCATAATCATTAATGCTTCGCTGGCATGTAGATTTTGACAATTCATCACATCTGGTTGTTTCACACCGTGTGGTTAGACTGTGATCCAGTCTGCTCTCCCTACCAGTACATCCAGCATGAGGATAATGTTTTCATCTCATTTCTCCCATTCCTGTTAAGTACTACCAGTACATCCAGCATGAGGGTAATGTTTTCATCTCATTTCTCCCATTCCTGTTAAGTACTACCAGTACATCCAGCATGAGGGTAATGTTTTCATCTCATTTCTCCCATTCCTGTTAATAATTACCAGTCCATCCAGCATGAGGGTGTTGTTTCCATCTCATTTCTCCCATTCCTGTTAAGTACTTGCAGGTAGGCAGTTGAGTCTCCGACGCTTGGCATCGACTTACATATCTCTTGTCTGAACAAACCGCGTGGATGTTCTTAGCACTTAGGTTTTCCGACGTCTTATCAGGTGGCGAAATCTTCATGCATCTTTTTTCGTCCTGTGGGTCTTCATTCCACACACAATGAAGACTTTTCATCTACAGGCACATGGGAATTCCACTCGCCTATTGCTCATGGCCGTTTGTGAATTTCCAGACGTGATCGTCTTGGCACCGATAGATTCATTATTCAGGATTCGGTGAATCCTGGCAGCATTTTTCGTTTTTCAAACGGGTGGCAAGCTCACAGTCAGTTCACAGAGCCCTTCAACCTGTTTCTTTCCAGTGTTATCTGGGTTTTCCAGATTTGTCGATTAGAAATGATTTTCTGTCAAGAATCCATAGCGGTAAAAGGCAGTTTCAGTTTCAGTCTCACCAAGGAGATGTCACTGCGTGCTAATTAGTCCATATACGCTACACCTTATCTGCTTTGTTTCCAGATCACGCCTTGCAGGACTCGGGCTGATGGACAAATGACTTAATGACTAACATGCAGGACTCAGGCTGATGGACAAATGAATTAATGACTAACATGCAGGACTCAGGCTGATGGATACATGAATTAATGACTAACATGCAGGACTCAGGCTGATGGATACATGAATTAATGACTAACATGCAGGACTCAGGCTGATGGACAAATGAATTAACGACTAAAATGCAGGACTCGGGCTGATGGATACATGAATTAATGACTAACATGCAGGACTCGGGCTGATGGATACATGAATTAATGACTGACATGCAGGACTCAGGCTGATGGACAAATGAATTAATGACTAACATGCAGGATTCAGGCTGATGGATACATGAATTAATGACTAACATGCAGGACTCAGGCTGATGGACAAATGAATTAATGACTAACATGCAGGATTCAGGCTGATGGATAAATGAATTAATGACTAACATGCAGGACTCAGGCTGATGGATAAATGAATTAATAACAGGCAGGACTCAGGCTGATGGACAAATGAATTAATGGCTAACATTCAGGACTCAGGCTGATGGACAAATGAATTAATGACTAACATGCAGGACTCAGGCTGATGGATACATGAATTAACGACTAACATTCAGGACTCAGGCTGATGGATAAATGAATTAATGGCTAACATGCAGGACTCAGGCTGATGGATAAATGAAATAATGACTAACATTCAGGATTTTGGCTGATGGATAAATGAATCAATGACTAGCATTCAAAAGTTAAGATATGGGTCTCAAGGAGTCGACTTAGCAAATGTGTGACCTGCGCATTAGCCCAAGGAGCTGGTGGGACCTTGAGTACCAAACTAACATTGTGTGCGCCACTATTATAATGGTATCGTGTGTGTTTGCATGTGTATGCGTGTGTGCATGTATATGTACGTGGATAGGTGGGTTTAGTGGCATGTGTGTGTATGTGTGTGTATATGTGTGTGTGTGTGCGTGTGCGTGTGTGTGTGTGTGTGTGTGTGTGTGTGTGTGTGTGTGTGTGTGTGGGTGCCAGTTAATGCTATGTGTGTTTGCATTTACATGAGTGTGTGTGCGCGCACGTACATGCGTATAAGTATTACGTTAAACACCGGCATATCAAATAGTATGACAATCTGTCACGTGACGGTTCCCATGCACGCACTCACTTACACCCAGAGACAACCATGAGCCGCGCACGCAACAACACATTTGACCCCTTTATTTCAACAAAATGCGACTTTAAATTTCTCCCCCGGTAGTGTGAGGGTTTTTTTTTTTAATATTTCCTCTTTTGTTCTTTTCCCAGTTCGTTGTTGGACAAGATGTCACAACAATAATATTTTTTCTCTATTGTACACAGTGTTAACAGTGAAATATATCTAGGTCATACTGACCTCAATTCATTCGCCCATCTTACAAACTTCTTGTCAGGTCACAGAGACGACAAATTTGCTTCCCATAAACGAAAAACCTTTCTGGGTTCACAGAGCCCCATTCTGTATAAATTTTGCAATGGGAAAAACTTCTTTTTCTTTTCAGTTACCAAAGGTATTCATCCTTTCCAAGAGCCCAATCCTTAAATTGCAACAAATCATGTATTCTTGAGGACAATCATCTCAGCAAGTTTCCAGTTAGTCCAAATCAACATTTCTCTTGACAGCAGACATTCTTTCTTTCCCACGGAGAGAGTTCCTTGTGACTGTGCCTCTTGACTTTACTGACAATCCAATCTCGTCCTTGACGGTAACTAACCCCTTCTCTTTCTAAATTTTGCTTCATTTTCCGACCTCAGTCACCTCGTATTGAAACCAAATCCCGTAGTTTCTGAAGCATCTCAAGGGCTGAAGGGGCTTGTTCAAGGTAATACCTCCAACTTACAGGGTGCTCGCACCTGGGATAAATAACATACGAGCCTACAAATAGTTGAGAGTTCAACTCTATCTTTTTTTTTTTCTATGTACACAGGCTGATGCTCCTGTGACACTCCTCGCAAAGACAGGCAGGGATTAATCCCATCTACCCAACAAAGGGAGTGGGGTCTTGTGTGTATGACCGTTACTGAACCCGCCATTAAGGCAGCCATACTCCAGCTTCGAAAAAACTCTCCCTATCTAAGTCATACTTCTTCATCCTCTTCTCCTCATGGCTACTCTCTCTCTCTCTCTCTCTCTCTCTCTCTCTGTCTCTGTCTGTCTTGTCTGTCTGTCTGTCTGTCTGTCTCTCTCTCTCTCTCTCTCTCTCTCTTCTCTACTCTTAGCTAGTCTGCAGCTTAAGCCAAAGAGACAGGCACTCTCTTTTTTTCCCAAGGGTACACATCACTATTCAAAAAACTGATCACCGAGGAGCAAGCACCTTATAAAGGTGAGTTTTAATCACTCCATTTAAGTTCTCCTGGAAACATATAAACTATCAGCAGAGCAGGTCTGCTGGTTTAAGGTGCACAAAAAGGGAAAGTTGCATTTTTTTGGAGTGTATGGCAGACTTCATACCAAAGTCCTTTAGTTAAGAGACACGAAGGTGTACATGACATTGTGGTGGCTTCCTGCCTGTAAAAGAAGGAACAAATTTAGGGCTAAACTAGACACAATACTTACATGCCTGTCGGATGCCATGTGTGAAAAAACGCTAAAGGAGATAAATTGAATGTGAGCTGAAGAAAGGAAACAGATTGCAAAGGGAGCATGTGCTGGTCGTGCAATTGGTCCTTGTTTTATACACTCTGGTCAGAGACCTTGCCCATGTTTCCCCAAAACAAATAAACACACAGAACAAGGTGCAAACTAACGCTTGTTTAATGCACATGCAAAACAGACAAGTGCGTTTTTGACAAATGTATTTTCTTCAGACATAAAAAGCAAGAAGCATAAAAAAGAAAGAAACAATATCCTCACCCCTTTTTTTTATGCGACTGTGATTTGTGGAGTACTGTTTCGCGCATTTTGATGATAGATGTTTCCAATGTCAGAAAAAAAATCAAATATTTGCGAGTCTGTCGTGCATTGTGTATTAGCCATGCGCCACGTTGCACCTTGTTTTGTGTGTTTATTTGTATTTTGGCTGGTTTTCACCACAGCTGCAGGATTACTCGGTCTCCACCTTTTCTTGTTAGGCAGACTACACAATGAACACAACAGTTTCAGTTTTAGGTTCATCAAGGTGGCATCACTGCGTGCGGACTAGTCCATATACGCTACACCACATCCACTAAGTTTTGAGACCACATTACGCATGATTTCAAGCTGATGGATTTATGAATTAACAACTAAGATGAAAGAATTGAAGAAGAGGGTCTCGTGGCTACGACTTAGCAGATGTCGACCATCGCATTAGCCCAGTGCGCTGGTCAGACCTTGAGTGCCTTCCTAACATTGGTTGCCTTTTTTTGTATGTGTGTGTAGTGAATGTACACATGTGCGTGTATGGATGTATGGGCACGGGCCCATGAGTGTATGTTCTGTTGCTCATAGCTGAAACATATCGGTGTTCTTAAATCACATAAAACTGTTACATTGCATGTCAGTTCACAGTTCCTATCACATATTCAAGTAATTATGAAACAACGTTACCAGCAGAAGAAAACATTTTGGGGTAAACAAAAGTATAGGGTGTCCTCAAGAGGACAGAAGGAGAGAAAAACCATGTGCGTGTCGATCAAAAAAAAAAAAAAAAAAAAAAAAGAGAAGAAAAAGAAAATTGTACGATTTCTGTCAATGAATTCCTTCATGTTTATTTCGTTCATGGGAAAGTGTTAAAATTCTTGTAACGAAAACTGTTCACTGGCAATAGTTCCTAAAGTAAATAATCTGAATACACATTCAATACATGAAATACGAGCTGCCATTATCAGAAAGGGTTGCCAACAATTGTTTAAAAGTCAGGCTATGCAGAGTTTTGCCCAAACAAACTGTGCATGAACATTTGCATTTATAGGTTTACTCCCAAATCAAAATCAAAATCAGAAGGTTGCGTGTTCGAATCACGTCGGAGTCAAGATGTTACGGATGGTGTGCGGTGCGTGTTTTGTTGTCTGACTCTCACCTGAAGAAGTTTGAATGTGTGTACGACTTTTCCCTGCACACACCCACACCACACGAACATAGATAGCCAGGCAACAAGTTAAGTTTCTACCTTTTTTTTTTTTTTGCTGCCTGAACCATCAAAATCATGACGAATATATGTTACACAATAAACAAATGAAGCACATCAGCTAGTTCGCACCACGACCAAAGGGCGCGCAACAACATTAGATACTATTGTCATATCAAACAGATATTTCCCTTCTTGCACAGGCTACGTTGGCACCCACAGCAGTGTCAACACGAACAGTTCATGCACTTTGCCGCGTCTGGCCCAAGTCACAGAGTCTTCATACAGTTCAGAAGTCACTCATGGAAGCAGTTCGTGGAGTCCTTCCAGGGACTCCCACAAAACAGTAGAAACACAAGTCGTCGACTCGACGGAAAACACCCCCACGGGGTAGAGACAGTGGCTGGGCACGGGCTGCACCCCACACCAGGATGGCAGTCAGTTCCAGGTCGGACACGGGGGCTTCACCGACACCTGGGGAACTGTTAGCTACCTTGATTATCTAGCCTACTTCCTTTATATATATATTGTTCTTGCTTGTCACTAGCAGTCACTCTTCACATAATACATTTCACTGGAACTTGGAGAAAAATACCCGTAATAGAATCTACAAAGTTTCAATACAGTGGGTGCATTACAATAGAAAAATTTCTTTGATTAACGCCATGATTGTTTACATTGAAGGAAAGGATTTTCAATTTTCTTTGACTAACACCATGATTGTTTACATTGAAGGAAAGGATTTTCAATTTTCTTTGACTAACACCATGATTGTTTACATTGAAGGAAAGGATTTTCAATTTTCTTTGATTAACACCATGATTGTTTACGTTGCAGGAAAGGATTTCCACATGGAACCCTTTTTCAAAGTACCAAGAATGCAATTATTACATATAAAGGAACAAATTCCGTTTGTCCCATTTTATCAAGGAAAGAATGTTCTTACCTTTTCACATCATCTTAGACGTATCCAATTTACATTTCAAGGAACGATTTCCGTTCGTCCCTTTTTTTTTATCAAGAAAAGAATGTTCATCATCATCACTAGACGTGTCTAATCACATATCAAGGAACGATTTCCGTTTGTCCCTTTTTATCTTTCCACAACAGGAATCAGAATACATTTTCCAATAATTTATGCACATTAATTTTCATTGCTCATTTCCAGAGCTCACCAGCACTCACATCATTATAATACTTTAGGGAAAATATAAACGACATTTTTTTCCCAATAATATATTGATTCAACTAAATTACTTTTTTCCGATCACATATAAGTATACATTGTCTTTCTTCCTTCCACTCACTTCATTCTGCTCATCTACCTCTCGACTCACACATTCACTAACTACAACTTCCTGCTGTCACCATATGTCTTGTCAAATCATAAGATATATCAAGGAAAAATTAAATATTTTAAGGCCTTTACTAAGAGCTGTAAAAACCACTATCACCTGTAGGGAAAAAACAACTTCATTTATACAATCCCTAACTTCAATTCATCTATTAACACATACCTGACTACCAGCGAGGACCTGCCTTCAGTCTCCCTTTGGTTCTGCTGAATAAGTTGTTGGCAGGTAGCTGTGTGGAGACTGAAAGGAAATCCTCGCTCACCCGACTAACACAAAACGCAGGTGAGTAGCTGTCAGGTAAACAGGCCAACCGGTTTTTCCGGTTTACCTGTTCCGGTCAAACGTGTCCCCAAAATTTGGGACCGGACGAAATATGGTCCGTCACACTTCCCTTCCTCCCTTACCCCCCTCCCCCCCCCCCCCTCACCCCACTGCCTCTCAAAACCTGTAAACTGGCAGAAATAACATATAAATGAGTTACAGTGATAGACTGTTTGATAGTCTTTTTGAAAACTCGTTTTATAGAAGATGGTCTGACAGGAATTTAATTGTATTCCTTTTCACCATTTTTCTTTTCGTTATTTGTAATGGTATGCAAATACATGCTGAATAAAAACGTGAAACAGCACATCTGAGTGTGACTAACTGCTTTTTTTCACTTTGCTAATTTGACATATGTGGTCTTCTTTTACTTAAGCAAAAAGACGAAATCGTAATTATTGCATATAATTTCCCCATTAACTTTTCTTTGCAAACAGGGAGAACAAGTAAAAATTCATGTTCAGGTTATGGCATTACTGAAATAAACATAGTCGTGAACTACCATTTTCTTTAAGGTATGAACAGACCTTGATGTGGATGGACAGAACGGTAGCTCATGCTGTGTTC
The DNA here is from genome assembly GCA_033310375.1 of Conus canariensis. Lineage (NCBI taxonomy): Eukaryota > Metazoa > Mollusca > Gastropoda > Neogastropoda > Conidae > Conus > Conus canariensis. The sequence continues at coordinate 100,470,977 of CM065717.1, forward strand.
ACAATACTAAAGGTAGGTGCAAACTTCGGTCGTTCGTACCCGCAATGTGGTGGATTTCATTCAACACTTTTATTCTTGTTCAGCAAAGATTTGTTCACAAATCACAGCACTATACCAATTCCATTGCATTTGTGCCCATCTCCGACCGATGGTCTCAATGTGACTGGTGCTTTTCTTTGTAAGATGACCAAACCAATGAATAACACTGTGCGCGTCACTTCTGCCACCCTGTATCCGCAAGAGACTGCCTTGAGTGCCCACTTCATCCTCTGCCCTCTCAATCACACGACATATTTGTTTTTGGCCTGTGACACTCACAGCGCCTGTTGGGCCAAAGATGGCGCTCAACGTGTAACTGACGGCAACAGCAGGGAGAGGAATGTTGCTTCATCTTGTTTTTTCCCCCAAGTGGCGTCACTTCCCCCACTGTTCTCATGCCTCAAAGGAAGTGTTGGCGTCTCCTACACCTTCGTGTGTGACCACAGACAAGACTGCAGCGACAACAGTGACGAGTCGTTCTGTGATTTTCCGCCTTGTCCAGAAAGGAAATGCGGCGCAAGCAGGCAGGTCAGTGTGAAGTTTGAATTATTGTAGCTTCGTGTTTGAAATCAGGAAGTGATGGAAAGCTTTAGAGGTTACTCCCTAATTTTCACACACCACACACAAAAATTGCTAAAAGGAAGCATAAACTTTGTGGGACAATTTTCCTTAGACTGTATGTCATTGTTATGGCCCTTTGAATGGGATTGATGGGCTATAATATTGCTTCTAGCTGCTTGTCCATCCCCGAGTAATGCTACAGAAGAAATGAAGAAATAGACGATTCTGTAACGGGAATAAACTGAACTGGCAGTGTTAGGACTGCGCTCTACAACAGGTTACATCACACACACACACACACACACACACACACACACACACACACACACACACACACACACATATATAAAATATATATATATATATATATATATATATATATATATATATATACAGAACTGTTTCTTCTTTACGACGACCAGACGTAGATGAGAGGAACTCCTTAAGGTTTGGACGGATCTGAAAGAGTTTGTTATCTGTCTGTGTATTCCAATCCTCCTGCCAGAGGTCTCTGACATAATCGTTAATTTTGGGTTTCAGATCTGAGCAGGGGATATATATGTTGAACAATTTCTCTGTTGTGGCATTTTTGGCCAAACGATCAACCGTTTCATTCCCTCTGATGCCAACATGACCAGGAAACCAAGCCAGAATAATGTTGTAACCCTCCACTTTCAACTTGGTAAAAAGTTCAAAGAAGTGTAAAAGTTCTGGATGCTGAAGGCTGCGGCCAGCTATGGCCTCCAAAGCTGACAGTGAATCTGACAGAACCAGAAAGTCCCTCTTCTTAGATTATGAGATTATCCTCAGTGCCAGAACCAGAGCTGTAAGTTCAGCAGAGAAAGCAGAAGCATCTGAAGGAATATGTTCTAACAGTATTTGAGAAGGCGCACCAGGGCAATAGGCTGCACATGCCACTCCATCTTCAGACTTGGAACTGTCAGTGAAAATTTTCTGATAGGATGGGAATTTTGAACAGAGGTCAGCATGCAATGCCTTGTATGCCAGAGAGCTGGTAGACTCTTTACGAAAAGCTGCAAGATCAAAGCGAATCTCTGGTGTGAAAAAGGTCCAAGGAGGCTCATCTGGAAACTTGGAAAAATCGGACACAACACCTAGGTCTAGACCTGCATTCCGCGCGTGAGGCTGCATACGAAGACCAAACGGCGGAATACAGTTAGGGTTGTTTTCGAATTTGCTTTGAAACTGAGGGTCAAAGACACAGTCGTAGGCAGGGTTTTCCGGTTCCGAGAACAGTCTGATATAGTAATTCAAAGACAGTTTCAGCCTGCGGTTGGACAGTGAGGGTTCACCTGCCTCTGCATACAGGCTGTACACAGGGGTGGTGCGGAATGCTCCAAGACAGAGACGAAGCCCTTGATGGTGGACAGGGTCCAAGAGTTTTAGGTAGGACGGTCTTGCAGAGCCGTACACAGCACAACCATTGTCCAGTTTGGAACGGACCAAGGCTCTGTACAGGTGCAGCAAAGTTTTCTTATCAGCGCCCCAGTCAGTGTGCGCTACGACCCGCAGAATATTCAGAGCTTTCTGGCAAGCAGTTTTGAGGTTTTTAATGTGGCTGAGAAAGCTGAGTTTTTTTTGTTTTTTTTTTTTGCAGAACGACAGTTTCAGGTCCGGGTTCGCACCACTCTCTCTGATGTTCATGAGCAGGAGTTGGGTGTTCCACAACGGAGCATACTGTCTCCTGCCCTGTCAAGTAGTTAAATCAACTAGTTATCAAATCCAAATAATATAATTCACGCTGGAAAGTAGGCAAACACACAAAAAATGTTGCTTATGTTATTTTGGTAAGTTTATGTGACATGGTATTAAACATTGGCCATAAACGTTACCTGTCCAATACTCTCCCTATCGAATGGGGTGACCACGAAGTAGTTCGTTTATTGTAAAATCCAAATGTTCACTACTTAGGCTGCGTATGCTCTAATGGTAATTTTATAATATTCATAACCTAGATAACTACTGGTCAGTGTCAAAACCAGTGGTCAGCTTCATGAAAATTTCACGTTTTCACTATTTCACTGCATATTGGTGTATTATAAACGCTTCTGTACAGTTTACAATATAGATGTCCGGTGGTCAACATGATTGACCAGTGGTCAGTTTCATGTACATTTAATATTTTCCTGAGTTCACTCCATATTGATATGTTTAATGCTTTCTTTTTTTAGTGTAGAAGACCAGTGGTCTGCACGAAAGACTAGTGGTCAGTTTTATGTCAATTTCATATTTTCACTATCTCATTCTGTATTGATGTGTTATAGGGTGTATATGCTTCTTAAAACGTAGTATGACTAGTGGTTAGCAACAATGACCAGTGACCAGTTTGGAAAACGTAATTGCTTACTGTTTATTATATGAATATTTCTGTGCTTCTTGCAATTTAGATGACCAGTGGTCAGTGACAATGACCAGTGATCAGTTTGATGCCAATTCCATATTTCAAAAAAAGTTTGACAGACAGTGTTTTTTTGTTGTTGTTTTTTTTGCTGTCCCAACCTCTGCGCCACCTCAGAGGCATTGCACCCACGCCGCTCATTCCGCAGCCCCGGCACCGGCAATCCACAGGGAGCAGTCAATGTCAAGTCGTCAAGAGGCAACCCACCGGAGGAGACACTGCACTGCTGCCGAGTCACTTCGGTGGTGTTCAATGGCGCCTGTTCTGATCTAACATACGCAGATCACCACCTACTTAGCCCCCTACTGACGACAATAATTGCTTAGTCGCGGAGCCGGTGTGAGTGAGCTCTCCCTCCGGAGGGCGCCACCACGTCCGTCCAACGACAGCCCCCATGGGCTCGCCGATACCGGTGACCCCGACGGAACCAAACCAAGACCACAGACATGGAGAAGACATCGAAATTGAGGTCACCATGAGAGCAGGGCATGAAGGGCCACAGAATTTGAGACGTTTTTTTTTTTTTTTTTGCTGATCGATGAGAATGAGGATGATTAAGATGATGCTACGGATTTCCATTTCGGTCTCAGACTACATGACAGGGCTGTCTCTATGCTTCCTTTCATAATATATCCCGGCGTCAACCAGGCCCGAGAGATACAGGCACCTGCAGTGTTGGTCAGGAAATTTGAGCAACACTCTCAGAAACGCATCCATTAAGTGGATGAAACGCGACTGTGTGGTCCCAGTCTTCCCAACTGAGTCCGCAGCAAACTCAACTCTGGGTAGGAGCCGGTCGGGGCAGAAAAACCCACATGACTCTGATGGGATTCGAACCCACGACCTCCCAGCTGGGAGTCCGCGACGCTAACCACTTCGCCACGGCGGCTGGTTGACAGACAGAGTGTTGTTGCAGTGGTCAGTGACAATGACAAGTGATCAGTTTGATGCCAGTTTGACTGTTCAGAAAAAATATCGATTTGTCGATCAGATGACTTATATAGTCGACTCCACATAAGTCCACCTCCAGATTAATTGACCCAAAGGCTTGGTTCTATTTACAAGCCTCCTATATCTCTGTAAAAAAAATCAGATAAATCGCTCTTGGAGAAATCAACACTTTGGATAAATCGACCCTATAAACGTAAACTCTTCTTCCATAAGCAACTATCATCACACACACACACACACACACACACACACACACACACACACACACACACACACGCACACACACACACACACACACACACACACACACACACCACACACACACGCACACACCATAATCATTTTTTTTTTTATTGAAGAAGACTGAAAACCTATTTACCATTTTTTTTCCAGAAAAGACTTTGAAGGAGGTTTTACGAAAACCCCTTTTAATGTGTGACATTATTTTAGGACTTGTTCAATGTTTCATTTTTACTTTTCTTGAACGGTGGTCTTTTTTTCTTTTCATGTTTAAATGTATTTTCATGTCATTTTTGTTATTGACGTGGACCTGTGTTCACATCGGGATAGCATGGGGCCAATAGAATATAACAGGATTTTTGAAAGAGCTTCTACGCTGGTATGGTGCCAGTTCTCATTCTGTCTCAATGTGAATACAGACGCTGAGTGTTTTTATATTGTTTTTATTTCTAGTTTTTCTTTTTAGACTAAGAAAACGTGTGCGAGAGGTGCCTGCCAGAAGTGACTATCACAAAAGGAATTGGTACAATAAACCCTCACACCAAATTAGAAGAGAATTGGCCCCAATACCCTGGAGTTACAGAGGCCGTCACGGGAGTAGAAACACTCCAACTTCAAAAGTAGTTCGCTGTGACGCTGTGTTTTTCTATCCGCTCAAATATTCCCTCTTCAATCATGCTGTCTTCCCTATAAGGTCTATCCCATCAAAATATGCAACACCCAGGCCCAATCTGTCGCCGGGCGACAGATTGGGCCTGGTGTTGAAGACCAATCTGTCGCCTGGGCGACAGATTGGTCGTGGTTTGAAGACCAATCTGTCGCCGGGCGACAAATTGGGCAGTGGCGACAGATTGGTCGTTGACACCCGGACTAGAGGGGGATTAAAGACAAAATTTGTGCTTTTTCTGCGAGCCTCACAGATGCAGTACGAAACAGAAATCTTTCTCGTCGGGCCAATAAGTAAGCACAATCAGCCCTTCAGGCCGGGTGTTTGGGTGCCCAGATAAAAAAAAGTAACCACAGAGCTCCCAAACAACCTCTAAGGAATTAGGGGTTGGGGGTGGTGGAGGGGGGGGGGGGTGGTGGCAGGGAGACTAATGCGTCACAACTACAAACAGTAAGTAGTTATGGTACACCTTTGGCTGTTTCCAAAAGTGATCTTGCCATCACAGGCAAAGATGTGACATAAATGAAAACTCCTGGGTAGCCAGGAGTGATTTATGTGACATAAATGAAAACTCCTGGGTGTCCAGTTTTGGAGCTCCCACGCTTCCACACAGTATTAAAGATTCAGAGGTCACACACTGAAATTTGAGAGTGCTCTCGCTTCTTCATACAGATTTTCAGCTGCAAATGTTTACGTCGACGACAACGTGGTCCAGCAGTATAGTTCAGAGTGCTGACAGAATGACATTAGACACTTCCCTGCACGTGAACGTAGGATTTCCGTCTGGCCTCCTGCCGGCAAAGCAGTAGCCCTGGGCGATGTGGTCAGATCATTAGCGGTGGATATAGTTCTTCCCTCTTTCAAGGGAGGGCAGGCCACTCCGGAATCTCGATCTGGGGAGAAAGCAGAAAACAGGTCTGAAACAGACACTGGCCTGCCTGAATATATGGGATAACAATCACATTTGTAAAATCATATTTTTTGGAGCAAAAAAAAAAAAAAGATGATACAGAAGTGGTTTCCAAAGAGAATTTTTTAAAGGTAGGATGATTTTGAAGTCGAATTGTTTGAGCCAGTTGTAAGCTATCATTTACCCGTCCCTGCTTCCACAACGACTGTCGACAGCCACGAGGAAACGGGACCAAGGAGGCCTTCCGTTGACTACAACAATTAAATCCTTCCAGCAAGCGGGGTACATGACGCTCCGCTCGCCTTAGTTGATCGACTGTAAAGCTGAGAAACTTGGCCAAGAAGAAAGACTGGACAACAAGCACGAAGACACTCTAGGGAGAGCTTGACAGCAGACTGTCTTCAGAGGAGAAACATCCATCAGACAAGAGTTTCAGCCCTGAACTCCTTACATTCTGAGGGGTCCGGGCCACATCCAGGCCATGACTCCCAGGTACCCTCAAACTGCCGACTTTTTTTTTCTCCTGGCGCTGCTGGGATTCGAACTTTTGGCAACTTTTGGGTGGGGAGGCATCTCAAGGCGTTTCTTTTTTGTGACGGGTGTCTAATTCCACTGCTAATGTCTTACCCCCACTGCTAATGGACACCTAAGCTGGCAAACGTAAGCCTTATGAAGTTCACTTTTGTTCCCCCTCGACCAGATCCAGCTGGAACTCTTTTCAGCTGCCTCTGCCATTGCCTTCAGGGTTCTGGTCCTCTTCTTACCTGAAATCCCGAGCTGTTCCATGAGATCATAGGCTGACGCACCTAGAAATGCCCTTGCTCTAACCTGGATGGCGAGAACGTGGCTTGAAAGCCGGACAGGAACTCAGAAAGGAAAGAAACCGGCCTTTGATATACCTTACGTCGTCGTTTTGAAGTTGACTGATTTCTTTTACAGCGTTCAAGTGACTACGTGACAAATATTGATTCAGTCCTTTACATTTGCTGTTCAATGACTTCTCAAGTGACTGGCTGATCAAAATCGATTGATTTCATCATATTTGTTGTTTGTTGTTATATTTCTGCTCAATACCCATAACCTTTGGTACAGGATACGCTAGAATGAAATACTGTATTTTTGTTTATGCACCATCTCAGGAAAAATAATCTGATTCATGACACGGGTGTTTTCTTCACTGTCCTAGAATATGGTGATCAGCCGTTCTTGTAAACACAATTGTTCAAACTAGTACCTGTCAAATATGGTTATTAGCCGTTCTTGTAAACACAATTCTTCAAACTAATACCTGTCAAATATGGTTATTAGCCATTCTCGTAAACACAGTTGTTCGACGTTCAAACTAATACCTGTCAAATATGGTTATTAGCCGTTCTCGTAAACACAATTGTTCAAACTAATACCTGTAAAATATGTTTATTAGCCGTTCTTGTAAACACAATTTTTCAAAACTAATATCTGTAAAATATGGTTATTAGCCGTTCTTGTAAACACAATTGTTGAAACTTAAAATATGGTTGTTAGCCATTCTTGTCAACACAACTGTTCAAACTAATACCTGGTGGAACTTGGTTGGTTGTTTCATTTGTATATAGTCTATTCATCTATGTTATTCTTTACACTTTTTGTGTAGTCATTGTCAGATCTTACTTTAAACTGCGACTGAATAGAATTTTCTATTGAAAGAACTCTAAAACTACACGTCGCTTATGCTGTTTTCGTATTTGAGCAAGAGATTAAACTCCTGCCAGTTTGCACGGTTCCATTGCATGTGTGTGAAATGGAACGCCGACTGTCGCCGTCATAGATGTATAATCCAAACTCTGTGATTTATTCAAGTATTAGGAGCAGAGAAAAGCATGTCTTGACTAAATATCAATCAAGCAGAGAAAAAGACTTCTTGACTAAGTATCAATTAAGCCCTGACATGTAAAGGTTCCATTATAGATTCTCGGAGTATTTCCATATCAGCTTGTCTAGTGGAAGACAGAGAACTTCAACTGTGATTTATATTGTAGTACATACGACAACTCAGACCATTGTTTTTATGTTTGAACATAACCCCTGTGACAAATACGAATGTATGCTTTTGGCACATAAAAACGTCGCATCGCAAGAACATTCTCATTTTCTGCAGATTGTTGTTTGTCGCGTGTAGTTATTTCTAATAAATGAAACAGAACTGCTACTTCAGAGACTCCTTCCAATTTGGGACACTTGCAGTTGACAAAGAAATGCTCGAGCAGCATCCCAGGAAAGCATATTCCAACAAATTCCCACCACTTGAAATCTAGGACTTGGTGCTGTCAGCAATGTCAGAGAAAAAAAATTCAATGACAGACCACTGACACCGGATGAGGTAAAGGAAGTGGTTGGGAAAACCAGTGCCAAAGCCTTGCCTGGACCAAATGGACTGTATATCTGCTGTACCAGAAATGTCCTAATGTCCTGGAGTGGCTGTACCAGAAATGTCCTGATGTCCTGGAGTGGCTTTGTAAAGGGATAAGATCAACATGGAGGAACTTGAAGATCAGTGACCAATGATTGACGGCAGGAGTGTGCTTTATAAAGGGATAAGATCAACATGGAGGAACTTGAAGATCAGTGACCAATGAATGACGGCAGAAGGAGTGTGCTTTTTTAAGGGATAAGATCAACATGGAGGAACTTGAAGATCAGTGACCAATGAATGACGGCAGGAGTGTGCTTTATAAAGGGATAAGATCAACATGGAGGAACTTGAAGATCAGTGACCAATGAATGACGGCAGAAGGAGTGTGCTTTATAAAGGGATAAGATCAACATGGAGGAACTTGAAGATCAGTGACCAATGAATGACGGCAGAAGGAGTGTGCTTTCCTGAAGAGCTAAGCCCGAGTGACACCAACCAGTTTAGACCAACATCACTTCTGGGCGTCGAGGAAAAAATCTTCTTTTCTGTCATGGCAGCCAGACTGACTAAATACCTGACAGAAAATGAGTACTTGGATTTGTAAGTCTGGAAAGGAGGCAATCCACGCGTCTCTGGCTGTGTAGAACTTGCCACTAGGAGTTGCAAAGCACTTCAAAGAGCTTAGGCAGAGATATGGGTTCTCGGCGTTGTGTGGCTCGATCTGCCAAATGCATATGGATCAGTCTCGGACAAAATGATTCAACTGGCTCTCGAGATGTATTATGTTCCAAGGAACATCAGAGAATTGCTAAGGCATACTACCATGGCTTTAAAATGAGGTACTCTACAAAACAAAAAACACACACACACACACAACAGATTGGACCCCGAAGCTTCTGTGCCCTCTACTGACATAAAATATCGGCACTAGCCCAGTGGAATCAGTGGAGGCCAACATCAACAAATCTACACGGAGCTGGCTTGCTGTCCCACCTGGCCTCGCTGAAGTCGCTCTCTTACGTCGCTTACACTTCGTCTAAATCCCATCCTCGAGGAATACAAAGTGAGTAAAGCAAGGTTATTAACTATGCTTTAGGATTCGGAAGACAAAGTGAGTAAAGCAAGGTTATTAACCATGCTTGAGGATAAGGAAGACAAAGCTGTGAGATCAGTCCAGCCCAAGTTAAAGACTAGCAGACAACGAACAGTTCAAGAGAGCAGTGGACGTGGCAAAGGAAAGCCTCAAATCAGGGAAACTGCATGTCATAAACAGACCAACAGAAAGGGACTGGGGTCAATAGAAATCAAACAGTAGTCAAATACGAAAGGGAAAGCAAAGAGAGACATGGACATAGAGGAGTTCACGAAATAAGAGGATGCCAAGGGAATCCAGAAGGCAGTCCAGCAAGGCCAACAAGAGCAGTGAACTACGCGAGGAAACGCACTACAAAGACGTCTCACCAGGAATGACATAGCACCTTATAAAGTCGCCTTCATCCTTAGATTTGTATATGACCCCCTGTCCTCGAATTCAACCTTGGTCAAATGGGAGACATCACATGATCCTACGTGTCCACTCTGTCATGGGAAACAAACAGTGGAACATGTCCTGAGTTCATGCAAAGCAGCGCTAGCCCAGGGAAAGCACAATCAAGTGCTAAAGGAGATCGCACACACTGCTAGCACCGCTGGAAGAAGCATTACGCCACGAGAAGCTCCAACAACGAAGTTCTATACAGCAGAAGGCCTCAAACCATGATCTGGAGAAGGCATCAAGCACATGGACGCAGGTTCTACTGGATGGAGTGGATGAAAGGGAATATACCACAGACCTTCTAAATTAGGAGAACGATCCAGAGATCATCAGGAAGAGTGCCATGAGACCAGATGTCGTCCTCCACTCAGGTTCATCGAAACAAAATTCTGATCGCACTCACTGTGCCATACGGAACAGAATGGAGCAAGTTCACAAGACTGAGACGTATGCCTGTCTGGCCAGCAGCTTGAGGGAATCTGGCTTCCAGGCCCAAGTCCTCACCATAGAGGTTTAAGCAAGGGGATTTGTAGGCTTGTCAGCATATATTTAATGAAACGGCTTGGGATTTCCGCTACAATGAGGACCAGAACCCTAAAGTCAATGGCAGAGGCAGCTGAAAACATTTCTAGCTGGATCTGGTCGAGGAAAAAAAAGTGATCGTCGAAAACGGCACGCCAAAGTTGCGGGTTCGAATCCTGGCAGGGCCAGGAAAAGAAAAAATGGCAGCAGGAGGGCATTTGGGAGTCATGACCTGGATGCGGCCTGGCCCCTTAAAGTATAATGAGTTCAAAGCCGAAATGCTTGTCTGATGGGGTGTCTTCTCTGAAAGCCTTCTGCTGTCACACTGTCTGGTGGGGTTTCTTCTCTGAAAGCCTTCTGCTGTCACACTGTCTGATGGGGTTTCTTCTCTGAAAGCCTTCTGCTGTCACACTGTCTGATGGGGTGTCTTCTCTGAAAGCCTTCTGCTGTCACACTGTCTGATGGGGTTTCCTCTCTGAAAGCCTTCTGCTGTCAAGCTGTCTGTGGGATGTCTTCTCTGAAAGCCTTCTGCTGTCAAGCTGTCTGTGGGATGTCTTCTCTGAAAGCCTTCTGCTGTCAAGCTGTCTGATGGGGGTTCTTCTCTGAAAGCCTTCTGCTGTCAAGCTGTGTGATGGGGTTTCTTGTCTGAAAGCCTTCTGCTGTCAAGCTGTCTGATGGGGGTTCTTCTCTGAAAACCTTCTGCTGTCAAGCTGTCTAATGTGATGGGGTTTCTTCTCTGAAAGCCTTCGGCTGTCAAGCTATCTGATGTGATGGGGTTTCTTCTCTGAAAGCCTTCTGCTGTCAAGCTGTGTGATGGGGTTTCTTCTCTGAAAGCCTTCTGCTGTCAAGCTGTCTGACGGGGTTTCTTCTTTGAAAGCCTTCAGCTATTAAGCTGTCCCTTGACTTTTTTTTTCTACTGTAATGCGGAACTACGTTTCCTCATCCAAGTTGTGTGGCAGGAATAATTTGATTTTTCTTGCAAAAACATGTCGATGTTTTTAGCAAGATAACCCCCCATAACTTTCCTTACACCTGAGGTAAGAGATACGTGTATATGACTAGTGACACCTGATGGTAGTTTGGCAGTTTTTGCAGTTTTGAGCTACGAGCTAATAACAGTAATGGTTTTCCCATAGTTTAGAAGTGATCCATGGTTCCCAGCATCTAATGAATAATTTGCAGAGAAACAATTGGCAGTTCTGGGAAACATGGCTGACGATATAATGAGAAATTATATAATAACCTACTGCTGCTTTGCTTTTAACAAAAGAAGCAATGGTTTCTTCTATTTCTTTGAGGGTTAAGTTACATTGATGAAAATAACATTATTAGCTTGTGGTCTCCATACTGTTCACTTTGCTCGTTCTTAATTCTGAAACCGAGTTGTTCAGATGTTAGTCCTTAATTACAGCAAGTTTTGGCAAACATGTCTACAAAAACATCCTACCTTTTCTATGCGGGTTGTACTTTACCTGGAATTTTCTTCTTTTTTTTTTTATAGGTCATTGTTGGTAAGATAATCCATTTTTCTTTTTCTTTTTTTTTTCTTTCACACTTTGTGTGGATCTCTATAATTTGATCATTCTTTCTCAAAGAACTTTGACCCATATTGTCTCTTGGCTCGAGCAATCATTCTGTGGCTTGATTTTTAGCCCTCCTCATTTCTTCATGATTAATGTCTGTTTTTTTTTTTTTAATTACTAAGCATTTTTATGGGGTTTTTTTCAACTTGACGACATCTGCACTCTCTCTCTATTGTATAACGTATTGCCAACTCGGTAATAATTTCTGAGAGGTGTCCTTTCCTGTCTTTGTAAATTTCTAACAATATTCAATATTTGCCGCTTCACTTAGAAGTCGTTGCGATATGTAAGGAAAGATTGGAATTTTACCTACTCTGCGGATTCATAACTGAATACTGGTATTGTATCATAGAATCCTTCGTTCAGCTGTAGGGACTTTATAAATCTTAGTATCACAGGAAGATGACCGTCGCCCAAAGGGTCATCCTCAACGTCCAGTGAATGGATTGTAGCTACCTCTGGGGTTACAAGTGTAAGAATTACGTACATTATTTATGAGTCAGGGTATTGTGAATTCTTGTGACTTGCCATTTTTTTTAAAGTAGTAAAGAAGATTCTCTGTCAGGCGTTTACTTGGTGTTACAGTGTTACACCTCAGTCCAGTTCTGTGACGGGCAAGCAGACTGCGTTAATGAGGATGATGAAGCCATGTGTCCTCATGTCATAACTGAAGAGAAGTTAGAGGAGTTTCCCGCGCCCTTGACTCCTCCAGCTGTCATTGAGTTTGTCAAACACAGCGCCACCACCAGTCCACTCCCCAACGCGGAAAATGAACAGTCACCACTCTTTCATATTTGTCCAGACACTCACTACCAGTGTGCGCGTAATGGCTACTGCCTTCCTTCCTTCACCAGATGTAATGGTTTTTATGACTGCCCCTACCATGAAGACGAAGCAGGCTGTGACAGCTACACCTGTCCAGGTCACTATCGCTGCTTTGACTCCCAGGTGTGTGTCCATCCGAACCAGGTGTGTGATGGAATCTATCAGTGTCCCAGATCTGAAGATGAGCTATTGTGTGGCCTGCACTGTCCCCACAGCTGTACGTGCCATGGACTGGCCTTCACCTGTCCTCAACCTTTCCATGCTCAAGGTTATTCCGAGCTGCGATATTTGAACGGGAGTGGCAGTGATATGACTCTCTCACAACTAGTGGCCAATACAATGTTGATCTTCCTCAGTCTTTCTAACTGTCACCTGCACAATGTTACCAGTGTGACTCTACCCAGTCTTATCACTCTGGATCTGAGCTGTAACAGGCTTGTCAACATTCCTTTCGGAGTTTTACGTTGGACATATAATTTGAAAACGTTGCTTTTATCAAATAATCCTATCGTTTTCTTTCTACCAAACAAAATCGACAGCATCGGGCCATTCAAACAGATCCAAACGTTGGATTTGTCACTGAACAATCTTTACACACTGGACCAACAGTTTTCTATTTTCTTTCCCGGGGTCATTTTACTGAATCTGTCACATAGTGGTACACATCGCGTGACTGGACAGGGATTTCAGCCAATGAGAAATCTTCGGGTTCTGGACCTGGACGGATGCCCGATGACAGAGATTAACAAAGAACTGTTGCAAGGTTTGAACCAGCTGCACACTGTCTATACGGACAATTACAAACTGTGCTGCGTGGCCACACTTCTGCCTCACTTTGACTTCAACAACTGTCGGGCAACAAGAGACGAAATATCTTCATGCAAGGACCTGCTTAAATCCAATGTTTATAGGGTGTGTCTGGCCTTTTTCATTTCCCTGTGTCTGTTAGGTAATGGCGTGGGGTTTGTGTTCCGTCTGTTTTCTCTAAAGAAAAGTGGCTCATCAGGCTTCGGTGTCTTCGTTCTTCATTTGTGTGTGTCCGACTTTCTGATGGGCATTTACTTGTCAGTGATAGGAGCAGCTGATGTGTTCTATAAAAACCGTTATGTCTGGGAGGACACCACATGGAGACACAGTGTCTTCTGTAGGACGGCTGGCTTTCTCTCTTTTACATCTTGTGAGGTGTCTGCATTTATCATTTGTTTAATCACCTTGGACCGATTCCTTGTCGTTCACTTCCCGCTAAGCTTCTCGCACTTTGAAGGGTGGAGTGCGCAGCTCGTCACCTGCTTGTCCTGGATAGTGGGTGTTGTTCTGGCACTGGTTCCATTACTGCCTACTGCTGCTCACTGGGAGTTCTACAGCCAGACAGGGATCTGCATTCCTCTGCCCATCACCAGGAAACTGTTCGCTGGTCACAATTATTCCTTTGGGATTATGATTGTGTTGAACTTTGTTCTGTTTCTGGTCATTGCGTTTGGTCAGATAGCTATCTATTTGTCGATACAGTCAAACACACTAAAACATGGTCGAAGTACTCAGAGTTCTCAGGACACAGACATAGCTCGTCGACTGTTCACTGTGGCCATGTCAGATTTTCTCTGCTGGTTTCCTGTCGGTTTACTGGGCCTCCTGGCTTCACAGGGAGTACCTGTGTCAGGGGAGATCAACATTGCTATGGCCATCATTGTGATGCCATTGAACTCGGCTCTTAATCCCTTCCTCTACACCATCAACATATACTTGCAAAAACGACAGCGGAAAAAAGAGGAACAGTTTGAAAAGTTGCTGCGATGAAAATGTTGTCATTCTCTTGTTGACTGTAGGTTTTGTTTTGTTTTCCAAATCAAATGAAATTTACTTTCCGCTACAAACGCTTGAGAAAAAAGAATATTTTGCTTTGTATACTTAAACTCATAAGTTTTAGGGGGGTTGTGCTTTCAGCAATACGTTAAGTGTCCTACTGATCTTTTAGTGGAAGGGTACGGACCAAATGGAGAGTATTGAAAAAGAAGAAAAGAGACTGAGGCTAAATCGTGTAATCATCGATATGATTTCATGGATATAAGCGTGGGTTGTAAAGCGCTTAGAGCGTGGTCTCTAACCAAGGTGAGGCACTATGTAATCTACCACCACCACCACTACCACCACCACCACCACCCCCACTACTAGTATTACTACCACTACTACTACGTATACTACTATTGCCACAACCAGCGCCATCACCACTACTACTACTGCTACTACTACCACTTTTAACACCACTGCTGCTACTATTACTACAACTACTACTGCAGCTACTACTAGAGTTACACATTAAAATGATTGATATTTTTAGGTTTTCGGAATGCTTTGAATTTTCTATCATTACTTTTTTCACATAAAGGCTAAAGCTCCACAAGTGTCAAGTTGTCTGGAAAAAAGTTTGTTTCCAAGTGATTTGATGATTAATAGTTGATTACTGATGTTAAAGTCATGACATCTTGATAATGAATAACACAAATGTGATAAGGCAATAAGTAAATAGGTTCTGTTAATTGGTGTGAATGTTGAGCAGTGTGTGTGGTGTGAATAGGAAGTAGGAGCAAATAATTTGGAGGACAGGACAGTAAGAGGAACAGTGAAGAGGACCAGACAAGGAAGAATTTCACTTTTTACCAGGGGGAAAACAGACTTAGTGAGGAAGAACAAAGACTGTGTATTTTGTTTAAGGTTCTTTTCCTGTGGAAGTCGGCCAGGAGCTGGGCCGCTCTGGGAGTGGAGCAAAGTTCTACACGGAATGATGTGGACGAGAAGTGTTCCAGGAGTTGCCGTCAACAAATCTGACGGGATGTAGACATCACTCGAGTGGTGATGGTTGTTGCAACGGAAACTGAAATTCTTACATACTTCAAAGTGGACATGCTTCATCGTGGCAAGTTCTGTGTTTTCATGTGTCTGTGAGACTACGGAAATCGTAAGTCTGTTCCCCTGTGAACTGTCCTCTGCCCTCAGAACTGAGACTGATTTACTCAAATACAACGTGTGTGTGTGTGTGTGTGTGTGTGTGTGTGTGTGTGTGTGTGTGTGTGTGTGCGTGTGTGTGTGTGTGTGTGTGTGTGTGTGTGAGAGAGAGAGAGAGAGAGAGAGAGAGAGAGAGAGAGAGAAAGCTGTGTGAGATATTTTCTGTATGTTTGAGACCCAATTCAAATTTCTTCTGCATTGTAATATAATATTGGCTCAGGGGAAATTTTCTGGTTTATTTTCTTTTCTTATGATTGCAGTGTGAGAGAAAGAATAGAAGATGTGTGAACTCGCGTGTTTGTCCTAAACAGTCTGTCTTTCCCTCACTTCGCAACAATTGCATATTTCATTCACGCATACCGTTTGTATGGAAACAGAGGTAAGCTTATGGTTGCTTTCTTTTATGTCTAGCTTTCAGATGTTATGCAATCCAATTTTTTTAGCTTTAGTATCTGCTAACTTGACTTCATCCCACCACCAATAATCACTTGTTGGTATTTCTCTGTCTCTGTCTCTCTCTGCCTGCCTGTCTGTCTGTCTGTCTGTCTGTCTGTCTCGTCTTCTCTCTCTCTCTCTCTCTCCTCTGTATGTGTGTGTGTGTGTGTGTGTGTGTGTGTGTGTGTGTGTGTGTGTGTGTGTGTGTGTGCTTCATATGTCAAACTCCATTCTTCATAGCAATGATGTCGCACGCTTACACTTATGACACATTGTTGATAAACGGCACAAAGGCACGTGCGAGCTCATGCATGCGAGCGTGCGCACACAATCTAATCTGCATTGAGAGTTACTACTACAGGTACCTGCTCGTACACTCACAAACACACATTTTCCGAGGAGGCTCTTGGCACAGCGGACATCGTCAGGTGCATGACATCGGAAAAGAAACAGCTGACCGTCAGAGCAATGAATGTCAATATTTCCTACGACTACAGCTGGGAAAATCAAACTGGAAATTGGTCTTCTTTGACGTGTGAAATTACACTATGCTTAGATCATTACTTCGTCTATCACGCTTACTTCCTGAAACAAACATGTGTACGGCGCAATTACATTCTGATATTGAGATCATTTACAGAAGGTTCCACGGTACAATCTGACGCCCGGAAGAAAGCGTCTTTTTATGACAGTGTCGTGTGGACGGGGTGTGAACCAGACTTTGACCCTCTCTCGCTGTATGAGGTCAGAAGTCACCAGTTGTCAGTGGTGATTAACGTGAATGACGTCACCAGAGACTACAGGGCAGAGATGAGAATCGTCTTGGCACCAGGTATCGCACTGGGCACAGAACTGGAAACGGTGAATGTGTCACAACAGCTCGGTGAGTTTATATAAAGGGAAAGAGATCACGTCTTTATTCCAGTTTACCATTTATGTAATTCTACAGTTCAGCCATCTCTCTCTCTCTCTCTCTCTCTCTCTCTCTCTCTCTCTCTCTCTCTCTCTCTCTGTCTCTCTCTCAAATGAAGCAGCAACATGTCTGCAGAAAATAAAGACTACTGCCCACGATCAGGCAATTCTAAATTTTGGCCATCAGCTTCAGACCTGAAGATTGACTGGGATACCTATGCAGACTTTTAATTAGGGAAATGCAACAGTGATTTTAAATGCAGTCGTACACAGCATTGGTATTACACGTATACGTATGATCATGAATACAATGAAGTCGTAAAAAGGCATTTTGGCAGGCACACACACCACACACACACACACACACACACACACACACACACACACACACACACACAACACTTTTTCGTCATCCATACCATAACACACACACACACACACACACACACACACACACACACACACACACACACACACACACACACACTTTTTCGTCATCCATACCATAAGATGCCTACCTTTTTTAAGCTTTACATGAATAAAAATCCCTACTCCGCTCACATTTCCAATACACACAGAAGCATGCATGCATGCCTATTGCATGTGTGTGTGTGTGTGTATGTGTGTGTGTGTGTGTGTGTGTGTGTGTGTGTGTGTGTGTGTGTGTGTGTGTGTGTGTGTAGTGGTAGTAGTAGTACTTTCATTATTACGTCTTTTCACAAAATTGTGCGATATTAGACGAGAGAGAAGAGAGAGAGAGAGAGAGAGAGAGAGAGAGAGAGAGAGAGGAGAGAGAGATGTGTGTGTGTGTGTGTGTGTGTGTGTGTGTGTGTGTGTGTGTGTGTGTGTAAGAGTATGTGTGTGGAAGTGCACGCAAAATATGGAATAATTACTACTTATAACATTATAGTAAATATCTAACAGGACTACATATTAAACAAAAGGTAACTTTGAAAGCAAAATCAATATCAGAAAAAACATCAGTCACTGTCATGCCTAATAAACATGGTAAGTATGCCTTAAGAGCCACACAATCAAATAAAACGTGGGCTCTCGACACGTTTGCCTTACCACATATGCATTTTGTTCCTGCACTATATTTCGTTCTGAATGCGTCGAGTTTCAGTCTATAAAATACTGAAACAAAGTTTCTGTACTGATACATATCACGAACCTGCAGGTGTTCAATGCCTTCAACCTGATCAAAGCTGAGAACATGACTATTTCGAGCATTAACCCGCAAATAAGGGATGTTCCGGCTGTCTCTAAAAAAGTCCCAAGCCACTTGTTTTAAAACTTGATGCCACTCTTGTAAAGTCAAGGGGACAGAAAGTGACTGTGCACTCATTTCAGTTTTAGCTCCCTTTTTGGCAGATCTGTCAG
Organism: Conus canariensis; assembly: GCA_033310375.1. NCBI lineage: Eukaryota > Metazoa > Mollusca > Gastropoda > Neogastropoda > Conidae > Conus > Conus canariensis. Next base: position 100,489,353 of record CM065717.1, read on the forward strand.
CGAATTCATTGCCCAAAATTCCACAGTGTGAAGGAACCCAGAAAAAAGTTAAATCGGTCCCTTTGCACATCAAAATATGAATTAAATAACATATTTCCTTTAAAATAAAGTTTTCAGAATTAGAACTGAAAAACTTGATAGATTGTAGTACTGACATTGAGTCGACACATAACAATACTTGCAAGATTGATTGCGGTATATCAATTAAATATGTCAAAGCTATTAGTATAGCTATCATTTCGGCAACTAAGATAGATCAATTTTTGCCTATTGAATATGCTTTATCTACTTTAAGTGATGGAATAACAAAAGCAGATCCAGCGTCTTTGTTCTTTGTCAATGATCCATCAGTATATACCTTAAGATGGTTAGGATACTTGCTTTGCATATGCATCTTTGCTGAATATGACAAGATATGCGGATGATCAGCTTTTTTAGCATCAGTGTGATTAGGTCAAATTTTGCCCTGTGTCTTTCCCAGCTTGGGATTGGATCAGTATGAGAAATCTTTGCCAAAGAGTCGGGCGTCAAATCAGTTTTCTGCAACAAATGGGCAAAGTACGAGCCAATAGTAGACAAGCAGGAAATGTTTTTTTGCTCGTTTGGGGTAATCAGTAGATGGATTTAAAGAGATTTCTGTTTCATTTACACCTTTCATAGCTGTACATTTCACAACATATTTTGCCAAAGTGAGTGTTCTGTATTCGTTTAAAGGCAAAACATCAATTTCCGAATATGTCCCTACTGTAGAAGCATGTACAGGATTCCCAAGCATAATTTAAAAGCCTTGCTATCAACACTGCAGTTTTTGCAACAAATATTTAGGAGCACAAAAGAAAGAGGAAAAAGAGAAAAAGAGGTAATCAATGTGAAATTTCCATGTCAATTTAGATGTGAAGTAAACTCCTAAGAATTTTACTGAGTGTACATACTGAAGTGTTATTCCATCAAGTCTAAAAGACGGCAGATCGACAGGATCATCACCATTATTAAATAACACTATATACGTTTTTTTCATGGGAAAGTTTCAGTCCATTTTCAAACAAGTACTTACTAAGATTATTTAGCTCTGCCTGATACATTTTTTTGTAATAGTTGATTGATCTTTTTGGCGTGTTTTTTTTTCTTAGACTAGCATTTATCCACATGCACAGATCATCAGCATATTGCACAACGGTAGCGTTTTTAGTTATGTGCTTAGGGAGATCATGTAACAAAATATTAAATAACATTGGAGCAATTACGGAACCTTCGGGAATGCCCATTTCTAACGATTTAAAATTTGAATATGTGTTTTCTACCCTGATGCAAACTTCTTTCTGAAAAAAATTCTCTAATGTAGTTACAAAAATTACCAGATATGCCAATTGTCTTCAGTTTATAAAGCAATCTAGCATGCCACACGCTATCAAAGGCTTTTTTAACATAAAAAAATGTCGCCAGAATACTCTTTCGCCTGGCAAATTGATGCTTAATCTGTGTTGTTAATTTTACAATGTAGTCAGTTGTTGATCTTCCTTTTATTAAGCCTGCTTGATTAATAGGTATTATTTCATTTTTATCACAAAAATAGATAAGCCTATTTAGTATAATTCTTTCCATAAGTTTTCCTACATGAGACGTCAGAGCTACAGGTCGGCAACTGTGGACACTTGTGGGAAACTTTCCTTGCTTTACAATGGGGATAATTACAGACTGTTTCCAAATTGATGGCATAACACTATTATTCCAAACCCGTTGGAATATTTGTCAATGATAAACATAGATAACCATCTGGTAAATGTTTTAGCATTTCATTCGAAACAGCGTCCAGTCCAACTGATGATGGTTTATTACCTATCAGGGAGATAGAGTCGTTTAACTCGCATATAGTTATGGGGGCATTTATATAGTGGTCATTATTTGAAACTGGCTCTTCGTACATCTCTGTTTTTTCTTCCCTTTTCCTATGTTGTATGCAATCTTGTGGAAGACTTTCTTGACGCATTTTCTTTGAAAACATGTTAGCGAATGCTTCTGCTTTTTCAGATGAGGTTGAGAATTTTTTTGTTATCCAAATTAACTGGATATCTTGGGAGATTTATCCCTTTTTTCATAGTTTGAAATTTTTGCCACACTTTTTGAAGGTCCTTATGATGAGAAACTTCTTTAGCACAAAACGCTGTCCAGTAAAGCCGCTTTGCTTTTGCAGTTACTCGGTTAGAGTGTGACTTAGCTTTTTTCATTTCTAGGTGGTTTTCTTCACTTTTGTTCTTAATATACTCTTTGTATTTCAGCTTCTTTAAAGCTACAGCTTCTTCGCAATCCTTAGTCCACCACACATTGCCGGTATGAAGTGTTTTTGGAGAAGTATTAGTACGACATTTTGGTATTGAATCATCAGCAGCCAAGAGAATCATTTTGTTGAATTTTGAATACATATCATTTACATTTTCTTCATATTCACAACAAGTCTCTATGTGTCTATAGGAAAGAAAAGCCTTGAACTTATGCCAGTTGGCAAACTTATAATTGTATTTAGGTATTTTGTCTTCAGGCAAATTTTTCGTCGTATATTTTATTAATTGTCATTATGATGGGCAGATGATCACTTCCAAGAGTGTCATCAAAAGTTTGCCATAAGCAATCAAAAGCTAACTGGGGAGAAATCATTGTCAGATCTACTGCGCTTGATCTATGGGTGGGAATGTCAGGAATCCTAGTTATACTCCCATCATTAAGCAAATACAATGAAGAATCCACCACGTTTTCAAGAAAACGATTGCTTGTTATGGATGAACAACCTTTGTCCCAAAATGGAGCGTGAGCATTAAAATCTCCGGCAATCAACCATCTTTCCTTAGAGCTGTCTATTGCATGTAACCATTCAGTATTTTCTCGTCTGGACCTTTAGGCAGATATACAGACACAATGTTGAGAACAATGTTGTTACTGACTTTTACTGTGGCCGCGCACGAATATAAGTTTGCAAAATCAGACGGTGCAGGTGATGGTCGTATTAAGTATTCAGTGCCTTCTCTGATATATATATATATATATATATATATATATATATATATATATATATATAGCAATGCTGACTTTTTCCTTTGTGTCAAAAACTCGATTGTGCACTGGGGGATAATAAAAGTGTGGTAATTTTTCATGCCCAGCTCTAGATGACCGACAGGCGCGATTTTGCTGATAATGATACTTGCTTGAGGATTTTTGGCAGCAATGTCTTTAACAGCTTTAGAAATTTTTTTACTGCAGACATCGGGGTCCGTATGTTTTAGATCGTTTATTCCACAGTGGATAACAATAGCATCCACTGGTCTTTCAACTGAGGATACTGCATTCTCCAATGTTGGTTTTAAGTCACTGATGTTGTGAACTTTCCTTGACAAGGTACTAAAACCGTAAGACCGTCCGAGTCTTCTCCCATGGACTCCTGTCAACACAGAATCGTGCAAAAGCAAAACAAGAGGGACGTCCTGCATTTCTTCCGTCTTGAGTTCCTCAGTTCTATTCGAACGCCCTTTGACGTCATTTTTGCTTTTGACGTTATTGATGGGAGGTTCTGAGTTGTTTTTTTTTCCTGCTCTCTTATATTGTTTTCTTTCTTATGTTTGGTCTTGTGCTCTGTCAGTCCCGAACCAGTTGTTTTTGACGGTTTGGGACTGAGAGTTGGTGGGATTGACCTTGCAGCTTCCGCGTACGTGAGGCTTTGACTTGAGTTGGATCTTTTAGAACTGACGTTCTGTGCCTTACTGTTGCACTGCTCTTTTGGAGACCCTACTGGTGGTTTGCCAAAGTTTGAAATTAGATCGTTCTGCTCATTAACAGTTTTTTTTCTATTGAAACAATTCTTTAACACAGTTTCTCAATCAGTTGTTTCAGCTGCTTGATTTCACTCACTGTGTCTGAAGCAGTTGCACAGTTTTCATTGCTGCTCGTTTCTCCGTTGTCAGGGCCTGTTGGAGCGTCCACTGCTTGCAGTGCAGCTCGCTCCAAATCTTCTTTCCGAAAACAGGCTGGCTCTTCACACATTTTCGTCTCACTTGACTCTATTTCCGAAGTCAGGCTGTTTTGACGTTTACGCAGACTTCTGGTGTGTGTGGGGTGTGTGTGTGTGTGTTGTATCTTCGCAATTGTTCTATCTGTATTTTGAACGACCGCAGAGTGAGAGATTAACACCCTCCATCTGTCATGAAGAAAAATCAAGGAGTCCATTATTTCTAGTGCATATTCTAAAAGGAAAACTGCATCAATACGTTTATCCTCTCCATGTTTTGGCTAAGCAACTTTGCATGTTAACCAGTGCGATCTTGATCTAAGCAAACATACAACTCTCTCTCTCTCTCTCTCTCTCTCTCTCTCTCTCTCTCTCTCTCTCTCTCTGTATATACGTATGAATATATCTATACGTGTGCGTGTGTGTGTGTGTGTGTGTGTGTGTGTGTGTGTGTGTGTGTGTGTGTGTGAATTGTTAGCCTTCACTTGTTTTCTCCCACTTCTAAATTGTTCAGCAGACGAAAGGTCTAGAAGTAGGCAATTGGAATAGGTCTGTTTTGAAGATGGGTTACGATGGTCTGAATAGGCTGCTAGCGAAGGATCTCATTTCCCAGACTTTCCATTCTTATCTTCTTTACCCCTTACCCCACCTTAAAAAAAATCATTAATAATAAAGGAAAAATTGTCAGCCTGCTTGCATTTGTTTTCTCCCACTACTAATTTTTCATCATATCTATCTATCTATCTATATATATAGGCTATATATGTATATGTTATGTGTGTATACATATTTTGTGTGTGTGTGTGTGTGTGTGTGTGTGTGTGTGTGTGTGTGTGTGTGTGTGTAAAGAAAAAGAGTTATATGAATAGCAGCAAGTTAATTATAATATGAAAAAAAAAATCAGGAAAAGAGCTGAACAGTTTTTAAGCGGGATTTTGCTGCACAGTTATGTCACAGGTAGAGACAGGAGCCGTGTGCGTCAGTTTCAGTATCATCAAGGAGATCACTGCGTGCACACTAGTCCATATATGCTACGCTCCGACACCAAAGGATTTACAGCTTAGGGATAAATGAATTAATGACTCAGCTGAAAGGGTTTAAGACACTATTTGCTAAGCTGCTATCAACTGAGGGATAAATAAATGAATGAATTAGATGAAAGGATTGAAGACGATATTTGCTAGGCTGCAATACCATAGGATTTACAGCTTAAGGATGAACGTGTTAATGTCTCGGATGAAAGGATTTAAGACGATGTTCGCTGAACTGCGATCAACTGAAGGATAGAGGAATTAATGACTCATATGAAAGGATTTAAGACAATATCTGCTAAGCTGCATTACCATAGGATTTACAGCTTTAAGGATGAATAAATTAATGACTCAACTAAAGGGATTTAATATGATATTTGTTAAGCTCTAATACTATAGGATTTACAGCTTAAGGATGAATGATTTGATGTGTCAGGTGAAAGAATTTAACTTAGACAACAATTTGCCAAGATGCAATACCACTGGAATTACAGCTGAAGGAGAAATGAATTAATGATTCAGATGAAAGGATTTAAGACGACAGGGTCTCATGGATACGACATAGCGGATGTCTGACCTGCGCTTTAGGAACCTGACGCGGGTTCAGCTAGACTGTCCACATTTGTGACAGTGGAGATGACGAATTTGATTTCAGGGTACGTGCAGCGTGTGGGTTACAACCCAGAGTCTGAAACGCGAACGGGATACGATTCATGGTTTGAAATAGGAATCTTCCACAAGGATTTCAACCACACGATATCCCTCTTGGTCCACGACAACCAAAGCATCATGATCAGCTTTCGTCACATGTACCTCGATTGTGAAGTCCAGGACCAGGTCACTGTATACACCGTGAGAGATGGTCGGAAAGAGAAAGTTTGGAGGCGTTGTGGAACAGTACCCCCCTTACCGGAAGCGATGGGTGACGTACAGGTGGTAACTGTGGAGGCGGAGGGGAGACATCCCGGTCTGTCCGAATTGCTTAAATCCCATAGAGTGTACAGAAATAAGGGGTTTCGGATGCTTTATAGCCTGCACAAGGTGACAGCAATTTTCATTCTCTCTCTCTCTCTCTCTCTCTCTCTCTCTCTCTCTCTCTCCGTGTGTGTGTGTGTGTGTGTGTGTGTGTGTGTGTGTGTGTGTGTGTGTGTGTGGTGATGCATGTCGAGGACGAAACATGCTATTGAAGAAAAAAGCCAGATAGCAATCAACAACACAAAACTGCCACTGGCAAGTTCATGGTAGTTTTGTGAGTTTCAGGGCTGTGCCAGCGAACAGAACGGTCTTGACGTCAACACATGGCGTTGAAAGTACCAGTGAAAGCACTTGCAAGTCTTTTTTATGTTTATGATATCAGGACTGTTGTCGATGTGTGGTCATGACTAGAAAAACCAAGGCCCTGTTGAGGAAACTAGATCAAGATCAACACTCGAATGCCATGTCTAATCTGCAAATGGAAATTCTGGCTGGAACGGACGCATAATTAAAAAAAGGTGTTTGATAACCGAAAACAAAGGTTTCAAGAAGAACACTCAAAAAGTGAAAGATCAAACATCGTTTGAAATAATCGAGGTAAGGAATTCGGTCGAAGCTCTTGGTAGTGATGTGAGCTATCCTAGAGAAGGAGAGTGGGTTAAATATATGGACGATACAACAGGGAATCTTGCCATGAAGTGTAGAGAAAAAACAACGGCCAGTGAATCCCCTCAAACTGCAGCTGTTGAAATTCGCCTGCAGTCACATCACTTTGAACACAATATTGAATCCCAAGAAAATCGGGAGGAAGATACATAGAACATACTGAGTCGAAAGAATTGATGAGCTCGAATAGCCCTTCAGAAGAGATAATTTACATTTAGAAAACCTCCGGATCTAAAGACTGTGACTCCTGTCCTGAAATAGTCAGAGATCTACTGAAGATAAGGAATGGTCAAGGTCAGATATAGTGTGGACCCACAGACTGTGATTCCTGTACTGAAATAGTCAGAGATCTACTGAAGATAAGGAATGGTCAAAGTCAGATATAGTGTGGACCCACAGACTGTGACTCCTGTACTGAAATAGTCAGAGATCTACTGAAGATAAGGAATGGTCAAAGTCAGATATAGTGTGGACCCACAGACTGGACAGTAACATGCCCCGAGACAGGACAAGCAGTGATGTCACAGCCATGGCAGACCCAGACCCTTGACTGTCACGAGCGCATCCTGGGCAAAGAAAATGCATGTTCCGACAAAAGGAAAGGAAGGACTGCAGAAGGAGGAGACTGATGTAACAGGAGACCTGACTTACTGCGAGCAAAGTTTGATCCGAAAGTGCCGCAACATGCATGTACGGGCCTGCTGCAATGGTAACAAACCAATAGCCGGTGAGAGGTTCTCAGGTTGACCCCCTTACCCAGACAAACATCCATCTGTAACGTGAGGAAAGCTAGCACTTCCTTAGGGTCAGGGGAGGCGTGGTATCAAGGAAGGGCGGCAGCTCTCCAACAGTTGAAACTCCATCACCAGCACTGAGCTCCAGAGATGCTGTGGTACATGAGGTGGATGAGGGTGTGGATGGTGTGAAACAATAAAAGAGCGGGCGCTAGGCATGTGTCGACTGTTCAGGCAGCTTAACCGAAAACTGGAACTCTTCCGAACGCTGGTAGCCGGTCATAGTCACAATCTGTCAGAGATGCTGGTGGACCAGAAAACAGCAAGGGGTATGGCCAAGGTACACACACACACACACACACACACACACACACACACACACACACACAATCAGACTATGTACATGAAAATATATAAAGGGCTGCTGCAGAAACTGTGTAGAGTAAGTTGGTGAGTGTACCACACAAATCTGACGCATTTTCCGTATCAGAAAGTTTTGTTGATGAAGAGTTTGATTAAGAGCCATCTAAACTTCATGATGTTTTTATATCAAAATCGGCCAAAGTCTTTTGCCAGTGACAAAAGCTGAATCTGCGACAGTTTTTGTCAAAAACGACATTTTCCTGGCAAAAAGGTGGTGTTTTTGAAAAGATAAATGTCATTGATCATTGTAAAAAAAAAAAAAAAAAAAAAAAAAACCGAACGAGTCCAGATAAAAAAAAACCCTTTTCAGTGTGTACATATACTCCTGTATGTAATGAGAAATTCTTGGATGTCGCTGAGAATTGCTATGGAATAGGGGTTAAGGTCTTGTATATCTACATAACCAGTTTGATGACATCCATGTAATCATATGTGGTGACATTATTGCACATACAGGAGATAAAACCTACACCTGATACGACTCTTTACTTTGAAAACGAAAATGCAGACAGTAAGCCACTATATGATAAATATAAGTTCACCAATAGGTCAGCACGCCAACCATAAGGCGCACACGCAGGACTATATATATACTACTTCCAAGTATGCCAAACACAGGGCACACGACACAAAATATATCTATATATAATTGGCCATCTACTAGCGCTGCGGGTGCTGGCTGTGTCCGGTCCAACACAGCACTCTGAACGGCGCAGGGTTCCAACGATGATGAAGAGGATGCTAAAGACGACGAAGACAACGAAGATGATGAAGACGACGTCTACAGAGTCAAGTCCGACACAGGACTAATGGAACTTCAGAGCTGTGGCTCAAAATCACTACCACACCGACGACGTCTCTGCCAACGACAAGGCGACAGTCTCACACAGGAGCTGTGGCTCACACAACAAAACAGAACGCAGCGACGGCCTAGCCAACAGGTCGCTGGATAAATCTCGGGAGCGGCGCTCTGGCTTGGCAGCAGCGGCGTCTCCAGCCCAACTGGCTCAGCGGGTAGTTGGTCCCGGGCGCAGTGACAGGTAGGGTTGTTGTCGGCACTCAGGCTGTCCTCCCCACGCCGACACAAGGCGGAGAACAAGGGGGTAGATCACAGCTACAGCCCCGACCCTCAACAAGTGGCAGCCAGTCCCCTTCAGACCAGGGCACACTTCTACCTGGGGGAACTGATTAACTACCTTGATTATCATGGCTACTATTCATTACAATCACGACTACATTCATATTCATTAGCCACATAACATTCCACTAGAATTTGGGACAAACATCAGCATATTCTTTCTCCATAACACTACAACATTCCCTTTTCTGGAATCTTAACACTACACAGGAAAGGATTTCAATATAAACCTTTAAAAAATCTAGTTTTCCAAATTGGGGGAAGGATTCCCCCTCTTCAATAAACCATGAATACAATCATTACACACAATTAATGATTACTTTCCACCAAAGTGTGAATGTCTTTCGTCACGACAAAAATGTTCATTTCTTTTTCTTGTATCACGACAAGAATGCTCATTTCATTTCATATAATCACCAGATTTTAGAAGGTTTCTTTTTTCAAAAGATTCGTCTACTTCAATATATGTAAGGGAAAGATTTCCACACACTCTTGTTTACCAACACACAACTATTCAATATTCATATCAAGAGTGAGTTAAATACTCATCCACATCAAAAATCAAAACCAGCATATATGATAGTCTCTGTCGCTCACTTTGGGAGCTTATTATCCATGGCATCAAAACTCTCCCTCTTCTCGTGAAGACTAGCTAAACCACATTGGAATAATCAACATCTTTTTTTCATCATGAAGTTCATAACTAGTTAAGTCACAGAATAAACAAAATCTTTTTTCTTTTCCTGAAGACCACTTCCTTTAACACTCACTTCATCTATTCATATTTTCCGAAATAATTTCGTTTTGCTACCCTATCAAGTCATAGGATAACAGAACACAACAAATACTTTTCTTTTCTAAACAAAACCTTCACAGTGCGCTGAGGAAGTTTCAGTCGCTCCTAAACGGGAATGCGGTTTCGGTTTGCTAATAAATAAATATTGAATGATAAATACCTGACTGCCACCAAAAACAGATAGGAGTCCCTCTTCGGCTTCTGGGTGGTTGCGTTGCCGGAATCACTGCAGAGACTGCCTAACAGTTGCAGCTCACCCGGCTTAAACATAGCGCAGGTGAGCAGCAGTCAGGTAAACTTTTCAACCGGCTTCCGGACGACTACCTTCCCGTTAGCACGATTGCACGAAAATTTGTGACTGGACGGGAAACGGTCCGTCACAATACTTCCCCTTCTCAAAAAAAAAAAAAAAAAAAAATGTCCGAATTGTTTTTACTAAGAGGAAGTAAACAACTACAGGTCACAAAATTCCAGAAAAAAATACATGAAAAGGATATCAAAACTGGGATGTACACAAACCAATGTCTAAGGCGACCCATCTGGAACTCCAAAGCCCTATCCCAGCGCAGCAAAGTCCGCATCTTTAACACCAACGTCAAGGCAGTCCTTCTCTATGGAACCGAGACATGGCGGGTAACCAACACCATCACCAGGAAGATACAGACATTCGTCAACAAATGCCTGCGCCACATCCTCAACATCAGGTGGCCGGAGAAGATCTCGAACGCTGACCTATGGAAAAGAACCAGCCAGAATCCGATCGACCAGGACATCAAGAAAAGAAAATGGGGCTGGATAGGCCATACGCTCCGCAAACCCACAGACAACGTCACAAGACAAGCACTAGAGTGGAACCCACAAGGAAAAGGAAAGTGGGACGGCCAAAACAGTCGTGGAGAAGATCCGTCGAGAGCGAAGTGAAGGAAGCCGGAATGACATGGACTCGGCTGAAGAGAACAGCCCAAAACAGAGTCCGTTGGCGTGGTGTTGTTGCGGCCCTATGCTCCACTGGGAGACAACAGGACTAAGTCAAGTCAAGTCAAACAACTACAGGTCACAAAATTCCAGAAAAAAATACATGAAAAGGATATCAAAACTGGGATGTACACAAACCAATGTCTAAGGAACAGACTGGTTCTTAAAAGAACGTGAAAAAAGATCAGCGAAAATGTTCGATGATCATGGAACTGGTTCCACTTCGAACGAGAATTCCTGCAGAGACAATGCCCAACGCATACTTCGGGTATTCTTAAAATTTGACGTTCGAAGGTACGTCAAAGGTCGATGATCTGTTTGTAGGATAAACCTGACTCCCCAAAGGTATCGAACGAACTTCTGAACAGCCCAGACAGTGGCTAAACACTCTCGTTCGATGGTACTGTATGACTTTCCACGATCTATACTGTACCCCCTCTTGTGAAAATTTTTGGCACAATAAATTCGGAATCACTTTGGATAAAAAATTATTGGAATTTAGCTATAAAAGCAACCTCAGAAAGCAGACTTAGAGAGTTACACTGGAAGATCCTACATAATATTTATCCGACAAACATACTGCTGTTTAAAATGGGCCTAGCTACTGACAATAAATGTACCTATTGCAAGGGTGAAGTGGATTTTGTTGAGCACTTCTTCTTTGACTGTTATGAAATCAAAGCTGTTTGGTCATGTGTAGAAAATACTATTTTGCAGAAGTTTAATGTTCACATGGTGGTAGCCAGAACTGAAGCTTTACTTGGAATTACGGAAAAGAGTGGCTATACGCAAAAAATGATCAGATATATCAATCACCTTATTCTTATAGCTAAGATGTGCGTGGAAAATTTCGATGTGGTACTCCTATTCACATTCAGTTCATGTATGAAAAAGAGTTGGATTTGAGAAAACTCGAAAGTCAATGGAGAAATATGTCATCGTATATGTACCTATCAGAATGTTCAAGTGGTAAACTGTTGCCTACAAAAAGGAAAGAACTGATAAAAAAAAAAAGGGGGAGGGGGGTGGAGGGGGGGGGGGGGGGAATAGGAGGAGGTCTTAACGCAAGATACAACTGAACCCAAATGTTGTGGCAAGTGGAGAGAAAAACTTGGATCTGAAGTGCGTTGGCACAAAGCATTTAAGAAGATTGGACATGTAAAAGATGTTGAATTGAAATGGTTCCAAATCAGATTGATTCACAGAATTTTAGGTATAAACGTAATTTTACAGAAAACGAACGTAACTGACTCTGACAAATGCTCCTTTTGTCATGACCAAAAAGAAAGTACACGCCATGTTTTTTGGACATGCGATCGAGTGAAAAACTTTTGGAATGCATTCCAGGATTCGGTAAACGAAAAGTGTGCCAACACAAACTCATTACTAACAGAAAAGATCATTTTATTTGGATGCGATGACCATTTCATGGCAGACAGTACCTTTGACTTCATTCTGCTGCTAGCTCAATTTTATGTATACAAATGTAAGTTTGTTTTAATGTATACAAATGTAAGTTTGTTTTCATGTATACAAATGTAAGTTTGTTTTTATGTATACAAATGTAAGTTTGTTTTTATGTATACAAATGTAAGTTTGTTTTCATGTATACAAATGTAAGTTTGAATGAACACAACCTCAATTCCAACAGTATACTATACATTTGGAAAAAAAAAAAGAAATTGAAAAATATGCCAGCCGTAATCTCAGCAAAACTTACTGGCACGATGGCATATATATCTACCTATCTTTGAATATTTTACAAAACTTTGTAAGTGTAGAAGTTAATACGGTTCTCTGCTTTATGCAGTTGTATAATATGTATTTTGTCAAATTTGCTGGTGCTTGTATATTTGAACACTGTTGGTACTTAACAAATTTGCTGATGATCGTATGTGTGTACACTTTATGCAAAGGGCGAAAAATAAAATCTTTGTTAAAAAACAGAAAGAAAGACCGAAAAAAGAAAGAAAGAAAAAAGAAATAAGAGAGAGAGAGAGAGAGAGAGAGAGAGAGAGAGAGAGAGAGAGAGAGAGAGAGAATGAAGTTAGGCACAATACGTACATGGTCAAAACCAAGTTATGCACAGTATGAAGATTGTTAAGAGCAACCAAATATTCTCTCTCTTTCTCTGTGTGTGTGTGTGTGTGCGTGCGTGCGTGCGTGTGTGTGGTGTGTGTGTGTGTGTGTGTGTGTGTGTTGTGTGGTGTGTGTGTGTGTGTGTGTGTGTGTGTGTGTGTGTGTGTGTGCAAGCGAGCGAGTGCTCTGTGTGGTGGTGTGTGTGTGTGTGTGTGTGTGTGTGTGTGTGTGTGTGTGTGTGTGTGTGTTCTCTTGTGCCACACAGCAATCTTCCATCCCCCAGAAAGTGTCTCACACCAAGTGGAATTGTTCCACGTCATTCTGGAACGACTTTGAGCCTCATCTCTCCTGCAACCTGATCGTGGAATGTGACTCGACTCAGGATGAAAACCATTGTCACCATGAACTGTGTGAACACGGCAGGTTTCTCGTGGAGGGCCGCTGTTACCTGCTAGTCCAACCAGCAAAGCCGCTCACCTACTTTGAGGCTAAAATAATGTGCGGCGAGCGAGGTGGTTATCTGGTCAGTTTTAATTCCAACAAAGAAATGACTGCCGTAAAACACGTTGTTTGGTCACGAAACCGTTTTCGTGATGTATACGTTGGTCTGACTACTTCCAAGAGTGACGATTTCAAGTGACTCTCTCTCTCTCTCTCTCTCTCTCTCTCTCTCTCTCTCTGTGTGTGTGTGTGTGTGTGTGTGTGTGTGTGTGTGTGTGTGTGTGTGTGTGTGTGTGTTCGTTCGTACTTCTGTTTAACGTCTGTTCACTTTGAGTGATATTAGACGTGAATGAAAGAAGAGAGTGACTGACTGACTGAATGATTGAATGAGTAACCCTGTGTGTTGTGTAAGCATGAATGTAGGCCTTTGTATGTGAGTGTGTACGTGTATGTATATGTGTCTAAACTTAACAATAAGCATATCAATAATCTTAAGTACAACAATTAGTGGGGAGAAAAACAACTAACATACAGCAAGAAAACTATCTTAAACAAAATGAGTTAGCTCAAAACTATCTAAATAAAAACCCCAATCGGACTATGTATTAAGTATTCAGCAATTTCGATCAGCAGAGAATGATTCGAAAGTAGATCTTGCAAGTTTTTTTCAGAAAAAGTATTGGATCGTAATGATGTTGGTAAGAAAGTAGTCAACTTGTGACAATTGAACAAAATGTGGTTCGGTGTTATCTCTTTACCACAAATACAGTTAGTATTCTTACTAAACTTTGTTTTCAAAGCATTTAGCTTTAATCGAATTATAAGGGAAGATATTTGTCTGGAATAATAAACTGGAAGATCAGGCATTTTTCTTAATACAAGGTCTATTGGAAAAGTTTCCCATTGGTTGGATGAAATCTCGGTAGACGTATCAACATTTGTTTGAGCTCTCTTCCGTGCAGTCGATTCAAGGGTACGATAACATTCTACTACTGACGGCTTTATTTTCAACTCAGAAAATGACCCTGCTTTTTTAGCACCTTTTTTCGCAGCCCTATCAGCCAGTTCATTTCCAAGTATACCAGTATGCGAAGGAACCCAGCAAAATTCTATAATAATGCCTTTAGACACCAGACAGTATAAAAAATTTTTAATTTCAAACACAAGGTCGGGTCGTGTCGATATATTAGAGGAGTCAAGGGCGCGCGCGCGCGCGCGCGCGTGTGTGTGTGTGTGTGTGTGTGTGTGCATGATGCAGGTGTGTTTGTGCTAGTGTTGGTGTATATGTAATTTCTTTCACTCTTGTTAGGTTTGCCATTCAGCTTGCTGTATTTTTTTTTCATCTTTGTCAACTAACGGTAGTTGTTAAACTGCTCGCCGTGTGTCTCCATGGACAGTTCGTCAGGAATGACGTCCAGTATGCAGTGGGATGGTGTCGCCTGCTTTGACTCCATGCACTTCTGTGTCATCCTCATCTTCACAGGGGTCACAGATGATTGACAGGGGATGTAAAGAGCTGGAAGGTTCGGAGTTCAAAGGCAGAATCAGACAGCATGTCTAGGAACATTTGATCCATGAGAGCAGAGTAGAAAGAAGCGCAGAAAGTCGCGAAGAAAAGGGACGTAGGCCCTAAACAAAGACACCGAAGCCACGGCTCTGCTTTTACTTGTTATTCGTATTATTATCATCATCATTATTATTGTTATTATTATTATTGTTGTGTTGCTGTTGTTATGTTTATTACTTATGATAAAGAAATAATATAACAATAATGATAACAATCATCGTCATCATCATCATCATAATCATCATTATCATCATCATCATCATTATCATTATTGTAGTTGTAGCTGTTGTAGTAGTGGTAATAGTAGTTGTAGTGCTGGTGGTGGTGGTAATAGCAGTATCATAGGTCGTTCTTATACAGTACCTGTCTTTGCTTGGAGACCAAATTCCGCGCTGTACACGCTCCACGCTCCCATTGACACCAGCGGCTACCTACTGGTTATAGCCGAAGATCTACATCCTAATATACTGAACAACATTAAAAACGCACCGCTTGCCAAAAGAGCCAGGCAACGTTGGTAGTACAGAATTAATTAATGAAAGTAAGCACATTTGATTACGCATCCATTTTTCAATTAAACAAAATGTCTGTTCTTGACAAGAATTGCCGAATTCATCTGAAATTAGCTGGTGACTTCACGAGGGTCCCTGTCAAAAAGTACACGACGACGAGCATGTCCGTCCGCGAGCTCCAATACCGAGTGTGTCCGCCATTTGCCCCGATGCACGCTTGGCAGCGCCTCCTCATGGAGTAGACAAGGTTGTGCAAGAACGCCTGTGGCAGTCCATCCCACTCCTGGGTCAGTGAGCGCCTCAAATGATCGAGAGTCCGTGGACGTCTTCCACGGGCCACACGACGCCCCAGCTCATCCCAGACGTGTTCAATGGGAGCCATGTCAGGGGACAGAGATGGCCTGGGCAACACGGCAATGTTGTTTGCCTGGAGAAACGCAGTGGTGGCTCTTGCGGTGTGGGGTCGTGCATTATCATGCTGGAAGAACTGCAACTCCGGGTGCTGGCCAAACAGTGGGACGACGTGGTTCTGCAGCACCTGCTGGTACGTGTTGGCATTCACATGGTTGTCAAAAAAGTACAGCGGTGTCCGGTAGTCATGACTGAATGCCCCCCAAACCATCAGACTGCCCCCTCCCCATCTATTGGCTTCAAACACGCAGCAGTTGGCGTTGCGTTCCTCGACACGCCTCCAGACTCTCATTCTCCTGTCAGCATGAGATAACGCGAAGCGACTTTCGTCAGAGAACAGCACAGCTCTCCACTGACGTCGTGTCCATGGCAGATGCTGGTTGGCCCACTGCAGGCGTTGCTGATGGTGTCTACGGGTGAGGACTGGGCCAACATGAGGGCGTCTTGCATTGAGCCCTGATTCTTGCAAACGACGTCGAACGGTTTGTCCAGACACTGGACCCCGTCGACCAACCACCTGGCGACATGTTTCTGCTGCTGTAAGGAATCGATTACGAAGATGAAGCTGTTGAATGTATCATCTTGCACTGGTGTGATAACACGAGGTTGGCCCGTTCGACGCCGATCAGTGGTGGAACAATTGCTGCCAAACGTTGTGACAGCCTTACAATTGTAGAGTGACTGCAGTTCAGTTGTCTGGCTGTCTCTCTCGATGACACACCGACCATCAACATTCCAATGGCTCGCTCGCGTTCTTGCATAGACAGTCACGGCATTGTTTCCCCATCAACACTCCAATGGCTCGCTCGCGTTCTTGCATAGACAGTCACGGCATTGTTTCCCCATCAACATTCCAATGGCTCGCTCGCGTTCTTGCACAGACAGTCACGGCATTGTTTTCGCACCACTCCGCCTGGTCGAATGACAGCTGATACCATTTTCCAGCTGGCATGACTTCAAACTCACCATTTGAGACAAAAAACAAACAAACAAACAACAACAAAAAAACAGATGTGCTACGTTCAGTCTCGACCCCAGTGGCAAAAAAAACAAGTGTTTTGGGCGAGTTGCACGTGGGCGTCACACGAACGTCGGCAAGCGCGGAGAAACCGAGGCAGTGTGAATCTGTGTCCCTTAAAAATTGTGTTAACATACCAAACCCAAATACACATTTTTTTTCCAAATGGGAAATCGGCAAACCAAAACGGTGCGTTTTTAATGTTGTTCAGTATACTACATTCAGTCATTTCCCGTGTCACTCACTCAGATGTTAACTCTTGCTTTTATTTATATTTTTTTCATGGAGAATGCATGCTGTGTATATGCCTGCCACTCATACCAGCCGCCAAACTGGCATTCTCTTCCGAAAGCTGGTGATGGGATTTTATGTGTGTGCAAATTGTTATGAGTGCGTTCACACAAGGTTGTTGGTATTACTTTCTCTTCAGATGTCCTGTTAACACAAAAGTTTGAAACATGTATCTTTTCTTTTTTCTTAAAGCCAGGCTATCAGGGAATGGAATAGATTAGCTGGTAGAGCGCTGGACTCGTGATTTTGTGATCCTGAGGCTGCAGGTTCGAATCTCTGCTGTCCAGTTTTGGTACATGGGAATTTGTTCACTCGGAGTTAACATCGGTTCTAGTTCATTTTCCCTAAAAGTCTTTCAAATGAGACTAAAAACCTAGAAAAAGAGAAGATAAACGTCTACAAACTTTTGTGTTGAAGAAAACATATGGTGTACATCTGTAGACAATCTTGAAAATCAACAAGCATTACTGCCACTACCATCACCACCAATGCTATTACCGCTATTTCTATTGCTATTACTATTGATGCTGCTGCTACTGCTCCTGCTACAAATACTACAACTACAGTCGCTACAACTACTGCTTCTATTGTTGCTAGAGCTGCTGCTGCTCTTACTACTACTACTACTTCTGCTACTACTACTGCCACAACAACCACTATTGCTACTACTACTGCTGTTGCTTCTGTTACGCTACCTCTGCTGCTGCTGCTATTACCAGTGTTATTACTTCTGCTGCTGCTGCTGCTATTACCAGTGTTATTACTTCTGCTGCTGCTGCTGCTATTACCAGTGCTATTACTTCTGCTGCTGCTGCTATTGTTACTGCTGCTGCTGCTGCTGTTGCATCTAACACTGTTATTATTCCTAATGTTACCCCTGTTACTACCACTGCCGTTGTTGTTGTTGCTGTTACAACTACCACTGCTACTACTTGTTGTCTGGCACAGCTATTACTGCTGCTGCTGCTACAACTACCACTGCTACTACTTGTCTGACAGCTATTACTGCTGCTGCTGCTACAACTACCACTGCTACTACTTGTCTGACAGCTATTACTGCTGCTGCTGCTACAACTACCACTGCTACTACTTGTTGTCTGACACAGCTATTACTGCTGCTGCTACAACTACCACTGCTACTACTTGTCTGGCACAGCTATTACGGTTGCTGCTGCTGCTACAACTACCAGTGCTACTACTTGTTGTCTGACACAACTATTACTGTTGCGCAGCTTGTACAACTACCACTGCTACTACTTGTTGTCTGACACAGCTATTACTGCTGCTGCTGCTGCTGCTGTTGCTACAACTACAGCTTCTACTCCTGCTATTACTCCTGCTATTGCTACCACTAATACAACTGCTGCAGTTACTGCTATTACTACTACCACTATTGCTGCTGCTGTTGCTGCTGCTACTACTATCACTAATACTGCTGTTGCTGCTGCTGCTTGTGCTACTGCTTCTGCTAATACTGCTGAAGCTGCTGCCACTACTACTGCTGCTACCACCACTGCTACTAATACTGCTGCTGCTGCTGATTTGATTTCCACTTCTATTACTTTTGCTTCTGCTACAACTCCTGCTGCTACTACTAAGCTTACTTCTGCTACTACTCCTGCTGCTACTACTACAGCTTACT
>CM065717.1:100513045-100538045 GCA_033310375.1 Conus canariensis
AAAAGGCTGCAACCCCTTCTGAAGCCGCTTTGGCTCTCAAAGATGGAAAGATAGGTAGATAGATAGATAAATAGATAGATACATAATTAGATAGATAGATAAATAGATCAGGTCCACAAATGTGGTGTAGAGGATGATATTTTGCTCCTGACATTTCTCTTGTTGTTACTGTGCAACAAAAAAACATAGGCTACAGCCCCTTCTGAAGCCGCTGTGGCTCTCAAAGAAAATATATATATATATATATATATATATATATATATATATATAATATATATATATATATAGAGAGAGAGAGAGAGAGAGAGAGAGAGAGAGAGAATTTTATCGACACGTTTATGTTGCAGGTATAGAAACCTTCTGCAATGGGATGATCACACGATCGCTTATTTCATGCCCATTTCTTTTCTCTTTGGTAAGTTTTCGTTATTGTTAGTGGTATTATTATAGTCAATGGTTTCAAGTATAAAGACCAGCCAAACCTCATTACCAGATTTGTCCTACTGGTCTTAAGGGATGAGATGAAACCTTGCACATATCTGTACATCAAAGCTTCGTTATACCTTACTCCATCCATTGCGAACCGTGGGACCAAAGTTACGTAGGCGACACGTCTTTACACTTGACAGTGACATAGCGGAGTACCTCGCTCACATACACCGTGACCACCCGAAACAGTGGCTCTACATTTCCAGTGTCCCTATACAGTGTCAGCTGTGTTAAATACAGCGGCAATGGGCGTGGCAGAGTTACTATGTCAACGATCAATGCACATTTTTTAATGGTTGCCAGACTGGGTACTTCTAGTCACTCGACTTCAATGCACAGAAACAATCCACCAACACACACACACACACACACACACACACCACACACACACACACCACACACACATACACGCGCGCGCGCGCGCGCACGCACGCACGCACGTACACGCATGCATACACATACACACGCGCGCGCCTGCAATAATATTAATGACACAGCCAGTATTAGGTAGGTACACAATGTTTGACCAGCGCGGTGGGCTAACGCGTAGGTCAGACATTTACTGAGTCGTAGCCATTTATCTTCTTCTAAACTTCTCTCATCTTAGTCAATAATTCATGTATCCATCAGCCTTAATTATGCACAGTGTGGTCTCGAAACTTAGCGGATGTGGTGAAGCGAATATGGACTAGTCCGCAAGTGGTGAAACTGAAACTGAAACTATCCCAGGCACAGTGAACGTCTGACACCTGTGTGTGTGTGTGTGTGTGTGTGTGTGTGTGTGTGTGTGTGTGTGTGTGTGTGTGTGTGTGTTTCATCGATAGCTGTTGCGCAGTTTCTTCCACAGTGTGGGGCAGTCACGCAAGGAACGGACTTCGTACATATGACAAAGACTTGTCTACAAAAGAAGTATTTCTTCTATCTCTGTGAATTTGACAGTCCCTCTGGCTCCAACCGCCCTGACACACAACAACAACAACAACAACAACAAGACAACATCAAACTGGGCGACATTTCTCCTTCCACTCACACTCTCCCTTTCCCATCTATCCAGTGTCCTAGGAATCACTGGGTTCCAAACTTTCAGGCTTGTGATGTGCACAGTCATTGCTGGGCTGACAATGACATCATTTTTCAGTCGTCCCTTGATGCTGTCACAGCTATGACGTCATCATGGTGTGCAGCACCCAACACGTCAGAATCTCAGTACTTCCTTTGTGCCACCAACAGAGAGCGCTTGCCTTTCACCCTGGTTTGCGATTATCGCGCGGATTGTTTTGATGGGAGTGATGAAGACTTTTGCATTCATCCGCCGTGTTCTTCAGAAAAACCCATTTCTTGTGGGGACAGTGGTCAGGTAGGGGTCAATGGACTACTGTAAGATTAGAGAGGAGAGAGAGAGAGAGAGAGAGAGAGAGAGAGAGAGAGAGAGAGAGAGAGAGAGAGAGAGAGAGAGAGAGAGAGAATGTAATCAAGCTGCGGATGAATAAACTCTAAACTTTTCAGATTATGACCTCGTCTATATCTGCTTTCATGATTTTGAGTTGTCCAGATACTGTCACATGCCTAGATTGTGGAAAGCGAAACAGTAGCTAAAAACAACAAATAGGAACTTAGGAGCTCGAAATTTTGGATAGGCGCATTGAAACATTCTGTAAAAGCCAGATTCATGATTAGCAGAAAGAAAGTATCTCTCCTTACATATCTGACTCAATGACAGACTAACCATTCAAGAAACGTACAAGGACAGTTGATGTTCTTGCTCCTTTTAGAAGGCTATTGGGCAAGCTTAGGAATAACTTCAAACTGCAGTTAATTCCGATGTTTTCTTCACTATAATCAGTTAGCTGTTGATATGATTCATCACAGAGTTCTCTTTCTTCAGTGCACACCCCAAATAGCATAAACTGTTTGACAGGGGACATTGAAAACAGTTACACCATAAACACAGCGCCATACCCTGAAATGTTGCACTTATTTAGACAACAGCACAGGAATGTTATTATTGCTCTATTCAGTCTCTGTTTAAAAGGAATAAACGCCACATGAAACAATTCCCAGATGAATAGTTCGTTGATTTTGTCACCTTTGTGACATCGGTCTATAGGAGAGGAACTATCTGGTTCGAACCTCAAAAGACGCACGACACTTGTAGGAGGTTCCAGCCCTTGTGGACTGCAGAGTTGCTGAGTACACTGCGGGCTTAAATCATTATTTTCCGCCATCATTTGCATATATTCATGTTCGTTTGTTTGTCATTGTCTTGTCTGTGGAAGATCAAAAGATCCGTCGCTGCAGATTAGGCCCCAAACACGACGTATTTCCTACTACACTCAAAGCTGCACATATCATCAGTCAGGGGGTCAGCCTTTAGCCGAATATCATAATTGGACAGTCCAGCGCTTGAGTATACTGTACCTGACTCTGAGACACATCCGAAGGTTTGTTCTCTTTATGTGTTAGCATCATCTACTTGACCTCCCCATTTCTTTCCTATCCGCTAGACTTTACACTCTCAAATCCTTATATCCCTACCAGTTTCGTTGTCACACAAGGAATCCACACGCCATGTATGCTTTAATATCCTTGCTAACAGATGGTATTGTATGGATTACCTCAAATTCCAAGAAAGATCGTCAGTTCAATATTGAGTTTTTGTCCCACAGAAGTGGAACGATTTGTATCTATTGTGACGAGAGCTGCAAGTGGTAGGTGGGTCCTCTAGGGGAAGGACTTCGAATAATTTCTCTATGAGAATTGTATTAACATTTTACCTCCACCCTCTCTCTTACTAGTGGTGGAAGGAACAACTTTCCAGTACTAGTCATTGAAAGAAATTTATACTTATTCTGGGTACTGTTAAAATAATCAATAGTGTTTCTGCGATAAGTTTCCTTAGGCCTGTACTCTTAAAGGTACTTGTAGCTCTGAGAGACAGAACTAAAGAGAAAAGTTCAAACATTCAACACTGATTCAACAACAGAGAACTGACACAAGTTAAGTGCAATTTCACACATCAACTTTACTTGCTTACACACTGGTAAGTATGTACATGTCTGTTCTATAGGCTGAGTTTAATTTGGATACAGTGGACACGTCAATCTCACTCTGAATGCATATTCTTATAAACATCCACTTCACTTGCGTACACCCAGTGCAGTCGCCAAAGTGATGATCATAGACATGTTCTCACTGTTTCATCATAAAGTGAGGGTAAGTCTGAATGAACTAAATTGAATTGTGTTGAAGTCCACTTGGTATAATTTTGACTTATCTAAGTCGGAGAGGACGGCTGATCTCTCTCTTGTGGCTGGTGACTGATCCTGCTGTGTAGACCTCTGTAAAGAAAGTCCCAGATAGACAGAATAAAGAATATGTATTGATGCTTGTATGTGTGCCTGCTATCTGTACTCTCTGTCACTCCAAATCAGACAAACGCGTTCACCCCCCGGGGAAAGGAAACTAAGGTTGAAAACTTAAGCCACACCCTTTTATTAATAAAAGAAATAACTTTTTTCCTTTCTTGTTATGGCCTGGGTATGGACAGGAGGGGAAAGAAGATCAACGTCACCACCCTGGCGAAGACACCGTTTTTTTGTTCCTGCTGCACCTCACTCCAGGCAGTTCTTGAAACAACTCTTGGGCGTTCCTCAACAGACTCAAGGAATTCTTCCCAGTCCGTGGAAGAAATCACGCCCGTAGCCTGACGAAACTTGACAGTCTGTGCCCATTTCCTGGCACCAATACTCCGTGCTCAGTCCCTGGCACTGGAAGCCTGCACAGTGACAGTCTTTTAATATGTGTTTCTCATCCCTCCTTCAGTGTCCAT
The DNA here is from genome assembly GCA_033310375.1 of Conus canariensis. NCBI lineage: Eukaryota > Metazoa > Mollusca > Gastropoda > Neogastropoda > Conidae > Conus > Conus canariensis. Next base: position 100,517,364 of record CM065717.1, read on the forward strand.
GGCCATGAACCCTTTCGTCCTTTTCAATCCTCCCCTTCTTCCCCAAAGTCCAACCACAGGCCATGAAAATTATTCCTATTATCCTAAGCAGACAAACACAACGACATAGACACCATACCTTTACATGAAACACTATCCAAGAAAAGACTTCGATTCACTACCCTTGTCAGGAACAGTAAAAACACAATTCCACTTTGTCACCCTCATCAATACCATTTAACAAGAAAGGATTTCCTTTTACTACCCTCGTCATAACTATTTCCTTTACATCCCCTTTCTTGCAATATCAACCACAATGATTTCAGATAAATTTGCAATTATAGTTGACAATTTATAGACACATACATACACTTCTGTAAAATAAATGATTGTCTTATTAACTATACATCATCATCAAACACATCACACAATAGCTATTATCATTTTTCGAGAGAGCATAGATTGTGTGTGTGTGTGTGTGTGTGTGTGTGTGTGTGTGTGGTGTGTGTGTGTGTGTGTGTGTTATTATCCATCAGCAAAATATTCCTCATTCAACTTCTAAGTAAAACTACTGACTGAAGGAACAAATAATATTCATCTTATCTAACTGTTAATTCCAAGTGAATACATCACATTCACGACATAAATACCTCATCCCTTTATAAAACGACTGTAGACTTGGGTTGGCATTCTGCAACATACATATCTAAAGATTTAGTTTTCAATACATGAATTATGTTAAACCTCCTATCCCCCTATCTCCATAAACTTAACCAATACATACCTTTACAAGGCAAAAGACATGACAACTGTGACAACTAAAAGTTCAGCCCGCAACTTCCCCACAACAGGTGAGCGATTTTCGTTCACGCAAACTGCGCACGCACAACCTCGCTACTAGGTGTTTTATTTATTTTCGCCCCAGCTCTAAATTGTCTGGGACAAAACGCCTTTTGTTACAGTTCTCCCACCCCTAATGAAAGAACGTGCCAACGTTCGACAAAAAAAACCCCAAAAAACAGAAGAAAACATACAAAACCAGCATCCTGACGTGATACGAACATGCAACAACATACTTCCAATCAATCAGCTCTGCTGAGAAAATCGGCCCAAAGGTTCTCAGATCCTTTGACTGACTGCACTGAAAAGCGATATTCTTGGAGAGCAAGTGCCCACCTCATGATCCTGGAATTCTTAAACCTTCCAGACTGAAGGTATGCCAAAGGACGGTGATCAGTTTCCAACAGAAACTCCCTTCCCCAGAGGTACCTGCCCAACTTTGAAATGACCCAAACAATGGCCAAACACTCCCTTTCTATGGTGCTGTACCGCGTTTCTCTGGGAAGTAGTTTTCTGCTGACAAAAGTGACAGGATGCAGAGTGCCTTCAAAATCCTGCAACAGAATTCCACCTATTCCAACGGAACTGGCATCTGTTCTTACCACAAATGGCTTGGAAAGATCAGCCAATAAGAGAACAGGGGATCTTGACAAACACTCTTGGAGAGCCTGCAAAGCACTCTGACAGTCTGGAGTCCAAACAATCTGACGAGGGGACTTACCAGCCAACAGGTTGGAGATGGGAGCAGTGACCGTGGCAAAATTTGGAATGAATTTCCTATAGTAGCCAACTAATCCCAACAGTGCTCTGATCTGGCGTTTTGTGGAAGGGACAGGAATCTTTAAGATCTTTTCAATCTTTTCCTTCTGGGGTTGACAAATCCCACGACCAACAACATGTCCCAGAAACTCAAGTTCTGAAAATCCAGTAAAGATCTTTGTTGGCCGAGCAGTAAATCCAGCCTCTGCCACTGAACATGAATCCACTTTCTTCAACGGAATGGCCTCTGGAAAGTGTGTTGCCACATCAACTAGAGTCAACAGGTATCTGTGTTTTTCCTCAGAAGGTGGAGAGAAAGGGCCTACAATGTCCACAGCGACTCTAGAGAAAGGTTCCTCAATCCTTGGCATGTTTTCCAAAGGCACATCTGGAGTTCGACCTTTTGCTGCACATTTCTGACAGACACTGCAGGTTTGACAGTAATGTCTCACATCTCGAGTGACACCTGGCCACCAGAACCGATTTTGCACCCTGCCTAGTGTCTTCCTGACCCCACAATGACCAGCCAGTACTCCATCATGAGCTGTAAAGAGTACTCTCTGCCTGAGAGAAGCAGGTACCACCACCTGATTAACATGGAGCACATCCTTGGAAAATCGACGGAAAAGAATGCCATTTTGACGGAAAAAAGAGAACGAACCTTTCCCTGCTTTGACAGACGAACCCAAAGTGTCTAATTCTCTAATGCACTGAAGAGAATCATCTGAATTTTGCAGCTCTCTCAGTTCTGATGGGTCAACATGAAGATCTTGAAATGGAATATCAAGAGGTGTGGGAGAGCTGGCTTCGGCTTTTGTCTGAGCCCGTGTCATGACAGCAGCAGCTTGGGAATCAACATTGCCAAGTACAAGACCAGGGATAGGAGACACTCCTACATTTCCCAAAATAAGATCGGCTACAGGGTCATCTATGACGCAGCACAAAAGCTTTCCACTAAAGAAGGGCGATTCCACTTCTACCTGTGCTAAAGGAAAAACCTCCACATTACCTCCAAAAGAGACAACCTTCTGTGTGTGACCCACATACTGATCAGAACGTACCAACGCTTTTCTGACACCAGCAGTAGTAACTCCTGTGTCACGCAGTATAGACACCTGAAACCCATTGACCAATCCTTCCACGACTGGTAGAGATCCTGTAGTAGAACCAGAACAAAGGACTTCTTTCTTCAAAGCTGGCTTATCCACGAAACCAACAGCAGAAACCTTTGAAGGAGAGTTAGGCATGGATTGTCTACCTCCTGAAAAAGTGGCACTGGATGCATTTTTGTCCTTTGCAGTGCGCTTGAGATACGTAGGGCATTCCTTTTTAAAATGACCTGTACCATTGCACTCAAAACAAACGGAAGTTTTGTCTCTGTCTTGTTGATAAGAGCCACCTGTGTTCAGAATGCAACCTTTTTGTCCACCCCTACGAGATGAGCGGCGAAGGTTCCTGGTAAATTGAGAGCCCCTTGAACTAGTGAAAAAGGAGCCAGGTTGGCTTGTATACGGCTTGTCATACACAGGTTCAGCTGCAAGACCAAAGTCCACTCTGGCTGTTCGAGCGAAACTTTTGTTTGGGTGTGCTAATCTATAATGTTCAGCAGTTGTAACCATGGCTTGAGTGTCCTTTAAAACCCTCTCTTTCAAAAATATAGATAGATCCTTGCTGACACTCAGTAGGAACTGTTCAGACAAAATCAGGTCACGAAGAGCAGCATATGATTTTTCAATATGTGATAAATCTACCCATCTATCAAAAAGATGTGTTAGACGAATGAAAAACGCAGGGAATGATTCATCATTTTCAGGGCGGCATGAGCGGAACTTTTCCCTGAACCCATCTTTGGAGCACTGAAATTTTGTAAGAAGGGCATTCTTCAATTCAGCATAGTCTACCAATCCTGTAGTACAAATGGAATGGTATAAGCTAAGCGCACTTCCCTGGAGATGTGCACCCAAAAGCATTGCCCATTCATGTTCCTTCCAGTTTAGATTTTGAGCATAGGTTTCAAAGCGAAAAATGAAAGAATCTATGTCATCTTTATTTTCATTAAAAATGGGAAGCTTAGGATACCTTGAAGCACCACCCCCTTTTACAGTAGGTGAATACAGCTCTTCGTGGTTTTTTTTACAAGTTTTGACTCGACTTCCTGAGATTCTAATCTGATTCGTTCCTGTTCTAATTCTAGTTGCTTTTCTTTCAGTTTACTTTCTCTCTCCTCTCTCAGAGTTTGAGCTTCTCTTTCCTCCTTCTGAAGCTCCAATTCTTTTTGTTTCATCTCACGCACTTTTTGGCGCTCATTCCTTTCCAAAGCATCTTCAATATATTTGGTTAAAGCATCACCTTCAAGTCCAAGTGTCTGTGCCTGTTTCACAAGGCGATTAAATGTTTCATCATCCATATTCACTTTTCACAATAGAAAAATTATGAAATATAGGTATATTCTTTCACAAATACAATGTAAGAGGAGAAGAAAAATATAGAAAAAAAAACACAAGCCGAAGGTATGGAAACAGACAAAACGAACAGAGATACATACAAACAAGCTATAGGGTGTGGCTCATACTAATGACATACAGAAAGTCTACAGAATGACAGACAAGTCAGATACGATGAGCAGTAAGATATCAATTAGACAGGAAAAAAAAAAATTTTCACAGAAAGGGAAAGATCCTAAAGCCCTCGGTACCCCAGAAACTTACTATGTACAATGGGGCACCCCCACAAAACCGGAGGTGGGAAAAACAAAAACAAAAAAATGCAACTTGATCAAAATTATTTTTTTCAAAGGAAGTATTTCCAAAGCGAACCCTCTGAAACAGGCAAAGTGTTTTATCCCGGAAAAACAAACTTATAATCCTAACCCAGGGGAAAAAAGAAGGGGTCACCACTGTAAAGAAAGTCCCAGATAGACAGAATAAAGAATATGTATTGATGCTTGTATGTGTGCCTGCTATCTGTACTCTCTGTCACTCCAAATCAGACAAACGCGTTCACCCACCGGGAAAGGAAACTAAGGTTGAAAACTTAAGCCACACCCTTTTATTAATAAAAGAAATAACTTTTTTCCTTTCTTGTTATGGCCTGGGTATGGACAGGAGGGGAAAGAAGATCAACGTCACCACCCTGGCGAAGACACCATTTTTTTGTTCCTGCTGCACCTTACTCCAGGCAGCTCTTGAAACAACTCTTGGGCGTTCCTCAACAGACTCAAGGAATTCTTCCCAGTCCGTGGAAGAAATCACGCCCGTAGCCTGACGAAACTTGACAGTCTGTCTGTGCCCATTTCCTGGCACCAATACTCCGTGCTCAGTCCCTGGCACTGGAAGCCTGCACAGTGACAGTCTTTTAATATGTGTTTCTCATCCCTCCTTCAGTGTCCATGGCCATGAACCCTTTCGTCCTTTTCAATCCTCCCCTTCTTCCCCAAAGTCCAACCACAGGCCATGAAAATTATTCCTATTATCCTAAGCAGACAAACACAACGACATAGACACCATACCTTTACATGAAACACTATCCAAGAAAAGACTTCGATTCACTACCCTTGTCAGGAACAGTAAAAACACAATTCCACTTTGTCACCCTCATCAATACCATTTAACAAGAAAGGATTTCCTTTTACTACCCTCGTCATAACTATTTCCTTTACATCCCCTTTCTTGCAATATCAACCACAATGATTTCAGATAAATTTGCAATTATAGTTGACAATTTATAGACACATACATACACTTCTGTAAAATAAATGATTGTCTTATTAACTATACATCATCATCAAACACATCACACAATAGCTATTATCATTTTTCGAGAGAGCATAGATTGTGTGTGTGTGTGTGTGTGTGTGTGTGTGTGTGTGTGTGTGTGTGTGTGTGTGTGTGGTTATTATCCATCAGCAAAATATTCCTCATTCAACTTCTAAGTAAAACTACTGACTGAAGGAACAAATAACATTCATCTTATCTAACTGTTAATTCCAAGTGAATACATCACATTCACGACATAAATACCTCATCCCTTTATAAAACGACTGTAGACTTGGGTTGGCATTCTGCAACATACATATCTAAAGATTGTTTAGTTTTCAATACATGAATTATGTTAAACCTCCTATCCCCCTATCTCCATAAACTTAACCAATACATACCTTTACAAGGCAAAAGACATGACAACTGTGACAACTAAAAGTTCAGCCCGCAACTTCCCCACAACAGGTGAGCGATTTTCGTTCACGCAAACTGCGCACGCACAACCTCGCTACTAGGTGTTTTATTTATTTTCGCCCCAGCTCTAAATTGTCTGGGACAAAACACCTTTTGTTACAACCTCTTGCTGTAGTGCTGGGCTGTGGTGTGTCTTCACAACTGGTCTTGCCCAGTATGTAGTGTAGCCCTGGTTTAAGGTGCAGCCATGGTCCTAGGTCTGCGATAAAGAGAACCTAGTTTGTGGTCAAGTGGCTGAGTGGCTGGCTTGTTGAGTTCACACATTTACCCTCTATCTTTCAGAAGAGGCGTGAGAACTCGGCCAGCAAATGTTTGCTCTATTGTAGAGTTTCTACTTGTGACTATCAATCTCCATTTTTGTTTAGAGGTTGAGTGAAGCTTACAAAAGGGTTGGAGACAGTAATACAATGCTAAACAGTTTTAATCAAATAACTCTTCCATGTTTCTTATGAATTAAATCACATTAATTTGGAATACACTTAGCCCAAGTACACATGTGGTGTAGACTTAAAGTCATACACTACAAAGCATTCAAACAATCACCAGTAGAAAGAAACTCGTGGAGAGCGTGGCAGCAGAGAGTCCTCAGAAGAGAAGCCCCCTTCAAGCAAGTGTTTCGGCCCTTATCTCCTGACACTCTAGGGGGGTTGGGCCACACCCGATTCATGACTCCGGATGTCCCTCTGCTGCCCCCTTTTTTTCCCATCTTGGGACAAGCCATGGCTGGGATTCGAACCCATGACCCTCTGGACATGCTCATTTTCCACTTTATGACTCGCACTCTAACCACTGAGCCACTGGGACACCTGATATTTGTAGGAAATTTAAGCCTTATGAAGTTCACTTTTGTTCCCCCTTGACCAGATCCAGCTTGAACACCTCTCTGCCACTTCTGCCATTGCTTTCAGGGCTCTGTTTTTTCCCTCCATGCAACTGAGAGCTGTTTCATGAGGCTGTATGCAGACGTTCCTACAAACCCCCCTAGCTCCAATTTCTGCAGTGAGGACTTTGACCTGATAGCCTTCTCTCCTCAGGTTGTTTGCCAGATCAGCATACTTTTCAGTCTTGTAGATTTGAGCTGCCTCCATTCTGTCCTCATATGGCACCGTGAGCTCGATCATGATCAGCTGCTTGGTTGACTGAGAGTGGACTACTATGTCTGGTCTCATGCCACTCTTGCTGATGATCTCTGGGTGACTCTTCCATTCTGGGAGGTCTGCAGTGCACTCCCAGTCATCTGCACCGTCCAGCAGACTCTGCCTGCATGTTCCGAGTGGCACTGTTGTTCTTGGCCATGATTTGCCGCCTCCTGCCGTGAAGAATGTTGCGGGTGCTTTTGGAGTCCTGATTTTCCCTTTTGTGGTGTTGGTACTAGCCCAGACTACTTGTACAATCTCTTTGAGCACTTGGTTGTGCCTCCATGTGTACCTTCCTTGAGCCAGGGCTACTTTACATGAGCTTAGGACATGCTCTACTGTTTGTTTTTCATGGCAGAGGGGGGCATGCAGGATCGTCTGTTTTTCCCCACTTCACCAGGTTTGCATTTGAGGGCAGAAGGTCATATGCAGATCTGAGAATGAAGCTGATCCTGAGAGGGGCCGTGTGCCAAATGTCATTCCAAGTGAGACTTCTTTGGAGTGCATTCTCCCACGTTGTCCATTGCCCTTGCTGGCTCTGCTGGACTGCTTTTTGGAGTCTTTTTTGGTCTTCTTCTTTTCTCATCTCCTGAATCATCATGTCTCTTTTGGCTTTTCCTTTGGCCTTTGACCACCATTCAGTTTTGGTCACCCCCAGTCCTTGTCTGTTGGTCTGTGTGTGTCCTGTTATTTCTCTGATCTTGAGACTTTCTTTTGCAGAATCCATCGCCTCTTGAACTTTCCATTTTCTGCCTGTCTTCAGCTGGGGCTTGACTGCTTCTACCACCTTGTCTCCTGAGTCCTCCAGCATGCTTTGAAGTCTGATCTTTCCTGTTTTGTATTCTTCCAGGATGGATTTCAGTGGTAGTTTCAGCTTTGCTTGGCAACAGTACAGCGCTATGTCAGTCAGACAGGGTGGGACACCAAGCCATTTCCTTGTGAACTTGTTGATTTGGGCTTCCATTGCCTCCACTATGCTGGTGCAGATGTCGTATATCATCAGAGGCCATAGGAGCTTTGATATCAGCATGAACTGCAGACACCAGACCTTGTATTTGCCAGGGAGCCCACACTGGTCAATGGTCTCCAAGCCTTCTTCCGACATCTGTTTGGTTTCTTTTGCTCTGTGTGTGTCTTTCAGCGTATCATCATACCATCTTCCAAGGCTCTTGACTGGCTCTTCTGTGACTGTTGGAATGGCCTGGTTGGCAACACTGAAGACCACAGATTCGGCCACTTTTCCTTTCCTCAGTGAGAGACTCCGTGATTTCTTCGGCTTGAACTTCATTCTGGATGAGGCAGATATGTCGTCCAGCCTTTCCAGCATATGACGTGTCTCGTCTTCTCTGGATGAAATCACTGTAGTGTCATCTTGAGAGGGGGCATCTTGTATCCATCGCCAAGGTCTGTTTGTCTTGCGTTGCTTGTTGCTGCTTTCAAGATGACTTCCATTGCCAACACGAACAGTATTAGGGAAATTGCACAGCCCATTGCAATGCCCACTTCCAAGTTGATCCAATCTGTTGTGTACTCCTTGGTAGAGAACCGCATTGAGAAGCCATTGAAGTACTTCCTGAGCATGTCGCAGATGTTCTTTGGCACATGGTACATCTCAAGAGCCAACTGTATCATCTCATGGGGCACAGATCCATATCCGTTTGCCAGATCAAGCCACACTACGTCCAGGTCTCTCTTTTCTGTTTTTGCTCTTTGGATTGCGTCCCAGATCATTGTGGCGTGTTCTACACAGCCAGCTACGCCTGGGATGCCACCTTTCTGGACTGACACATCCAAGTACTTGTTTTCCATGAGGTACTTGGTCAGCCTTGCTGCCATGACAGAGAAGAAGATTTTCCCTTCGACGTTCAGTAGTGATATTGGCCTGAACTGGCTGATGTCACTTGAGTTTTGCTCTTTGGGGATGTACACACCGTCTGCCGTCATCCACTGGCCACTGATCTTCTGGTTTCTCCAAGCTGATTGCAGCAGCCTGTGGAGCCACTCCAGCACCTTGGGACATTTCTTGTACAGCTGGTAAGGTATTCCGTTTGGCCCTGGTGATGATTTGGCTCTGGCTTTGTCGACCACCTTCTTGATTTCCGCCAACGTTGGAGGCTTGTCATTGAACTGTTCCTCAGGGTTGGTTGGCCACACCAGACCTTGAATGTCGAGTGGTGCTTTGCTCTGTGAGTCAGAGTATGTTTTCCTCAGATGCTGCTCAAGAACTCCTTTGTCCACACTTAGGGTCCCAGATTTTGGCTGCTCAAACAGTGTTCTGGCAAACTGGAAGGGGTCTCTGGAGAAGCGCTCTTGTGTCTTCTTCTTTTTGCTCTTCCTCTTCCTCACAGATTCCACTTTGCTGAGGGCACTGTGTTTTGCTTTCAGGTCTTTCCAGAGTTTTTCCAAGCCTTGTTTTTCAGCTGGCAGTGCGGTCTTCATTTGCTTCTTGAGGTTTTTCTTTTGGACCCTGATCTTGTCCATGTCTTCTTGGCGTCTGGATTTCTTTGGAGTTCTCTTTGGGTAGTTTTGCTCCATAGGCGTCTCTACATATGGCATACGCAATGTCCCCATATGTGGCTAGTTTGTGTTCCAGGGTGCTTTTCCCTATCAGTGCATCGTCTTTGGACAATTTTTGCATCCAGTTTCTCCCAAACTTCAGTTTCGTTTGCTCGTGGCAGGTTGAGTTTCAGGTGCCTGGCATCGAGGGCCTGTGCAAATTCCTCATCCGAACCAACAGCGTGGATGTCCTTGGCACTGTGGTTTAAATCCTGGCCTTGGTCTTCCGACGTCTTATCTGTGATGCAGTGTGCTGCTGGTCATTCAGATGAGTCTTCACACATCCCATCTTTGTTCTGTGGATCTTCATGCCACGGGTGGTAGCGAAACACTTTCCACAGACACATGGATTTTCCATTTGGTCCATGTTCATAGTCCGTTTGGGATTTGCAGTCGTGATTGGTTGAGCACCGATGGATTCATCATTCTCTCCCCCTTTCGGTGAATCCTGGGAGCATCTTTTCTTTTTGTACTTAGTAGCCACATTTTGAAGGTAAAGTGGGGAGCCAGCCCACAGAGCCCTTGGTTCTGGTCTTTCCCAGTGTCCTCCAGTCTTTCCCGGATGTCCTCCGGCCTATTCCCGGAAGTCAATGGTTTACCCATGCATCAGTAGAAAGAAACTCATGGAGAGCGTGGCAGCAGAGAGTCCTCAGAAGAAAAGCCCCCTCAAGCAAGTGTTTCGGCCCTTATCTCCTGACACTCTAGGGGGGTTGGGCCACACCCGGTTCATGACTCCGGATGCCCCTCTGCTGCCCCCTTTTTTTTTCCCCATCTTGGGACGAGCCATGGCTGGGATTCGAACCCATGACCCTCTGGACAAGCTCATTTTCCACTTAATGATTCACACTCTAACCACTGAGCCACAGGGACACCTGATATTTGTAGGAAATTTAAGCCTTATGAAGTTCACTTCTGTTCCTCCTTGACCAGATCCAGCTTGAACACCTCTCTGCCAGTATTTATAAATCCGCTTAGCAGTTTTTACCTAGTACAGGCATACTGTTTTTCTGATCTAAGTTTATCATTCAGTTATCATCTTAACGGATAGAATTGCATACTGGCAAAAGTCAGGTTGAACACAAAAATGGTGGTTAGATTGTTAACAAAGAATCTTAACCACATGGTAATAGCTTTTGCCGCATGGTGGCAAGCAAATTACTACCACAGAATACTCATTCATCACTTAGATAAATGTCACCAAGCATTAGCACAAAGTGACACTGTCATACCACATGGCATACATATAATCAATGAATAGATTCAAAATGTAAAACATAGTTTCAGCTTACATTTTCTGGGATGAATCAGAACTCAAGACTGAGTCAAAGTTTGGAAGAGATTACCATGCCTCCTCTCCTGGCATCTGTCTTTTTACTTAGTTCTGATCTACAGCTGGTCTTCAGAACAGTGAGTGGGAAAGGCTCAGTGTCCCTACATGCTAAATTGCGTATTCTACATCTTTCCCTGGAGACAGGCTGTCACTCGGGGAAATGAGAGGGAGGAGACTTGTCTATCATTTGGCCCCCTTTGATTGGGGATTGGCCAATCACAAATGAGGGAATATATCCTTGTGCTGCACCGAGATCAAAGACTGATAATTTATGCACACATCTTTAGAACGAATGCTAATGAGCAAAGCGCTCAGCCAAAATGTTTGCATCACCCACCCAGACGTGCGTGACCGTCCGCGAGTGGGTGGGTGAATGTTAAAGGGGGGGTGGGGGGATGGAGAGGGAGGGGGGAGTGATGATAAGGAAGGAGCCTTTGTGTCAAGTGAGAGGGAGGGGGGGGTGGAGAGAGTGGCTGAGGGGGGGGGGGGATGGAGAGACGAGCAACCTGGTTGGGATGCATAGATAGAACTTACCCCACTGTGTTATGTCACCACGTTTGGGAGTGAGGGAGGGTTGAGAAAGGAAGGAAGGTGGAGGTAGGTGAGCAAGAGAGGGGGAGGACTCTGTAGTGCGCCGACTATTAGTCAATCGCTGGCAAAGAAGATATGCAAGAGATAGAGAGGGAAGGGGGGGGGGGGGAAGCAGTGACGCCTACAGGAGTGATGTAAACTTCCTTTGTAACATAGGCGTTAAGCTTGGTGGCCCATGCCGTTCTAAGAGGGGGATGAAGGCCTAGTGCCTTTGAGTCAAGTGAAAGGGGGGGGGGGGGGTTTGAGAGGGGAGAGTTGGCATAGATTTAAACAGATTTGCTGCCATGTGTGTGACACACAGGAGAGAGAAAGGGGGTGGATGGCATCTGTGCTTGTACAATTTGTACAAGAGAGTGGGTGCTTTGGACCGATCGGGTGGACTTGTCAAGTGTTTCGTCACATCTATGCAGGCAGCAGTTGTTACTACCTGACCTCGACTGTAACTCCTGAACACTGACCTTGCTTGTTATTCTACATAGTGTTTTGATATGCTCTTATATCGAAACGCAATATTTCTATAAAACAGTCAAATGTACACTGGTTGGCATTTAGCACGTGACTCAATGATATTGTTTTCAGGATAAAGCAAAGCAGTAACACACGTTTTAAGCTCAGTTGATATTGTCTTGAGAACAAAGATGACTCCTAATTTCTGTTTCAGCCTGACAACAAGTCACTTGCAGAACACCTTCACAGAATGTCCTTCTGCTTCAGGGTAGGCAGAAGCACTGTCATGTGATGCCATTCACTCACTAAGTGACCTGCCTTTCCTCATGGGTCAGAGGCTGGCCAACACTCTTGACTGTAGGTCTTTGATGTTGACCATCACTCACTGATTATCGTTCTTCACCACATGTCTTCAATGTTGACCATCACTCACTGATTATCGTTCTTCACCACATGTCTTCAATGTTGACCATCACTCACTGATTATCGTTCTTCACCACATGTCTTCAATGTTGACCATCACTCACTGATTATCGTTCTTCACCATATGTCTTCAATGTTGACCATCACTCACTGATTATCGTTCTTCACCACATGTCTTCAATGTTGACCATCACTCACTGATTATCGTTCTTCACCACATGTCTTCAATGCTGACCATCACTCACTGATTATCGTTCTTCACCATATGTCTTCAATGTTGACCATCACTCACTGATTATCGTTCTTGACCATATGTCTTTGTTGTTGACCATCACTCACTGATCATCGCTCTTCACCATATGTGTTTGATGTTGACCATCACTCACTGATTAATGCTCTTGGCCATATGCCTTTGATGCTGACCATCACTCACTGATTATCACTCTTCACCATATGTCTTCAATGTTGACCATCACTCACTGATTATCGCTCTTGGCCACATGTCTTCAATGTTGACCATAACTCACTGATTATCGTTCTTCACCATATGTCTTCAGTGTTGACCACCACTCACTGATTATTGCTCTTGACCATATGTGTTTGATGTTGACCATCACTCACTGATCATCGCTCTTCACCATATGTGTTTGATGTTGACCATCACTCACTGATTATCGTTCTTCACCATATGTCTTTCAGCTACCACTGCCTTCTCTCTGTTCTCCACCTATGCTTGAGCTGAATTAATTAACTTTTCTGTTTTGCGTTCAAGCATAAGGTCATCTCCACAATCAGCTTAAGAACACAGAGACTGGCTTACAGGCGTGTCATTATTTTCTGGATCCAGTTCTAAAATAGAGATTAGCCTGTAAAGACACTTCGGATGCGATATTCGTAGCCTGGTCTCGCAAAACCACAAAGACTGAAAGCGCGTGGAAGTCACATGCATGCGTAGATTTTGACTGATATTATTTGGAATAAGACTAATACTTTTCTTTCCCCGGCCTTTAAGGTTATACAATCCTTTTAACGACCAATTTAAGACTTTCTACCAGTACAGTGATTCGTTAAGATTACTTTACGTGCATTGAAGGATACGAGCTGTTTTTGAATGTCCTGACTCTGCACACAGCGTTCACAGGGTGAGATCGTATGCTGATTATCATGAACTGATTTTGATGTTCTGAGCGAGTAAGGACTATCACAAGATAAAGCGATGAGTTGAAGAGCTTGTTTACGAACTTTTGTCAAGGGTTGGGCCGTAATCTGGTCGTGAACCGCTCTATACGCCGGTGTGCTTGGGCCTTAGGCAGCCTACAGCAACCATGTTGCTAGTTATGAGTACCATGGTTATAGTGATAATGAGCAAGTCGACACTGTCGTTTTTAGTGATACATGGTGATGTGTGTGTGTGTGTGTGTGTGTGTGTGTGTGTGTGTGTGTGTGTGTGTGTGTGTGTGCGCGCGCGCGCGCGCGCATGCTTTTTAAATCTGATTTCATCGATAATATTTGTTGTATACATTGTACTATTTGTTAGTCGTGCTGAGTACTATTTTGTTTTCAATACATACGTAAACTCCTTTTATTTTTTCTAAAGTGGCGGCAGACATCCGATAAGCGTGTATGCACCATTGGTGTTAAGCATCCTGTTCATGTCACTGATAGCTAACCTGAGTCCTACGGATTCGGTAAGGAATTGCCTTATCGATATCCATATCAATCGGCAGTAAACGTGGTTTTATTTTCAGTGTTTCAGTGTCTCAGAATGGTGCCACATGTATGGCCCACAATGCAAGAACGCCATGGATGAGACGGGGTGCATCGTTGATGTTCAATTTATCTACGAAATGAATGATCCCACGTCATCAGCTCAGTATGATTACCGACTGCCTACCTTGATTCGTTTGTACGAACCCAATCCATTGGTTTCCATGAAACAAGCTGCATATAAGCCAAGTTCTTTGTGTCCCTCTACGCATTTTGAATGTCCACTGGTGCCGTACCGTTTACCAGTGTTTGTTCGATGTAACGGCGTCTACGACTGTCCTCACAGAGAAGATGAGAGAGACTGTGAGACCTATACATGTCCTGGGTACTTTCGTTGTCGTCAGTCTCAGGTATGTCTACATCCAGATCACGTATGTGACGGTAACAACCATTGCCCCCAGCATGATGATGAATGGTACTGCTCCATGACTTGTCCTGACCAGTGCTCCTGTCAGGGATTGGCTTTTGTGTGTGACTTTGAATTCTTTGTTCAGAATTATCCCGACGTTCGTTATTTAGATGTCTCTGACACTAGAATGACAGCAGACAGTCTGTTCAAAAACAAAATGTTGGTGTATCTTAACCTGACGAACTGTCTGCTGTCTCAACTTCTCCTACCACATCTTCCCAACCTGAAGATGCTCGATGCTAGCCATAACCAACTGGAGGCTGTTTCATTGGAGACTCTTGGGAACGTTGGCAATTTAAATCATTTGATCTTAGCTAACAATCCATTGGCTGTTCTCTTCCCTAACCAGTCATCTGCGTTCAGGACCTTTCCAAGCCTCAGTAACCTGGACCTGCGCTTTGTAGATATGGTGCACGTGGATCTCCACAGACTGAAACCTTTCTCTGGACTCACCAACCTCCGCCTGTCCGGCAGCAGAATGAACAGCAAGCTGGAAGGGGACCTGGTCCATCTTCATCTCAGAAAGCTGGACCTGCGGGGGAGCGATATATCAGACTTTTCTTTCGCCTTGTTGAAGAATCTCAGCAGCCTTCAAGAGTTGTACGCTGACAATTCTAAGCTCTGTTGTATCCAGATCCTGCCTGACAGCTTCAACTTGAAGAACTGCCATGCTCCCTCACCTGTGTTTTCCACATGTGAACACCTTTTGGGAGAACAGATGCAGCGCACTTTGTTTTATCTTCTCATACCCGTCATCTTGCTCGGAAATGGTTTTGTCATAGCCCTAATTTTTCGAGAAGGCAAAGAAATGGAAGCCATTGAGGTATTTGTTTCTCACCTATGCTTGTCTAAACTTGCACTGGCGCTGTACCTCGGTGTAATATCCGTGGCTGACCATCTGTACCGCGGTTCTTACCTGTGGGTGGACACGGCATGGAGATCAGGTATCATCTGCAAGATGTCAGCATTCCTCTTCCTCCTCTCCTGCCAGGTAAATGCCATTATGTGATTGAAAACATTCGATACATACTGTACATTTTTTATAAATAGGACTGACTGCTCTCAATGAACCAAAAAACCTCATTAAGATATATCAAGCTGTTTATGCTGACTTTACACACATCAGATCGATTCGCCAACCACTCACAGTAGATGATGGAAAGCAGATATAAGCGAGATTGGTCTATGGATAATGTTTTTTTTTCTTAATGAGGGCAATTCTAGAAACGTCAACAAAACAATATGGAAATGATTATGGCTGGGTAATGGGTGTCTTGCCCCCATCCAATGCACAAGGAGCAGACCAGCTCGTGACAAGTTCAGCTACAGTGTGTGCAGGCAAAGTCTCCCAGCCTGGGCCTATGTGGTTGATGTAGCCTTGGTGTTCAGTTCAGCTACAGTGTGTGCTGGCGAAATCTCCCCAGCCTGGGCCTATGTGGCTGATGTAGCCTTGGTGTTGAGTTCAGCTACAGTGTGTGCTGGCGAAATCTCCCCAGCCTGGGCCTATGTGGCTGATGTAGCCTTGGTGTTCAGTTCAGCTACAGTGTGTGCTGGCGAAATCTCCCCAGCCTGGGCCTATGTGTCAGGAGGACGTAGTGCCTTTGTGCCTTTTGTATAAGCCATGTATGACAGGGGCAGCAGGAACACTCATACAGCACACTGGCCGGCAAAACTTGGCAAGAGATTAGGGGTTTGGTTTTAATAGAGGTGTGGAGGGTCGGGATGGAAACGGAAGGGGAGGGGGGGGGGGGCAGTTGACTGCTGGTGGTAGCTGAAGCAAAACAAACAAAATCAAAAGTAAACCGCCTTGGCTTAAGACTATGTCAGGCCAATTGACATAGGCTAGAACACCAAGGCTACAGCAAAATGTTGTTATGCTGTGTCAGACCAATTGACATAGGCTAGAACACCAAGGCTACATCAAAATGTTGTTATGCTGTGTCAGACCAATTGACATAGGCTAGAACACCAAGGCTACATCAAAATGTTGTTATGCTCTGCATAGTTATGCGGGGATTGTCTTCAGTTGTGACAAGCTCCTAGCATAACATTATCAGCCTCCAAAATCCCCCGAAGTCGGAGTGTGGCTGCGCACTGGCGGGGTAATCAAAAACGGTCACACACGTAATGTTCCCATCCCTAGCTGATGCATTTATACCATAGTGTTCAAGTACTTTGGCTGTTCGGATGATCCCTGGAGTCCTTTAGCCAGGGTACGACAACAACAGCAACAACAAAGGTAAAGTTACTGGGCCGCTAAACGAATGAAAAAAATCACTCGCATATTGTCAGTTTCACGTCTCAGCAGCTGGATCAAAAAACAAATCAATGAAAAAAAGTGACAACATGGAACGATGCATAGCGAATATTGTTCTTCTGGCGGGACACACAAAATGGAAAATCTTCAAACATAAACAATCACTTAGCTGATTTAAAAGAAGAATTGTTTGTTCCAACTGACAAAGACCAACACATAAAGACGCGTTGCGTCTGTTCTGTGGCTTTTTTCTTTTGTTTGACGGTCCGATAACTTTAATTTCGCTGTTTAAGGAATTGAATTCGATGATCAATACCTTTAAGTGGTATTCACTCCTTTCGGGTTGGGTTTGCAAACCGCCAGTTTAATGCCACTGTCTTCTGGGTCGCGTACAATAAAAATGCTGAGGAGACAGCTTGCCGTTCCAGTGTCTGGATTCTGTAAAAGAGGTGTGGCAGATCACTGTTTTGATATCTTTGCTCATTTGGGTTCTCGGCATTTGCGGTTTTTTCATGTAGACTGAGTCTTCAGTTCTACAGGCTTTCAGTGGAAACTGAACCCAAGTCAACAACACTGTCTGTCTGTACTCTGAGTGGAACAAGAACGCAGTGGCCATGGCACTCAAGTGCCACTGTAAAGACACAAGTCGCTCATCAATTTCAAATGATGAGGTTATATATCATTCTATAACTCTCTCTCTCTCTCTCTCTCTCTCTCTCTCTCTCTCTCTCTCTCTCTCTCTCTGAAGTTTTGCGTGAGTGGAGCAAACGGACGCAAGTCAGTCATCGGCGCACAAAAAGAGAGGAGAGAGAGAGAGAGAGAGAGAGAGAGAGAGAGAGAGAGAGAGAGAGAGAGAGAGAGAGAGAGAGAGAGACGTTTACACTTAGCAATTCGGACATAGAGCTGAGCGATAGAATTTATGTTTTCCTCAGAAAAGTGGATAACGGTATCTACATACGAATGAAACATTACTAATTTGTAATGAATCTGAAATAAGAGTGTACAGAAATAAGTGTTCAACCAGTCTGCATTGGCAGTGATGGACAAGTACTTTAGAACGCAGGTCTTCTGCTGACCGTAACAGGATTAATATGCCGAGCTGTCCTTGAAAGAGTTTCCAGATATGAACAGGCTTGGTCAAGCCAGACCAACATCACGGACTGAAAATGCAGGTCCTGATGATATAGTTAAAAATTCAACTGGGCACAATAACAGACGAAACAATTTCATTACCGAGATCTAAAAAATGATCGTCTGAGACTTTGGAGAACAAAATGGTAACGAACGGAATGGGCATCGTTTTCATACATGGTTCAATTTTCTACGGTAATCTTTTTAGTGTTAACGTCAAAACTGGTCGCACTGCCTTCGGATTTTAAAAGTGTTTTTACAGGAGACTGAAATAACTGCGCAGTCTGTTAACATGCCTTCGACATCTGTAGTAGGAAGAACTTCTAGGAAGAGCTTGATAGCTGAAAGTCTTCAGAGAACGGTATCCCCGCCCCCCGTCCCCCCCCCCCCCCCCCCCCCCCCCCCATCAGATATTTGTTTTGGCCCTGAACTCCTTACACTCTAAGGGGGCCGAGCCACACTCACGACATGACATTTAGATGCCCTTTAGAGATCAATTTTTGGACTTTGTGTGTGTGTGTGTGTGTGTGTGTGTGTGTGTGTGTGTGTGTGTGTGTGTGTGTGTGTGTGTGTGTGTTGTAAATCGTTTAACTCTCTTTGAATTGTCAACACGTTTAATAAACAAATAAGTTTAAAACACTTTTTTTTATGGAAATGTGTATTGAAGCAGAAAATAAATCACTACGTGGGAAGGCAATCAACGTTGATTGGGGCCCTTACAATTTGCACAATAATCATAACATAAATCTCACGTAACACACGCAACTAAATTTCAGATGATATACGTGGGCAGAATCAGGAATATATTTCTCCAAAAAGGAAACTGAAAGAAACAATTATTTTGCCCACATCAAATATAGTATTATGCTCATCTGGAAAAGAGGAGTTTTGGAACAAACAGGCTGATATCAATCGGGTTATGCTATGTGATTTTACTGATAAAGGTGTACAAAAGATGGATTAACGTTAATGCATGTCGAATTCAGGATTTTCACCAACTCAGTAAGCATTGTCATTAGTTTAACTGTCAGTTGTAACGACGACCGCACACAGCAAATTTGGGATCACTTTGATTTTACACAACTTTGATTCAACGACTTCCGGTTAACATGAGTTGAAATTTTTCTTAAAACACCGCATAACTCACATTGTCAGTGTAAAGGTTTACACATCACACATTGACATTGTTTTAGTTTATATTACCAGAATTAACATAAAATCTGTAACATGGAAAATAGGATGGAAATGCTTTTCCCCCTCTGTTACCGAGCAGGTAAGCGTCTTTGTGACTGTCAGCATGACCTTAGAGAGGTGCGAGCTTCTCGTCTGGTCAAAGACGGTGCCAACTCCGCGGAGACAAAAGACGATTTTACCTGTCTGCCTGCTGGCGTGGCTGGCCGGTGTCTGTCTCTCCATCACTCCCATGACGTCATCAGGCAAAGCGTTCAGTCAGACCAGTCTCTGTGTTTCACTGCCTGTGCCAGCTGATCGACCAGGGGGACATCACTACGCCTTCAGTATCCTGGTGGTTCTGAACAGCACGTTGATGTCACTGACTATGGTGGGTCAAATCTACATCTACACCGTTATCCGCAGCAGTACTTTGGCTTTCCTGACCTGTGACGACAAGGCTCGTGACCTCATTGCAGCCCGTCGCGTCATCTCTCCAGCTGTCACAGATTCCTGTTGCTGGTATCTCGTGACGCTATGGGCCATGATGATGTCACTAGAGGTATGGGTTGCTGGTGACGTATCAGTTTTCTTTATTTTCTTCAGTGCAGGTGGGACGCCGTATCTCTATTTATTAAACGGTGTGTTGGAACGTCGCAGACAAATACAGAGACAACGAATTTTGAAACGACTGGGACTTTCGTTCAAAACAGCAGAAAAGCAACCGTGAACAAACCATCATTTGTATGTCCTTTTTCATATATTCAAATTGAAGCATTTTCTGTCTGAAAGAAAGACTCTCTCTCCTCTCTCCTCTCTCTCTTCTCTCTCCTCTCTCTCTCTCTCTCTCTCTCTCTCTCTCTCTCTCTGTCTTTGTCCTTGTCTGTTTCTCTGTCTGTCTGTCTGCCTTTCAGTCAGTCAGTCAGTCAGTCTGTCTGTCTGTCTGTCTGTCATGTATTCAGTGTGTGTGTGTGTGTGTGTGTGTGTGTGTGTGTGTGTGTGTGTGTGTGTGTGTGCGTGCGTGCGTTGTGTGTGTGTGTGTGTGTGTGTGTGTGTGTGTGTGTGTGTGTGTGTGTGCGTGCGTGCGTTGTGTGTGTGTGTGTGTGTGTGTGTGTGTGTGTGTTGTGTCTGTGTGTGTGTGTGTGTCTGTGTGTGTGTGTGTGTGTGTGTTAGAGAGAGAGAGAGAGAGAGAGAGATTAATTGATTGATTGATTGATCTTTAATACGCAAGGATGAAAATTTTAGGCCAAAGCCAAGTCTTACGATCTATCCTTGCCATGCATACATAAATTCAACACATATTATTCATACTGACGATTCAAGGTAACAACACTATAATCTAATTGTACAATGATAAGCAGCCTATTCATAAACATAATAATAACATAGTTAATAGTCAAACAGAAGGAAACAAACAAACCAGCAAACAAACATGGGGAAGGAGAAGAGGGATGGTAGACAGAGTGGGAGTGGGGATGAGCGATTTAACGGAATAGGTTATATGTCTAGATAGTGTATTCAAAGTATGGTTTACAGAAGACTGCAAATGGACGTTAATGATTTAAATCGAATAATCAAATTATTGAGACATAAAATTTTGATGTAAATGTTTCTTGAAAAGTTTTAACGTATTCGTATTTTGTAGACTAGGTGGA
>CM065717.1:100543045-100545545 GCA_033310375.1 Conus canariensis
TTTTTTCTTCTTTTTTTCTTTCTTTATTTCTGTTCTTCTTTTATTTCATTTATTTGTTTTCCTTTATCTAGTCCCTTCTTTTGTTCGTTCTCGGTCTTCTTGTTCGTTCTTCGGTCTTCTTGTTCGTTCTTCGGTCTTCTTGTTCGTTCTTCGGTCTTCTTGTTCTTTCTTCGGTCTTCTTGTTCTTTCTTCGGTCTTCTTGTTCTTTCTTCCTGAAAATCGGAGTGCATGTGGATGAGAATGCCCAACAAAATACCACAGAAAAAAAATCTTTTCGTACAAAAATCATTCACGAAAAGCATTTTCTCCATGGGAACGGGAACATTCCATTTCGCCTTTTGTCGTATCTTTCAATCGTTCTCCTGAGTTCTGTCCCTTTCTTTCCGTGACTAACCCTAGAGAAAGTGAAACGCGAAAGGGGAAACAAAATCTACCAGCTGGACCCGAAAAGCAAAATGAAATCTTTCACGTGGTCAGTTCTTTTTTTTCTTTTTCTTTTTTTTAAAAATTGAAATCGGTATAATGAAAATAATGTCAGTTTGAAGTTAAACAACAAAACGTTTTCCCATTTCAATGAAAACCTTTTCTTGAAGTTTTTGCTGTTTTCAGGATATTGTCCAATATGGCGACGGAAAAGTGTATGAAAGCGACAGTTAAAAAAAACAAACAAACAAACAAACAAAAAAACCCAAAAAAAAACAAAAAAACGTCCTTTGCTTCAAGGCTAAAGTCAGTCAGGGGTGTACGAATTGTAGAATTGTTTAATTAGGAAGTTGGAGACGATATCAGTCTCTGGGAATTTGCGTTCTACAAAATGTAGGTTCTAGTCTCACGGGCCGTCTGCGGTATAATTCTCACCAGCTGTCATCTCCATCTCTCAGACTGTTGTGATAATTATCGCTAGCTGTTATCGCCATCTCCCAGACTGTTGTGATAATTATCGTCATCTGTTATATCCATCTCTCAAACTGTGGTGATAATTATCGCCAGCCGTTATCGCCATCTTTCAGAGTGTTGTGATAATTATCACCAGCTGTCATCGCCATCTTTTACACTGTTTTGAGAATTATCACCAGCTCTTATCGCCATCGCTCAGACTGTTGTGAAAATAATCACCAGTTGTCATTTACATCTCTGAGGCTGTTATGATAATTATCACCAGCTGTTATCTCCATCTCTCAGACTATCATGATAATTATCGCCGTCTGTTATATCCATTCCTGAGACTGTTGTGATAATCATCGCTGTCAATTCCGTTTCTCAGACTGTTGTAATAATTATTCCCTGCCTCATTTCCTTTCATACCAATGAAACCGAGGCTACCTGTATGTGTTACTGTTCGTCCGTGTGTTTGTTTGACTTTATTCAAGATGAAAAGGCGGTGCCAGTCTTAACTTAATATTAATTTGTGTCTGAGCATTTCTCCAGTTTTGCTGTGTAGATGTGTCAGGCACAGGGTATATTGGCAAGCTGGCAACATCCCTTATCGGGGATGTCTCCTTGTTTGTTCTGTGTGCTCTGTGCTGTCATTTCTGCTGGGCGACTAAGTGTCGTGACCAGCTTCTTCTTCTTCTTCTTCTGCATACGCAGGCTGATACTCCTGCGGACACTCCCTGTGCAGACAGACAAGGATTAATCCCATCTACCCAACAAAGGGAGTGGAGTATTGTGTGTATGACCGTTTTTTTTTTATCCTGCCATTAAGGCAGTCATACTCCAACTTCGGGAAGGTGCATGCTATGTGTAACGTGTCATCCATACCAACGGCCAAACTGGCCTTCTCTTCCGAAAGTTGGTGATGGGATTTTACGTGTATGCAAGATGTTATGTGTGCGTTCACACACGGAACTTCGGTTTATAGTCTCATTCGAATGACTGTATGGGAAATGGAGTCAGAACCAATGTTAACTCCGAGGAAAAAATCCCCCTGTACCGAAACGGCCCGGCGGAGAATCGAACCCGCAACCCCAAGATTACGAGTCTGGCGCTCTACCGCTGAGCTATTCCGGCCCCCTGTCGTGACCAGCATTCGTTTGGAGTTATGGGCGTGTATTTATTTCATCATGGGATTGAGAGCGACACCCCTTGTTTGTGATTTACTGTTTTCTGTTCCCTGCGTCATTAAACATTAAGATTTCTTTTCATAGCCAACTGTCATACCATCTTGCGGACTGTGGTGATAATTTTCATCACGTCAACTCCATTTTACTGTCAGTTGTAATGATTCTCTTGGGCTTGCAGCTCCGTCTCACAGTAGGCCTATATGATGATAACAAGATGTCAGCTCCATGCTATGGTCTATCGTGACAGTTCTCATGACCCGTCGATTTCATTATCAGTTTGTGGTGATAATGATCAACAGCCGTAAACTCCTCTCACAATTTCTGTTATGACTCAGCTCTCTCTCTCTCTCCTCTCTCTCTCTCTCTCTCTCTCTCTCTCTCTCTCTCTCTCTCTCTCTCTCTCTCTCTCTCTCTCTCTCTCTCTCTCTCTGCCTTCT
>CM065717.1:100555545-100558045 GCA_033310375.1 Conus canariensis
TCACCACCAAGCAGTTCTGAGGCATTCTCACCACCAAGCAGTTCTGGGCATTCTCACCACCAAGCAGTTCTGAGGCATTCTCACCACCAAGCAGTTCTGAGGCATTCTCACCACCAAGCAGTTCTGCGGCATTCTCACCACCAAGCAGTTCTGAGGCATTCTCACCACCAAGCAGTTCTGCGGCATTCTCACCACCAAGCAGTTCTGAGGCATTCTCACCACCAAGCAGTTCTGAGGCATTCTCACCACCAAGCAGTTCTGAGGCATTCTCACCACCAAGCAGTTCTGAGGCATTCTCACCACCAAGCAGTTCTGGGCATTCTCACCACCAAGCAGTTCTGAGGCATTCTCCCCACCAAGCAGTTCTGGGCATTCTCACCACCAAGCAGTTCTGAGGCATTCTCACCACCAAGCAGTTCTGAGGCATTCTCACCACCAAGCAGTTCTGCGGCATTCTCACCACCAAGCAGTTCTGAGGCATTCTCACCACCAAGCAGTTCTGAGGCATTCTCACCACCAAGCAGTTCTGAGGCATTCTCACCACCAAGCAGTTCTGCGGCATTCTCACCACCAAGCAGTTCTGCGGCATTCTCACACCAAGCAGTTCTGCGGCATTCTCACCACCAAGCAGTTCTGCGGCATTCTCACCACCAAGCAGTTCTGAGGCATTCTCACCACCAAGCAGTTCTGCGGCATTCTCACCACCAAGCAGTTCTGAGGCATTCTCACCACCAAGCAGTTCTGAGGCATTCTCACCACCAAGCAGTTCTGAGGCATTCTCACCACCAAGCAGTTCTGCGGCATTCTCACCACCAAGCAGTTCTGAGGCATTCTCACCCCAAGCAGTTCTGCGGCATTCTCACCACCAAGCAGTTCTGAGGCATTCTCACCACCAAGCAGTTCTGAGGAATTCTCACCACCAAGCAGTTCTGCGGCATTCTCACCACCAAGCAGTTCTGCGCATTCTCCCACCAAGCAGTTCTGCGGCATTCTCACCACCAAGCAGTTCTGAGGCATTCTCACCACCAAGCAGTTCTGAGGCATTCTCACCACCAAGCAGTTCTGCGGCATTCTCACCACCAAGCAGTTCTGAGGCATTCTCACCACCAAGCAGTTCTGAGGCATTCTCACCACCAAGCAGTTCTGAGGCATTCTCACCACCAAGCAGTTCTGAGCATTCTCACCACCAAGCAGTTCTGAGGCATTCTCACCACCAAGCAGTTCTGAGGCATTCTCACCACCAAGCAGTTCTGAGGCATTCTCACCACCAAGCAGTTCTGCGGCATTCTCACCACCAAGCAGTTTGCGGCATTCTCACCACCAAGCAGTTCTGAGGCATTCTCACCACCAAGCAGTTCTGCGGCATTCTCACCACCAAGCAGTTCTGCGGCATTCTCACCACCAAGCAGTTCTGCGGCATCTCACCACCAAGCAGTTCTGAGGCATTCTCACCACCAGCAGTCTGCGCATTCTCACCACAAGCAGTTCTGCGGCATCTCACCACAAGCAGAAACCAAGAAAAAATCCAACAGGAGGCGAAAACAGTGAGTGAAGACAGGGGAGAAACACAATGACAGGAAAATACTGTCAGGAGGCAAGGTGCTGAGTGAAGAACAGGGAGAAACACAATGACAGGAAAATACTGTCAGGAGGCAAGGTGCGTCAGAAAACTATATGTTCTTCCCCTACAAGGGAGTGGTCGTCTTTACCGGTCTTTGGGCCATGGTGGTTTGGATTCTGTCACTGGTCCCATCACCGTGACAATGGGGGGCATTTAATATAATTATTACAAATGTCACAAGTCTGGTCACCATGACAGTGAGGCATGTGTGTGTGTGTGTGTGTGTGTGTGTGTGTGTGTGTGTGTGTGTGTGTGTGTGTGTGTGTGTGTGTGTGTGCGCGCGCGCGCGCGTGTGTGTGTATTGTGTGTGTGTGTGTGTGTGTGTGTGTGTGTGTGTGTGTGTGTGTGTATGTGTGTGGTGTGTGTGGAGAGAGAGAGAGAGAGAGAGAGAGAATGTGTGTGTGTGTGTGTGTGTGTGAGAGAGAGAGAGAGAGAGAGAGAGAGAGAGAGAGAGAGAGAGAGAGAGAGAGAGAGAAGAGAGAACGAAATAACAATGCTTTATTGACAATAGTTAAACAACCCTTATGCCAAGGGAGTGCATGCACAATTTCCACTTAGTGTTGCCAAACTCTGCCAACAATAGAAATGCGAGTCAAAAAAGAAGCGTACACACAGAAAACAGTTGAATAGTACTAAACTAGAACACCAAGAAAAAGACCATTCATCAAACAATATCTCATCACAATAAATAACTTATTCCATAATCATGATCTACAAACACAGCCTACATATTACGTTTTTTCTCTCTAAATCGAAAAGATTCCGCCACAAAACTTAGTAAATGAGTTTACAATGTCTACATTTTCAGAGGACAAAATACCAAAGAGGATTTGAGTTTGACCGAAAAAGGACTTAAAGGCAGAACAACCATTTCTAAAT
>CM065717.1:100565545-100570545 GCA_033310375.1 Conus canariensis
AGTGGTGAGTCATGGGGACCAGGTGACCTGATGGGCACAGTGGTGAGTCATGGGGACCAGGTGACCTGATGGGTCAGTGGTGAGTCATGGGACCAGGTGACCTGATGGGCACAGTGGTGAGTCATGGGGACCAGCTGACCTGATGGGCACAGTGGTGAGTCATGGGGACCAGGTGACCTGATGGGCACAGTGGTGAGTCATGGGGACCAGGTGACCTGATGGGTCAGTGGTGAGTCATGGGGACCAGGTGACCTGATGGCACAGTGGTGAGTCATGGGGACCAGGTGACCTGATGGGCACAGTGGTGAGTCATGGGGACCAGGTGACCTGATGGGTCAGTGGTGAGTCATGGGGACCAGGTGACCTGATGGGCACAGTGGTGAGTCATGGGGACCAGGTGACCTGATGGGCACAGTGGTGAGTCATGGGGACCAGGTGACCTGATGGGCACAGTGGTGAGTCATGGGGACCAGGTGACCTGATGGGCACAGTGGTGAGTCATGGGGACCAGGTGACCTGATGGGTCAGTGGTGAGTCATGGGGACCAGGTGACCTGATGGGCACAGTGGTGAGTCATGGGGACCAGGTGACCTGATGGGCACAGTGGTGAGTCATGGGGACCAGGTGACCTGATGGGCACAGTGGTGAGTCATGGGGACCAGGTGACCTGATGGGTCAGTGGTGAGTCATGGGGACCAGGTGACCTGATGGGTCAGTGGTGAGTCATGGGGACCAGGTGACCTGATGTCATTGTTGGGAAGGTGGACGACCAGGGGAGGATTGTGTTGTGGTCAATAAACAAACTGTTGTTCGGGATGGTGTCACAATGACGTAAGCTTACCGGTTCCTTCGGTTTCGTTTCCACTGTCAGTTTCAGTTTCCTGCCCACTTTGTTTTAGCTGTGTAAAGTACCACCACCATCACTTCCACCACACCACCACCACCACCCACCACCATCACACCATCACCTTCACCACCATCACTACCATCATTAACACCACCACCACCACCACCGCCATCACCTCCACCATCACCACTACCACCGGCCATTACCTCCACAACCACCACCACCACCACTACCACCACCACCATCACCTTCACCACCACCACCACCACTACCATCATTAACACCACCACCACCACCACCACCATCACCTCCACCATCACCACTACCACCGGCCATTACCTCTACAACCACCACCACCACTACTACCACCACCACCACCATCACACCATCACCTCCACCATCATCACCACGCCTATCACCGCCATTACCACTACAACCACCACCACTACACCCCCACTACCACGGCCAGCATTACTATCACCCATCATCTCCACCATCACCACCACCACTACCTCTACAACCACCACCACCACTACCATCATCACCACCACCCCTACCACCACCATTACCTCTATAACCACCACCACCACACCCCCACTACCACGGCCACCATTACTATCACCCATCATCTCCACCATCACCACCACCACTACCTCTACAACCACCACCACCACTACCATCATCACCACCACCCCTACCACCACCATTACCTCTATAGCTATAACCACCACCACCACACCCCCACTACCACGGCCACCATTACTATCACCCATCATCTCCACCGTCATATTCACTAAACGATGACACATCTCACAGTTCGTCCATGTGTGTGTGTGTGTGTGTGTGTGCGTGTGTGTGTGTGTGTGTGTGTGTGGTGTGTGTGTGCGTGTGTGTGTGCGTGTGTGTGTGTGTGTGTGTGTGCCTGTGTGTGTGTGTGCGTGCGCGCGTGTGTGTGTGTGTGTGCGTGTGTGTGTGTGTGTGTGTGTGTGTGTGTGGGGGGGGGGGGGGGGTGACGTACAATGTGGCTGGTGCGTTACCCTTGAATGAACACAGGTCAGTCTGCACCTGTAAGTTGAAAATGAGAGCAAGAACCATCCCAAATTCGGTCAGGACTCAAGTGGATGGCAGTACCTGTGTTTGAAGAGAGATCCGTGACAACGCGATGAACATGTCCTCAGGTGACTGTGTTTCCCCCATTGTTTCAGAACTATAGCCTGTCTCTTCATGGCACTGCCGCACTCCCAAATTCTTCACATACTTCTGGGTTGATAATACGTCATTCTGTGCTAAGGGCTTGATAGCAAATATAGGTCCTTTCCAGGCATGTTTTAGTGTGTGCGCGCACGCGCGCGCGTGTTGTATACAGTGTGTGTGTGTGTGTGTGTGTGTGTGTGTGTGTGTGTTGTGTGTGTGTGTGTGTGTGTGTCCTTCAGTTTTACGTCTGCTCAGTCAACGTGAAACTAGAGAACAAAATGACCAGCCGCCGTGGCGAAGTGGTCAACGTCAGGGACTCCCGGCTGGAAGTCCGTGGGATCGATTCACCATTTACTCGTGGTATTCGTCTGTCTCATCCAGTCGAGTGTGCTATGGACTCCATTGGCAAGACAGACCCACACAGTGTGCTATGGACTCCATTGGCAAGACAGAACCACACAGTGTGCTATGGACTCCATTGGCAAGACAGAACCACACAGTGTGCTATGGACTCCATTGGCAAGACAGACCCACACAGTGTGCTATGGACTCCATTGGCAAGACAGACCCGCATTGTGTGCTATGGACTCCATTGGCAAGACAGAACCACACAGTGTGCTATGGACTCCATTGGCAAGACAGACCCACACAGTGTGCTATGGACTCCATTGGCAAGACAGAACCACACAGTGTGCTATGGACTCCATTGGCAAGACAGACCCACACAGTGTGCTATGGACTCCATTGGCAAGACAGAACCACACAGTGTGCTATGGACTCCATTGGCAAGACAGACCCACACAGTGTGCTATGGACTCCATTGGCAAGACAGACCCACACAGTGTGCTATGGACTCCATTGGCAAGACAGACCCACACAGTGTGCTATGGACTCCATTGGCAAGACAGACCCACACAGTGTGCTATGGACTCCATTGGCAAGACAGAACCACACAGTGTGCTATGGACTCCATTGCGAAGATAGGAACCACACAGTGTGCTATGGACTCCATTCAAAGACTGGAACCACACAGTCGAGTTTCACCCTCTGAATGGATGCATCTTTGCGAGTACTGCTCTGAGAGTACTGGTGACGTTTCCTTTCCAACACTGCAGGTGTCTGTATCTCTCGGGCCTGGCTGACGCGGGTAAAATGTTATGAAAGTATGCATAGAGCACAGACCTGTCATGCATCTCAGAGCAGAACGAAAATCTGAGGCATCAGCCTCATCGTCCTCGATTAGCATTGAAAGAAAAAGTCACAGAGTCTGTGGCCATCGATGTCCAGCTCATGGGGACGTCAGTTTCGATTTCATCTCCACGTTTATGTCCTGGGTGAGGTTCTGCCGGGTTTTTTTTTTTTAGAAAATCCACGGGAACTGTCGATTGATGGACATGGTGGCGCCCTCCGGGAGGAGAGCCCATTGACTTAAGCCACACACGGTGTGTGTGTGTGTGTGTGTGTGTGTGTGTGTGTGTGTGTGTGTGTGTGTGCGTGCGTGCGTACGTGTGTGTGTGTGTGTGTGTGTGTGTGTGTGTGTGTGTGTGTGCGTGTGTGTGTGTGCGTGCGTGTGTGTGTGTACGTGCGCGTGTGTGTGTGTGTGTGTGTGCGCGCTCGCGCGTGTGTGTGTGCGCGCGTGTGTGCGTGCGTGTCATGGGTGCGTGTGTGTGTTTTGTGTGTGTGTGTCTGTCTGTCTGTCTGTGCGTGTGTGCATGTATGTGTGTATGTGCGCGCGTGTGTGTGCGTGTGTGCGTGCGTGCGTGTATGTATGTGTGCGTGTGTGTGTGCGTGCGTGCGTGCGTGTGCGCGCATCCTGTGTACATTTGGGGGGAGGGGGGAGGATTCGCTGGCAACAAACGCAGCTTCTATGTCGTATCAGCTGACACCGGACAGAACCTGTGACAGCCGATGTCATCTGGAAGCTTGCGTGACTGTAATCTTGATCACTGTAGTGGGAAACCCATTTTCCTAAAAGACTCCCACATCCTGTTTGTTTGACACCAGACTTACTATCAGCATCATTGTATCACACTCAGGGTGTTCAGTGAATTGCCGAACATTTCGGGAGAATACCTCTAGAAGAGTTTCCAGAAAATGAACACAGGCGTGTGTGTTCTTTCGTTTGGTGCTGGGTGTGTGGTGTGTGGGGGGGGGGGGGGGGGGAGGAATGGTGCAGCGGCGCTTAAGGTCTCGTCCACGCTCTGTGGCGCCTCTTGCACGGAGTTTGGTGCTGTGATGTATTCATGGCTACGGGCAGTGGTCATCTTCAGCGAAGTATGTATGGGTATCAGGACTTTTCACAGCTATCATTCATCCTGCACTCTTTTGATATATGGTCTTATAAAAGGTGGTACTGTCCCAAAATGTGGTGTACCAGACACACAGAGCGAAACAGAAACTTGCGAGTGACAGAGAAAGCCAGACCTGAAGAGAAAGGAGCCATGGGACATGGGTAAGGGGTGGCTTCGTTGTCACACAGAGGCCTGTATGGTAAATCCGTACACGCAAACACACACACAAACACGCATGCATACATGCACGTGCACATAGACACAGGGACACACACACACACACACACACACACACACACACATACACATACGCACCCACACATATACATACGCACGCGTGCACACTTATCCACACACACACACGTACACAAACACACACACATGCATTCAAACAACTACAGCCGTCTTTTGTCTATCCGCCTCTCTGTCCGTCCGTCTATCTGTCTGACTGTCTGTCTTTTCTATCTCCTCCGCTCCCCTTCACCATTCTCACTTTCATTCCACTTACCTCGTCAAAAAAAAAAAAAAAAAAAAACCCTTCCGTGAGGGTTTTCTTTTTTCCCCAAGAAAGGGCGTGACAATTTCCCGTGCATGACCGGATTTCCTCTGGCATATTTTGCACCTTCTTTCCTTGGCATTGATGAAGAAGCCTGATGATTCATTTCCTG
>CM065717.1:100573045-100583045 GCA_033310375.1 Conus canariensis
CGCAGGTCTATACCCCCCCCCCCCCTCCCCCTTACCTGATCACTATTCGGAAAATGCCCTTTGTGATCGGCAAGACTATGATAATAAACTTTAAAAAGATTTACTGTTCCGCCGAACGAAAGAGACAAATGACAAGACAAAACGGAACGCGTTTCGACCTCTTTGGTCTTCTTCAGGCCTGAGAAACAACATTCAAATCAATGAACGCAAAGAACGAACACTCACTTGGGTAGTGTTAGAGGGCCATTTTGACCCCTGGGTGAGGAGTGAGAGTGTGGAATGGTGAGCAGTTCAGATGATATCAGGTCAGGTTATTAGGTCAGCTCATTAAGTCACGGTGAAGTGGTTTGAAATGGGCGGGGAGTGTATTGGTTGATCATGTTGTGCTTGTCATACACTGCCAGACATTTTTAAAATGGTAAACTTAAAAATCTTCTTTTTAATCCACACAAAAAAGAAACCAAGCTCAGACCATAGGTAAAGAAACCAAACTCAGACCATATGTAAAGAAACCAAGCTCAGACCATATGTAAAGAAACCAAGCTCAGACCATATGTAAAGAAACCAAGCTCAGACCATATGTAAAGAAGAGAGAAACCAAGCTCAGACCATATGTAAAGAGAGCGTGGGAAGGGAAACTTACAGACATTCCCACGCCTATTTCTTAAGTCTGTTTCAGGCCTTGAAAAGTGGTCATCAAAGCAAGAAGAAATCTTTAAAAAAAAAATCAACAACAAACAAAAAACAACAACAACAAAAAAGCCGCCCAAGCTCAGACCATATGCAAAGAGAGAGAGAGAGAGAGAGGGGAGAGAGAGAGAGAGAGAGAGAGAGAGAGAGAGAGAGAGAGAGAGAGAGAGAGAGCGTGGGAACTGAAACTTCCAGACATTCCCACGCCAATTTCTGAAGTCCTTTTCAGGCCCTGAAAAGTGGGTCATCAGAGCAAGGTCTCTGGGACCCACTGCATCTTAGATTTAAAACTGTGACTGCATTATTGGCGTAGGCATTGGAACACCGTGTCTCTGTTCGTTCAATGTATCCAAGTTGGGTGGTCCTTCTACAAAAGTCACTCCCTTTAACTGTTGACAGCTTTGTTGCTATTCCCCATCACACCAAGTCACTTCTTCTGGCATGGGGTCATCATGATTGGTAAATGTCTCAAACACTGAGCGACCCAGACTGTTTTTTCCACTTCCTGGAGGACCCACTATTATGCAAGTGAAAAGATGCTTCCACTTGGATCCATGACCTCTTCTGTGTCAATCACAAGCCACCTGATCACTTTTAAAATAAAGTCTTTCTTCTTTCACAATCTAATATCAAAAAATAATTCAATTACTTAATCCCTGCACGTTTTTTTAAACACTTTGTCTATAAACATATGAACACACATAACAAAAAACCAGCAACCAATCCATATCCTTCTCACCCATTTCAGACCACTTCACCATGACCTGATGACCTCTAGTCACATGACCTCTTCAAAGGACCACAACAACCAACCAATACACTTCCCGCCCATTTCAGACCACTTCACCATGACCTAATGACCTCTAGTCACATGACCTCTTCAAAGGACCACAACAGCCAACCAATACACTCCCCGCCATTTTTCAAACCGCTTCACCATGACCTGATGACCTCATCTAGTCACATGACCTCAAAGGACCACAACAGCCAACCAATACACTCCCAGCCCATTGCAGACCACTTCACCATGACCCAATGATCTGCTACAACCTGACCCAATGATCTGCTACAACCTGACCCAATGATCTGCTACAGCCTGACCCAATGATCTGCTACAACCTGACCTAATGATCTGCTACAACCTGACCCAGTGATCTGCTACAACCTGACCTACTCGCTATCTCAGCCTCTCACCCAGGGGTCAAAATGGCCCTCTTCCGCTACTCACTTACTTCCGCCAACTGGGCGCAAAATGGATGTGAAATAACTCTATCAGTCCCCCAGGCTTCTTCTGTTGTCTGGAACAATCTACACGGCATTTGCTGCAGTTCAGTCTTGTTCTTTTGTTTGGAACAATCTACACTGCATTTTCAGCAGTTCAGTCTTTTTTGTTTGTTTGTTTGGAACAATCTACACGGCATTTTCTGCAGTTCAGTCTTACTCTTTTGTTTGGAACAATCTACACGGTATTTTCTGCACTTCAGTCTTGTTCTGTTGTTTGGAACAATCTACACGGCATTTTCTGCAGCTCAGTCTTACTCTTGATAAAGTGAAAAACATGATAAAATGAAAATAAAAATTCTGTTAAAGGTGAATAAGCAAGATGGCACTGGCGCCCAAAACTGCTCGACCGACGAAGTGAAATTTCCATTGCCAGCGTAATGGAGAGCAACGTGTCTTCTGTGTTTGTTGAACGATAGAAGGCACCCTCAGACAAGCAGAGGTGGCTTGCATTGTCACTACCCCCACAGTGTGCGAACATTGGAGGCCACGTTCGGTACTCCGGGGACGGAGTCACTCCTTGTATCGTCCAACAAACCCGCAGTGAAAACCTGAGCACATCTCTGTGTCTCGACCACCAGTACCGAGAACACAGAGTCGGGTTTGAACCATCAGCCACTCAAGTGTCAAGACAGGTGTTGTCATGGATTTAAAGTTAGTTTCAAAGTGAGGTGACTGCAGGCGGACATTGAAACAAACTCAAAAGACATAGCACTATTCCGCTAGACGAAAAGGAAAAACAAATTGCCAGACAAAACACGAAGCGTTTCGACCTCCTTGGTTTTCTTTAAGATAAACAACATTCAGGGCAATTGAAATGATGAACGAACAATCACTTATCTCCTGAAATAGGGGTGCAATATGGCCGTTGAAGTAATGGATTAGTCAAAAATAATCAGAACCAACACCACAGATAAATTTATTGAAGTCTCTAATTTGTTCAGGGTTTGGCTCAAGTGCACATTTACGCTCCCTCGGAAAAGTCACAATATTTTGAATTCCATCCCACTTTCCAGACATATATTTATGGATTCTTTCAAAACTCAAACCCTCCGAACAAGGAGACTAAACTGCAGAAAACATGCTCTGAGTCTGTGTGAAGTACTAAACCCGTTAATAATTATCAGATGAACGCGTGACGTGAAAGTGTCTACAATGTCGGCATCGGCATACGAAGTCAACACAGGGATTAATCCTAATAAGAGAGCTTTTCAGAGCCGAGACTGAAGAGTGCAGCGGGAAAGATGACAGCCAAAAGTTATTAGCTATTGACTATAAACCATGTGAACATGCTTTAGTAACGGAATGCTGCCTTGCCAATTCCACTTCCTGCTGTGTTCTTCCAACATCCATCACAGGCCCCAGTTTACAGTTCAATCGAGGCATCTCATCTATGTCTTCTTCTTAGTCCTCTTCGTTCCGATCGGAACACAGGGCCCGCACTGCAGATCTCCATCTCGCTCTGTCTTGGGCTGTTCTCTTGGCTTCTCATCTGTGTGGCAACAATGAAATGCGAAGAGAATTGCTTCAGCTCATCTCCATGTCCAGAATGTGCTCTATCATGTTTAGTTTGGGGAAATGATGATGCTCATTGTAAACATTGTCTTGTTCCTACAATAATGCCCTGTTCATATTTCACGTATGTCACAATGTGTGGTGTAGATATTCAGGGTTAGGCACATCATGATGTGTATCGTATTATATCTGATGTGTACACAAAATAATGTCCTCTAAAATATTTAAATGGGGAACACAATAATGTGCACTGTCCTATTCAGCGTTCATTCTAATATGTATTGCACAGATCTGTTACAGGTGCCAAAGAAGATGTACGGCACTTACTTAGTTGGGCACGTCGTAATGAGCAGTTTGGTTTGGGCAGAAATGAATGAGCAGTCAGCATATTCAGATCAGGCGCCCAATAACTCACACTTCGCATATCTAGTTTGGGCTCATAATGTTCTACACTGTGTACATATCGTTTTGGTTGTATACTGTGCGGCATCCATATTCAGTGAAGGCAAAATTTTATGACCACTGGTCATAGGTGGCTTTGACATTTAGTAATATGTACTGGGCTCCTCTTATTTGGGCACAGAATAATATGTACTTCGTTGGTGTGGTTTAGTCACATAATATGATGTACTGTGCTTGTTTAGTTGGGCGGCATTATAATATGTAGGCTACTACACTTCTCCAGTTTGGGCACATCGCTATATGTAATGCACTTTGCTAAATTGGGCACATAAGATGTAGTGCTCTTCTCTAGTTTGGGCATATAATGATATGCACTTTGTTGGTCTGGTTTAGGCACATAATGTTATGTACTGTGCTTGTCTAGTTGAGCAACAACGTAATATGTAGGCTACTGCACGTCTCTACATTGGTGACATAATGATAGGTACTGCACTTCTCCAGTTTTCGGTATATAACTATACTAGCAGGGGCACCCGGCATTGCCCGGGATATGAACATTCTTTGCGGTACTCACGTGACGGCAAACATGTATTAATTGTTTTGATTTACAATCAACCCCCCCCCCCCACCCCATCTTCCCACCCCCTCCTCCCACACGAATACACATTCTCTCTCTGTCTCTGTCTGTCTCTGTCTGTCTGTCTCTTCTCTCTCTCTCTTCTTCTCTCTCTCTCTCTCTCTCTCTCTCTCTCTCTCTCTCTCTCTCTCTCTCTCTCTCTCTCTCATAATTCTATTGTTTTCACAGAGGCATGCCCCAAACCGACTGGATCAAGATGGATTCTGACCAAATTTTACCGTTACTGGACATACGCATACCGAATTTTATCAATAACGGTGCAAATTTAGAAAATGACGGTTTTTAACGGTCAATGTTAAGTTTTGGCTCGGCGTGCTCGTAGGAAAAGGCTGCTTTTAGCCACGTAATGTTCTTTGCAGCATTAGCATTGGCTCGTGATCTCCTGTTTGCTTGCTGCCTTGCTTGCGTCTCATGTGGTTCTTCCCGGGCACGCTGAGATGCAGTCCGGACACGGTCTGCTTCCCGTCTCTGGTTCCTTTCCTCTAGATGTTCCCTAGCACGTCGAGATGCTTCTCTCGCTCGATTTTCCGCCTG
The DNA here is from genome assembly GCA_033310375.1 of Conus canariensis. Classification (NCBI taxonomy): domain Eukaryota; kingdom Metazoa; phylum Mollusca; class Gastropoda; order Neogastropoda; family Conidae; genus Conus; species Conus canariensis. The sequence continues at coordinate 100,578,105 of CM065717.1, forward strand.
CCTCTGGCCCCTTTCCTCTGGATCTTCCCTAGCACGTCGAGATGCTTCTCTCGCTCGATTTTCCGCCGGCACCCACTGTTCCCATTTCCATTCTTCTGATTGCCCTTAATTTTGTAGGAATAGACTTTGTGCAGAAGTAGTTTATTCATATTTTGCTTGAGTTAATCAACAGGTCTGTGTCTAATGTAAAAATAGTGTATCAGGCTTTGCACGGTACAATCATTTTTCTGGCCCTCTCATTCCTCCCTTTTCATCCCCCTACCCTGTTCCATCCATGTTGCAAAATTACTTACCGTTACTGGACATACGCATACCGAATTTTATCAATAACGGTGTAAATCTAGAAAATAACGGTTTTTAACGGTCAATGTTAAGTTTTGGTTCATAAAATTTCCATAACATTGTTCAGCGCTTAAAACTGTACGTGCAGACGGAATGTTATCAAGAACGTTGTAAATTTCGAAATTAAGAAAATATCCTTATCTGCACCTGACCCAGCAGTTGATGATGACGTTGCTGCACTTTTCCACAAGCCTCCCAGCACCTGGACTCCCAGCCCTGGAGCTTTCCCAGCCTTGGACTACTACATTGACGTCTGCACCCGGCAGATCACCCAGCTGCGGCCCAAGCCTCTTCGCCACTCCAATCTTTCCAGAGAGGAACAGAAGGCCTTACAAGATCTTAAGGACAGGAGAGACATCGTTGTGAAGCCTGCAGATAAGGATGGTGCTGTTGTGGTGTGGCGCAAGGATCTTTACATTCAAGAGGCCCGGTCGCAGCTCTCCAACTCTGCCTTCTATTGTAGCATTTCCAAGCCCACTACCAAGCCGGACAATGCCCTGATCAGACGAACCATCAAGAATGCCATTGACAGTGGTCATCTTCCCCCGCAAGCCATTTATGCAGTGATGAGGGAGCCACGGGAGTCCTTGTTCTACCTACTGCCAAGATCCACAAGGCCAACAATCCCGGCCGCCCGATAGTGTCCGCTTGTTCTTGCCCTACCACGTTGATCTCTGATTTTCTGGATGAAGTGTTCCAGCCCCTAGTTTCTCAGCTACCTACCTATGTGAAGGACACTAACCACGCCCTCACCCTCCTTAATGACTTCTCTTTTCCAGATGACAGTGCAGAGAGGCACATCTTCACCATGGACATTGTGTCGTTGTACACTAACATCCCCCACAACGACGGCCTGCTTGCGGTCCACCATTTCCTTCAGAGGAGCCACCTTAGGCTGCACATCCCCACCATCATGCGTCTTATAGAGTTGGTCCTCACTCTGAGCTCATTTGCATTTTATGATAAACACTTTCAACAGCAAAGTGGGGTGGCCATGGGCACCAAGATGGGGCCTAGCTTTGCTTGCCTTTTTGTTGGTTATGTGGAAGAACAGGCATTTAGTCAGTACACAGGTGAGACACCAGCATTCTACAGGCGCTTCATTGATGACTGTTGGGCGTGTCTACCTGCAAGAAGGAATCTCTCCAGGACTTCATTTCCTTCATGTCTACCTTTCATCCAGCTCTACAGTACACCTGCAACATCTCTGACTCCTCTGTGTCCTTCCTCGACATTGCCATTTCCATCTTACCTTACTCCAGTAGCCTTGCCACCAGTGTCTTCTACAAGCCTACCGATTCTCACAGCTACCTTTTCTACACTTCCAACCATCCCCGTGCCTGCAGAGACAGCATCCCCTACTCACAGTTCCTGCGACTGAGACGCATCTGCAGTGATGAGCAGGACTTTGAACTTCAAGCGAAGAGAATGTTTGGATTCTTCCTTGCCCGGAAGTATCCAGGGGACCTGGTTCGTGGTGCACTTGAGCGAGCTCGTGCTGTCTCTCGTGCCCAGGCTCTTGTTCCTAGAGTCAGTCCTGATAATGAAGACCGTACAGTGGCAGTCCTCACCTACCACCCCCACAACCTCCCAGTCCGCAGTATCCTCCTCCGGAACTTCCACTTAGTTCAGCAGGACCCACATCTAAGGGAGATCTTTCCTAAGCCACCCTTCATCGCTTTCAGGAGGGATACCAACCTGAAAGACCATCTTGTGCGAGCTTCTATCCGCCCCTATGGTTCCCCCCTCCCCCCTGGCACTACACCATGCGGCCGCAAGGGTTTAAGACCTGCCCTTTCATCGATGGTTCCACTGTCATCACAGGACCTGCTGGCCAGTTTGCTGTAAGGACCAGTTTTAATTGTCAGTCTAAAGACCTTGTCTACATCATCTCCTGCACCCTGTGTACCAAGAAATACACAGGTGAGACCTACCGCAGCCTTGATGAACGGTTCAGCGAGCACCTGCGTTCCATGCGGCTTGATTATGACAACCCTGTGGGCTCCCACTTCAACCAGCAGCACCATTGCGTTGTCCACGCCAAAGTAGCAGCAGTGTGGCAGAACCAGTCGACAGGACTCTACAGGCTCTTTATGGAGTCTTCAGTGATTGCCCGTCTTGGCACTCGCACCCCGTATGGCATGAACACAAGGGATTGAACTCGGCGGCTCGACTTGCACCCCCGTTCCTTCCCCCCCCCCCTTTTTTTTTTTCTTCCCCCCCCCCCCTTCTCCCTCTCCCCCTTTTTTTTGTTTTCTTCACATTTTTTTCCCACCCCCCTTCCAATTTCCCTCCTCCCTTCCACACTTTCCCTCCACCTTCTTACAACCATGCGAGCACACAGACAGACAGGCGCACGCATGCACGCGACCCCACGCGTGCACACGCTCACGCACATACGGGCGGACATCCGTGGGCGCTCATACACACACACATACACCTTCCCCTTTTTCCTTACCCCCCCCCCCCCACTTTAAGTTTTCCTTTCACTGTTTAACTCTACTCACTCCTACCACTGATTGCTTTCTTTTTCTGTGAGTAGCAGTCAGCCTTTTATTCTTACTTCTTGCCCCCTTCCCTGTGCAGTTGAGAAAGGGTCTATGACCTGAAACGTACTGTTTTAGCATCTTTGTCTTCTTAATCGACGAATTTTACCCTGAGGTGAAAAAGGTTTTTACCTTTGTTTTCTCTTCACTAAGAAAATAACGGTTTTTAACGGTCAATGTTAAGTTTTGGATCTTAAAAATTGTATATCATTGTTTAGCGTTTAAAACTGCACATGTATGTCGAATTTCTTCAAGAATACTCTAAATTTATAAAATAACGTTTTTTAACGGTCAATTTTCAATTTCGGTTCGTAAAAGTTGTATATCATTTTTCGGCGTTTAAAACTGCACATGTATACCGGATTTTACCAAGAGCAGCCTAAATTTTGAAAAGAACGGTTTTTTAACGGTCAAATTTAATGGTCATAATGACTATCTAATGACCCTATGTTACCCGCTGGATGTTCCTGTAGGCTTATGTCAAGTTTGGTGGCGATCCGATGACTCTCGTGGCCGGCAACCTCAGAAGATCGGATTTTAAACAGTTTTTATAGGGTTTGGTGTTTTTAACGGTTTTTAACTGTTATAAATAACGTTTTATAACTGCCAAATAACGGTTCTAATTTTCGAGAAGTAGCCCTGTACCTGTGCAATGTCACAACGGCCATTTGATGAAAAGCAGAGGAAAAAGATGTCTTTGAAACCGTTATAACAGCTTTTTAACGGTTTTTAACGGGTTTTTTTTTTTTTTTTAGAGATTAGCCCAAAAGCATCCTCGGGTCACAACAGACGTACCTGCCAAATTTCAAGAAGATCGGGTTTTAAACAGTTTTTTTTCATAGGGTTTGGTGTTTTTAACGGTTTTTAACTGTTATAAATAACGTTTTTTAACTGCCAAACAACGGTTCTAATTTTCGAGAAGTAGTCCTGTAACTGTGCAATGTCACAACGGCTATTTGAAGAAAAGCAGAGGAAAAAGATGTCTTTGAAACCGTTATAAAAGTTTTTTAACGGTTTTTAACGGGTTTATTTTTTTAGAGATTAGCCCAAAAGCATCCTCGGGTCACAACAGACGTACATGCCAAATTTCAAGAAGATCGGGTTTTAAACAGTTTTTTTTTTCATAGGGTTTGGTGTTTTTAACGGTTTTTAACTGTTATAAATAACGTTTTTTAACTGCCAAACAACGGTTCTAATTTTCAAGAAGTAGTCCTGTACCTGTGCAATATCACAACGGCTATTTGAAGAAAAGCAGAGAAAAAAGATGTCTTTGAAACCGTTATAACAGTTTTTTTTAACGGTTTTTAACGGTTTTATTATTTTAGAGATTAGCCCCAAACCATCCTCGGGTCACAATAGACGTACCTGCCAAATTTCATTACAATCGGTTGAGCCGTTTCGGAGTCTATAGCGTAACACACACACACACACACGCAGACAGAATTTGCCATTTATATATTAGATGTAATGCACTTTGCTAATCTGGGCAAATAACATGTACTGCTCGTCTCTAGTTTGGGCACATAATTATATGTACTGCTCGTCTCTAGTTTGGGCACATAATTATATGTACTGCTCGTCTCTAGTTTGGGCACATAATTATATGTACTGCTCGTCTCTAGTTTGGGCACATAATTATATGTACTGCTCGTCTCTAGTTTGGGCACATAATTATACGTACTGCTCTTCTCTAGTTTGGGCACATAATTGTATGTGCTGGATTTCTCTAATTTGGGCACATGATAATATGTACTGCACTTCCCTAATTTGGGCACATACTTATATTGCTGCACTTTCCTAATTTGGGCATATAATCACAGGTATATGTACTGCACTTCTCAAATTCGGACACAAAGTTATAAAAACTGCATTTATCTAGTTTAGGCATACATTTATATTTACTGCTTTTATCTAGTTTGGGCATAACTAGTCTGGGCACATAATTATGGTTTGCGTTTCTCTAACTTGAGCACATGAAAAATGTGTACCACATATAGGTTTGGTCCATCACAATGAGTACCGTACATATTCCTTTTGGAAACGTAATGGATAG
>CM065717.1:100590545-100600545 GCA_033310375.1 Conus canariensis
CCACTTTGGTTGTGCACTATGTTTAACTCGACGCGTTTTGAATGGCGCATGCTTGTCATAAACAGAATTAAACGTGTGTAGCCAATACTCAAGCGCTTTCTCTGGATCAGTGTAATTATAAACATTTACAAAGGGGGAATTCATGAGGTCAGTGAGAAAGGTATCTTCGTGGAAGTGTCCGAAAGATCTGTAAGTGATGTGTTTGTGGCCAGTTTTAGGAATTTTGATTCCACTTCTTTTCCACGTAATGCATACTGGAAAGTGGTCGCTGCATCCATTCAAAGGCACACATTTCTCAATGACGTTTTGTGGTTCAGAAAGATAGATGTGGTCAATTAATGTTTTGCTAGTGAGTGTTACTCTGGTTGGCATGTCTATAATTTGGGATAAGTTGTATGAGGTGGTCCTATCTGACCACGATGTTTGGCCCTTCAATAGATCAATGTTGAAATCACCTAAAAGCATTAATTCTGTGGCATCAAGCGATGCTGCATCCATCATGGCCGTAAACTTGTCCATCCAACCAGCATTTTCCGCTGGGTTTCGATATACAAATCCTATTTTGATGGGTTTTGTTCTCTTCAACTTGATTACTAACCAAACTGCTTCAATTCCAAAACTTTCAAGATCATACAAACGTTGGGCATTTAATGTTTCATGAACGTAAAGTAATATGCCTGTAGATTTGGATTCGGTGGGATCTCTGCGTACAATATTGTAGCCAGAGAGTAAGACAGTGGCATCAGGGACAATATCTGAAAGTCTTGATTCAGTGAAGCCAAATATATGAAAGGGTTTGTCTTGATTATACAGTATAGTGGGTACCTCCTGTAACTTGTTTTGTATATGGTTTATATTAAGATGTCCAATACGTAGTCCGTCTTCCTGTGGCCACTTTGAAGATGATTGCACCATTTGTGCAACTAAAACAAATATAGCAAGGATACACTTGAATACAAACTCAATGTGTCCGTATGGTATACACACACAACAACTATCTTCAATTCAAAAGGATAATGAAAATGAGAAACAAGCAAGTCAAAACTACAAATAAGTGTGATACAACACACTTACACACCAAATCCAACAATGCTCAATGAAAAAGGATAATGAATATGAAAAAGCACAAAAGTTAAATTCACAAAGTTACGTAACACGCTTGTGGCAAGTGTCACCGAAGCTTTATCTACACCACAGGAGGTTTCTGAGCGTGCTCACACACCATTCAGGTACAATAAAACTGATATAAAAGTCTTGCTTTCTTCAGAAATGCTAATAATGTAGTTCGCAACCACTTTTTCTTCTCAGCTTATCAGATGGTCGGCAGATTCGGAATTACACAGTCCACATTGGCAGATGCATATAGTTCAAACTCTGCACTTTCCACACTAGTGTATATATACATATAGCACACACGCACACGCACACGCACACGCATACACACACACACACACACACACACACACACACACACACACACACACACACACACACACACACACACTGATTCAAGTCTACAACTGGCCATAGTTTGGTGGCATTGGCATGAAGTGTGGCCACTGCCAAAAGGCAGGTGGGAAACTACGAGGAAAAGAAGGGAAGAACATAGAAGGATACATTGGCGGTGGCATCATGGGTGGTGGCTGTGGAGGCGAAGTGTAGGTCTCTCTACTACCATACGAATTAGTTCCCCGCGTGGTAGTGGGCTTACTGTCCGGTCGTCGGAGTGGGTGGGTGGGGTTTAGAGTGGTGGTAGGGAGGGGAGGAAAGACTTCCGAGTAGTGTGGGTCGGCCGTAGAATGGGGAAGAGTAGGAGGGTTCTCGGGTTGAGAGGACTGTGATGTGTGATTGTTTGTTGGTAACATGCGTGGAGTAGGTGAATGGACGGGAGGAGGAACGGAGCGGTGATGCAAGAAGGGGGAAGTGGAGAGACGTCCAGTGGGGCGAGGCCTGTGGTCACTGCCCCTCTTTGTGCCCATGCTGTCTGCCTGTTTCCTAGCAAACAGATTTTCAGCAAGGCGTGCTGTCCCTTTCCTCGTTGGCAGAATGGCATTTTGGTACAATGCCATTCTGGGTGCACCACTGCTGGTGGTGAAGACAGCAGTGTGGTCCCTGTAGTGCACACCCATGCCGTCACACACCTGCTGCAGGTTCCTGTTGCTGTTGAGAATGACTGGATTGAAGGGGTGTCGTCCTCTGGCAGGCATGATAGCAGAAGCTAGCAGTGACGCTTTGGGAAAGACCCTCCGGCACTGGGAAAGAAGGTCTTTCCACTTGTCACTGCTGATGGCACTGTCTGCTGAGGCCTTGACTTGTGCACAGTCGTGGATCCCAACATGAACTGCAGCCAGTCTCACGGTAGTTGAGGGTGTCTGGCGACTGAGCCACTCAGTCAGCTGGGTCACTGTCAGGTCACTGACACACACTTTTTGGGGCTTGCTGTTGGGAGGTGAGGATCGGGAGGGATCCACCCCTTTCACTACATCATCCCCCAGCAGAATGGTAGTGGTGTCCTTAGTGACACTGACATGTTGGAGAGGGTTGGGGGTGGTGTCCTTAGTGACACTGACATGTTGGTGAGGGTTGGGGTTGGTGTCCTTAGTGACACTGACATGTTGGAGAGGGTTGGGGGTGGTGTCCTTAGTGACACTGACATGTTGGAGAGGGTTGGGGGTGGAGGTCTGCTGACTGAGGGACTCAGACACTGCTGTGGAGTCTGCTTTGCCTGCGCTGTGTCCACTGTCAGCATTGCTCTCTGTGGCAGTGGCATTCGGCGGGGTGGGCAATATGGGAGATGATGATTTGGGGGTGGATGATTTGGGGGAGGGTGGTTTGGAGGATGTAGTCTTGGAGGGAAGTTTGTGATTTGAGGAGCGGGAAAGAGGTTTTTGTGTGTTTTGGGCTTGTAAGTGCAGTAACTGAGTGGTGATGGCATCTATGTCAATCTTAAATGTCTGTCTTGCTTCTTGCAGTGCTGCACGAAGGGCTGAAACTTCAGCTTGTAGGGATTGTGTTGTTTGTAAAAACTCTGCCTTGGACACACAGTCATCATGGCAGCAGCACACATCTGGCATGTTCCCTGGCTTTGGAGCTTGGTCACCATCTTTGTCACTGGAAACGCTTTCAGTGTCTGTGGTGGTGTCTCTGCTAACGCTTTCAGTAACTGCTGTGAAAGTGGTGTCTTGTTTGGGAGAGGGGAGGGGCATGACTGAGTCAGGTGGGGCAGGGGTTACAGTGGAGGATGGTGAGGAGGGGGGTGAGTTATCAGTAGAAGTGGGGGACTGTGAAGCCTGTGCACTAACGCCGACTGGAACGGTGACGGAAGATGGGCTCAATGAAGGGGCAGTGGAGGGAGGAGGTTCTGTCACTGGGTGAGAAGAGCAGGCCTTAGCTGGTGAAGGGGGCGGGGAGTGGAGGGGGGATGCTGAGTGTTGGCAGGATGGAGCGGTCAAAGGGCAGTCTGTATCTCCTTCCTCTTCACTGCTTTCTGCCCGTGTAACTGGCGGGATAAGCACACAGCGCGTGTCTTCTTTCACGGTCGCACCAGTGTTGGTCTCATCCACTGCACACCCCCCGACGCCTTTCGCGCCGGCCGTCGCTGCTTCCATGTCTGGCACGCACATGTGTGTGATGGAGAGTGGGTCAGAGCACGCAGTCACACCCAGTGTGTGTACAATAGTACGCAGCCTGTCGAACTCCTCATCGACCCACTGTAGACATGCTTTGCCTTGTATAAGAATGGTACCCGTTGTATAGTACACATGTATTTTCAGAATCTTGACTTCCTCTGATCTCATCTCTATGGTAGATTGGCAGAGGTCAGAGGGAATTGGAGAGATTGTAGTAAAGTCTTCAGAGCAGTCATATTCTTTGTGTTGTGCACGGTAATTTTTCCATGTGCATTTCACTCCTTTAGGTATGTATTTCCCCATATACCTGTGATGTAGTGCAAACCTCCAATGGGGCATACATTGTTTAACACATGTAACTGTTTTCTGTATTGGATCAAGCGTATCTGTTATCTGCTCGAGGTTACCCCCGCACACAAATATACCGGTGTCTTGGGTCATGGATCGAGTAGTTGGCCCCATGGCTGGCATCATGGGTGGTGTAACCTACAGCCGACACATCTAACTAGGCCCTACAGCTCCTGCATGCCGCCGGCCGGCACGCACCACGCCATGGCCGGCCTACGGCTGTCGGTTGGATTTTTTGTTTTCTTCTCTAATTACACCACAAAAATGATCTGATGGGTCGGCACTACATTGTGGCCTACATCACATGTACACAGTATTTTTTCGAAATTCGATTTTACGTTCTTAACACTTACTTGAGTAAAGAATTCAGTATTTTTCTTGGACTGACGAAGAACACGTCATGCCGCGCGCGCGCGGTTGGGAGAGAGAGAGAGAGAGAGAGAGAGAGAGAGAGAGAGAAACGGAAACGGAAACGGAAAGTTTATTCATGTATAGGCCATTGCCCCTCATGAAGGGGTACATAACTTCTATACAAAAATGCATAATTAACAACATATTTAGTATCTAATCAAGAAACCAGAACAGAACGCAACTTGAATGCCTTGTAAAGATAAATGGACAGTTGTTTCACAGTTTGTTTATGCTCTGTTGCCATAAGCAATGCAAGTCTAAATTTATTTGGATCTGCATAAAATTTACTAGGTATATACTGTGTTCTTAAGTCACTCAAAACAGGACAACATAAGACAAAATGAACATCATCATCTTTTTAATTTTTGCAAAGCGGACATTTTAAGTCAGCATTACTATGTGTTTTGTAACGTAAACGATGTTGCGCTATTTCAGAAATGCCAAATCGAAACCTCGTCAATACATACCTTAAATGCCTGTCTAAATTCATCAGTAAATAAATTTTTACCTCATGTACCTTGCAAAACGTTCTGTAAACATAAAACCTTTCACTATCACTAATATGAGAGTCCCACTCTTGCCATCTACATAAAATTAACCGTTCTCTGAAATCTTGCAGAAATCTGTCTATCCCCTCAACACCTTGGTTAAGCCATACATATCCAAAACCAAACATATATAGTTTACAACGAACATTTGTAACCCAGTTTTTCTTTCCACGTATATCTAAATCATACAACATTTTGTAAGCTTTTCGGGGTAGCCTAGATTCCTCCATTCTTGTCAATTTTAACCAAAACTTTATACATTTTACAGCTGAATTAATATATATATAGGGTATCTGTTTGTCTCTCCATAAACAAAGTCATTAGGAGTGCGCATCTCTACGCCTAAAAATCTTTTGAGAGCAAATAAGTGAACCTTTTCACATTCAGATGCCGCATTATCAAGTCCCCATAGCTCTGCGCCGTACTGAACAATCGGCTGAATTTGTGAATCGAAAATCTTCAAAAGGACAGTCAACGAGTTATTTTTAAACTTATATAACTTTTGTGAAATGCTCAGTAAAGCGTTTTTAGCTCTACTACTTAAATTACGACATGCCATAACAAAACTCAATCTTGTTGAAAAACAAATTCCTAGGTATCTGTATACATTAACAACAGGCATCACAGCTCCTGCATACATCCATCTTTCTCTAGCTCCTAAATACCCCCCTTTTCTGAACACAATAATGTTACTTTTGTCCATATTTACTTTTAGCTGGAGAGCTGAAGCTGCTTTATACAGATTATTCAGCTGTGTTTGAAGACCGATAACAGTTTCAGACAGCAACACAACATCATCAGCCAAAAGCAATATAAACAGTTCAAAATAGTCTGACGAAAAAATAGCCCCATGTTTCCCTTCCCTAATAACTTCTAATGCTAATTCGTTTATAAACAAGGAAAACAAAACGGGACTGCACACATCCCCTTGTTTTACTCCACGTGTGCAATTAATGTAATCCGTAAGCATGGAACCACATCTAATTCTGGTTTTAACATTAGTATACATGCTATGAATACAACGAAACATTTTGCCTTTTATGCCATTTCTCAAGAGTATAGGCCATAATAGGTGTCTGTTAATGGAATCAAAAGCTTTCTCAAAATCGATGAAGGCTACATACAATTTGCGGTTTAAACAAAATTGCTTCTGAACCAATGACAACAACGTAAACATATGATCAACAGTAGAATAGCCCCTTTTGAATCCTGCCTGATATTCACCTGTCAAATTATATTCTGTAACCCATTCTTGAAGTCTGCTATTTATGATTGTACTATAGATTTTACTGCTCGTATCACATAGATATATACCCCTATAATTACCTGGATTATCTGCGTCTCCCTTTTTAAACAAAGGAATTAGAATAGAGAATTAGAATAGAGTTTGTCCAATTATCTGGGAAAACACCTTTATCAAACAACACATTAAACAATTTTACGAAAAAATCAGTAACTCGATCCCCACCATGTTTCAACATTTCTCCTATAATTTCATCTGGGCCTGCAGATTTACCGTTCTTTACCTTTCTAACAGCAAGTAACACTTCTTCTTTTGATATCGGACGGTTCATCGTGCTAAAGTCTTCTTCAACATTATAATTTGTTTCAAATTCATCATTAGCTTCGTTATTACACTCTCCAGTTACTTCCACTTCAAGTAAACCTTTAAAATGGTAAAACCAATCATCAACTGTTAAATTATTATTTACTTGTTTTCTTTTACTGGACATTTTATGTACATTCTCCCAAAATTCTTTTTGATTATTTACTGAAGAAACAAGCCTTTCTAATATTATATCATTATACTGTTTTTCTTTTCTATCTATTAGATGTTTATGCTCTCGTCTTGCTATGCAATATGCATCACTGTCAGTTTTCTCTTTTGATTTTCTAAAAATGTTAAGCAGTTGTTTTGCTTTCTTCTTGCTTGACTTACATTCTCCATCAAACCAGTCATCGCTTTTATGATATTTTGTCAAGTTGATTTTCTTTTTCATACATTGGCCTTGTTTTTTGATGCACTCATTAAAGACACTCAGAGCACCATTGTAATCAGAATCAATCAGGCTAATGGCCCCATCGAGTTCAGATACTATTTCGTCAGAGAACATTTTCTGACAATATATAGTTCTTAAATCATTATCCCACACAAACTTTTCAATAGACTGATCATCGGTAATGGTATGCCCCCTTGTAACATTTCTTTTCAATTTAAATTTTAAATGTAGTTCAACTGGCAAATGATCAGACTCTATTCTCTCCGACACTAACAATTTACACGACGAGACAACAATAACAAACAGTCTCTTAGACAGCAGAAAGTAGTCATTGACACTGTTTCCTGACTCAGATATATAAGTATAATTTCCATCTATATCCCCATTGCACACTCCGTTTAGAATACACAGACTAAAAGCTGTGCACATATTCAATAATTTTTTCCCATATTTATTAAGTACATTGTCAGCCGAATTCCTTATAATGCTAGCCATATCAGAATGATCATGAAGAAAGTTACAACTGACATCATTGAAGTCTATAATATCAGGAAAAATGTTAGAAGTTCTACTGTTAAGATCGCCCGATAGAATCCAAAACACATCATCTAACTCCAACATGCAATCAAAAAGACATTGTTCAAGTTCATCAACACCATTGTCAACCTCAAAATGATTATAATAAGGTGATCCTTCAGGTGGGATATACGTACATACATATATCATGTTCTCTTCAAGGTCAAACACACTCTGATCAATCAGAAACAGAAGAACGTTGGGATGGTCTGTCTTAATTTCCTGAATATAAGATATAAACTCATTTTTAATTTGGCAGACAATTCCACCTGATCTTCTTCCTTGCTTTGTAAACTTAATAGCTGGTTTATAATAAACAGTGTAACCCAGGAAAGTGAGGTGTTGGGGACATTCTACAAACGTCTCAACAAGACATATGAAGTCAAATTTTAACAAAAAAGACATAAATTCTTTATTACTTAGCTTGGGTAAAAGTCCATTAACATTCCAATGCAGAAATAAACATGTCTCGAATTTATCGGATTCACCATAATCACACATGCTTTCTTACATACTACTACTTATGTTTGTATACCCATTCATGTCTTTTTCCGTTTGAGTACAAGAAGTTACATCACATACAGAAGTACAAGAAGTTACATCACAATAACGAACCCCGACTTTGTCATCATTTGATTCCTTTTGAGATGACCCCCCACCAAAACTGTCACTGACAGTGTCACAGCCATTCGGTTCATGACATGCCTCCTTTTGAGATGACCCCCCACCACAACTGTCATTAACAATGTCACAGCCATTCAGTTCACCATGTGATGAAGTGTGACAGATACCTTCACATGCATTCTGTATGTTATGTACAAAATCATTTTCGTTCACTTCCGGGTACAGCAGAATATTACTACAGCCAGAATTTTCATTAATGAGAACATTCAACTTGTCATTACCACGATCATTCAAAATAATCCCTTCCTGGTTATTTACATGTGTCCCCCGTCCCTGACCCCCTACACACTCTGTCTTTTCAATGCCAACAAGTTCACTTCTCACTGCACACACATACCCTCTCCTGCTCCGAACCACCCGTCGCCCCGCACAACTCTCACGTGCGTGCCTCAAAAATGTGACCGGTGTAACCGGTGTTGAACTGGGCTGGCCACCGCCCTATTCACTGGTCCTAAGAGTTTCTCCCTCACCAAGGTAATATTTCCTACCATCGATCAGGAGATGGTCGTACACCAAGATGGCACGTTTCCCTTCTTCCCTGGCCTTCTTCAAATGAGGAGACAGTCTTTTTCTTATCTCCCTTACACGCAGGGAGAAGTCTTCCCCCACAAACACATTAGTCCCCTTTAGTTTACTCCTGGCCTTAAGAATTTTCTCCTTATCCTTGAAGAAAGTGCAGCATGCGATGACAGGTACGAAACTCTTCAGCTATGTAGCAGATGTTGTTAGAGAGATATGTATATGGGTTCTGTTTGTACTCTTGACGGTGTGTGATTACAGTGATGAGAGAGAGAGAGAGAGAGAGAGAGGGAGAGAGAGAGAGAGAGAGAGAGAGAGAGAGAGAGAGAGAGAGAGAGAGAGAGAGAGAGAGATTTTAGTCTGTTACCACTTAATGTGCTTACTACGCAGAAGAACGACAAGCAAAAGGTACACTCTATCTATATCTCTACCTATCCAATTATCTATCTGTCCGTCTGTCTCCCTACCTCTCTAGCTAGCTAGCTATCTGTCTGTCAGTCTGTTTGTCTCTGTATCTCTCTAGCTTGCAGGCTATCTGTCAGTCTGTTTGTCTACTTATCTATGTTTGTGTATCTCTCCATCCATTCACCCATTCATCTATATACCTATTTATCTGTATGTCTGTCTATCTGTCTCTCTCTGTCTGTCTGTCTGTCTACCTACCTACCTACCTCTCTCATCTGTACACACAAAGAGAGCTACACACAAAGAATAATCCACCCCACCCCACCCCTCCCATCCCCACCTTACACAACACACCCATGTCAATGTTACAACACATGCACACATGTAGTAGATCTACCACAAGCTGTTTTCTACCCATGCGTTTGAAAGCCCATACAGCGAGGAGAGGGTGGGGGAGAAGAGGCAACAGGAGGAGGGGGGGGGGGGAGGGGCTTGGGAAGGGAGGGTGGAGGCGATGTCTCTCCAGCGGCCTGCCATCTACTCGTGAGGGAAGAATGACGTCATTTACTTGAAGACATTTGAAGAAGAAAAAAAAAGTCTGTAAATCTCCAGAGACTGAGAGTGCCAGACTGTCAGAAATGTTTGAAGTGTTCTACTGGACCTGGGAGTGCCAGACTGTCAGAAATGTCTGAAGTGTTCTACTGGACCTGGGAGTGCCAAACTGTCAGAAATGTCTGAAGTGTTCTACTGGACCTGGGAGTGCCAGACTGTCAGAAATGTTTGAAGTGTTCTACTGGACCTGGGAGTGCCAGACTGTCAGAAATGTCTGAAGTGTTCTACTGGACCTGGGAGTGCCAGACTGTCAGAAATGTCTGAAGTG
>CM065717.1:100608045-100615545 GCA_033310375.1 Conus canariensis
GCTGAAAAACTTCCCTGGGAATTCCCCTGACCGACTCTCTCTCTCTCTCTCTCTCTCTCTCTCTCTCTCTCTCTCTCTGCAGTCAACGACCTGCCCAAGGAGCGTCCACGTTCCTATGTGACGTCATGTGCAACGACGGCCTTCACCACTCGTCATCAAGACCTTGGGTCACGTCGAGGTCAGGAAGACGTCAGCGCGTGCGAACTTCTTCTCTAAGTTTTACACCCTGCCGCGAGCGCTCTTGTTGGAGTCTATTTTGGGTCTGAAAGTGAGGTGACTGCAGGCGGAAACAAACAAATTTAAACAGGAAAGTTATTATTATTATTCCGCTGGACAAAAGGAAACAAATTACAACACATAGCACGACGCGTTTCGACCACTCAACGTCCATTTTGTGCCCAGTTTGAGATCAGTGATCGCTCGTTCTTCGTTTCAATTGTCCTGAATGTTGTGTCTCTTGCCTGAAGGAGACCAAAAAGGTGGAAACGCGTCGTGTTCTGTCTTGTCGTTTGTTTGTACCTTCTGTCCGGCGGAAAAATAATGGGGGTTTTTTTCTTTTAAATTTGAGTCCATTTTCGGTCAGAGACCAAGCTCTCAACGTGTTACATTCCACGCTCTCGTGTGACACAATGGGCTACCTACCTTAGTAGAGCTATCTATTGAACTACATTCATCCGTTTCCCGCCGAGTCATTCCACTGAATATTAGTCACTCAGTTTTTTTTTTACGCAGTAACTCAATTTGCTATATGCATGCTTGTCATTCATACTAACGGCCAAACTGGACTTCTCTTCCGAAAGCTGGTGATGGGGCTTGACGTGTGTGCAAGATGTTGTGCGTGCGTTCACACACGGAACTTCAGTTCATTGTCTCATACGAAGGACGTTTTGAGAAACGGAGTTAGAAGCAATATTAATTCCGGGAGCCCCCCTCCCCCCCCCTCCCGCTGTCCACTGAAATGATCCTACGGAGATTCGAACCCGCAACCCAAGGATAACCAGTCCGGCGCTCTGGCACTGAGCTATTCCTGCCTGAGATTTCCGCACCTGATTACAGCAGACTCCACGAAAAGATTGTTCAGAGATGTCCCACCTGGTGTGATCTTTGAATTTCTGAAAAATTAACATTTTTCATCTGATCTAAGATTTTACCGAGGAAAGATTTTTAACAAAATGTCCAGTGTGTTTTAGGTGTCTTTTAAAGGGTTATGTAAATGAGGTTTTTCTTGTTCTTTTCTTTCTTTCTTTCTTTTTTCTGTAATGAGTTGTGAGTTGACTTCAACGCGGTGACAGCCCTGTATGGCCCTTTGCGATCGACTGGGCTATAAGCAACATAGCCTTACCCTTGCCGCAGTTGATTGTATAACAACATGGAACGAACATTTCAATGTCACTATATAAAAAAGGGCGGGGGGGGGGGGAGGGTAGGGAATGGAAAGGAAAGGGGTTTACAAGGAGTGGGGGGGGGGGGGGGGGGGTTCCAATTGGACGAGACCTAGCACTTCCCCTGACATACACATTCAGCCAGGAAAGCTGGTCAAGCGAGGGGGAGGGGAGGGGATGCCCAGTGTGACGGCGGAAGGGTCATGGACTTTGGACTGTCCATGCCGGGGCGAAAGCTGGCTCCACGATAGAGGCGTGGGTAAAGCGAGGGGGAGGGGGGGAGGGGGGTGGGACGGGGGGAAGGGGAGATTTTCTGTATTCCCGGCTGACCTGTCCTTATGCTGAATGAGCAGGTAAGCCGGACATCGTCCTCTCCCGCCGAAAAACAAAGCAAATCAAAACAAAGCAAAACAGCCGCCGTGGCGAAGTGGTTAGCGTCAGAGACTCCCGCTTGGGAAGTTTGGGTTCGATTCCCATCAGAGTCAGGTGGGATTTTCTGCCCCGACTGGCTCCTACCCAGAGTTGAGTTTGCTATGGGCTCAGTTGGGAAGACTGGGACCACACAGTCGAGTTTCATCCACTAAATGGATGCGTTTCTGAGAGTGTTGCTCAAATCTCCCGACCAGCACTGCAGGTGTCTGTATCTCTGGGGCCTGGATGACGCCGGGACATATTATGAAAGTAAGCGTAGAGTACAGCCCTGTCATACAGTCTCCTACCAGTATGGAAATCCGTATCATCATGTGTATCATCCTCATTCTCATAGATCAACTTCTTTTTTTTTTTAAGTCTCAAATTTTGTGGCCCTTCATGCCCTGCTCTCATGCTGACCTCAGTTTTGATGTCCTCTCCACGTCTGTGGCCTTGGTTTGGTTCCGTCAGGGTCACTGGTGTCGGCAAACCCATGGGGGCTGTCGTTGGACGGACGTGGTAGCGTCCTCCGGAGGGAGAGCTCATTCACGCCGGCTCCGCAACTAAGCAATTATTGTCGTCAGTGAGGAGCTTAGTAGATGCTGTCCTGCGTATGCTGGATCAGAACAGGCGCCACTGAACACCACCTAAAAGACTCGGCAGCAGTGCAGTGTCTCCTCCGGTGGGTTGCCTCTTGACGACTTGACATTGGCTGCTCCCTGTGGATTGCCGGGACTGTGGCAGGAGGGAGCGGGCTGTGGCTGTGGACGGGGTGTCGGAATGAGCGGGCTGTGGCTGTGGACGGGGTGTCGGAATGAGCGGGCTGTGGCTGTGGACGGGGTGTCGGAATGAGCGGGCTGTGGCTGTGGACGGGGTGTCGGAATGAACGGCGTGGGAGCACTGACACTGAGGTGGCACAGAGGAGGGGAAGGCAAAAAACAAACAAACAAAAACTATGAAAAACAACAATAAAACTAAATCAAAAACAACTCCCACAAATCCAAGCAAACTAGAACCCAAACCAAAACAACCGACAAACACACACACACACACACACACACACACACACACACACACACACACACACACACACACACACAAGCCCCCTTGTCAGCGTTGGCGATTTGGGAAAGCCTGCAAATTCTTCATGGTCAGCCGGCATGTACACTTTGGAAGGACATAGACTCAGATGTTTCTCCGCTGTCCGCTGACGAACATGACGACAACAACAAGGCCGTTGTTGACTCAGATACACACATTCTTACACTTCTACGGATATCCCGCTACATTCATCAGCCTTAAATCTGTTCATAGTCAAACAACTAGGTTCAGTAACAGCTCACTGCACATTCAAGGTAAAATGAATAACACAAGTTACACCTTGAACCTACTCTCAAACAGAAACGAACCCAGACAAATGTATCCAAACGAAATTAATAAACTCATAATCACTAGGTCATTAAAAACAAAACAAAACAAAACACACAAAAACCAAATAAAAACAACCGCAGACGAATGTACCGTCTCACTACTGACAGAACATACAGAAACCCAGACATCTGAAAGCACCGGCAAGTACTGAACTCCTGGACACTGCAGCAAACTTCAAACCCAGACATCTGAAAGCACCGGCAAGTACTGAACTCCTAGACACTGCAGCAAACTTTAAACCCAGACATCTGAAAGCACCGGCAAGTGCTGAACTCCTAGACACTGCAGCAAACTTCAAACCCAGACATCTGAAAGCACGGGCAAGTGCTGAACTCCTAGACACTGCAGCAAACTTTAAACCCAGACACTAGTTGGTTTGTCCAGTATTTGATGTGCAGTTAAATTGAAAGAACACACGCCCATTTTGCACCGAATATTAGAAGTCGAGTGGTCGCTCGTTCTTCGTTTTCATTGTCCTAAATGTTGATTGTTTTTGCCTGAAGAAGACCCAAGAGGTCAAAATGCATCGTGTTTCGTCCTGTCGTCTGTTTGTCTGTATTGTCTGGCGGAACTAATGCCCTTTTAAAAATTGGCTTCATTTTCCGCCCTCAGTCACCTTGTTTTGAAACTGAGAGAGAGAGAGAGAGAGAGAGAGAGAGAGAGAGAGAGAGAGAGAGAGAGAGAGAGAGAGAGAGAGAGAAGGGCCTGTAAGAATACACACACACGCTCGAACACTACGCATGCAAACACACGCCCATCTCTCGGACGCGCGGACAGAGGTGTTCCATTTCTTCCCGTAACTGATGTCCAGTTGTGCTCAGGACGGCATTACAGACTGCGTCTTGGCCGTCAATGTCCACCGTTCAGTGTAACTGATGTCCAGCTGTGCTCAGGACGGCATTACAGACTGCGTCTTGGCCGTCAATGTCCACCGTTCAGTGTCACTGATGTCCAGCTGTGCTCAGGACGGCATTACAGACTGCGCCTTGGCCGTCAATGTCCAACGTTCAGTGTCGTCCAACAATCAGTCGATCACACCAGTCAATCAACTGACCGATCAGTGTCGTCCATCAATCAGTCGAGCACACCAGTCAATCAACTGACCGATCAGTGTCGTCCATCAATCAGTCGATCACACCAGTCAATCAACTGACCGTTCAGTGTCGTCCATCAATTAGTCGATCACACCAGTCAATCAACTGACCGATGAGTGTCGTCCATCAATCAGTCGATCACACCAGTCAATCAACTGACCGTTCAGTGTCGTCCATCAATTAGTCGATCACACCAGTCAATCAACTGACGCGTTCAGTGTCACCCATCAATTAGTCGATCAACACACCAGTCAATCAACTGACCGTTCAATCCATCTGTTTTGTCTCTCACCACTCGCTAAAGACACGGAGAGAGAGAGAGAGAGAGAGAGAGAGAGAGAGAGAGAGAGAGAGAGAGAGAGAGAGAGAGAGAGAGAGTTTCCAACTGTGGCCGGTGCTAGGTTTATGTTTAGAACCAGCTCACATCCCAAGCGGAACGGGGTCACTCAGGCCGTGATGTGTGCCACCGCACCCCTCGCTCAGCGTGCGCCCAGGCTGCACACCAAAAATGAATACTCCACGGCCTTGTTTAAAGAAGAAGTCGAGTATTTATATAGACAGGCACACTTAAGCTGTTTTGAGAATTGTTATTATGTCTGAAAGTGAAAGTTGATTTATCTTCTTTTTTTTCGTATACCCATCGAGGTACATGCCAGGTTGTTCAAGCAGAGATATTAAAATGAAAGGAACGGGACTCTGGTGCGGGGGGGGGGGGGGGGGGGGGGGGGGGGGGGGGGGGAGGGGGGGAGGGGAGAGGTGACCACTTAGCGCAAAGATAGGATTACTGGTGAGTGAGAAGGTAACGTGACGTCCACTTTGGGAAGGGTCACGAATTTGAAGACTGTGAATGATGTCATCAGTGGAAAAACAAACAACCAAACAAACAAAAACAACAATGAAATGATTGGCGGGAAGTTATCCTTTAGGTCAATCATCAGTTTGATGTCAAATGCGGGCTCAAATTGACGGTAGGCCTCGAAACGCTTACAAGGATGATAAAAAGTGATCTGGGGCAAACTCCTAACTGCGGCGTGTGGTCACAGCTCTGTCGACTCTCCACCTTCGGCAGCCGTCCACCACTAGTCCCAGTCAAGACCAGCAGGTCTACGTGTGACGTGTGAAAGGAACCAACGCCCATTAAAACGTTCTTCTTTATGTAATCAGGGGATGCAGTTCCTCTCTCTCTCTCTCTCTCTCTCTCTCTCTCTCTCTCTCTCTCTCTCTGTCTCTCTCTGTCTCGTTTTCTCGCCCTCTGCTCTGTTTGTCTGTCTGTCTCTGTCTCCCCCCCCCCTCTCTCTCTCTCTCTCTCTGTGTCTTTGTCTCTGTCTGCCTGTCTCTCTGTCTGTCACTGTCTTTGTCTCTGTCTGTCTGTCTGTCTGTCTGTCTCTCTCTCTCTCTCTTTCTCTCATCAGTTTTTTTTTTAAAAACTAAAACCCATACAGTAACATTTTGACGTTTTCTTTACAATCAGAAGACATTTTGGGGTGGGTGGGGGGGAGGGGGTGGGGTGGGGGGATCCAATGGTGTGATGGCCCGTAGGAAGCAGTGAAATTTGAGAGCTTTACTGTGCACGGGTCCGGCCAAGAGGGAGGCAAAGCGCCTCCCTTCGCCTTCTGCCGTCTCGGCCTGTCCGGACCTGAATCACGTCTCCATTTTTTTTTTCTTTTTCAACCGTCGGGCGGACTTTTTTTTCTCCCAAACCGTACAAAATACAAACACCGGGCTTAGTCCGTGGTGTCCTGCGTGTGTTGGATCAGAACAGACACCACTGAACACCACCGAAGTGATTTGGCAGCAGTGCGGTGTCTCCTCCGATGGGTCGCCTCTTGACGACTTGACATTGACTGCTGCCTGTGGATTGCCGGTGCCGGGGCTGTGGCGGACTAGGCTGGGCCGGGCTGTGGCTGTGGACGGGAGGGTCGGAATGAGGCGGTGTGAGTGCACTGCCACTGAAGTAACACAGAAGGTGGGACAACAGCAACAACAACAACAACGACAACAACAACAACAACAACAAATGTGAGTGGTTGTTTGTAACTCACGAACCTTAGTCAGCGCCGCAGAGAACTGTTGTCACTATGTGACTACGGGTCCCTAAATTGTTCGTTTGTGTGTTTGTTTGTTTTTGTTTTGTTTTTTTGTTTGTTTGTTTGTTTGAGGTAAGAGTACCATAGAAAGATGGTTGCAAATGATTTTTTTTTCACGCTGTATTCATTACAGACCACATTCATCTTTCATTTCAAAGCGAGGTAATTGCAGGCGGAAACTGAAAGAAATTCTAAACCATAATTTGAAGTAACTCCGCTGATTAGCAAGGGCAAACAAATGACAAGACAAAACACGACGCGTTTCGACCTCTTAGGTCTTCTTCAGGTAAAATAAACAACATCCAAGACAACGAAAACGAACAGCGAGCAATGTGCTTATTCTCTTGAAGTTGGCGCAAGATGGGCCTTTTCATCGTCCTGAAGGTGGTTTGTCTCGCCTGAAGAAGACCTAAGGGGTCGAAACGCGTCGTGTTTGGTCTTGTAATTTGTTTGTCCATGTTAATCGGCAGAGACACTTCAGAATGCACATCCATCTCGTTTACGTCGACGGTAAAGGGTATGGGAAACTGTCACTCGCTGACTCAGAACCAAGACCGGTTCAACTTGGCCTTTGGTTTTCATTTCCGCCTCTTCGCATCTACGAATATAACCATAAATAGATCGGTCTATGTGATTCAGTCACTTCTGTCACCTTTGCTGCGATTGGTTGAAAGAGCTGGTGGCATTAAGGCTATGCGGGGGGGGGGGGGGGGGGGGGGGGGGGGGGTCTGGTTTTGCCGTGCTCCTGTTCGTGGACATGACACAGCAACTTATTTTGCCTCGTCAGTCTGCAAGTAAGATCTTTGAGATGGCGCTCGCGCGCGCGCGCACACACACACACACACACGTACACACGCACGCACGCCCTCACGTACACACACACGCACACGCGCACACACACACACACACACACACGCACGCACGCGCGCGCATGAACGCACACACAAGAGCTTCATTTGATATTAGCCATACGTCGATGAAAAAAAGTGACAATGAAAACCTGATAGGCCAAATAGTAAAAGAGTATATTGAAAATTCGTATCCCTTTCATCTTAAAATTTATACGGATGGGTCTCTTTTCGATACCAAAGAAGC
>CM065717.1:100625545-100633045 GCA_033310375.1 Conus canariensis
AGTAATACCAGTAGTAGTAGCAACAGCAGCAGCAGCAGCAGCAGCAGCAGCAGCAGCAGCAGCAGCAGGTGTAGTAGCAGCCATGGTAGTAGTAGCTAGACGATCACTAAGAGGAAATCCAGCTGTATACGCTGAAAGTGCGAGCATCTGTTGCATGTCGGTAGCACACACACAGAATTGCCTGTTGCTACTCAGCATAGTGTAGGATTGTCTGTGGTCACTGACCATAGTGTAGAATTGTCTGTGATCACTCAGCATAGTGTAGGATTGTCTGTGGTCACTGATTATAGTGTAGGATTGTCTGTGGTCACTGATTATAGTGTAGGATTGTCTGTGATCACTGATTATAGCGTAGGATTGTCTGTGGTCACTGATTATAGTGTAGGATTGTCTGTGGTCACTGATTATAGTGTAGGATTGTCTGTGGTCACTGATTATAGCGTAGGATTGTCTGTGATCACTGATAAAAGTGTAGGATTGTCTGTGGTCACTGATTATAGTGTAGGATTGTGATCACTGCTTATAGTGTAGGATTGTCTGTAATCACTGCTTATAGTGTAGGATTGTCTGTGGTCACTGATTATAGCGTAGGATTGTCTGTGATCACTGATTATAGTGTAGGATTGTCTGTGGTCACTGATTATAGTGTAGGATTGTCTGTGGTCACTCAGCAGAGCGTAGGATTGTCTGTGGTTACTCAGCGTAATGTAGGATTGTCTGCTATAACGAGCCCTTTAACCTGATTGAATTGTCCGGCAGGCCGGAAAGCCACCGTGGTGAGTGGTTGATGCCTCCTGCTGCAATGGCGAGGCTCTGGGTTCGGGAGAGATGTAGCTGTCACACGGACTACCTGGGGTACGTGGCCATCAACAGGACCGACCCCGTCCACACACAGTGCTGCCACCCCATAGACCTCCTCGATGTCCACAAAGAGAAAGACACGATTCGATCCTTCGACCCTTCCACCCACTACTGCTATGATGGACAGGTGCTGCCAATTCCTGGACTGCCAAAGAAAGAGGCTTCAAGCAGTTCATCGGAGTCGCAAGAATCGTCCTCTTCCCAGTCCTCCTCGTCCACAATACAAGAGTCTGTCCGAATCCACTCCCCAAACAACGGTCAGATCAAAAAGAGTGAGCCTGACAAGATCTCCTATAAGACCTCGTCCAGGACTTGTCTGGCACGGTTGAAGAAGAAGAGGGAAGGGGGAGAGAAGCTGCGGTGCTGTGGCACGACTCCTTACAGACGCTCCCAGCAGACGTGCTGTGAAGACCTGCTCCACAACCTGCCCTCCAGAACCTCCGTGTGCTGCTACGACAAGGCCTACTCCAAGGGAGACCCCACCAACCCCTGCCGCAGCAGCACCTGTGGAGGCAGACCCCTGGACCTGAACAGCCAGCTGTGTTGTGAGAGGAAGGTGTTCGATACCACCTCACCCGAGCAGAAGTGTTGTGGGGCATCTCTCATCCACCCTGACACCCACGAATGCTGTGCGGGCATGCCGATCCGCAGGTGAGTAGACCGCTCTCAACGTCCACGCCCATCTCCACTCGCACACCACCACACTTCGCGATCCACACCCAAAGCAACAAAGTGCGTGTAGTGAATATCTTCCTGCATCCCTCACGCCCAGGATCTAGGTCTGCATATGGTTTTATGCCGGAACAAATGCCTGCTTTCGTAACTTTCACAACCACCTGCACGCACTTGCACGGAATCTCCAGTCAGTAGATTTCGGGGTGGGGACGAGGGGTGACAGTGGACGGGTGGTGGTAGATGTCTGCCTGCAAGACTCAGACCACCAACACAGCCCTTGCTGAAGTATAGCAGCAGATGAAATCTATGCCAAGAATTTGTGCGTAAAGGTTAGCATCGCTCTGGAGGTTTATGGAAAAAGTAAGATGAGCTACACTTTGTGTGTGAGTATTGGGGGCTGGGAGGGGTAGGGAGGAGGGCGGGGGAGGGGGGTGTCACTCCGTCTGCAGGTCAGGGCCAGACCTACAACATTCCACAAGATCGTCAGCAAACTAGTATGCTTGGTCACACCTGTGACATCAAATATCACACACACACACACACACACACACACACACACACACACACACACACACACACACACACACACACACACAGAAAGAGAGAGAGAGAGAGAGGAGAGAGAGAGAGAGAGAGACAGACAGACAGACAACAGACAGACAGACAGAGACAGAGAGAGACAGAGAGACAAAGAGAGAAACAAAGACACAGAGAGAGAGAGAGAGAGAGGGGGGGGGGGGAGGGCGCAGACAGATAAACAGACAGACAGACAGGGAAAAAGACAGACCAGACAATGAGCGCCGTCAGTCCCTCAGATAACCTTTTAACCCCTTTCGTCACTTCCGCTTCCGGTGCCAGGGGCCAATGGTCGTGCTGCCAGGACACCATGCCCTACAGCCCTGACCTGATGAAGTGCCACCCAGACTCTGGCACCGTCACGCTGCGCCAGAAACAGCTCAAGACTCAGAGCATCCCTAGCAAGTTCTGCAGCCTCAGCCTGGACACCTGGGGGGAGCGGTGGAGGGCCCTGATTGACCCCAAATGTGAGTGCTTCCGGCCGCCATGCCGTTACGTCACGGCTCTCTTTTTGTTCTTGATACAGAGAGATCTGTGGACTTGACGAGGACCGCTTTTATGATGAAGTAGTTTGTATGATGAAGTCATTTGATAAAAAGATAAAATAATGAAAGAATGAGTGAATGAATAGGTAAATAACTAAATAAATAAATAAAAAAAAACCACATAAATGAATGAATGAATAAATAAAACGAATGAACAAAAAATAAAGACAGTCGTCCCACTGTAGTTATTGTCATTATTTAAGTACTTGTTTATTTATTTATTTATTTATTCATTTCTTTTTATCTATTCATCTATTTACTTATCTATTTACCTATTTACTTATCTATTTATCTATCATTGTTGTTGTGTTGTTTATTGTCATTATTATCATTATTGTTATTATCATCATTATTATTATTATTGTGGTTGTTGATGATGATGTTGATGTCGTTGTTGTTTCTATTGTTGTCGTCATTCATCATCGTCTCCATAATTCTGCTGCTCACTGCCATTCCACCATGACACAGCCTATGGTGGGAGCTAGGCTGACCACACTCTAACCATCCTTGTTATGTGTGTGTGTACGTGTTTGTACCTGTGTGTGTCTCTACGTGTTTGTATCTCTGTGTGTGTACGTGTTTGTATCTCTCTATGCGTGTACCATGTTGCAGTGCTGAAGATCCAGGGCCGGGTGGAGAGCTGTTCCATCCGTCTCCGGGGCGACACCCTGACCATCCCCTGTCGCCGGCCGTGGCCGTGGTGGGCGGGGAAGCCGTGTCCAGCTGCCTCAAGAACAAAGGGCTGAAGCTGGTCATCGCCCTGCCCAACACGGCCGACTGCTCGTTCACCAGGAGGAAGCTGAGGTCCTACCTGAGGCGGCAGACCCTGGAGATCTTCGTCAAAGTGGACAAGTTCCGCTGCCGCAAGGGGCAGGGCGTGATCCGTCTGGAGGAGGGGGAGGTGGCCTTGCTGCTCCGCTCCCGCAAGATGGACAGTCTCATGGAGGACGCTTCCCTGCTGCCCAGTTAATGACGTCGCCCGGTCTCCTGACCTCTGCTGGGGTCCTTGACCTCTGGTCGTCCGTGACCTCTTGTTGTCTCTGACCTCTGGCAGGTCTCTGATCTCTGCAGATATCTGACCTGTTTTTAGTTCTTGACCCGAAATTAGTCCGTGAACTCTTGGTCGTCCCTGACTTCTTGTGAGTCTCTGACCTCTGGTTGGGGTCAGTGATGTCTCTGACCTCTGGTTGGGGTCAATGATGTCTTGTCTCTGACCTCTGGTTGGGGTCAGTGATGTCTAGTCTCTGACCTCTGGTTGGGGTCAGTGATGTCTTGTTGCCTATGACTTCCGGTGAGGTTTGTGAGCTCTGGGAGTTCGTGATGTAGGTCGGTGGGCCGACTGCTTATGGACAGGTGACCTGTAACTTCAAGCTGAGACTGGTGTGTGATCCGACATGGGCTGGCGCTGGTGTTGTTGGCCCTTGGAGAATGTTGATGCTTTATTGTCCAATTTGATGATTAATGTTTTTTGGTCCATATTGATTGGGATGATTGATGTTTTGTGGTCCAATTTGATTGGGATGATTGATGTCGGGTGGTTCTTACCCACTGCCTGACATCAGTAGTCCGCGTCCCCTCCCCCCCCCCCCCCCCCACTCCACTTCCCTCCTCTACCCTCCCCCCATCCCCCATTCATTAACCCCTTCCCATTTAACCGTGCTTTCCGTTCGTTGGCCTTGTTTATTTCGAGCTCATGCTCAGCTCTCAGCAGTATTATTGCTCACAATTTCCGTCGCAGCTCAACAACATCATAACGACGCTTTTTGTCATAATCCTATTGATAGCGAAGCAATCTGGATTGCAGGTAAACGTCACAGTGACGACGCTTTTTGTCACAATCTTAATGATGGCGAAGCGTCAAGTTACAACCCTATTCGTCACAATCTTGACGTTGTTAGCTTAGTGTTTGCACTGTGGATCGTCTGCAAGGCTCACCATATTTTCTCAGCGTTGTTGCTTGGCAGGTAACAGGTTGTGATTACAGAAATGTTAACGCAGCTGCCTACATCGCCACAGCCACATTGCGATGTACCTGACCGTACACATTGTAAATTTTCCACTGCAGAGGGTGCCATGATTTGCACAGTTCCAGAGCAGCCATTCATTCCGCAACAGGTGCCAGCCTTTCCAGGTTGCCAAACCATTATTCAGAACCTGAGCTACATGAGTTTGTAGTTCCAACCGCACAAATATCCCTCACGTTCTCAGCTTACATCAATGGTTGATTTTTCTCAGTTTGGTTTTAATTCTACAGCACATAGCACTGGCGCTGTGTGATTATGATTAATGTTCACTTCACTTCACTTCTTGCTTCTGATGTTTATAATCCTGTGTTTTGAATGGACGTGTGATGGCTAATCAATTGATTTATCAAATGGCAAACGTTGTTAATCCTGAAAATGGCATGTACAGAATTATCCGCAGAACTGATTGGAACAAAGTCAAAGTGAGTCACTCGAGTGCAAATAATCACCACCAAACTCCCATAAATCACCACCCACACCCCACTCCCCTCCCATCACCTTCATCTCCCACTCCCACCACCCACACTCGTTTCAGCCTGTCACCCCCCACCGTTGCACCATCCTCACCCACACCCACCCATACCCACACTCATTCTCACTTATCACCACCCTCACCATTTCCCCCTACCTATTACCACCCTCATCCAATCCCACCTGTCACCACCCTCACACCCACATTCACCACCCCCACCCACCCACACCCATTCCCATTCCCCACATGTCATCGCCTCGTCTACCTTCCCTCCGCTAATCATAGTTTCGCGTCTAGTGCACCTGTGATCGCAAAGTCTGTAGTTGTATTATTGTCTCCCTTCCCTCCGGTAGTCATGGTGCCTTGTGTTTGACACACATCTGTTTGGAAAGTCTATAGTTGCTCTATTATTGTCTGCCTTCTCTCCGGAAGTCATAGCATAGTCAAAGGCACCTCTGTTTGGAAAGCCTATAGTTGTATTAGGGATAAGCGCAGATACACAGACACACGGTCAGAGAGAGAGAGAGAGAGAGAGAGAGAGAGAGAGAGAGAGAGGAGAGAGAGAGAGAGAGAGAGAGAGGAGAGGAGTACGATAGATATGTTGTTTCGCAGGTTTGTGTGGGTATCAGAACTACAACCCTCAGCCCCGCCCCCCCCCCCCCCCCCCCCCGCCCGCCCGCCACCCCTCCCCCAATAATCGTGTGGTCAGTCACACACGGACAGTGTCCATTGCTTTCTACCCGGTGCCATAAGAGACACTACCCTGCGTCTCGTTTTGAAGTATTGCCCAGTCATTACGTCATTCTGTATATATTCACACTATTACGTCATTCTGTATATATTCACACTATTACGTCATTCTGTATATATTCACACTATTACGTCATTCTGTACCTGCTCACCATTACGTCATTCCGTCTATACACCATTATTTTAGGTGTTTATCGTTTACTCGGTGATTTTGGAGCGTACTTAATTCCAGAGTTCACAGTCTTCCAATATATCTTTTCTTCCGCAGTAAGCCAGATTTCACTTTCCTCCACATTGGTGTACATCATTAATGGCAAAGATTCATGTCATTTTTCCCATCGTTAGTGACGTTCTCGTGAGATTCATTATCTTATTCGCGGAAGCAGTATTCTCCGATTGTGCTAAATCACAGTGTCATTGTTCAATTGATTTGTTTGTGAAATAGAACTGGGATGTGAAATGGTCTGGGTTCTATGCACACTACACAGAATGTGAAATAGAACTGGAATGTAAAATGGACTGGGTTCTATGCACACTACACAGAATGTGAGGTGGGGTGGATGACAGACCCAAACACACAAATGAGACAGATGTGGACATTCGTGGTCTTAAACATCCAAACAACCCACTCCGCCCGCCCTCCCCCCACAAGTAGAGAGAGAGAGAGAGAGAGAGAGAGAGAGAGAGAGAGGTGGGAACGGTGCAGAGGAAGGGGGAGGAGGGTGGAGAAGGGAGAGGAGTGGGTTTTTTTTTTTGGGGGGGGGTGGGGGGGGGGGTGGGGGGGGAGCAGCACTTTCCGCTGACAAAATCCAGACGTACTTTCCACATACGTCATCGGAGGTCAGCGCATGTCACACCACTCGCTCAGACCGCCCTCCACGATACGCTCTACTTCTTCGCTACTTATTGCTACTGCGCCCTCGTCCTCCCCCCCCCCCCTCACCTCCTCCTCCACCCCTCCACCGTCCTCCATCCCCCCCCCTCCCCACCCCTCCATCCCCCCCCCCCCCCCCCCCCCCCCCCCCCCCCACTCCCCTGGTCCCGCTTCCATTACAGAGCCAAACACAAACGTCCCCCCCCCCCTCACCTACCACCTTTCCTCCCCCCCCATATATTTCCCCGCTGTCTTAAACCAGCCTCATGCTCTTCTGTTTCGGAGGCGCTGAGCAGATTTGACACAAGCTTTCAAACCCGGAACTCTGCGCGTTCGTGACGCTCTTTCCCTTCACCCAATATAACATTCAGCCCTGAAGGCGTGTCAATAGCAATATCTCACGTTACTCCTTTAGGGTCGCATACTTCAAAATTAGACACCAGCTTTAGTCACTCAGATTCAAACTGACTCGGAAACCTGAAGTTACCTCAAACTCTTGACCTTAAGCTATGCACGTTTTGACCTCTCCTCCTCTTCCTTCTCCTTCCCCTTCCCCTCCCTCCCCCCTCCCTCCCTTCCTACGTTGCATAGAAGACTGTCAAGATATGGGTGATGGTGGGACAAAGGTAGGGGTGGGGGAGGGAGGGGGAGGGTTACGGGAGAGAGAGGTGAGCTAGTCTCTGTCTGTCTGTCTGTCTGTCTGTCTCTCTCTCTCTCTCTCTC
>CM065717.1:100643045-100655545 GCA_033310375.1 Conus canariensis
AACAACAACAACAACAACGAGAGAGAGAGAGAGAGAGAGAGAGAGAGAGAGAGAGAGAGAGAGAGAGAGAGAGAACTCTGAACTCTGAAATTTTTAATTGTAAGGCCACCAGCCTGTATACAATGGGAACACGTTTGCTGAGAATGAAATAAAAATGGGTACGGGTCATCAGCAAAAGGAAGGAATTTCTTTCCGGAAACACATAAGCAAACAATTACAAGGGGAAATAATTCAAGGAAACAAACCAAGTTAAACAAAAATATATTCACTTGCGTTTGAAACCAATCACAACACACATTCATATATCTAGTTTCCGTTCATAAGTTCATGTCTAGTTTTCAGTGCATAAAATATATACGTTGACAAATTTCTGAGGATCATCATGTTTTCAGATTGCATCAAATAAGCTAAACAATCGCCATTTGGATAGGAATAGAATCTTGATAAATATTTTTCTTGCAAATATGAGTACTTTAAACATTCAAACAAGAAATGGAATTCGTTTTCAATTTTATTACAAAATGGAGAGAGAACGAGAGAGCGAGAGGGGAGAGAGAGGAGAGAGAGAGAGAGAGAGAGAGAGAGAGAGAGAGAGAGAGACCCACCAACACCACCACCAACAACACTACCACCACCCTCTCCCCCCTGCTCGTGTCACGAGTTTCACGGTAGGTAAACTGATCTGTGGGAAGCCAGTGTCCACGACTGAATTAGCAGGCACATGTGTTGATGCGCGTCACCTCTTTGCACAAGTTTGCACATGCTTAAACACACACACACACACACACACACACACACACACACACACACACACACACACACACAACACACACTAACTCTCTCTCTCTCTCTCTCTCTCTCTCTCTCTCTCTCTCTCTCTCTCTGGGTGGAAAAAAGCATTATATTGCTCATCTCATTACTCTGGTAAAATGAAACCTCGTTTCCTCTCTCTCTCTCTCTCTCTCTCTCTCTCTCTCTCTCTCTCTCTCTCTCTCTCTCTCTCTCTATGTCGATGGCGTTGGCGCTTGCCTGTGCGTTAGGTACGTGTGTGTAGGTTACGAGATAGAGAGCGAGACAGACAGACAGACAGACAGACAGGCAGGCAGACAGAGACAGAGACAGAAAGAAAGAGAGACACAGAGAAACAGACAGACAGACAGACAGACAGGCAGGCAGGCAGGCAGGCAGGCAGAGACAGAGACAGAGACAGAAAGAAAGAGAGACACAGAGAAACAGACAGACAGACACAGAGACAAAAAAAGACACTGTAAAAGAGACACACAGATGAACAAACAGTCAGGACAAACAGACAGACAGACAGACAACGAGACGACCTTAGGACGGGGCAGGGGCGTGGGAGGGGGGCGGGGGGCGTGGGGGGGGGGGGGGGTCAGAGGGCACACCCTAACTGCAGAGACATGGCCAGAAAAATACAGACATGAACACCCCATCTCACTTACCACTGTAGTGACACCTCAGACACACCGCTGCTCTTTGGCTGGACAGTGGGGTGAAGAACAATATGCGTGGGCTTTGCCCAAGAAGAAGAATAGAGAGCGAGACAGAGAGACAGACAGACAGACAG
Organism: Conus canariensis; assembly: GCA_033310375.1. NCBI lineage: Eukaryota > Metazoa > Mollusca > Gastropoda > Neogastropoda > Conidae > Conus > Conus canariensis. The sequence continues at coordinate 100,644,631 of CM065717.1, forward strand.
ACAGGTCGCTAAGCCGGACGGCCCTACCACCCCTACCCACGCCTATCACACACTAGGTCAGACAACACAGCACACCGACACAGCTTTACAACCACGCACACTTCTTTATTTCAACAAACACACTATGGCGCCACCACCAGCAATCACCACCCACGTCCATCCACAACCGCACACAGGTATCCCACTTCCCCGCTGACACACCCTACCTGCTACAATGACCCGGGGGACCCTAACCTATCCTAGAGCACCAGCTGCGGTATATCACTGTGACCTGTTTGTTGTTTGTCCGTCGAGACGACGAAGACCATCTAGTCATCCTGGGATCGGGGGTGAGTGCATAGATGGCTGGTCAGGCCGATCTGCGCCCGGAAAGATCTATCACAGTACAGACAGGGGATGGTGGCAGCAGCTGGAGATCTGTTGACACTGGTCTTCCTGACCATCGTGCGCTGCTCAGCTGCAGCAATTCTATTACTTTCACAGGTTTCTGCACCTTTGCGGACAACTGATCGCCACCCGTCTCTGTCAGGGACAGTCTGCTCCATGTTGTGTGGCTGATTTTGAAGGCCTTCAGGGAAGATTTGAGGCTGTCTTTGAAACGTTTCTTCTGGCCTCCATGAGAGCGTTTTCCTTGTTGTAGTTCGCCAAACGATAGTTTCTTTGGCAGCCGATGGTCTGGCATGCGAACTATGTGACCTGCCCAGCGAAGCTGTGACTGCATCAGGAAGGTGAAGATGCTAAACTGTGACCTAGGGACGCAGCGATAGCCCGCACACGTGGTGGCTAACTACTAGGGCCAAGGACTAACCCAAGGGACTCTAATCTCTAAGCTCCTACCACCCACCCCTCTCCCCGGGGCCCACCCTTTTCTTTTTTGACCCGCGACCACTACCACACCGGTCGCCGCGTCCCTAAGGGAGGCTGTAGAGCGCCGTTTTGGTATTGAAACGCCGTTTTGGTATTGGCATACCAAAACGGCGTTTCAATACCAAAACGGCGTCTTAGGTCCCGCCGTTTTGGTATTGAACACCAAAACGGCGGGACGTAAGACGCCATTTTAGTATTGGGTGCCGTTTTGGTATACCAATACCAAAATGACGCCCAATACCAAAACGGCGCTTCTCGTACCCGCCGTTTTGGTATCCTGACCGGCCTTAAAGGACCTGTTTTCGTGCAACTGGTTCAAATCTCAATATCTGCTTTTCTCGCATGAGTGATGTTAAAAGAGCACTGCTGATCAAGTTTGCGTATCGACAAATGAGGGAAGGTGATTACTGGGGTAGGGAGAAAAATGGAATAAGACAAACAGTGGTTTTCTTTCGTTCTTGTATAACTGGGTTTTAGACATGTGTACTTGTATTTCTGGTCGACGACCTGAGAGACGCGTTCGTATTGTGAGTATACCTTTTATTTTATTTTTTTTACTGCCAGTACAATTTAAATCAAGTTTAAATCGCAGTTCTTAAATTGTCATTGTGTTTGTATGCATATATAACTGGTAAGCTGTTGTGGTTATAGTTGAAATGTTCGGCTTTATTCGCCTTCACCAGCAACTGACCGCCACACTGAGTGCCAGCAGGTATGGTAGTGAGGGAAGAGAGACGTATACGTATACATACATACATACATGTGTGTGTGTGTGTGTGTGTGTGTGTGTGTGTGTGTGTGTGTGTGTGTGTTGACTTTACCGTCATCATATTTCTTTTCTTTCTTTTTTTTTAAAGTTGTATCACTCTGTCGTATATTTCAGTGAGAGAGAGAGCGAGAGAGAGAGAGAGAGAGAGAGAGAGAGAGAGTGCCGGGGAAGCAGTTCTCTTCTCCTATCTTCGTTTGGTATTGTTTTGCATTCTTTACATGGGATATTTTGTCTCTTGGTGGTGGATTTGATACATTGAAAAGTGTTGGTACTGCACTCTAAATCAGTCAACAGTTTTTGCGGGTGTGGTCCATGAATTGATTGGTTTCAAAATGCTCAGAACAAATAGAGCAGTTTGCATGAAGGTACGCAGCTGATCTTCACGCCTACAGTTCTGAACCCATTTCTTGCATCTGTAAAAAACACAAAAAGAATGGTGAAACTCAGCCAGTGTCCTTCGCCCACTTGTACTGAATTTGGCACGCAGACAGCTTGGATTTCTTTTAACTCTGCTTTGAGCATCTTCTTCTTGTAATTCTTTTAGAAGAGAAAGGTATGCACCAAACGTTTCCCACCTTGCGATTCATGGTCTCACCCACCATCTTCGATTTTTTTTTAATTCTTCAATTGTACGCAAGTAACCAAAATGATTGAAATAGCGCAAACTAAAATTTCTTCTTCAGAGCCCATGTTCAGAGAGTACTGAGCGCTGCGGCCTGTCCAGCAGCTGTGCAGACACTTGCCGGCTGGACTGGAGGAAGCCAACGGGGGATGTTGTTTAGATTTTCGTCAACAAACCGTCACTGCCGTGTCAAACAACCGCATTCCACTCGCTGGAGAGGGTTTTCCAGCGTAGGGTGTGGCCAGCTTTCAGTGAGCGGTCTGTTGTTTACCAAAATCGCACGTGCGCCACGCGCTCTTCCCCGGCGGCACGTGATCCTACTTCAATGCTTGTTGTAAGGCAAACTAATCGTAGATGGTTGTTGTATTTGATTGTTTCCGATTTGTTACAAGTTACACGTCTACAAAACTACTGTTATCACCACAAAGAAGTTGATTGATGATTAAAACAAGAAATAAAACGAAAAAAAAAAAACCCCAAAAAACGGAAAAATGTTTAGTCTGCATTACAACTGTTTACATCATCAATAATTTTTAGTAGTAGACTACTGCTACTACCATTACAACTGCAACATTTTTTTTTTCCTGCTTTCGGTTGTTTCCGATTTGTTACATGCTGCTCTACCATTCATGTACAAAAGAAAGGAATAATGAATTGAAAGGGTATGTTTGTTGACATTTATTTATGTACTTATGTGTATGAAACTACTTTTTAACCACCACAAAGAAACAAACGTACAATCAAAACAATAAATGAAACGAAACACACAACACACACACACACACACACACACACACACACACACACACACACAAACGCGCGCGCGCGCGTTTACTAAGTATTAAAACTGTTTGAAACAACAGCAATAATTTCTCTTTTAATACTTTTTGTAAAAACCAACCACAAGTGTTGCTATTACATTTTCCTTCCACTTGGTCTTCTTCTGTTACTACTACTTCTACTACTTCGTTCTCAGCTTTCAGACCAATCCGTCGTTTTGACCTTCACTGTTTATCAATCGATGATGAACCCAAGATATACCCGTGGCCGAAACGCTCGAACTCAGCCAGTGTGTGGGTCGTGCACATTATGTCCCTAGCACAATAAGGGGCTTTCCCGGCACAAACTGTCGCATGTTCCAAAGTGCGACACTTTGTGCAAATCTTCTCAACACAAAGTGTCGCACTTTTGCACAAAGTGTCGTATGCGACACTTTGTGCAGTTGCGACACTTTGTGCCGCAACACCTGTGGCATATAGGGCCCTCCCTACCCCAGTAATCACCTTCCCTCATTTGTCGATACGCAAACTTGATCAGCAGTGCTCTTTTAACATCACTCATGCGAGAAAAGCAGATATTGAGATTTGAACCAGATGCACGAAAACAGGTCCTTTAAGGCCGGTCAGGATACCAAAACGGCGGGTACGAGAAGCGCCGTTTTGGTATTGGGCGCCGTTTTGGTATTGGCATACCAAAACGGCGCCCAATACTAAAACGGCGTCTTACGTCCCGCCGTTTTGGTGTTCAATACCAAAACGGCGGGACCTGAGACGCCGTTTTGGTATTGAAACGCCGTTTGCGTTTTGGTATGCCAATACCAAAACGGCGTTTCAATACCAAAACGGCGCTCTACAGAGGCAACGACACGTACCCTATGCCGTGGCCACTACGTCCCTAAAGGAGGCGGCAGCTAACACCCCTAATTCTACTGCCTATTGCTACACCCCTTCCTACCACAACATTGGAAAACCATCCTTTCATGTTGAGAGAGAGAGAGAGAGAGAGAGAGAGAGAGAGAGACAGACAGACAGACAGACAGACAGACAGACAGACAGACAGACAGACAGACAGACACGCACATACACATAAACACACGCACGCTGGCGCATGCACGCACCCCCCCCCCCCCCCCCCCCCCCCCACACACACAAATACACGCAGAGAGAGAGAGAGAGACAGACAGACAGACAGACAGACAGACAGACAGACTGACATAGAAAGAGACTCACAGAGAGAGAGAGAGAGAGAGAGAGAGAGAGAGAGAGAGAGAGAGAGAGAGATTTATCGACCATTGTCACGAAGCTCCAGGGAAGAAATATCCCTCCCACTCATTCGCTGATAACAATTTTCGAGGAAATGAGTCTACAACCCACCACTGATATGAACCTTGAAGGCCTCAACGCAGATAACCTTTAACATTACATGACTTCATGCAGTCGACCTACTTCCAGTTTACAAGGTCATCAAGAAACGGTCTGTCTGTGCGGGCGAAACTGAAAGCGAAACTAAAACTGCGGGTAAAAAGAAAAAAAGGTCACGCGCATGCAGTATGTTTCACATGCCTTCCTGTTCTCCAGTCATTGTCATGGGAATTTTACTGGATTCTTCGCCTGTCTAAAGTAAGTGTGGTATGTGTCTGTAAATATGATAATTAGTCAGGTTGAAAACTCCACCTTTGTACGGTGAATACTGTGTATCCTTGAAGTGTCATGGTCAGTTACAATGTAGAGTTCCTTGGGACAGCGAAGTTCGGTTTCTGTTTCACTTCCCTAACAACCTAGACGACTACACAATGTTGTTCCAGGGCTTTTGTGAAGCAAAACACAAAGCCTAGAGATATAAAAACACTCACAGAGTGTATACAACGATTTAGAACACACTAATTGTAACACTGGAATGTACAACAAAAGCCCCACTGACACAAACACACAGAGTGTGTGTACAACGACTTAGAACACATTGATCGTAACACCGGAATCTAACACAAAAATCCTTCAGACACAAACAGTATATGTATATGATGATTTAGAACACATTAACTTAACAGCGGAATCTAAAACTAAAACCCTACAGACATACAAACACACACTGTGTGTGTAAAACGATTTAGACCGATTCAGATTTAGAATACATCAACCTTAACACCAAAATCTTAACAGTCAGCAAAATGATGTGGTGTTCAATGAACCAGCCATTCTGCGTAGATTTTTACAATCCGATTAAAAAAATGAAATTAATCTTTCGAAACTGTTTGAATGCAATAACAATACATAAGAAAATCCATGTCAGCAAATGTAGCAGATATATGTGATGTAACTCTCAATGGCCAGTTGTCCGATGACAATATAAAAGCAGCATATTACATAAATCGTTGCTGGAGAAACAAGTGCAAAGATTTGTTCACAACAATCACTAGTGCATGAGCCACACAGATTTTGCGGATGACAGCTAAAAAGAGCAGTAAAAATAAACAATAAAAGACAGTTTAACACAGGCGGGAAAGGGGCAGATTCTGAGTGTAAGAGACAAGAGGACATCACTCGACCAGAATTTTCAGAGCGCGTGGATTCTACTAACAACAGCTCCATAATCAATTTGTTTCTTTCCCCGTGCAGTTCAATGGATGTATGGTGTTACAAAAAATAATCATTAAAACCTTGACATATCATTTCTTTGCATTCTGCGAAATAGTCAATTCATGTTTCTTGTTGTCTAGCCAACCACTGGGGTCATATCAGAGCTGAAGGCAAGTCGAGCTGGAACTATGCAGAAATGAAACAAACAGATTAACTTCAAATCAAAGTGACCGTGCTTCACACACACACACACACCACACACACACACACACACACACACACACACACACACACACACACACACACTAATAATCAATACCGTATTGAAGTGTGTAACGGGACTAGGCAGCATTGCAGTGACTCCTCCAGTGAGTTGTCTCACAGTAATCTGGCATTGTCGCTTCCTGTTTTTATTTCATTTATTTTTTCCATTTTATTCTAGTTTAGTTTAGTTTGTTTCATTCCATTTTATTCTATTTCATTTCATTCGATAGATTTCATTTCATTTCGTTTTGTTTTTATTTACTTTATTTTGTTTTATTTCATTCCATTTCATCCATATCTATTTTATTTATTTCATTTTGTTTCATTTCATGTTATTTCATTTCATTTTGCTTGTTTTATCTTATTTTCATGTATTCTATTCATTTCATTTCATGTTATTTCATTTCATTTTGGTTGTTTTATCTTATTTTTATGTATTCTATTTATTTCATTTTATTTCATTTCATGTTATTTCATTTCATTTCATTTCATTTATTTGATACTGGGATTGCCACAGAACGGTTTCGGTTGTGGCTGCGAAGTCAAGGAGAGCGGGGAGAGGGGTGGGGTTGGTGGGGATGGAGGAGGGAGGATGGGTGTGTGTGGGTAGCGGGAGAGGTGGTAGGAACAAAGGATTTTTAAGGGGAAATGAAATTTCCCACCCTGTCAAAATGGGCTCCTGACTCAGACCGGTTGGGGAGTCCATCTGCCCGGAAAACGAAACTTGGACGTGGAAGATTCGACAGAGATTGGATTGTCTCCTCCTGGCGTGGTTAATTTCCCGACGACGTGGCCCCCAAACAACAGAGTTACCTTCTCTTTGCTCTTTTCTTCGTCACCACTTTGTTTTTCTTTTCTTTCTTTCTTTCTTTCTTTTTTTGTGTTCTTTTTCGTTTTTTCTTTTATTTTTTTATATTATTTTTTTTTTTTTTGCTTTGTTTTGTTTCTTGCTTTGCTTTGTTTTTGCTTTTGTTTTAGTTTTGGTTTCCTGTGGTTTTCGTCAGTTTTCTGTTTTGTTGGTGTCCTGTGTTAAAGTTGGTCGACTGAGGGTGGGGATGAGGTGGCGAGGGGTGGGTGTGGATGGTGGGGGAGGGGAAGAGGCGCAGAAAGACATGCCCAAAGGCTCCCCCCACCTCACCTCCATCAAAGTCAGGTGGGGAGGGAGTTGGGGGAGGGGTTAGGGGGGCGGTAGTTCTGTCTTTCTGCAACCATCCACTCCCCACTTTCTCCACCCCGCTCCCCTTTATCTTTGCCACAGGGAACCATGTCGCTGACACACACACACACACACACACACGCGCGCGCGCGCGCGCGCGCGCGCGCACACACGTAGAACATATATAAACATACACACACAAACAGACACACAGATAAATTGACGTAAACGTGAACGTGCTTGCGCGGGCACGTTCGTTCACACGCACACGACACACACACACACACACACACACGCGCGCGCGTGCGCGCGCGCGCGCGCGCTCGGGCACACGCACGTACACACACGCGCACAGAGGGTTCGTTTTGTAAATGTGATAATTTCTTTATATATTTAAAACCACCCGCTAAAAAGCTTCTATCGCGAAAAGGCCTACCATCAACCCTAGTGAATACACCCAGAACAACGTCAATGTCGTTACCCTGGTCTATCCGCCTACCATTAACCCTCCGCTCTAGTGAATACACCCTGAACAATGCCTATATCGTCACCCTGGTCTGTCCGCCTACCATTAACCCTCCGCTCTAGTGAATACACCCTGAACAATGCCTATATCGTCACCCTGGTCTGTCCGCCTACCAAGAACCCTCCGCTCTAGTGAATACACCCTGAACAATGCCTATATCGTCACCCTGGTCTGTCCGCCTACCAAGAACCCTCCGGTCTAGTGAATACACCCTGAACAATGCCTATATCGTCACCCTGGTCTGTCCGCCTACCAAGAACCCTCCGCTCTAGTGAATACACCCTGAACAATGCCTATATCGTCACCCTGGTCTGTCCGCCTACCAAGAACCCTCCGCTCTAGTGAATACACCCTGAACAATGCCTATATCGTCACCCTGGTCTGTCCGCCTACCATTAACCCTCCGGCCTAATGAATACACCCAGAACAATGCGTGTGTCACTGGTGTCTCCGCCTACCATTAACCCTCCGGCCTAATGAACACACCCAGAACAATGCGTGTGTCACTGGTGTCTCCGCCTACCATTAACCCTCCGGCCTAATGAACACACCCAGAACAATGCGTGTGTCACTGGTGTCTCCGCCTACCATTAACCCTCCGGCCTAATGAATACACCCAGAACAATGCCTGTATCGTCACCCTGGTTTTTCCGCCTACCATTAACCCTCCGGCCTAATGAATACACCCAGAACAATGCCTTATCGTTACCCCGGTCTGTCCGCCCCGAACTAACACCGAAAGAGTTGAACCGGGTCTACACTGAGCGAGGAACACATAGTTCTGGGGCGACGTGACCTTCGGAGCAATATTCTTTAACAGTGACAGAGACCGCTGCAGCGCAACTCCTCTCTTTGCATTGTTCCATTTGAGCTGGAGCTAAAAATAGACGGGAGGGGCGGGGAGAAAGGGGAGGTGTTGTTTAACGCATTATTTGTGTGGATTATTTTAGACGACTGAAAACGACAGTGGTCGGATATTTAGTCGACCGGGTCGTTTTGTTTTTAAAATAACCATGACTTCACACTGTTTGGTGTGTTTCTTCGCATCTTGGGATTTTGGGGTGAGAGAAGGTCAAAGGTCAGGTCTATGCAGTTCGGATTCCGGTTGGTGTCCAGAATTTCCGAAGTTTGGGGAAATTGAACTTCGAGGTTGAAACATTGTTGGAACTCCCGTTCCTGAAGATAGATGAAGTTTGGGGAAATTGAACTTCGAGGTTGAAACATTGTTGGAACTCCCGTTCCTGAAGATAGATGGGTTTTTTTGTTGTTGTTTTTTGCGCCGATTCCGCGCCCTGGTCTTATATATTTAGCTACAGCTCAACGATGACTATGTTTGGACAGAATGCCGACTGAATTTGGGGATTTCATCATTTTTCACGTGTTCGTGCCAGTTGTGCTTCTCTACCATAGACACATAACACATATATGAGCGCGCGCGCGTGCGCGCACACACACACACACACACACACACACACACACACACACACACACACACAGAGGGACAAAACAAAGAGAAAAAAAAACAGAGAGAGAGAGAGAGAGAAGACAGGACAAGACAAGACAAGACAAAATTCTTTATTTACCAGGAAAATGCATCAGCACTGACGCGCTTGTTTTCCATTCAGTCCTCGCCCTGAGTAGGGACTACAACATGCAGTAGTAGGGACTACAACATGCAGTAGTAGGGACTACAACATGCAGTAGTAGGGACTACAACATGCAGTAGTAGGGACTACAACATGCAGTGAAATGAAATCATGTAAGAAGCAAGCAAGCGAACAAACAAAGCGGTCATGCAATTACAGTGGAACATCAAATGAAAATAGAAGAGAAAAAAAAACCAAATAAATAAAAGTAATAATAATGAAGGGGAAGAAGAGAGTGGGGGTGGGGGGTGGGCTGGGGGACCATGTGGAAATATACTATAACATACAATTAGCCTGCATAAAAAACAAACGATAAAATGAACATGGCAAAATACGTACAGAATTTGGAACACACACAAACACGCACGCACGCACGCACGCACAGAGAGAGAGAGATGGGCGATAAAAAGAGAGAGAGAGAGAGAGAGAGAGAGAGGAGAGAGAGAGAGAGAGAGAGAGAGAGAACTGGAAAAAAATCATTGAACAAGTAAAACTAAAATCACTAATGGAGAAAATCATGTTAAAGAAAAACATATTAATCATATGTGTCATACAACCCAGGAGAAAACTGACAAAACATAATGGACAAAATACATATCAATTCATACATGGAAAAACAAATCATGATAAGGAGATGAGACAAAGAGAGCACGTACTTGAGCGCTCAGAGTGAGTGAGAGGAGAGAGAGAGAGAGAGAGAGAGAGAGAGAGAGAGAGAGAGAGAGAGAGAGAGAGAGAGAGAGAATGACAATGACAATACTTTACTGACAATAGTTAAACAACCCTTTTGCCAAGGGAGTACATGCGCAATTTCCACACAGTGTTGCCAAACTCTGCCAACAATAGACATGCGAGTCAAAAACAAGCATACACACCGAAAACAGTTGAACAGTACTAATAACTAGAAAATGAAGAAAAAGACCATTCATCAAATGATATTCTCATGTGAAGAGAGAGAGAGAGAGAGAGAGAGAGAGAGAGAGAGAGAGAGAGAGAGAGAGAGAGAGAGAGATCAAATGATCCACACCAACAATGGAAGCACTGCTTCCTGTGACGGAAAATCACCGGTTTATCTGACTCTTCATGGAATACAGAATTGGTCTCAGCAAGTTTTCATGGCACATAAATAAAAAGAATGGAATCGTGTTTACCTGTCTGCCTGTCGGTCGAAATTCATCCATCTGTTCACCTTTTTACTAAATTAATTAAAAATTTAGAAAGAGAGGGTGTTAGTTACCGCCAATGACATTGACAAACAAAGCACATGACAAGACACGATGCATTTCAACCTCTTGGGTCTTCTTCAGGCGAAAAAATAAATCACATTTAACATTTAAGACAGTACAAACAAAGAACGAAAATGACTCATCTGTTGTTAGTCCATGTGGTGGGGAGAATAGCCGCTAGGCGGAAATGACAAGGGGGATTATGGGAGAGGAAAAGGAGGGGGGGGGGGTTCGTGGGGGGAGGGGGGGGGTTGTGTGATACGATAGGGTTGTGTGTCTAGTTTAGTGGGGTGGTGTGATATCTTTGTGACGGTTGTGATAATGGTGGATTGATAATAATGGTAAGGGGGGGGGGGGAGGCAAACTGGAAAAAAAAATTATATATAGAAGGGGTAAATAAGTACATGAACAGAAGAAACTGTTTTTAAAAAAAAAACTGTTAAAGAAAAAAAAAGTTTAGGTGAATAAAATAAATGATTTCTC
>CM065717.1:100665545-100668045 GCA_033310375.1 Conus canariensis
TTTCTTCCCCTCACCCTATCTCCCTCCTGCCCACCCCGTATGAAAAAAAAAAAAAGAGAAATGACGTCAACGGGAAGAAGTGAACTTCCCGATGGTTATTGTGGTCGCCACTTCATGGGTCGTGGTCGTCGCGCTGGCATTCCGCCGCTGTCCATGTCAATGGCGTTAGTTTGTATGGGCGCTCCCATTGCCAAAAGATCCGCTTTATGAGCTTAAAAGAAAAACAAAATACTCTTCCGTCGGACAAGAAGGACAAACAACTTACAAGACAAAATACGTCGCGTTTCAACCTCTTTGGTCTTCTTCAGGCAAGATAAACAACATTGAGGACGATGGAAACAAAGAACGAACAAATCACTGATGAAGATAAACAACATGGAGGACGATGGAAACAAAGAACGAGCAGGTCACTGATGAAGATAAACAACATGGAGGACGATGGAAACAAAGAACGAGCAGGTCACTGATCAAGATAAACAACATGGAGGACGATGGAAACAAAGAACGAGCCAGTCACTGATGAAGATAAACAACATGGAGGACGATGGAAACAAAGAACGAGCAGGTCACTGATGAAGATAAACAACATGGAGGACGATGGAAACAAAGAACGAGCCAGTCACTGATGAAGATAAACAACATGGAGGACGATGGAAACAAAGAACGAGCAGGTCACTGATGAAGATAAACAACATGGAGGACGATGGAAACAAAGAACCAGGAAGTCACTGATCTCCGAGTTGGCGGGATAACGGACGTTGAATCTTTTGAGTTGGTTTCAGTTTCCGCCTGCAGTCGCTTCACCGTGAAACTAGTTCTGCATTGTAATTTTCTCAGTGACAACAGCAGGTACATCCCATCACGTAGTTGTGTGATGTTAACAATCGTGGTTACGGGCGTGCAATGAAATGTTGACATTAACATTACATGAATGAGGGAAACAATAATCATGTCCCTTTCGCCTTCGGATAGGGCCGCAAACACAAATGTGAAATTGTGAATATTAGTTTAGCTTTAATCGTTTGTCATGAGTTAAGACTGAAGTTAGTTATGCGTTATGTCAGTTATAATCTTTTTTGCCAACAAAATATGACATTTAAAGAAAAGTTTATACTATTCCAATTCCTTCCGTTTACGCTTGGAAAAAAAACTGTACTGTAGAATTAACGATTGTGTTCATTTTTATCTCTTGTCAACGGTAAAAGAAGAGTGATTGATATCAGTTACGTCATCTTTCGCTGCAAAAACATGACACCGACAGTGAAGTTTAGAGAGAAATCAGTTATCATGTCATGTCTTTAGAGAGAAATCAGTTATCATGTCATGTCTTTAGAGAGAAACCAGTTATCATGTCATGTCTTTAGAGAGACATCAGTTATCATGTCATGTCTTTAGAAAGACATCAGTTATCATGTCATGTCTTTAGAGAGAAACCAGTTATCATGTCATGTCTTTAGAAAGACATCAGTTATCATGTCATGTCTTTAGAGAGAAATCAGTTATCATGTCATGTCTTTAGAGAGAAATCAGTTATCATGTCATGTCTTTAGAGAGAAATCAGTTATCATGTCATGTCTTTAGAGAGAAATCAGTTATCATGTCATGTCTTCAGAGAGAAATCAGTTATCATGTCATGTCTTTAGAGAGAAATCAGTTATCATGTCATGTCTTTAGAAAGACATCAGTTATCATGTCATGTCTTTAGAAAGACATCAGTTATCATGTCATGTCTTTAGAAAGACATCTTCAATTAAACTCAATATGTCGGTCAGTTACAGTGAAGTTTAGAGAGAAATCAGTTATCATGTCATGTCTTTAGAAAGACATCAGTTATCATGTCATGTCTTTAGAAAGACATCCGTTATCATGTCATGTCTTTAGAAAGACATCTTCAATTAAACTCAATATGTCGGTCAGTTTTGTCACCAAAAACTAACAGCAACAGTGAAATTGATAATTTTCTCTTAATTGATCGTCTTTTGGCCATCAGCTCCCTTTTTTCTATGTATACACTACACTTCACTGCTTCCCGTTAATGCAAATGCGTCATTATTATTTACCTATTTCTTGTCGTTTATTTCCTGTCTTGTTACTTTTGTGGTACAACATAATATCAGCGTGATCAGACGATCCACGAAGATCATTTACATTCCTTGAAGATTACATTTCGTAAATGATTACTGTGCTTGAGATGAACCCAGCTCTAAACCAGAGGAAACAAATACTGTAGCGCTTTTGACACACGCAGTTTGCCATACATTCTCTGTCGGCGATTCCATCATTGACTAGATCTCTCCCGTTGCTGGGGTTCGGTTTCTGAACACTCGGATCAGATCAGAGATATTTGTGGAGCCATGACGGATGATGCGTGAACATCTCAACACTTAAATGATTACATCATCATCATAATTTGACAAAATGTTATAGCTACGTTGCTCAATGTTTGTCCTTGACTTGTGATTAGTCAAACTCTTAATCCTGGTGATTTTGGAGTTTCGGA
>CM065717.1:100678045-100698045 GCA_033310375.1 Conus canariensis
GCATCGTCTGGTTGTCCGCCACGTCTCGCATCCGTAGAGCAGAATTGATTTCACATTGGAGTTGAAGATGCGGAGTTTGGTTCTTACGCTGATTCCTCCAGATGCCCAGATGTTCTTGAGCATGACGAAAGCTGCTCTTGCCTTGCCGATTCTGGCTGTGACGTCTCAGTCCGTGCCTCCCTGTTGGTCAACCACGCTTCCCAGGTAGACGAAAGACTCCACCTCCCTGATGGGCTCTCCACCGAGTGTGACTGGTGTGTTGGCAGTGGTGTTGATTTTCATCAGCTCGGTCTTCTTCCTGTTAATCTTGAGCCCTGTCCCGGCTGATGTGGTCTCCAAGCGAGTGGTCTTGTCCTGCATCTGGCTGTGGCTGTGTGACAGGAGCGCCAGGTCGTCAGCGAAGTCGAGGTCGTCGAGCTGCGTCCAGAGTGTCCACTGTATACTGTTGTTCCTGCCTGTTGTAGTGGTCTTCATGATCCAGTCAATGACCAGGAGGAAGAGGAACGGCGACAGCAGGCATCCCTGCCGAACTCCGGTCTTCACCTCGAAACTTTCGGACAGCTGGCCAGCGTGGGCAATCCTGCAGTTCATGTCCTGGTAGGTGCACCGGATGAGGGAGATGATCTTCTCGGGACTCCGTAATGCCTCAGCAGCTTCCACAGCGTCTCTCTGTCCACACTGTCGAAGGCCTTCTCATAATCTATGAAGTTGATGTAGAGGGGGGAGTTCCACTCCAGTGACTGCTCCACGATGATGCGCAGGCTGGCGATCTGGTCAGCACATGATTTGTTCTGCCGGAAGCCTGCCTGCTGGTCTCGGAGCTTGGGGTCGACAGCCTCTTTCAGTCTCTCCAGTAGAACCCTGTTGAGAACCTTGCCTGGCGTTGACAGGAGCATGATCCCTCGGTAGTTGCTGCAGTCTCTGAGGTCTCCTTTCTTCGGCAGCTTGATGATGATTCCTTCTTTCCACTGAGCCGGTACCTCCCCCTTCTCCCAGATCTTGCTGAAGAGGCTGTATAGCATGTTGACAGCTGTCTCTATGTCTGCTTTGATGGCTTCTGCTAGTATCTCGTCCGGCCCTGCAGCCTTCCAATTTTTCAGAGTCGTGATGGCCTTTTTGATCTCTGCCTTTGAGGGTTTGTCACAGCTGATGGGCAGTTCTGTCTCTGCAGGTGGGATGTCTGGTGGTGCGTCAGGGGCGGGGCGGTTCAGCAGCTCCCTGAAGTGTTCTGCCCATCGTTTCAGCTGTTCCTCGGTTGTTGTCATTGGGTTTCCGTTCTTGTCCTTCACTGGCTTGTCTGTCTGCTGGAACTTACCTGTCAGCTTCTTGGTCACCAGGTACAGGTCCTTCAGATTCCCCTGTCTGGCTGCTGTCTCTGCTTGGCTGGCCAGGTCGTCAAAGTAGTCCCTCTTGTCCTTCTTGATGCTCTTCTTTACTTCTCTGTTCGCTGCTGTGTGCTCTTCCTGTGCCTTTGCCTTAGCTGCTCTTGTTCGGCTCGTGTTCAGCGTAGCTTTCTTCTCTCTCCTTGTTTCCAGCTTGTGGATGGTGTTGGCAGAGATCCATTCTTTGTGCTGGGCCTTCTACTTGCCAAGGATCTCTTCACATGCGTCATGCCAGAGCTTCTTGCAGTGTTCCCACTGTGTCTCGATGTCCGTCTCACCGTCTTCTGTCAGCTCTTGTATTTGTGGTATTTTTTATTTATTTTCTTTTTCAACATTGAATTTTGTATCTTGTATTTTCAAAATGGCGGACTCTCACGTTGAACCCGTGTTCTTGTTGAAGAGAGACTTACCACTCTCTTTTGAAAATGAACACGAGCAATCTTTTCAAGCGCTCGACATTTGTGGTAGAGAAAGTATGGTGGATGCTCAAGAAATTTTGGGACTGTGGAGACTTTACCCATCGATGAGGGCTGCACGCAGCAAGTTGCTAATTGAGGGTTTGTCACCTGGTGCTGTTGTGCTTCGTTTGTATGACAAAAATCCTTTCGTACTCAGAGGACAGGACGACACTGAACATTCCGCTACAAAGGTGTGGATTTCTAATATCCCTCTGTCTTGCGACGGGGCGGACATCCAGTCAGCTCTTGTCAGGCTGGGAGCTGTCTTACGCTCTCCCTTGATTCTGGAAAAAATGAGGAATAGAGACGGAAAATTGAAGCGATTCTACACTGGAAGGCGATTTATTTTCATAGATATCCCAGACAAACCACTTGATAGATCTGTGAAGGTTGCAGGATTTATGGCTAGCCTGTATCACAAGGAACAGCCCAAAAGAGATACTAGGGTAACAAAGTGTAATCGTTGCCTGAAACTGGGTCACTGGGCCAGGGAGTGTCCGGAAACTGTAGTTACCTGCAGAGCCTGTCGTCTACCCGGTCATCGCAAGGGGATCCCGTCTGTGAGATTCAGAAAGCGAGTGAGGAACCGACAGTGATGTCCGTTTGGGACCCTCTGCCACTGGTTACAAGGTTTGGACACACATCTGACACTGACTCACCCCTTTCTGACAATGACACTGACTGTGATGCGACTGACAACGAGAAAGGGACAGGTCAGAAAAAGGGTGAGAAAGAAGGAAAGACTGATGTGGTGGAGGACTGTCAGTCAGACTTTAATTCTGGCCGTCATGGGGAACAGGGAAAAAAGAAGAGGAGTGGTAGACCATCCAAGAGGGAAAAGATGTGGATAAGGGAAAAGACGTGGATAAGGGAAAAGATCCGGTTTTGACACGTCAGTTTAAACTGGATTTTGCAACACGTTCTCGGTCGCAAACTCCGAAACGACCACGACCCACCAGAGGGGGATTCCCCCAGTCATTCTGACAAACGTGAAAAAACCTGCCAAGCTTTCCACTGCTCGTTCAGTCACAGACAGACAGTGACAAGGGATGGGCATGGTTGATGAATGTTTGAACGGTTTTCGGCGCATCTCGTGGACTTTCCTTTCATTACCTCCCTAAAATGGCTTTATCTTCTCTTAATGTTTTTCTTTGAATGTGAGAGAGATAAGGTCTAATACAAAAGAATATGTGTTAATAAGTTTTTGAAAAATAGTGGGTATGACGTGATCTGTTTACAGGAAAGATATATCACTGAAAATGTGAATGAAAAATGGCAAAAAAATGGGGTGGGAAGCTGACTTTTACTGACAGAAGTACACACAGCGGTGGGTTGGTTATATTCATTTTAAAAAAAGGCTTGCCTGTGGAGACTGAGCTTGTGTATGCATCTGAAAGAATTTTGGCCCTGAAAGTGATTTCAGAGGACAAGCAGTTGATTGTGGTTAATGTTTATGCCCCTAATATTTTACGAGAAAAACATGTATTTTTTGATAAACTAGAGGATGTTATTAAAAATGTCAATGTCAGTAATATTGACGTGTGTGGTGATTTTAACGCTGTCTTAGATAATGAGTATGATGTAATAAGTGGTGAATATCATGATCAGCATATTGTACAGAGATTCAATAGGATGCTTAGTGAATGTGATTTACAGGACGCATGGAGATTATTTCATAATGAAGAGAAGGAATTTAGCTGGTCAAGAAGAAACCCATTTATTGCTAGAATAGATTACATGTTGACCAACTCATCCATCTTTGAAAAAGTAGTGCAAAGTACGATTCAGATTGTGTCTTTTCTCCGATCACAGAGGATGCTTCATGTCTGTTATGTTTGTAGATACTGAACATGGTCAAGGGTACTGGAAATTTAATAGCTCGTTACTTTCTGATATAAACTATGTTAATTATTTGAACAACGTTGTAGACGATTTTGAAAAGGACCCTGAAGAAGACGATCAGGTAACTTGGGAAATATTAAAAGTTAAAATATCAAAGAATGTACCATCAAGTTTTCAAAAGAGAAAGCATTGTCAACTAGAAATAAAATAGCACACCTTCACGCTGATCTGAACACATTAGATACTGCTCTCAGCACTGACCCAGATTGCAGTGAAACACTGCGGAAAAGAGAGCACGTGAAACTTCAGTTAGAATTAGAAGAAAGAAACAAACAAGGTACGTGCCCGTGCACAGTGGATAGAGCAGGGTGAAAAGAACACTACATTTTTTCTTGGTTTAGAGAAAGCTCGTGCTAACTCGAAAATTATGGAAAGTGTAAAAAAAAAGCAGATGGGGTTGAGGTTACGGGACAGAAAAAAACATTCTAGCTGCACCGAGGGATTATTTTAAGAATTTATATAAGAAAAACATAAATAGTGATAATATGTTACAAAGAACGCAAGCGTTCTTGCGTGGTGTGGTTGTACCTTCTTTATGTAATAACGATAGAGAATATTGTGATAGTAATCTTTTAGAGCAAGAAATTAGAAGTGCTCTGAAAGAAATGAAAAATAGTTCTAGTCCTGGCAGTGATGGACTAACAGCCGAGTTCTACCAAGTGTTCTGGAGTCGTATCAGTAAGTACGTAATGGCGTCTTTTAACGTTGCATTCGAAACAGGTAGCATGTCCTCTTCTCAGCGTAAGGCCGTTATAACACTTATACATAAAGGAAAAAGTTTACCAAGGAATGATCTAAATAAGTGGCGACCAATACCTTTAACTAATGTGGACTATAAACTCCTAGCTAAAAGTCTGGCACGGCGATTAGGTAGTGTCATAGATAATCTGATATGCGATGATCAAGTTGGATATGTAAAAGGAAGACGAGTATCTACATTGCTTCGTTTGATTGATGATGTCGCAGATCAGCTGCCTCAAGGCAATAGACCAGGCTTACTATCAACTATCGATTATTTTCATGCTTTTGATTGTATTTCCAAAGAATTCATGTTGAATTCCTTTGAATTGTATGGTTTCGTGGAGCGCATCATGAATTGGGTATCAGTATTGACAACCAACTCTGTAAGCAGTATGAACTACTGTGGATGGATTTCCGAGCCTTTTAATGCGGAATCTGGAATCAGGCAAGGTTGCCCATTTTCTCCATTAGCCTTTGTTCTAGCCCTTGAATTGTTGGCAATCAAACTATGGCAATCTTCTGAGATTAAGGGCATTAAGTTTAAGTGTAGAGGTAAAGCTGACGATATTCGTACATTATTAACAGCCTTGTACGCTGATGACCTCACATTGTTTTTAGCTGACGAAGACGATATGCGATTAGCCCTTGAAATATTTGACAGGTTTTCCTTTATATCAGGTCTGACAATAAACAGAAATAAATCTGAAGCAATGTGGCTGGGAAGTAAAATAAACAGTGGACACAATCTTCAGGGTTTTACATTTAAAAATAAAATAAAAATTTTGGGTGTTTATTTCAGCAATAGTGCTTGTGCATCTGAACTAAAAGAGAACTGCGCGGGTAGAACTGACAATTGTAGACGTCTGATTGCAATGTGGGAAAAAAGAAATTTGAGTATTATGGGAAAGGTGAGTATTGTAAAAACTTTCTTGATCGCACAGTGGGTCTACATTATGCAAGTAATAGTGGTACCAGATCACGTAACTGATGAAGTGAATACATTACTATATAGATTTTTGTGGAGGAAAAAAAGACTGCAACAAAAAAGCATTTGGAAGAGTTAACAGAATTGTACTGTGTACCCAAATAGAACAGGGAGGGATTACAATGATAGATTTAAAAGAATTTCAAACTGCATGTTTGCTACAATGGGCTGTCAAACTAAGCTCAAACAAGGACACAGATAACGCCACAAATAAAACTAAATGGTGGCTAGTAGCCAGAAACATAATTTTCTGCATTTGGAGAAAAGTGTGTATGTTTTTATGCAAAATAAAAAGTACACACTTTAAGGGATTTCAACTTATCAAATCACATTTTTGGAACTTGATTTTACGTGCTTGGTTAAATAGCAACAACCATTTAGAGTTGCCTGTGTCTCATGTGATTTGGAACAATAGTGCGATAAAGTATCAAGGAAACGTCTTGTTTTTTAAACACTGGATTAATGAAAACATACTAAGTGTAGGCGATATGTTGACAAACAACTATGCGTTGAAATCTTTTGATGAAATAATCGATATAGTGGGAAATTCATCCTGTCGTATCTTAGAATATAATGTTGTATGCAATGCTGTAAACAGTTTTATACGTGTTCAGCATTATTTGGATCTACAGTTATCTGATAATAGTACTCACCTCAGCTCTCTTGTGTTTTGTTGCAAACGTTTATCAACCGTTAGAGAGTTTCGAAAACAACTAGCAGATAAATAGTTATAGTCAGCCTTGTGCGGTAGGTTTTTGGAAGAGAGTATTTGACTTTGACATCACACCACAAATATGGAATTTTGCTACACGTGCAACAAAAGAAACAAGGCTTCGTCTTTTACACTGGAAAATTGTGCACAATATTTATCCGACTAACATCATGCTGTATAAGAGGAAAGTCATAGATGACAACAAATGTTCATATTGCAGAGATATTGTTGACGTGATAGGTCATTTTTTCTTTGAGTGCCCTTCTGTCTTAGCATATTGGAGAAAGGTTGAGAATTATATTCTTATTAATCTTGACGTTCATGTGAAGTTCGACGTCTTAAAAATGATAGTTGGTATTACTGACCGGAACATTAGAAAAACAGCACTTAATCAGCTTAATCACATAATATTAACTGGAAAAATGTGTGTGAGCATTTTAAAAAAAACGAATGCTTCGATGCCCATTTGTACAATATTCGAAGCACATATGTCACTACGTAATAGATTTATATTCAAATGACATCAGTCAATTCAAAATAGTTTAACCAGTTGTGTGGAGATTCATTCAGAGCCTCACCCCCTCCCACACTCTGCGGGCGCACAAGCACGTACTCTAGCTCATTTACACATCCCCGCGCGCGAACTCACACATTGATGCATTTGTTGTCTTGCTTTTGGTCTTTCCTCATGACTTCCTTGTAGACCCCACTTTTTTTTTTCTCTACAGGGATGTCTTTTTAGGGGAAGAGGCTACTGGTGAGACTACTTAGAATTCACTTTTTCCCCCGTTCCGCCCCCCCCCCCCCCCCCCCCCCCCCCACACACACACCCTTTCACTTCCCCAATCTTCCCTATTCTGTTCTTCCTTTCTCGGTGTGTGCACTCCCTGCAGCGCCCTTGCCTTTTGTTTTCTCGCCTTTCGGTTCAAGGACGACTCTGTGGGGATGTAGGGATCATCTTCTGGAAGTGGGGGGTGGGGGGGGGATAGGTGAAATCTAACCTCATTGGTATCGACTGCACACACACACACACACACACACACACACACACACACACACACACACACACACACACACACACACACACACACAAAGACATCTACATTTGTAGCTGTCCTATATTGTATAATGCAGAACAAACCTGTGTCATTAAATCTACAACTATATGTGCTCTACATTGTATTGTATCACATGATACCGTATTATGCTGTGCTGTAGTTGATTTTTTTGGTGCTGGATTGTATTGTTCGTACTAATTGTATTGTATTGCATTGTACTAGTTCTATTGCATTGTATCAGCCTTGATCAAGCCCTCAATGCTCGGTCTATAATCAACTTGACTTGATCGTATTGCTTTACACTGCTCTTATTTACAACATGGTTTTCCCTGTGGTCTGCAATGCTCTATAGTTTTCACAGATGTTTCATGTGGTTTGCATTGCTCTATAGTTGTAACAATTTTCTATGAGATTTGCAAACTGTATTGTCAAAACAGAGTCATTCTATACATGATTTGCGTTGCTCTATAGTTCTCGGTACTTTGCAACTCTACAGTTACGACAGTTTTCTGTGTGATTTGCATTGGCCTATGATTATGACAGTTAACATGTGAAGGCAAGGGTAATGGTTGGCAGGTGAAGGCAAGGGTAATTGTTGACAGGTGAAGGCAAGGGTAATTGTTGACATGTGAAAGCAAGGGTAATTGTTGTGCGAAGACAAGATAATTGTTGATGTGTAAAGACGAGGATGATTGTTGCTGTGCTGATGTGTGAAGATAAGGGTGATGGTTGCTGTGTAAAAACGAGGGTGATTGTTGCTGTGCTGATGTGTAAAGATAAAGGTGATTGTTGATATGTAAAAACGAGGATGATTGTTGCTGTGCTGATGTGTAAAGATAAAGGTGATTGTTGATGTGTAAAGACGAGGATGATTGTTGCTGTGCTGATGTGTAAAGATAACGGTGATTGTTGATGTGTAAGGACAAGGGTGATTTTTGATTGTTGATGTGTAAGGACAAGGGTGATTTTTTTATGTGTTGATGTGTAAAGACAAGGGTGATTGTTGATGTGTAAGGACAAGGGTGATTTTTTATGTGTTGATGTGTAAAGACAAGGGTGATTGTTGATGTGTTGATGTGTAAAGACAAATCTGACTGTTAATGTATAAAAACAAAGGTAATTGTTAATGTGTAAAAATTTTTTTTTTAAGTAATACGAGTTTATGTGAACAATTTCTGAAGTGATTGACAGTGGTCATTGTCACGACCAGTGGTCAGTTTGGCCCAACTTCACTGACTGCTAATAAGTGTAGTATGAGTTCATGTGAACAATTTATAATGTGGTTGACCAGTGGTCAGTGCCATTGACAAGTGGTCATTTTGGCCCAATTTGACTGTTTGACTGCTAATTAGTGTGGTACGAGTTTATGTGGACGATTTCTGAAGTGATTGACCAGTGGTCATTGTCACAACCAGTGGTCAGTTTGGCCCAATTTCACTGTTTGACTGCTAATAAGTAGTATGAGTTCATGTGAACAATTTATAATGTGGTTGACCAGTGGTCAGTGCCATTGACTAGTGGTGATTTTGGCCCAATTTTGCTGATTGACTGCTAACTATTAGCTTTGAGGTCCGGTTCGATTCCTGACGGAGGCGATGGATTGTTCAGTCCTGGACTGACTTTGACCCAGAGTGAGTGGCTGTGGGCTCATGTGGGAAGACTTGACACCACGCAGTCGAGATTCATCAGCTTAATGCGAGTGTTGCTGTAATTTCATGATCTACACTGCAGGTGTCTGTAGTTAACAACAGGGTAACGCCAGGGCCTGTATTTTTGGGAGCAATTCAGACAGTCAAATCGGGGAATGATACGTAAATTAGATTAAACTCCAAAAATGATTGGCTGTTTAGCCTAATTTACATACTAATCCCCGCTGTGATTGTCTAATTCGCTTCCATAACTCCAGGTTCTGTCTGAAAACAGTTTTTTACAAGGTAGTATATTCAGAGACTGCAGAGACGGTAGATAAAGAGATGCGACTCTCCTTCCTTTTCGCGACGCACCGTGCGATAGTGACCGCAACTCTGTCGACCCGTTCACGACGAGCCGTGCCCTGGTGACGGCAGCACTGCTGTACTGCCGGGACATGCCGTGCCTCCGTGACGGCACAACTATAAAAAAAAAAAAAATTCTCATGTTCTCTCGTCTACCGTCTAGGGGATGCAGCTGCCATAAATATTTAGAACAGGGTTCTGGCCACTGGAAGGGTAAGTTTACATGCACCAGGGATGACCTTTGTGACCCCAGAGTAGTCCGAGTACAGAGACCTGTCTGGCACTGGAAGGCACGTGTGGAATTTCCTGCTTCACCAATATATTGGGCAGAAGGAGAATGACATTTGGTTTTAGAACTGGTTCAGTAAAGTAGTTCAGAAAATGAGTGGGGTAAAGGTGTACAAGTTTGTCGAAAAGAATCTGAGCTTGATTTATTTGTTCTGTGTATTTAATAGTTTTATACATCTTATCATTCGAAGCCAAAACAGTGAAAAGTGTGTACTGTGTGCAACGATTTAATTTCCTATAAAATAAAAAAAAAAAAGAATTCACTTGCATTGCACATATTGAATACCTCAGGCTTTCTCTGCATCTGTTCAAAGTAAGAGCGAAGTGTTATGCCCCTTTTCTTCCTCATCTGCTGTTGTCACACTAACCAAACAAACGTAAAGAAGATTGTGTTCTGCTATGTTTTACTTATGTTGTTTCTGTAACAGTAGCGTTGCTATTTTACCCAAAATGTATTTTATTCTATGCTCGTTACAAAGTTCGCGCTTTGCCCTTTCCGTTGATATATAACAATTGCTTGTTAGGTTTATATTAGGAGACAGACATCGCACGCACGCACATATACTCACGCACACAAATTACATGCATGCGCACTTCGCTCGCACATACTCGCACACACGGGTGCGTCCAATAAGCGCGCGTTTGGTAATTTGATTACATACGCACATATACCATAAGCGCGCGTTGTCAGTGTACGATAGGCGTGCATATTTTCGTCCAAGGTTAGTAAAATGAACTGTCTGTTAAGTGCGCATTTCCTTCAGTTAGAAATGTTATTCCAAAATCTTTCTCCACACCGTTCGGCAATACTTACACGGATTGTACTGTTAAACGCTGTTTACAGTTTATTTACAATAAGTAAAAAGTCTGAGCATGGAAATCTTTCTCTCCCACTCTCACAAAAGTAAAAAGTATGCGCATGGAAATCTCTCTCTCTCTCTCTCTCTCTCTCTCCACACACACACACACACACACACACACACACACACACACACACACACACACACACACACACACACACACGCGTGCGCGCACGCGCGCGCGCGCGCAAAGTGTACCGCAGAAATTAGCAGTCAAACAGTGAAATGAGGCAAAAATGACCACTGGGCAATGACACTGACCAGTAGTCAGCAACATCATGAATTGTTCACATGGACTCATTCTACACTAATTAGCTGTAAAACAGTAAAGTTTTGCCAAAATCACCACTGGACAATGACACTGACCACTGGTCAGCAGCGTCATGAATTGTTCACATGAACTCGCTCTACACTAACTAGCAGTGAAACAGTGAAATTGGGTCAAAATGACCACTGGTCAATGACACTGACCACTGGTCAGCAACGTCATAAATTGTTCACATGAACTCGCTCTACACTAACTAGCTGTCAAACAGTGAATTTGGGGCAGTCAAGGTAGTAAATATCAGTGAATCGTGCACTTCATAGTAGAAGCATGCCATTTAGTATGTGGGTACCTAGACCCTTTCTGATTGATATTAGAGAGGGAAACACAATGGGCGTGACCTCTGGAGGGCGTGGTCATTCATTTAATTAGGTCAGTGTGTCATGTTCTTTCTTTTTCGGTTTTTGCACAAAACAATGTATTCTTGCAACAAAAAACTGCTTCAGAATAACCCTGAGTATGTATTTGATGAGACATATGAAGACAAGTCTATATTGAAGCTAACTTGTAAGACTCTAATAAAGTAGGTCATTTGAAAGTAGGTAAAAGTCCTTAAAATCTTATTATTTCCATTTTTTACAGGTTTTTTTTTTTTTTTTTTTTTTTTTTTTTTTTTGGCTCCACGTAGTTTGCAAAGTTCATACTAACAGTGATTACCTTATAGCAGAAAAATGATGTAAACTTATTTTTGAAAATGAAAACAAGCATTTTGTGATTTAAAAAACAAGTAGGTCAAGTATTTTTGACTACTAAATGGCTTATCTGTACATGTTTTGGTATCAGATTTGACCAATCCAGCTGCTTCTAGAAGGGAAAGATGGGGTTTCAAGTACTTGATTGTCTCTATACTTATTACCTAAGTTGACAGACTGTTGAGTTGCCTTTTTATATGGCAATATTTGACCTATTTAGGACTCATTCGCTATCAATATACTATGTGGTTTGTTAAATATATCATATAACTCTAAAGCACCATATATTCCGATGAACATGAAAGGGAAACAGTTTGTGAATGTCAGTGCCAAGCAAATGACATAAATCAGATTCAGACACACACACATTTTTCTTCCAAAGAAAAACGTTTGCTTTTCCTCACGTCACATTCAAATCAGCTCACTTGTCCTGGTAGCAGTCTCCACCACATGCGCAGAGGGCGGTACATTGCAGGTTGGCCTTCGCACATTTGCAACGTCTTTTGCAGCCTTGCTTGCATCCACAGTGAACCAGTTCACGACATGAATCCGGTGCCCGCTGAAGAGTTGTCCACACGGGCTGCCACATTTGTCCCTCTTTTTCCGACCCCGGTCTGCAGGAGATGGGAGCACAAGTTGTTTTGCTAGACACTGACCCCAGACGTGTCCAGCTTGGTAGATAGCACGGAGAAGATGTTGTCTAAGAGCTGCTGAAGTTGGAGGAATGTTCTCAAGGAGCCTTCCTTGCTGAGCAAACAGTTTCTTTCTAGCCTGATCAACTTTATGGAGTGCACTCGTACGTTCGTACATGAGTACAACAAACCTCTCGAAGGTTTCCAACAAAGCATGTCAGTGAACATGGTCTGTCCATGATGGCCAGGAAGGAGTCTGTCACTTCAGGAAAGATAGTCCGTGTATTCTTTGTCTTGCCCCTGCTGCTGAAAAAAGACACTGTGTCACATCCAGTAAAGGCATGAAATGCTGGAAGGGCCTTCGATTTTCTTGGTCCAAGCTGTCTGGCTATTTGATGAGAAGTATATAGACGAAGTAGGAATATTATTCCAAAGACAGGGACTGTTTGGGGATTATCTTGGAAGTTTTCAATATAAGCCAGAACCTTAGCAAGTGCAATAGCATGCGCCGTTGATCTATTTGTTGTTTCTTCTGATTCTTGAGCCTGGTTTGCTGGTACACGTCTGTAGAAGGCAGACAGGCATTTGATGTGATAATGAAAATCCACTGCCACCATGTCTTTGACAGCAAGTTTTCTGAGTAGCTCTTGATCGTTCAGTTGCTGAGCATGTGCACGAACTTTATCATCCAGGGGCAAAGTAAGAGCTTGATGAAGCCCTGCTGCACCAGAGATCCATTGCAGAAAAAGCATGTTGGTCCTGTGCCCATCTCATCTGTCTCACAGCTAGATTCATCTGCAAGTTTCCGTGTTTTCAGAGGACTGGGTTTATCACTTGCTAGCTGTCTTTTCCTGTTTTAAACAGTGTTGCTTATTTTTGCACGACCGGATTTGTGCCAAGAAGCTTTGTGCTTCCTCAAGGTCTCCTCGAAACCAGTTCCTTCATCCAGTTTAGACAATGGAATAGAAAGTGGGGACTCACCTAACTCCTGAAAAGCTGTCAAATTGTAAGCAACGTAGGTATACCCTGCTCCATCTCCTTTCGCTTCCTTTGCTGGGCATATCAAAGGTGCTTTGCTTGATGGGTTCTGGCACAGAGCGCACAGATTCCAGTCAACTGTCAAGTCATCAACTTTTTCAGAGGGAAATGTTACACTGGGGTCGTCTATCCTCTTATAGTCACGAGACATCCCCACTTTCTGACTGCCTACAGATTCGGAACTGCACCATAGACAAAAAAGCAAAACCTGAGTTTTGACGTCAATGGATGACCATACAATTTGCACTGGCTCAGTTTTGATTCCGCTATAACGACAACCAACTTAACAAGTTCAAAGAATTGATTTTTATGTTTTGTTTTATTATTTTAGCATTTATTATCAATACAATTAAAATTCATGTTGATGCGAGCTTACAATTGATATTGTTCTTGCAGTTTTTGCCTATCGTTTCTTTGGTGGGACACTCCCACAGTATCTTTCTGCTTCTCTGTCCACCTATCAAACTTCTCGGTCTCTTCGCTCATCTTCTCAAAAACTTCTGAAAATTCCTAGGCGCTCGTTAAAGACAGTCGGTGAGAGAGCATTTAGCTTTAGTGCGCCCACTCTTTGGAATTCTCTTCCTGACAGCTTACGTGATCTGCCTACAGTATCTAAATTCAAGTCAGAGTTAAAAACATACTTCTTTAGGAAAGCCTTCTTCAACCATAATATCTGAATGCTGTGTCTATTAATATGACCTGACTTTTTATGTACTGCATGCATAACTGTATTGTTTACGCTTGAACCGATGAACTTGATAAGTGCGCCTGTGTCGGTAGGTGTGTGTGTGTGTGTGTGTGTGTGTGTGTGTGTGTGTGTGTGTGTGTGTGTGTGTGTGTGTGTGTGTGAACACATGTTAGTGCGAGTGTTTGAGTGTGTGCTGAGCGCAATGAGTTGTCCCAAGAATTGCGCTATATATATAATCCATACATTATTATTATTATTATTATTATTATTATTATTGAATTCTGGCTGAATGCAGTCTTTATCTTAAGAAGAACAACTTGAATATTTCTAATATTTAAAAACCGATTTTTAATCACTAAAACTTAAACTGGATATAAAACTGGGTAAAAATAAAGTATATAAACTCCCCAGCTGTGAAAAGGTTGTTTAGTAACAGTCAAATAGTTGCATTATGCAGAAAGCCGCTTCAAATGCGCTGAAACTTGATTTTACAAAAAGACGTCAAAATCAGTACACCAAGAATGAAACACAAGCCATCAGGGGAAGGGGGAAAAACCCCTCTAGCACAGCCGTTCGCACGCGTGATGGCCACGACCGGTGATATATTTTTTTGCACCCTCATAGGAATATTTGCAACCACATCAGTCTTATATGTATTTTTTCCCTGATTACAAGTAATGTACACAGACATTTCTGTTCTCAATTTTTTTTGATATTCACATGTCTCAACCGTTCTTTAAACGGAAGAAACTTAATAGAACACCAAGTGAAACGTGTTGCTTTTCACGTGGGTAACTCCGCTGACTATACACCGCTGGCAGCGATGACAGATCTGGCGCAGGCGCGAGTCTGCTCCCCGACCTTCGGCTGTGGGATCCTTTGGGCTCGTGCTATGGTGTTCTAATTGTCTCAAAAATTCAGTTATTGAAAACTTTCATCGATCACTGCTCCTAACACAGGGGGCTGTGATCGTGTTTCCCTCTCCAGACATAATCAGCATGGTTCATAGTATCATTGTGCAAGAGGAAATATTTCTACTAAAAAACGCAAGATCATAAATCTTAACTCCTCCACTTTATACTAAGAAAGAGGACATAATTTCACACAGGGATCATTTCACTAGATAGTCGCAACGCGAAGCTACTAACTTCTGAAACGTTACTATTACTACTATCTTCTGAAATCACTACTATAATTTTCATAAGTTAGTAGTATTACTACTATCTTATGAAAATTATAGTAGTGTTTTCAGAAGATAGTAGTACTAGTAACGTTTCAGAAGATAGTCGCCTGACATGCGTGCATGTGTGTGTGTGTTTGTATCAGTGTGTGTGTGTGTGTGTGTGTGTGTGTGTGTGTGTGTGTGTGTGTGTGTGTGTGCGTGTGTGTGTGGATACCTGTGCGCGCGCGAAATCGACCGCCTCCTGTCAAAACGTGAGGTCCTAATTTGCCCTCAGCGTGAATAACGTGGGAGGAGAAAAAAAGGCCTGTTCCACTGTGCCACAGCACTCACCGCCTGTCGGAGTACTGCCGGAAATGAGCTGTGTTTATTTTAATCCATCAGCACTGGGAGTGCCTGAGGTATGTCCCACAGGTGTGGAGGTATATATGGGTCGTCACTTCCACATGTTTTTTGTGTCCGTCTTATATCATCAACGCCACGTCTAGACTAGGGGGAAGAATGGAGGGGGAGGGCGAGGGGGTGGTAGGCGGGGTGGAAGGGCGAGGCTGTGGAGCTTCATTGGGTGGGAGGGGGGGGGGGAGTCTTTCTTCTGATTGTGTGTGTGTGTGTGTGTGTGTGTGTGTGCGTGCGTGCGTGCATGAGTGTGTGTGTGCGTGCATGCGTGCATGAGTGTTTTGTGTGCGTGCGTGCGTGCGTGCGTGCATGTGTGCGTGCGTGCGTGCGTGTGTGTGTGTGTGTGTGTGTGTGTGTGTGTGTGTGTGTGTACGTATGTGTGTGCGTGCTTGCGTGCGTGCGTTTTTGCGCGTGCGCGCGCACGCATGCGTGTGTGCATGTTCAAAATGGGTGAGCGATATAAGACAGGTATGTGATTTTGGAGTTTCCACCGTTGGGAATAATACTATTCCTGGATAATCTTGAATTCTGAGAACGTTTTTCAAGGGCAGTATATATCTTTTCTACGTCAAAAAAAAAACGTCTGTGATCTAGTAAACAACTGCGCAGACGCACACGCACACACACATACACACAAGACAAGATGGCGGACTGAGGAGATCGGTGAACTGTTAACCGTCTGTCAATATTATTGAATTTCACTGGCTATAATGTCACAACAGTTATAATTAGTGTACTGGAGAATGTCTGATTGTCCACTTGACTCACGGATGTAAGTACCGTCACCGATCGACCTTTAGTTGTGTGATAAACTGTTTGAAAATATCTCGATTTTATTTGAACTTGAATTTGTTTTGGATTTTCAACCGATGATACAGGCGCCCAACGTTCTACAATGGTGTTTTTCGTCAATGACGTGCTTATCACAGTGTGCTGTATAAGTTTTCAAGTTAAAAATTTCGTGAGCCTGTGAACATGTGATCAAAACTCTAGTGACCCCTCCTCGAGGTCAGCAGCGCAACGGAATGATGTGAGTGTTCTTACCTGTGTTAAAAAAAAAAAAAAAAAAACCCTTGTTCAACGCGTGCGCGTGTCATCATGGGTGACATTGCACACCTTTCGGACATCCAACAACAGGCCCATGATATTGAGCCTGAAAGAAAACTTAAACCAACTCTTGATAAAATCCAGAAGCGTTTTTGGTGTGCTGAAATAGAACTGATCGTCTGGCGTAATGTGCTTTTATATCGATACTCTGCTATTGCCAACGAGTCATTCAGACTGGAATCAAGTGACTATGATGTGCATGAATGTGTTCTTCCTTCATCATCCCAGTGGATATCTGAACCATGCGATTCTCTGGCTAAAACAGTCATTCGTGTATACTCCTGCCAGCCCACGTCAAAACGTCTGACCCTAACTCTTTACTTCAAGTCCAGTTCGAGTGCTGGTACCTTCCTGTGCCAAGGTAAAGACTGTAGACAGTGGGACGCAGAGGAATGTGAGGTCATCAGACATCTTGTGCAATCCTACCTAACCAATGGAGACGTGGTCTGTCTGACAAAGGCATTGCTCAGCATTCCTCTGACCTTCATAGAGTCTGTGTCCGATCCTCAGTTTAAGTCTCCAGGAATGGCAGTCACCTCCATGAAGATTTTCGACAGTGATAAAGACTTACCCATTAGTACTTCTTCTGTGTCTCCCTTCTGTGTCTCCCAAGACAAAACTGTTCACTCTAAAGATTTTGTGCTCCTCCCTCCTACCCCTCAGCCGAGTACCCAACAGTCCACTGATGTCTGCGTCGAGCTACCGTCCGAACCGGAAGTAGACCATTCAGCAACCCCTCATACAGCAAATTCTGAAACTGACGCTGAGCAGTTAACCCTAAAGTCGCCAACTGCACACCATACGCAGTTTGGAGCTGAAGGTCAGTGGTCATCTTGTTCCCTGAGGGATGAATCCCAAGTCCCTTCAACTCCTGTGCGGACAGTGAAACTGGGTCACTCACAAAGACTCCGCAAGCTCCGCAGACGTACTTTGTGTGTCACCCCACGTCAAAGAAGGACCCTAGGAAAAACGACATCCCTGACGTATTACGCTGGGCGATTTCAACAGCTTCAAGACACAGTGTCCGACCTCCAGCTATCGTTCTCTGAACTGCAGAGTTCTGTGTCTGGGCAAATTGAAGACGCCAAGGTGTGTGCGAAAAATGAACTAAAAACACATCTTGCTTCCAACACTGACCTGCTTCACACACTGATTGACTCTCTTCAGTCCAATATTACTGAGCTGGACAAGCAAGTAGACATACTCAAAAAAGAGAATCATTTGCTCAAAACTCGAATTGGAAATGTGTTTTCTGATTTGAAAAAACTAAAACAAACTAGATTATGTGATGCTAGCACACAGTGTGGTGAAGGGAATGTTCAAAGTAGCACGGTTTCCACCCCCACCCCCCACCCCCCCTCCCGCACCACCACATTACCAACATTCAAAAATGAATCTGTACAAACTTTTCTGGCCCCACATGAAATATTACAGAACCGTGCTGCCCCCAGTGACGATACTCCGGATCAACCATCTCAGCCCCAGGGACAGCCAGACCACCAGGATCCCTCTCAACAACATAGCTACTCCACCCAGACATCTGAGCCATCAAGTAATAATGTTATTAAGGAAAGGGAAATTACATCTGAATCCCAAGACAGCAGTATGCATACAAAGCCAAACTCTAGGGTTACTTCAAATCAGCCAGAAGCAAATGACAGAGATACAAACAGCAAGCAACGTGTGCAGGACATTCTGTCAACACGTTCAGTATCTGAGAGAACTTCGGTTCTACTTATTGGGGACTCTGTCATTAGAAACATTGACCTGCGCAGAATAGCATCAAGACAAGACGTTGTATCCAAACTTTGTGTCTCAGGCATGTCTACTAGTGATTTGTTTTACTGGCTACATAATCACAACGTTTTTCCAGATCTCAGAGTGTTGATCATCCATGTAGGTGTCAATGACTGTAGGACTACCGGAGAAGTCTCTAAAGAAACTTAGTGTGATTTCATTCACCTAGCCACTCAGGTTTTTCCAAATGCCAAAGTAGTCCTTAGTTCCATAATACCAGCTAGAGGCAAACACCACCTCAATACCATTATTTCACCATCAAATCTCAATATGCAAACAGCTTGTGAAATGCTGAAAGCTGATTTTATTGACAACTACACGACATTCACAACCACTGCAGGAAAACCTAAACTTGTCCTGTACAGAAATCTTATTCACCCCAGCGAAGCAGGTACAGCCAAACTGGCAGTTAATTTCAAGCAGATCTTTTTTTTTTGCTCTCAACGTGATTTTAATTTCAGACGGAAAGTACCTGTGCATTCTCAGTTCAACTACACCAGCTCCAACCGGTCTGTAAATAACATGTATTCCTCTCAGAATCAACAGAACAGTT
Source organism: Conus canariensis (assembly GCA_033310375.1). NCBI lineage: Eukaryota > Metazoa > Mollusca > Gastropoda > Neogastropoda > Conidae > Conus > Conus canariensis. The sequence goes on from CM065717.1 coordinate 100,696,834, forward strand.
CCCCGGTTTACAGCCAGCAAAGCAATGCACCATCTGCCGATTATCCGCCAATAGAGTCCATGAATCATTATCCAACTCTTTTTCATAGAGACAACCCACTGCCACAACAAACTTCAAGCGCGTCTGATCGTGCCCCCCGACCTTTGACCTCCCTTCCGCCCTCTTCCCTGTATAACAGCGGTCAGGCAATCCATGTTCCGCCGCCCTATCCCCCTAGTCAGGCAATGAATCCCGTTGCTCCGGTTCCACATGGAATGTTTAATGACCCAGTGGGCAATCACAACAATGTGCCTATGACACAAACACCACCCACTATTCCATATAATCAATTTCTGTTCAATTTGATGGCATACATGAACAGTCAACAAATGCAACCGCGCCACCTTGCTAGTTGAGGTGTGTGTGTGTGTGTGTGTGTGTGTGTGTGTGTGTGTGTGTGTGTGTGTGCTATTACCCGAGTGTTGCACCCACTGGCTTTGATGGAAATCACTGCACTGTTATTACAAAATAATTAATACTTGATTCTGACTGTATGCGTATGTAATTCTTGTCTCCTTGTTTATTCGCATTTTCGTCTACCATTTTCATCAATCATTGCTTTTCGTTCTTTTGGCCGTAAAGATTGATTTTGTAGCCTACAAACCTTGTTCACAATGTGTTTTTGAGAAAACGTTTCATGTTATTTCCTTGATGTACGTTGTTCATGTGTCTCATATTGATAAAAGTTAATAGACATAATCTGTCTTGGTTTTTCATTCAACAGTTTACCGTTTGTGGCTATATTGTGTATATTTAACTATCCATCACTTTGTAATAAGAAGTACTTTTGTGCATAGGCCTGTGGTTTGTATAATGAATGTTAAAGTGGTAATATGATGCCTTCTACGTTAAGTACATGGCCCTCACACGAAGAAAAAATATTTTCAAGATTTGTTATTCTCTTCTCAGAATTCAAAATCGATCTGGAAGGCAATTAATCTTTTAACTAATGGTAAATCGAACTCTAAAGTTAAGAATCCAATAAAGGATATTTCACCGGACGATTTGAACTTTCATTTTGCAAATGTTGCTAAGGACATAATAGTACATGATGATACAAATCAAAATGATTTACATGAACTAAAACAATATTGCTGTTCTAAAAACATCTCCTCAACTTTCACTATACCGTCAATGTCAGTAAATGAAGTGTGTTATGGGCTAATGTGTCTA
>CM065717.1:100720545-100725545 GCA_033310375.1 Conus canariensis
TTACCCTGCACTTGTTTTCCGCACCACTGTTACCCTGCACTTGTTTTCCCCCACCAATATTACCCTGCACTTGTTTTCCCCACCACTATTACCCTGCACTTGTTTTCCCCACCACTATTACCCTGCACTTGTTTTCCCCACCACTATTACCCTGCACTTGTTTTCCCCACCACTATTACCCTGCACTTGTTTTCCCCCACCACTATTACCCTGCACTTGTTTTCACCACCACTATTACCCTGCACTTGTTTTCCCCCACCACTATTACCCTGCACTTGTTTTCCCCCACCACTATTACCCTGCACTTGTTTTCCCCACCACTATTACCCTGCACTTGTTTTCCCCACCACTATTACCCTGCACTTGTTTTCCCCACCACTATTACCCTGCACCTGTTTTCCCCACCACTATTACCCTGCACTTGTTTTCCCCACCACTATTACCCTGCACTTGTTTTCCCCACCACTATTACCCTGCACTTGTTTTCCCCACCACTATTACCCTGCACTTGTTTTCCCCACCACCATTACCCTGCACTTGTTTTCCCTACCACTATTACCCTCCACTTGTTTTCCCCACCACTATTACCCTGCACTTGTTTTCCCCCCCACTATTACCCGGCACTTGTTTTCCCCACCACTATTACCCTCCACTTGTTTTCCCCCACCACTGTTACCCTGCACTTGTTTTCCCCACCACTATTACCCTGCACTTGTTTTCCCCACCACTATTACCCTGCACTTGTTTTCCCCACCACTATTACCCTGCACTTGTTTTCCCCACCACTATTACCCTGCACTTGTTTTCCCCACCACTATTACCCTGCACTTGTTTTCCCCACCACTATTACCCTGCACTTGTTTTCCCCACCACTATTACCCTGCACTTGTTTTCCCCACCACTATTACCCTGCACTTGTTTTCCCCACCACTATTACCCTGCACTTGTTTTCCCCACCACTATTACCCTGCACTTGTTTTCCCCACCACTATTACCCTGCACTTGTTTTCCCCACCACTATTACCCTGCACTTGTTTTCCCCCACCACTATTACCCTGCACTTGTTTTCCCCACCACTATTACCCTGCACTGTTTTCCCCACCACTATTACCCTGCACTTGTTTTCCCCACCACTATTACCCTGCACTTGTTTTTCCCCACCACTATTACCCTGCACTTGTTTTCACCACCACTATTACCCTGCACTTGTTTTCCCCACCACTATTACCCTGCACTTGTTTTCCACCCACCATCTATTACCCTGCACTTGTTTTCCCCCACCACTATTACCCTGCACTTGTTTTCCCCCACCACTATTACCCTGCACTTGTTTTCCCCACCACTATTACCCTGCACTTGTTTTCCCCACCACTATTACCCTGCACTTGTTTTCCCCACCACTATTACCCTGCACCTGTTTTCCCCACCACTATTACCCTGCACTTGTTTTCCCCACCACTATTACCCTGCACTTGTTTTCCCCACCACTATTACCCTGCACTTGTTTTCCCCACCACTATTACCCTCCACTTGTTTTCCCCACCACTATTACCCTGCACTTGTTTTCCCCCCCACTATTACCCGGCACTTGTTTTCCCCACCACTATTACCCTCCACTTGTTTTCCCCCACCACTATTACCCTGCACTTATTTTCCCCACCACTATTACCCTGCACTTGTTTTCCCCACCACTATTACCCTGCACTTGTTTTCCCCACCACTATTACCCTGCACTTGTTTTCCCCACCACTATTACCCTGCACTTGTTTTCCCCACCACTATTACGCTGCACTTGTTTTCCCCACCACTATTACCCTGCACTTGTTTTCCCCACCACTATTACCCTGCACTTGTTTTCCCCACCACTATTACCCTGCACTTGTTTTCCCCAGGACTATTACCCTGCACTTTTTTCCCCCACCACTATTACCCTGCACTTGTTTTCCCCCACCACTATTACCCTGCACTTGTTTTCCCCAGCACTATTCCCCAGCACTTGTTTTCCCCACCACTATTACCCTGCACTTGTTTTCCACACCACTATTACCCTGCACTTGTTTTCCCCACCACTATTACCCTGCACTTGTTTTCCCCCCACATATTACCCTGCACTTGTTTTCCCCCACCACTATTACCCTGCACTTGTTTTCCCACCACTATTACCCTGCACTTGTTTTCCCCACTACTATTACCCTGCACTTGTTTTCCCACCACTATTACCCTGCACTTGTTTTCCCCACCACTATTACCCTGCACTTGTTTTCCCCACCACTATTACCCTGCACTTGTTTTCCCCACCACTATTACCCTGCACTTGTTTTACCCCACCACTATTACCCTGCACTTGTTTTCCCCACCACTTTACCCCTGCCTTGTTTTCCCCACCACTGTTACCCTGCACTTGTTTTCCCCCACCACTATTACCCTGCACTTGTTTTCCCCACCACTATTACCCTGCACTTGTTTTCCCCACCACTATTACCCTGCACTTGTTTTCCCCACCACTATTACCCTGCACTTGTTTTCCCCACCACTATTACCTGCACTTTTTTCACCACCACTATTACCCTGCACTTGTTTTCCACACCACTATTACCCTGCACTTGTTTTCCCCACCACTATTACCCTGCACTTGTTTTCCCCACACTATTACCCTGCACTTGTTTTCCCCACCACTATTACCCTGCACTTGTTTTCCCCACCACTATTACCCTGCACTTGTTTTCCCACCACTATTACCCTGCACTTGTTTTCCCCACCACTATTACCTGCACTTGTTTTCCCCACCACTATTACCCTGCACTTGTTTTCCCCACACTTTACCCTACACTTGTTTTCCCCACCACTATTACCCTGCACTTGTTTTCCCCACACTATTACCCTGCACTTGTTTTCCCCACCACTATTACCCTGCACTTGTTTTCCCCACCACTATTACCCTGCACTTGTTTTCCCCACCACTATTACCCTGCACTTGTTTTCCCCCACCACTATTACCCTGCACTTGTTTTCCCCACCACTATTACCCTGCACTTGTTTTCCCCACCACTATTACCCTGCACTTCTTTCCCCACCACTTTACCCTGCACTTCTTTTCCCCCACCACTATTACCCTGTACTTTTTCCCCCCCACATTACCTGCACTTTTTTCCCCACCACTATTACCCTGCACTTGTTTTCCCCACCACTATTACCCTGCACTTATTTTCCCCACCACTATTACCCTGCACTTGTTTTCCCACCACTATTACCCTGCACTTGTTTTCCCCACCACTATTACCCTGCACTTGTTTTCCCCACCACTATTACCCTGCACTTGTTTTCCCCACCACTATTACCCTGCACTTGTTTTCCCCCACCACTATTACCCTGCACTTGTTTTCCCCACCACTATTACCCTGCACTTGTTTTCCCACCACTATTACCCTGCACTTGTTTCCCCACACTATTACCCTGCACTTTTTTCCCCACCACTATTACCCTGCACTTTTTTCCCCCACCCTATTACCCTGCACTTGTTTTCCCCACCACTATTACCCTGCACTTGTTTTCCCACCACTATTACCCTGCACTTGTTTTCCCACCACTTTCCCTGCACTTGTTTTCCCCACCACTATTACCCTGCACTTGTTTCCCCACCACTATTACCCTGCACTTGTTTTCCCCACCACTATTACCCTGCACTTGTTTTCCCCACCACTATTACCCTGCACTTGTTTTCCCCACCACTATTACCTGCACTTGTTTCCCCACCACTATTACCCTGCACTTGTTTTCCCCACCACTATTACCCTGCACTTGTTTTCCCCACCACTATTACCCTGCACTTGTTTTCCCACACTATACCCTGCACTTGTTTTCCCACCACTTTCCCTGCCTTGTTTTCCCCACCACTATTACCCTGCACTTGTTTTCCCCACCACTATTACCCTGCACTTGTTTTCCCACCACTATTACCCTGCATTGTTTTCCCCACCACTATTACCCTGCACTTGTTTTCCCACCACTATTACCCTGCACTTGTTTTCCCACCACTATTACCTGCACTTTTTTCCCACCACTATTACCCTGCACTTGTTTTCCCAACCACTATTACCCTGCACTTGTTTTCCCCACCACTATTACCCTGCACTTGTTTTCCCCACCACTATCCCTTTTTCCCCACCACTATTACCCTGCACTTGTTTTCCCCACACTATTACCCTGCACTTTTTTCCCCACCACTATTACCCTGCACTTGTTTTCCCACCACTATTACCCTGCACTGTTTCCCCACCACTATTACCTGCACTTGTTTTCCCACATATTACCCTCACTTGTTTTCCCCCACTATTACCCTGCACTTGTTTCCCCACCACTATTACCCTGCACTTGTTTTCCCCACCACTATTACCCTGCACTTGTTTTCCCCACCACTATTACCTGCACTTTTTTCCCCACCACTATTACCCTGCACTTGTTTTCCCCACCACTATTACCCTGCACTTGTTTTCCCCACCACTATTACCCTGCATTGTTTTCCCCACCATATTACCTGCACTTTCCTTTCCCCACCACTTTACCCTGCACTTCTTTTCCCCCACCACTATTACCTGACTTCTTTTCCCCCACCACTATTACCCTGCACTTCTTTTCCCCACCACTATTACCCTGCACTTGTTTTCCCCACCACTATTACCCTGCACTTTTTTCCCACCACTATACCCTGCACTTGTTTTCCACACCACTTTACCCTGCACTTGTTTTCCCCACCACTTTACCCTGCACTTGTTTTCCCACACTATTACCCTCACTTGTTTTCCCCACCACTATTACCTGCACTTGTTTTCCCCACCACTATTACCCTGCACTGTTTTCCCACACTATACCCTCACTTGTTTCCCCCCACTATTACCCTGCACTTGTTTCCCCACCACTATTACCCTGCACTTGTTTTCCCCACCACTATTACCCTGCACTTGTTTTCCCCCACCTCTATTACCCTGCACTTGTTTTCCCCA
>CM065717.1:100730545-100755545 GCA_033310375.1 Conus canariensis
AGTACAACATCAATGCGGTATCACTGCGGCATCAGTGCGACATCAATGCGGTATCACTGCGGCATCAGTGCGACATCAATTCGGTATCACTGCGGCATCAGTGCGACATCAATGCGGTATCACTGCGGCATCAGTGCGACATCAATGCGTTATCACTGCGGCATCAGTGCGACATCAATGCGGTATCGCTGCGGCATCAGTGCGACATCAATGCGGTATCACTGCGGCATCAGTGCGACATCAATGCGGTATCACTGCGGCATCAGTGCGACATCAATGCGTTATCACTGCGGCATCAGTGCGACATCAATGCGGTATCTCTGCGGCATCAGTGCGACATCAGTGCGCTATCACTGCGGCATCAGTACAACATCAATGCGGTATCACTGCGGCATCAGTGCGACATCAATGCGGTATCACTGCGGCATCAGTGCGACATCAATGCGGTATCACTGCGGCATCAGTGCAACATCAATGCGGTATCTCTGCGGCATCAGTACAACATCAGTGCGCTATCACTGCGGCATCAGTACAACATCAATGCGGTATCACTGCGGCATCAGTGCGACATCAATGAGGTATCACTGCGGCATCAGTGCGACATCAATGCGGTATCACTGCGGCATCAGTGCGACATCAATGCGGTATCACTGCTGCATCAATGCGACAGCACTGTGCTATGTCTGCGGCATCGGTGCAACATCAGTGCAGTATCACTGCGGTATTAGAGCGACATCAATGCGATATCACTGCGGCATCAGTGCGACATCAATGCAGTATCACTGCGGCATCAGTGCGACATCAATGCGGTATCACTGCAGCATTAGTGCGACATCAATGCGATATCACTGCGGCATTAGTGCGACATCAATGCGATATCACTGCGGCATCAGTGCGACATCAATGCGCTATCAGTGCGGCATCAGTGCGACATCAATGCGGTATCACTGCGGCATCAGTGCGACATCAATGCGCTATCAGTCGGCATCAGTGCGACATCAATGCGGTATCACTGCGGCATCAGTGCGACATCAATGCGCTATCAGTGCGGCATCAGTGCGACATCAATGCGGTATCACTGCGGCATCAGTGCGACATCAATGCGGTATCACTGCGGCATCAGTGCGACATCAATGCGTTATCACTGCGGCATCAGTGCGACCTCAATGCGGTATCAGTGCGGCATCAGTGCGACATCAATGCGGCATCACCGCGGCATCAGTGCGACCTCAATGCGGTATCACTGCGGCATCAGTGCGACCTCAATGCGGTATCACCGCGGCATCAGTGCGACCTCAATGCGGTATCACTGCGGCATCAGTGCGACCTCAATGCGGTATCACCGCGGCATCAGTGCGACCTCAATGCGGTATCACTGCGGCATCAGTGCGACATCAGTGCGGCATCACCGCGGCATCAGTGCGACCTCAATGCGGTATCAGTGCGGCATCAGTGCGACATCAGTGCGGCATCACTGCGGCATCAGTGGGACATCAGTGCAGCATCACTGCGGCATCAGTGGGACATCATTGCGCTGTCACTGCGGCATTAGTGGGACATCATTGCGCTGTCACTGCGGCATTAGTGGGACATCAGTGCAGCATCACTGCGGCATTAGTGCGACATCAATGCGCTATCACTGCGGCATTAGTGGGACATCAGTGCAGCATCACTGCGGCATTAGTGCGACATCAATGCGCTGTCACTGCGGCATTAATGGGACATCAGTGCAGCATCACTGCGGCATTAGTGCGACATCAATGCGCTATCACTGCGGCATTAGTGGGACATCAGTGCAGCATCACTGCGGCATTAGTGGGACATCAGTGCAGCATCACTGCGGCATTAGTGGGACATCAGTGCAGCATCACTGCGGCATTAGTGGGACATCAGTGCAGCATCACTGCGGCATTAGTGGGACATCAGTGCAGCATCACTGCGGCATTAGTGGGACATCATTGCGCTATCACTGCGGCATTAGTGGGACATCAGTGCGGTAACACTGCGGTATTAGTGCGACATCAGTGCGCTGTCACTGCGGCATTAGTGGGACATCATTGCGCTATCACTGCGGCATTAGTGGGACATCAGTGCGGTAACACTGCGGTATTAGTGCGACATCAGTGCAGCATCACTGCGGCATTAGTGGGACATCAGTGCAGCATCACTGCGGCATTAGTGGGACATCATTGCGCTGTCACTGCGGCATTAGTGGGACATCAGTGCAGCATCACTGCGGCATTAGTGGGACATCATTGCGCTGTCACTGCGGCATTAGTGGGACATCAGTGCAGCATCACTGCGGCATTAGTGGGACATCATTGCGCTGTCACTGCGGCATTAGTGGGACATCAGTGCAGCATCACTGCGGCATTAGTGGGACATCAGTGCAGCATCACTGCGGCATTAGTGGGACATCAGTGCAGCATCACTGCGGCATTAGTGGGACATCAGTGCAGCATCACTGCGGCATTAATGGGACATCAGTGCAGCATCACTGCGGCATTAGTGGGACATCAGTGCAGCATCACTGCGGCATTAGTGGGACATCAGTGCAGCATCACTGCGGCATTAATGGGACATCAGTGCAGCATCACTGCGGCATTAGTGGGACATCAGTGCAGCATCACTGCGGCATTAGTGGGACATCAGTGCAGCATCACTGCGGCATTAGTGGGACATCAGTGCAGCATCACTGCGGCATTAGTGGGACATCAGTGCAGCATCACTGCGGCATTAGTGGGACATCAATGCGCTATCACTGCGGCATTAGTGGGACATCAGTGCAGCATCACTGCGGCATTAGTGGGACATCAGTGCAGCATCACTGCGGCATTAGTGGGACATCAATGCGCTGTCACTGCGGCATTAGTGGGACATCAGTGCAGCATCACTGCGGCATTAGTGCGACATCAATGCGCTATCACTGCGGCATTAGTGGGACATCAGTGCAGCATCACTGCGGCATTAGTGGGACATCAATGCGCTATCACTGCGGCATTAGTGGGACATCAGTGCAGCATCACTGCGGCATTAGTGCGACATCATTGCGCTATCACTGCGGCATTAATGGGACATCAGTGCGGTAACACTGCGGTATTAGTGGGACATCATTGCGCTGTCACTGCGGCATTAATGAGACATCAGTGCGGTAACACTGCGGCATTAATGGGACATCAGTGCGCTATCACTGCGGCATTAATGGGACATCAGTGCGGTAACACTGCGGTATTAGTGGGACATCATTGCGCTATCACTGCGGCATTAATGAGACATCAGTGCGGTAACACTGCGGCATTAGTGCGACATCAATGCGCTATCACTGCGGCATTAATGGGACATCAGTGCGGTAACACTGCGGTATTAGTGCGACATCAATGCGGCATTGGTGCGACATCAATGCGGTATCACTGCGGTATGAGACGGCAGCCCAGCGACTCTTCACGGACTAAGAGACATAAAGGAGAAAGACACAGACAGAAATCAGTGGTCTTCATGCAGTGAGTCAATCTGATTATACTCCAGGCACTGTGAGTCAATCTGATTATACTCCAGGCACTGTGAGTCAATCTGATTATGCTCCAGGCACTGTGAGTCAATCTGATTATACTCCAGGCACTGTGAGTCAATGGGACGAAAACTTCAACGATTTACACTGGAAAAAGATCTGTGGCCATTGATATACACTAACGTCTAATGTTCAGACAAGATCGTTCCAGATATGAACATGGCATTCTATTCTTCCCACGAGAAAATACCTGTCTAGGTGTCGCATTATGAGTGATCCTTTATGCCTGTTGTATTGAAAGGAGATTAATAGTGTTGTCCCAATTATGAAATTCAGATTTTTTAACATGTTTTTTCAAGTTCAATTTCACGACAAAGGATAGTATGGAAGTGATATTTCTCAGAATGTTAGAACAAATATTCTGGAATGTCCCCCTTGTTCCTAGTTTTACGATCTCATCCGATCATGTCATGTGGGTATTGTTTAGAAAGTCCGGACCTTGTCCTTTTGGGGATCTGTGGTAAATCCACTTATGCTGTTTTTTTTTTTTAATTTTAAAATTGATACTGGCTGAATTAAATATGTAGCGCCTACAGTCCCTCGGTATTATGTAGGAGTTGCAAAGTTTACTCGGTGTTTTCAGAAAGACAAAAAAAAAAAAAAAAAAAAGCTTTCAGAGATAGGAAGTCGGACACTGACAAGTACCATATATACAAAACGATGTGCCTTGCTTCACGAGTAAATAGTTCTCTTACTAGTCTTTTACAAAATAATAAGTCACACCTTAAAACACACACACACACACACACACACACACACACACACACACACAACTCACCTCGTTATTATTTATATGTTTATTGTATTTGTTCAGTTAGTAATCTAGTCATTCATTTGTTTATTTTCATATTCTTTTATCTGTTTCATTTATTGACTTATTCATTGGTTTGTTTACTTATTGATTATATTTCTTCACTTCATTTCTTTGTTTAGTTGTTTATTGGTTCAGTCATTTACATACATCGCTGTCAAGAATATAAAGACAAAAAAGGCGTGATGATAATGAATGTGATGATGGTGATGATGATTGACTGTTATGCACGTTTTGTTTTCTATTCTATTGATTGATGACGGAGTCTTAAGAGAACATGATGATGATGATGATGACGACGACGTGACGACGACGAGGATGACGACGACGAGGATGACGACGACGACGACGACGACGACGATGATGATGATGATGATGAGGAGGAGGAGGAGGAGGAGGACGACGACGACGACGACGACGACGACGACAACGCGACGACGACGACGACGACGACGGTGATCATGACGACGACGCCGACGACAACGACGATGATAATAATGAAGATGATAGTGATAATGATATGATAAAGATGACAGCTCTGTGGATTTACATGTTTTGATTTATCTTCTGTTTATCTTGATCTGTTTGCAAAAGTGATGTATTACAGAAAACTGACTTCGGAAACTGTATCAAAAACAAGCAAACAAACAAACAAACACACAGAGATGAAATGTTTGATGCTCTATGTGCGTTATTAGTTTTTGTAAAAGTGCCTATGCAGACTGGTGTGTGTGTGTGTGTGTGTGTGTGTGTGTGTGTGTGTGTGTGTGTGTGTGTGTGTGTGTGTGTGTGTGTGTGTGTGTGTGCATGGGCATGCTCGGATGAGTGTGTGTATGTGTGTATATGTGTGTGCATATTTGTGTCCTGTGCGCGCGCGAGCGCGTGAGAGAGAGAGAGAGAGAGAGAGAGAGAGAGAGGAGAGAGAGAGAGAGAGAGAGAGGAGAGTCAGACAGGCAGACAGCGTGACAGACAGACAGACAGAGACAGAGAGACAGAGACAGACAGACAGACAGACAGACAGAGACAGAGACAGACAGACAGAGCAGACAGAGCAGACATAGCAGACCGACAGACAGACAGAGACAGAACAGTCTTGTAAGTAGGAAGTAACAATACTAGTCATGCTCGTGCTAGCTCGTCCATTTTGACTGAATGCTCAACGATCCACTGCTAATGACCATTCCACGCTATTACACAACTCACCCACCCCCTCCTTTCCCTCCCCCTCCACTCACTTCACCTCTCCCCACCCCAGTCCGCATTAAGTCTGGGGCATATTCAACAGCACGTCACAATTTGTGTGCACTCGTGTAGAACAACATGGAAGTGTAGAACAACATGGAAGTGTAGAACAACATGGAAGTGTAGAACAACATGGAAGTGTAGAAACATGGAAGTGTAGAACATGGAAGTTGAACATGCTATCCGGCGACTTACGCAGATACATGTATCCTTCTGGGACATCCGCACATTGCAAATAGACATTTTTACGGGTCTCTCCCCCCAAATCGTCACTTTCTGTGTGATTACTGTTGTCACAGTTCTAACACAAAGAAGTCTCGACAGTTGAAGTGCACTATATGCTTTTTATATCGTACTGGGTTATCACATAGACATTGCCTCATATTTGATCCTATGTGTTCATATTGTCCTGTGCAAGGTTGAACCACAAATGGTGCATGACATGAAGAAGAAGAAGAAGAAGAAAGAAGAAGAAGAGAAGAAGAAGAAGAAAAAAACAAAACAACAACAACAACAACAAGAACAAGAAAACAAGAACAAGAAGAACAAGAACAAGAATGATGATGATGATGATGATGATGATGATGGTGATGATGATGATGATGTGATGATGATGATGATGATGAAAACGAAAGAATCTTCTAGATTTAACTATTCAACAGATTTAGACTATCCGACAAACAAACAAAAACTAAGCCAACATGGGCATTGAACCCTTATTCCCTGGATCAGAACCAAAAGCTGTCAGCATCGTGCTGCTGAAGAGCACTGTCTCATAGTGACGGACAGAAGTGACGATGAACGTTCCTGAAGAACAGGTTGTTTCCAGACTGATGTCTGTATGGAGCTAGTGACCACTCTGTGCAATTTTCACCACATTGTCTCCAGATTACACACACACACACACACACACACACACACACACACACACACACACACACACACACACACACACGCACTCACATACACACATACACGTACACACACACACACTCACATACACACACACGCACGCACGCACGCACGTACGCACGCACGCACATACGCACGCGTGCACACACACACACACACACACACACACACACACACACACACACACACACACACACATGAACGTGTGCTCGCGGGCAGATACACACACACATGTTTCAGAGTAAGCAGACACAAAAACGTGTTACTCCGTTTAAACAAACAAACAAAGCAAACAATGTCAAGTCATTTCATGTTTAGGCGTTTGCCTGAACTTTCGTACACATACCGTTTTAGGAATTGTTATGATGTAATCTTGCAGCTTCAAAAAATGTAAATACACTTGGATAATCTAGATCTATCAGAGAGAGAGAGAGAGAGAGAGAGAGAGAGAGAGAGAGACAGAGAGAGCAGACAGACAGACAGACAGACAGACAGACAGACAGACAGACAGACAGAGCAGTACTGATTTCTGTCACAACAAGAAACGGGTTTAAGGTGACGAATGCCGTGCAACACATGTCTGTAAACAACACTCTTCTCCCGCCCCCCCCTCCCCCCCCCCTCCACTCCACCCCACCTGCATGTTTGTGAGAGTTCCTGATGTCACTGGGCTTTTATTCTATCTTTCGCAAACTTTCATGGGTACGTCGGTGAGGGCCGTGCTAATATATCGTAGGCGTGCGTGCGTGTGTGTGTGTGTGTGTGTGTGTGTGTGTGTGTGTGTGTGTGTGTGTGTGTGTGTGTGTGTGTGTGTGTGTGTGTGTGTGTGTGTGGTGTGCGTATGTGAATTGTGTGTGTGTGCGTGCTTGCGTGCGTGTGTGCGAAACATGACCAATGTATGAAGTAACCCACAGACTTGCAGTCCTCCTACCAAGCATGTCCCAGCTTCACAAATGACCGTGACCGTCCGATTCCCCCGTCTCTTCTCTTGTCCAGTTACGTCCCTTACCTCGAGTGTGCTCTGTTAAGCCACTATCCCATGAAAACGTTGCTACAGCTCTCTGCCGATCGAAAATGGATAGACTTGCAGTGACTGTAGACTGGAATTGAACTAATCAATAAACCTTTTAGCAATTGAGAAGTGTGATGCGAGCTCTGTTAACCAATGATGCCCCTTCAGTTGCCTTCTTTTGTCACTTTTTTATGTCTTCGTGTGTCTTCTTTCCTTCTGTCTTTTCTGTCCAAGACTCAGGTTCGAAACGCGTGGTTTGTGCATTGTCATTTTTTGTTCCATCTGTTTGGCGGTAATAACACAGCTTCTATTCTCTCCATAGTATGGAACAACCTTTTTTTTCAGTGGCAAAATTTCCACTCTGACTTTGATTCTACCAGATAGTTCTTTTGTTGCCTCTTCCGTTCCCACAAAACAGCGTTTCTGTGACCATCCTTGTAAAAGACGGGGTATTTTCTGACTTCTCTCCGGCAAAAGTGAATTTCTTTCCGACTTCATGTTGGGTACGAGATAGTTCCCTTTTTCGTTTTCCGTACAAGATAACTTTTATCCACATCCCCCCTCCTCCTCCACCCCTCCATTCTCATCTCTCCTCACCGCATCCCCCTCCCCCCCCCCCCCAGGTCTAGTCTTTGTGCGAGACAAAAAGTACTTATCGATGAAACTGATTAGATCGTTAGTTTGAAAACGAAGTGACTGAGGGCGGAAAATGAAGCAAAATTTAGAAAGAAAAGAGGTTAGCTACCGTCACAGTTACAGACGAACAGGTTACAGCACAAAACACAATGCATTTCGACCTCTTGGGTCTTCTTCAGGCAAAAACAAACAATAATTAGGACAGTGAAAACGAAGAACGAGCAATCACTTATCTTCTCATATTCGGCGCAAAATATTTAACTGTCCTAATTGTTGTTTGTTTTTGCCTGAAGAAGACCCAAGACGTCGAAATGTATTGTGTTTTGTCCTGTAGTCTGTTTGTCTGTGTCCTTGGCAGTAACTAACCCCTTTTCTTTCTAAATGTTGATGATATCGGCCAGATGTGAGTTACAAAAATGAAAAAGAAAGCTGCTGATTTACCGAGAGTTGGGAGAGCGGGTAGGGAAAGGAACGGGAGGGCTGTGGAGAGGGGGAGGGGGAGGGGGAGGGCGGTCATGAGGGAAATCTGTCCGTTTTAATTTGCGCACAACCGTTGAATTGTGACTTGGTGAGCACTGTTTCATCGGTCAGGTGAGAACAAAGCGAACGGTTTCATGACGTGGCGGCATGACAGAGGCTACAAAGAGCACAGTGGTCACACTGCGCCGGTCAGTTGCAGAGTGGACATCGCTCACATCTCTTGTCCTGAGTCCTGCCTGCCTGGTAGCTGCCCCTGGCTCTCCATACTGGGGTCCTGCGGAGATCGGTGTGGGCCGGGCTGTGTGAGAATTGACAGAGAAAGAGAGTTGCGGAATCGTCTGGAAGAAGGTGAGACATGAGCTGCTCTCTGACCTGTCAGCCTTAATTCTGACTGAGTGAGAACAGCGAGTATCTCCCATCACTGCCGTTCTCTGTTCGTTCTATGTTGGGAGGGGGCTCTATGAGTCTGATCTTCAAGTTATGGTTAAGACGGAGGGAAGTTATATAATAATGTGTTTCAGAACAGTAAGCAACGTTGGCAAGTGACAGTTGAACTAAAGGGTTTAGGATTGGACTGTGGGGAGAGTTGTGGGAGACTGTCACTGGACGGACGTGGTGATCCCTCTGTAGGGACTGTCATTGGACGGACGTGGTGATCCCTCTGTAGGGACTGTCATTGGACGGACGTGGTGATCCCTCTGTAGGGACTGTCACTGGACGGACGTGGTGATCCCTCTGTAGGGACTGTCATTGGACGGACGTGGTGATCCCTCTGTAGACTGTCACTGGACGGAAGTGGTGATCCCTCTGTAGGGACTGTCATTGGACGGACGTGGTGATCCCTCTGTAGACTGTCATTGGACGGACGTGGTGATCCCTCTGTAGGGACTGTCATTGGACGGACGTGGTGATCCCTCTGTAGACTGTCACTGGACGGACGTGGTGATCCCTCTGTAGACTGTCATTGGACGGACGTGGTGATCCCTCTGTAGGGACTGTCACTGGACGGACGTGGTGATCCCTCTGTAGGGACTGTCATTGGACGGACGTGGTGATCCCTCTGTTGGGACTGTCATTGGACGGACGTGGTGATCCCTCTGTAGGGACTGTCATTGGACGGACGTGGTGATCCCTCTGTAGACTGTCATTGGACGGACGTGGTGATCCCTCTGTAGACTGTCATTGGACGGACGTGGTGATCCCTCTGTAGGGACTGTCATTGGACGGACGTGGGACAGACAGACAGGCAGATGAACATGAAGCTGAACAGAGAGACAGACAGATGAGGATGAAGCTGGACAGAGAGACAGGCAGATGAGGATGAAGCTGGACAGAGAGAGAGAGGCAGATGAGGTTGAAGCTGGACAGAGAGACAGGCAGATGAGCGTGAAGTTGGACAGAGAGACAGCTGGACAGAGAGACAGGCAGATGAGCATGAAGCTAGACAGACAGACAGGCAGATGAGCATGGAGCTGGAATGGGTGAGATGATGTCGACTGAACGTTATGTTACGCCTTTCATAGGCAGGAAACCTGTACCATTGTATCAGAACTCCGTGTCCGGGCAGGAAACCTGTACCATTGTATCAGAACTCCGTGTCCGGGCAGGAAACCTGTACCATTGTATCAGAACTCCGTGTCCGGGCAGGAAACCTGTACCATTGTATCAGAACTCCGTGTCCGGGCAGAACTTCGCCGTGTCCGGTTAATCTGTGTTGAGGATTTTTACGTGAGATTTTGTATAAGATTTCTCATTGATATACTCTACTATACTATTATTACACTCTCTGAGACCATTGTGTGTGGGAATCTCAGTAGTTTTGAGCGATGATTATTCGCACAGAAATATCTCTGTGAGTTTCCAAAGCCGCTGTTTTCAATACCAGAAAAAAAAATTCAGGTTGATGTAAGTGTTTGTTATATTAAACTTTCAAGGATTGTTTTCGTAATGAGAAGCACATAAAGTTTGGCTTATCATCACGTTGAAGGTTTTTGATATAGGAATGACTGTAATACAGACTAAAGCGGGTGAAAAGATGACAACCCGAGAGAGTATAGTCTGTACCAAGTGTGATATAAATGTAAGAGAACAGGAATTTCCTTAGTCCATGGAATGGCCAAAACGTAACACGAGAGAAAAGAAACCTCTACCTGTCTGTGAGACAGAACCTTCACCGCTTTGATTTTCGCTGGTAAAAAAAATTGTTCACACAATTCTATACGTGGCCATGTTCTTCAGATGCCTCCCGCTTGTCGATAGCACTACTGATGTCAGTTGTGTCACTACGTCACTGATTTCAGTTGTGTCACTATGTCAGTGATTTCAGTGGTGTCACTATTTCACTGATTTCAGTGGTGTCACTATTTCATTGTTTCAGTGGTGTCACTATGCCATTATTTCAGTGGTGTCACTATGTCACTATTTCAGTGGTGTCACTATGTCACTATTTCAGTGGTGTCACTATGTCACTATTTCAGTGGTGTCACTATGTCACTGTTTCAGTGGTGTCACTGTGTCACTGTTTCAGTGGTGTCACTATGTCACTGTTTCAGTGGTGTCACTATGTCACTATTTCAGTGGTGTCACTATGTCACTATTTCAGTGGTGTCACTATGTCACTGTTTCAGTGGTGTCACTATGTCATTGTTTCAGTGGTGTCACTATGTCACTGTTTCAGTGGTGTCACTATGTCACTATTTCAGTGGTGTCACTGTGTCACTGTTTCAGTGGTGTCACTATGTCACTGTTTCAGTGGTGTCACTATGTCACTGTTTCAGTGGTGTCACTATGTCACTGTTTCAGTGGTGTCACTATGTCACTATTTCAGTGGTGTCACTATGTCACTATTTCAGTGGTGTCACTGTGTCACTGTTTCAGTGGTGTCACTATGTCACTATTTCAGTGGTGTCACTATGTCACTATTTCAGTGGTGTCACTGTGTCACTATTTCAGTGGTGTCACTGTGTCACTGTTTCAGTGGTGTCACTATGTCATTGTTTCAGTGGTGTCACTATGTCACTATTTCAGTGGTGTCACTATGTCACTATTTCAGTGGTGTCACTGTGTCACTGTTTCAGTGGTGTCACTATGTCACTATTTCAGTGGTGTCACCCTGTCACTATTTCAGTGGTGTCACTATGTCACTATTTCAGTGGTGTCACTATGTCACTATTTCAGTGGTGTCACTATGTCACTATTTCAGTGGTGTCACTGTGTCACTGTTTCAGTGGTGTCACTATGTCACTGTTTCAGTGGTGTCACTATGTCACTATTTCAGTGGTGTCACTATGTCACTATTTCAGTGGTGTCACTGTGTCACTGTTTCAGTGGTGTCACTGTGTCACTGTTTCAGTGGTGTCACTGTGTCACTATTTCAGTGGTGTCACTATGTCACTGTTTCAGTGGTGTCACTGTGTCACTGTTTCAGTGGTGTCACTGTGTCACTGTTTCAGTGGTGTCACTGTGTCACTATTTCAGTGGTGTCACTGTGTCATTATTTCAGTGGTGTCACTGTGTCACTGTTTCAGTGGTGTCACTGTGTCACTGTTTCAGTGGTGTCACTATGTCACTATTTCAGTGGTGTCACTATGTCACTATTTCAGTGGTGTCACTATGTCACTATTTCAGTGGTGTCACTATGTCACTGTTTCAGTGGTGTCACTATGTCACTGATTTCGGTGGTGTCACTATGTCACTATTTCAGTGGTGTCACTATGTCATTATTTCAGTGGTGTCACTATGTCACTATTTCAGTGGTGTCACTATGTCACTATTTCAGTGGTGTCACTGTGTCACTGATTTCGGTGGTGTCACTATGTCACTGATTTCGGTGGCGTCACTATGTCACTGATTTCAGTGGTGTCACTATGTCACTGTCACTATTTCAGTGGTGTCACTATGTCACTATTTCAGTGGTGTCACTATGTCACTGATGTCAGTTGTGACACTATGTCACTGATTTCAGTTGTGACACTATATCACTGATTTCAGTTGTGATACTATGTCACTGATTTCAGTTGTGACACTATATCACTGATTTCAGTGGTGTCACTGTGTCACTTATTTCAGTTGTGACACTATGTCACGTATTTCAGTTGCGTCACTATGTCACTTATTTCAGTTGTGTCACTGTGTCACGTATTTCAGTTATGACACTATATCACTGATTTCAGTGGTGTCACTATGTCACTTATTTCAGTTGTGACACTATGTCACTTATTTCAGTTGTGTCACTATGTCACTTATTTCAGTTGTGTCACTATGTCACTTATTTCAGTTGTGTCACTGTGTCACTTATTTCAGTTTTGACACTATGTCACTGATTTCAGTTGTGTCACTATGTCACTTATTTCAGTTGTGTCACTGTGTCACTTATTTCAGTTGTAACACTATGTCACTGATTTCAGTTGTGTCTCTATGTCACTTATTTCAGTTGCATCACTGTGTCACTTATTTCAGTTGTGACACTGTCAGTATTTCAGTTGTGTCACGATGTCACTTATTTCAGTGGTGTCACTATGTCACTGATGTCAGTTGTGACACTGTGTCACTGATTTCAGTTGTGACACTATGTCACTGATGTCAGTTGTGTCATTATGTCACTGATTTCAGTTGTGACACTAGGTCACTGATGTCAGTTGTGTCACTATGTCACTGATTTCAGTTGTGACACCATGTCACTGATGTCAGTTGTGTCACTATGTCACTGATTTCAGCTTGACACTATGTCACTGGTGTCAGTTGTGTCACTATGTCACTGATGTCAGTTGTGTCACTATGTCACTTATTTGAGTTGTCTCACTATGTCACTGATGTCAGTTGTGTCACTATGTCACTGATTTCAGTTGTGACACTATGTGACTGATTTCAGTTATGTCACTATGTCACTGATATTAGTTGTGTCACTATGTCACTGATTTCAGTTGTGTCACTATGTCACTGATTTCAGTTGTGTCACTATGTCACTGATGTCAGCTGTGTCACTATGTCACTTATTTCAGTTGTGACACTATGTCACTGATGTCAGTTGTGTCACTATGTCACTGATGTCAGTTGTGTCACTATGTCACTGATGTCAGTTGTGTCACTATGTCACTTATTTCAGTTGTGACACTATGTCACTGATGTCAGTTGTGTCACTATGTCACTTATTTCAGTTGTGACACTATGTCACTGATGTCAGTTGTGTCACTATGTCACTTATTTCAATTGTGACACTATGTCACTGATGTCAGTTGTGTCACTATGTCACTTATTTCAATTGTGACACTATGTCACTGATGTCAGTTGTGTCACTATGTCACTGATTTCAGTTGTACCACTATGTCACTGATGTCAGTTGTGACACTATGTCACTGATGTCAGTTGTGTCACTATGTCACTGATGTCAGTTGTGTCACTATGTCGCTTATTTCAGTTGTGACACTATGTCTGAACAGCGCTGCGGGTCCATAGCACCTTTTTTTCTGCCCACCTGGTGTTTGATATTGCTACCTAGCAACAGCGCCACGTGTCCATATCACAACGTGTCGATATTACTATTCTTTTTTTCCAGTCAAACCTCCATCTACGTTTCCTTGCTGTAGCGGGAGTGTAAGCCCCCCCCCCCCCCCCACTCCCCTCCCTTCCGCTCTATATTCCCCGTGGTTGATACTCCACCCGCTCTACATTTCCCCTGCTGGTCACTCTCCCTGCTCCACCTACCCCCCACCCCCTCCCCCGTTCTGCAATCACACCACCACTTAAGATCACACTCGCGCGCACGCACACACACACACACACACACACACACACACACACACACACACACCACACACACACACACACACACACACACACACACAGGTTCATAAGGCTGAGGTTTTCCCACATGTTCTAAGCTGGCAAACGTAAGCCTTATGAAGTTCACTTTTGTTGCTCCTCGACCAGATCCAGCTGGAACTCTTTTCAGCTGCCTCTGCCATTGCCTTCAGGGTTCTGGTCCTCTTCTGACCTGAAATCCCAGCTGTTTCATGAGGTCATAGACTGATGATCTTAGAAAATCCCTTCGCTCCAACCTTCAGGGCGAGAACCAGGGCCTGGAAGCCTTCAGGGCGAGAACCAGGGCCTGGAAGCCTTCAGGGCGAGAACCAGGCCTGGAAGCCTTCAGGCGAGAACCAGGGCCTGGAAGCCTTCAGGGCGAAAACCAGGGCCTGGAAGCCTTCAGGGCGAGAACCAGGGCCTGGAAGCCTTCAGGGCGAGAACCAGAGCCTGGAAGCCGGATTTCTCAGGTTGCTGACCAGACTGGCATACTTCTCGGTGTTGTAGGTGATGGCACTGTCTGTTCCAGACCTGGTGATGGCACTGTCTGTTCCAGACCTAGTGATGGTACTGTCTGTTCCAGACCTGGTGATGGTACTGTCTGTTCCATCCAGACCCTGGTGATGGCAGTGTCTGTTCCAGACCCTGGTGATGGCACTGTCTGTTCCAGACCCTGGTGATGGCAGTGTCTGCTCCAGACCCTGGTGATGGCACTGTCTGTTCCAGACCCTGGTGATGGCAGTGTCTGTTCCAGACCCTGGTGATGGCACTGTCTGCTCCAGACCCTGGTGATGGCAGTGTCTGTTCCAGACCCTGGTGATGGCACTGTCTGTTCCATCCAGACCCTGGTGATGGCAGTGTCTGCTCCAGACCCTGGTGATGGCACTGTCTGTTCCAGACCCTGGTGATGGCACTGTCTGTTCCATCCAGACCCTGGTGATGGCACTGTCTGTTCCAGACCCTGGTGATGGCAGTGTCTGCTCCAGACCCTGGTGATGGCACTGTCTGTTCCAGACCCTGGTGATGGCAGTGTCTGTTCCAGACCCTGGTGATGGCAGTGTCTGCTCCAGACCCTGGTGATGGCACTGTCTGTTCCATCCAGACCTGGTGATGGCAGTGTCTGTTCCAGACCCTGGTGATGGCACTGTCTGTTCCATCCAGACCCTGGTGATGGCACTGTCTGTTCCAGACCCTGGTGATGGCACTGTCTGTTCCATCCAGACCCTGGTGATGGCACTGTCTGTTCCATCCAGACCCTGGTGATGGCACTGTCTGTTCCATCCAGACCCTGGTGATGGCACTGTCTGTTCCAGACCCTGGTGACGGTACTGTCTGTTCCAGACCCTGGTGATGGCACTGTCTGTTCCAGACCCTGGCACCATGTCCAACCTGCTGCACCTGAAGGACCCGTTCGGCAATGACATGTATTTCGGCAAGACGGAGCACGTGAGACTGGCCGCCGTGCCCAACGTCAACTACAGCACAGTGCTCCACACTGTAAGGGACCTCACTCTGCGTGACGATGACGTCATCGTCGTGGGCTACCCCAAGTCAGGTCGGTCGGAGAATATGTATGTTTTGTTGTGGTTTGTGTTTTGAAATGTGAAGAGAGCATCGGTGATGCTAGCATTATAAAGGCGTGTTTGTGCGATTTTAAGTCATATGACAAAATGTTATCGAGTCGTTAAGTCATAAATATGCGTTTTGATTCGTAAAATGATAGATTGAATACAGCCGTTGACAGTGAAAATTGATAAGAGTTATACTAAAAGTTATAATTCTACAATTCTGTATCATATCTTAAACATCGATCAACCAAATCAGAATACATCAACAAATGGAATTCTGTATCATATCTTAAACATCGATCAACCAACTCGGAATACATCAACAAATGGAATTCTGTATCATATCTTAAACATCGATCAACCAACTCGGAATACATCAACAAATGGAATTCTGTATCATATCTTAAACATCGATCAACCAACTCGGAATACATCAACAAATGGAATTCTGTATCATATCTTAAACATCAATCAACCAACTCAGAATACATCAACAAATGGAATTCTGTATCATATCTTAAACATCGATCAACCAACTCAGAATACATCAACAAATGGAATTCTGTATCATATCTTAAACATCGATCAACCAACTCAGAATACATCAACAAATGGAATTCTGTATCATATCTTAAACATCGATCAACCAACTCAGAATACATCAACAAATGGAATTCTGTATCATATCTTAAACATCGATCAACCAACTCAGAATACATCAACAAATGGAATTCTGTATCATATCTTAAACATCGATCAACCAACTCAGAATACATCAACAAATGGAATTCTGTATCATATCTTAAACATCGATCAACCAACTCAGAATACATCAACAAATGGAATTCTGTATCATATCTTAAACATCGATCAACCAACTCAGAATACATCAACAAATGGAATTCTGTATCATATCTTAAACATCGATCAACCAACTCAGAATACATCAACAAATGGAATTCTGTATCATATCTTAAACATCGATCAACCAACTCAGAATACATCAACAAATGGAATTCTGTATCATATCTTAAACATCGATCAACCAACTCAGAATACATCAACAAATGGAATTCTGTATCATATCTTAAACATCGATCAACCAACTCAGAATACATCAACAAATGGAATTCTGTATCATATCTTAAACATCGATCAACCAAATCAGAATACATCAACAAATGGAATTCTGTATCATATCTTAAACATCGATCAACCAAATCAGAATACATCAACAAATGGAATTCTGTATCATATCTTAAACATCGATCAACCAACTCAGAATACATCAACAAATGGAATTCTGTATCATATCTTAAACATCGATCAACCAACTCAGAATACATCAACAAATGGAATTCTGTACATATCCTAAACATCGATCAACCAAATCAGAATACATCAACAAATGGAATTCTGTATCATATCTAAACATCGATCAACCAAATCAGAATACATCAACATATGGAATTTGTATCATATCTTAAACATCGATCAACCAAATCAGAATACATCAACAAATGGAATTCTGTATCATATCTTAAACATCGATCAACCAATCAGAATACATCAACAAATGGAATTCTGTATCATATCTTAAACATCGATCAACCAAATCAGAATACATCAACAAATGGAATTCTGTATCATATCTTAAACATCGATCAACCAAATCAGAACACATCAACAAATGGAAGTTGCACTGAAATGAGTTGACACGGAACCCCAGAGAGGAAAGAAATACGTTTATCACAACCAACAGTGCCAATAGAGAATAAAGAAACACGTTTATCACACCAACAGTGCCATAGAGAATAAAGAAACACGTTTATCACAACCAACAGTGCCATAGGAAGGAAGAAACACGTTTATCACAACCAACAGTGCCATAGAGAATAAAGAAACACGTTTTATCACAAAACAACAGTGCCATAGAGAGTAAGAAACACGTTTATCACAACCAACAGTGCCAATAGAGTAGGAAGAAACACGTTATCACAACCAAACAGTGCCATAGAGAATAAAGAACACGTTTATCACAACAACAGTGCCATAGAGAGTAATGAAACACGTTTATCACAACAACAGTGCCATAGAGAGTAATGAAACACGTTTATACAACCAACAGTGCCTTAGAGAATAAAGAATTATTATTATTATTATTTGAACATTTATGACGCCTAATCAAGAAACAACGTTTATCACAACAACCAACGTGCCATTAGAGAGTAATGTAAACACGTTTATCACAACCAACAGTGCCATAGAGAGTAATGAAACACGTTTATCACAACAACAGTGCCATAGAGAGTAATGAACAACGTTTATCACAACAACAGTGCCATAGAGAGGAAAGAAACACGTTTATTACAACCAACAGTGCCATAGAGAGTAAATGAAACACGTTTATCACAACCAACAATGCCATAGAGAGTAATGAAACGCATTTATCACAACCAACAGTGCCATAGAGAGGAAAGAAAACACGTTTATCACAACCAACAGTGCCAAGAGGAAAGAAACACGTTTATCACAACCAACAGTGCCATAGAGAGGAAAGAAAACGTTTATCACAACCAACAGTGCCATAGAGGGTAATGAAACACGTTTATCACAACAAACAGTGCCATAGAGGGTAATGAAACACGTTTATCACAACCAACAGTGCCATAGAGAGGAAAGAAACACGTTTATCACAACCAACAGTGCCATAGAGGGTAATGAAACACGTTTATCACAACCAACAGTGCCATAGAGAGTAATGAAACGCGTTTATCACAACCAACAGTGCCATAGAGGGTAATGAAACACGTTTATCACAACCAACAGTGCCATAGAGAGGAAGAAACACGTTTATCATAACCAACAGTGCCATAGAGAGAAGAAACACGTTTATCACAACCAACAGTGCCATAAGAGGAAAGAAACACGTTTATCACAACCAACAGTGCCATAGAGAGTAATGAAACACGTTTATCACAACCAACAGTGCCATAGAGAGTAATGAAACACGTTTATCACAACCAACAGTGCCATAGAGAGGAAAGAAACACGTTTATCACAACCAACAGTGCCATAGAGAAGAAAGAAACACGTTTATCACAACCAACAGTGCCATAGAGAGTAATGAAACACGTTTATCACAACCAACAGTGCCATAGAGAGGAAAGAAACACGTTTATGACAACCAACAGTGCCATAGAGGGTAATGAAACACGTTTATCACAAACCAACAGTGCCATAGAGGGTAATGAAACACGTTTATCACAACCAACAGTGCCATAGAGAGGAAAGAAACACGTTTATCACAACCAACAGTGCCATAGAGGGTAATGAAACACGTTTATCACAACAAACAGTGCCATAGAGGGTAATGAAACACGTTTATCACAACCAACAGTGCCATAGAGAGGAAAGAAACACGTTTATCACAACCAACAGTGCCATAGAGGTAATGAAACACGTTTATCACAACCAACAGTGCCATAGAGAGTAATGAAACGCGTTTATCACAACCAACAGTGCCATAGAGGGTAATGAAACACGTTTATCACAACCAACAGTGCCATAGAGAGGAAAGAAACACGTTTATCATAACCAACAGTGCCATAGAGAGGAAAGAAACACGTTTATCACAACCAACAGTGCCATAGAGAGGAAAGAAACACGTTTATCACAACCAACAGTGCCATAGAGAGTAATGAAACACGTTTATCACAACCAACAGTGCCATAGAGAGTAATGAAACACGTTTATCACAACCAACAGTGCCATAGAGAGGAAAGAAACACGTTTATCACAACCAACAGTGCCATAGAGAAGAAAGAAACACGTTTATCACAACCAACAGTGCCATAGAGAGTAATGAAACACGTTTATCACAACAAACAGTGCCATAGAGAGTAAAGAAACACGTTTATCACAACCAACAGTGCCATAGAGGGTAATGAAACACGTTTATCACAACCAACAGTGCCATAGAGGGTAATGAAACACGTTTATCACAACCAACAGTGCCATAGAGAGGAAAGAAACACGTTTATTACAACCAACAGTGCCATAGAGGGTAATGAAACACGTTTATCACAACCAACAGTGCCATAGAGAGTAATAAAACACGTTTATCACAACCAACAGTGCCATAGAGAGGAAAGAAACACGTTTATCACAACCAACAGTGCCATAGAGAGTAATGAAACACGTTTATCACAACCAACAGTGCCATAGAGAATAAAGAAACACATTTATCACAACCAACAGTGCCATAGAGAGGAAAGAAACACGTTTATCACAACCAACAGTGCCATAGAGAGGAAAGAAACACGTTTATCACAACCAACAGTGCCATAGAGAGGAAAGAAACACGTTTATCACAACCAACAGTGCCATAGAGAGGAAAAGAAACACGTTTATCACAACCAACAGTGCCATAGAGAGTAATGAAACACGTTTATCACAACCAACAGTGCCATAGAGAGTAATGAAACGCGTTTATCACAACCAACAGTGCCATAGAGAGTAATGAAACGCCTTTATCACAACCGACAGTGCCATAGACACACAGAATACTGATTCTGTAATTTCCTCTTGATGTACGGCTTTGATATTTTCCTCTGCATTTTTTTTATCTTTTGGCGCTGTGTGCCGGTAAGGAAACTGAACAAAACATGACAAATGCAGATGTAAAATCATTGAAAAAGCGGTTGGGTTTTAGGCAAAAAACATACAAACTGGACACTTTTTGCGAAGTGCACGACGGCAAACTGCCGAACACACTCTCGAACATTTCGACAGACAAAACACACCCATCACACGGTAACATCAGTGATCGATGGTCAGAGAGAGGTGGTCGACTCAGTGTTCTACGAGCAAGAACATCTCACTGAATTCATTCATCCTGTGTTCCACGTGCAAGAACGTCTCACTGAAATCATTCATCCTGTGTTCCACGTGCAACAATATCTCACTGAATGCATTCATCCTGTGTTCCACGTGCAACAACATCTCACTGAACGCATTCATCCTGTGTTCCACGTGCAACAACATCTCACTGAATGCATTCATCCTGTGTTCCACGTGCAAGAACGTCTCACTGAATTCATTCATCCTTTCTGCCATCCGCGCATACAGTCATGATGAACAAGTGTAACACTCATGGGGCTGTGACTTGTGTAATGTGGACGTGCAGACGATGTGTCATCATGAGATGTGTGGGTGAGCGCGCTGGATGCGAATCTGAGTGTGGGTGTATAAAAGGGGTAGGAGTGGGGATGGATGAGGACAGAGAGACAAGGTGTGTACGTATGCGTGTTGGCGTGAATGGATGTGTGTGTGCGTGCGTGCGTGCGTGCGTGCGTGCGTGCGTGCGTGCGCGCGCGCGGCGCGCGCGCGCGCGCGCGTGTGTGTGTGTGTGTGTGTGTGTTTGTGTGTGTGTGTGTGTTGTGTGTGTGTGTGTGTGTGTGTGTGTGTGTGTGTGTGTGTGTGTGTGTGTGTGTGCTATTAAGGACGCCAAAGCGAGAAGAGCATTAAGATGGATGGATGAGAAGACGTGTCTTGGAGTGAGGGGAGAAGGAAGGAAGAGGGGACTATCTGAGCTAGGTGTGTGAGAGTGGAAGAGCGGAGGGGGGGGGGGGGGGGCTGAGGGGGGAGAGTAGCGGTAGCAAGACGTTAAGAGGGAGGGGCACGTTATTGCTGAAGAAGGTACATAAGATCAAATAAAGGCTTGGCAACAGTGCTGTAGAATCGTTTATTCCCCTGCGACAGGTGTCCTCTGCATAACAGTCACAGTCAGCAGGGCTGATCATGATCAGGATATCCTGTGTGGACACTGCTGCTGCCTTTATCAGCCGTAGTAGGCGATGGACAATATGGAAAAAGAAACATGGGAAAGGCAGAGGTGGGTGGAGTGGTCAAGGCACCAGGAGGAATAGCCAGTCATTAAAACATTTCTACAAACGAGTCTGCTGCTTCAGCGCCAGGCTGGCTGCTGCATAGTCTTTGCAGGCTGAGTGCTCTGCGCTCGCCATCTCTGTAATATAGATCACTGCTACACCATCTCTGTAATATAGATCATTGCTACATCATCTCTATAATATAGATCATTGCTACACCATCTCTATAATATAGACCATTGCTACACCATCTCTATAATATAGACCATTGCTACACCATCTCTGTAATATAAATCATTGCTACATCATCTCTGTAATATAGATCATTGCTACAGCAGCTGGATAAAGCTGGCCAGAGAAGTGAACATGCTACTGGGCCTTTCAGAATCATTTTTCGGGAGGTGGGGGAGGGGGAAGCAATCTCTTTCTTTCTTTCACTTCACTTTTTCTTAAAGCTTATTTCTTCAGCAACGTGTCATTAGTCACCGAACAGGAAGAGAGTGTCAATTTCACTTTCAGTTTCATCAAGGAGGTGTCACTGCGTGTAGACAAGTCTATATACGCTACACCACATCCGCTAAGTTTCGAGAGCACACAGCGCATGAATTAAAGCTGATGGATATATGAATTAATAACTAAGGTGAGAGAAAAAAAATTAGAAAGAGAGGCGGTTAGTTACCGCCAAGGACATTGACAAACAAAGCACAGGACAAGACACGATGCATTTCGACCTCTTGGGTCTTCTTCAGGCAAAAAAAAACAGATCACATTTAACATTTAGGACAGTACAAACAAAGAACGAAGAGTGACTTATCTGTTGTCCATGTGGTAGGAAGAATGGCCGCCAGATGAGAGAATTGAAGAAGAGGGTCTCATGGCTACGACTTCGCAGATGTCTGACCTAAATACAAATTAACCCAAAGCGCTGGTCAGACCTTGAGTACGTACCTAGCATAGGCTGCGCCATGACAGGAAGAGCAGAAGCAGCCAGCCTTCAGGTGGAAAGGATGGGTCATCATGGTGATTCTGCAAAAATCAAGCCTGAATGCGAATCACTTTGATATAATTTTTTATATGTTTTAAATGCATTGATGACACAAAACTCAGAAACCACTGAAGCGTTTCCTGAGTTTCCGAACGATCAGACCCTGATTTCTCAGTCATGATTCCCATGCCCGTGTACCTTTAGTGTTGTCCCACCTACTCTATGCCCCTTATTTTCGTGCAGTGTTTATTCTTCCCATGTGACTTGCCCTGGTTGTCCCATTCACCCTCTGTCCTTTATTTTCCTGCGGTGTGACTCAACCTATGTACATCATCATAGACGTCCTTTATTTTCCTGTGGTGTTCCATCATCATAGACGTCCTTTATTTTCCTGTGGTGTTCCATCATCATAGACGTCCTTTATTTTCCTGTGGTGTTACATCATCATAGACGTCCTTTATTTTCCTGTGGTGTGAATCAACCCATGTACATCATCATGGACGTCCTTTATTTTCCTGTGGTGTGACTCTACCCATGTACATCATCATAGATGTCCTTTATTTTCCCGTGGTGTGACTCAACCCATGTACATCATCATAGACGTCCTTTATTTTCCTGTGCTGTTACATCATCATAGACGTCCTTTATTTTCCTGTGCTGTTACATCATCATAGACGTCCTTTATTTTCCTGTGGTGTCACTCAACCCATGTACATCATCATAGACGTCCTTTATTTTCCTGTGGTGTGACAAGCCATGTACATCATCATAGAGGCAATGACTTTCTGCTTTGGTTTTCTGTTGTCTGGCTCAGAAAACAGCACAGCGGTCCTTTGTTTCTCTGTTGACTTTCAGGGAACAACACAGCGATTCTTTGTTTCTGTGCTGATTGTCTGGGAACAACACAACCATTCTTTGTTTCTGTGCTGATTGTCTGGGAACAACACAACGATTCTTTTGTTTCTGTGCTGATTGTCTGGGAACAACACAACCATTCTTTGTTTCTGTGCTGATTGTCTGGGAACAACACAACCATTCTTTGTTTCTGTGCTGATTGTCTGAGAACAACACAACCATTCTTTGTTTCTGTGCTGATTGTCTGAGAACAACACAACCATTCTTTGTTTCTGTGCTGATTGTCTGAGAACAACACAACCATTCTTTGTTTTTTGTGCTGATTTTCAGGGAACAACAGAACCATTCTTTGTTTCTGGTCTGATTTTCAGAAAACCCGAAAAATTATTCTTTGTTTCTGTGCTGATTTTCACCAAACAACACAATTCTATGTCTCTACGCTGAACAACAAAGGATTGTTGACTGTCAGGAAACAACACACCGATTCTTTGTTTTTGTGCTGATTTTCAGAAACACAAACATTATTTTTTGTTTCTGTGCTGATTTTTACGAAACAACACAATTCTTTGTCTCTGAGCTGACTCGGGAAACACAAAAATCACTCTGTTTCTGTGCTGATTTTCACGAAACAAAACAACAATTCTTTGTCTCTATGCTGTCTCTCAGACAACACAAAATTACTCTTTGTCTTTGAGCTGATTTTCAGAGAGCAACACGACGATTCATTGTCTCTGTGCTGACTTTAAGGAAACACAAAAATTACTATGTGCTGACTCTCAAGATACGCAAAAGTTACTCATTGTTTCTGTGCTGATTTCAGGAAACACAAAAGTTATCTTTTGTTTCTGTGCTGACTGTCAAAAAACACACAAATTATGTTTGTTTGTGGGTTTTTTGCTGACTCTCACGAAACACAACACATTACTCTTTGTTACTGTGCTGACTTTCAGGAAACACAACATTTCTCTTTGTTTCATTGTGCTGATTTTCAGGAAACACAAAAATTACTTTTTGTTTTACTGTGCTGACTTATAGGAAACACAACAATTACTCTTTGTTTTACAGTGCTGACTTACAGGAAACACAACAATTACTCTTTGTTTTACTGTGCTGACTTAAAGGAAACACAAAAATGACTCTTTGTTTTACTGTGCTAACTTTCGGGAGACACAAAAAATGACTCTTTGTTTTACTGTGCTGATTTTCAGTCTTTTGTTTTATTGTGCTGATTTTCATGAAAC
>CM065717.1:100760545-100773045 GCA_033310375.1 Conus canariensis
GCGCGTGTGCGCGCATTGTGTGTGTGTGTGTGTGTGTGTGTGTTTGCTCGTGCGTGCGTGCGTGTGTGCATGTGTGCATGTGTGTGTGTGTGTGTGTGTGTGTTTGTGTGGTGTGTGTTGTGTGTGTGGCATGCAGAAGTGCATGTGCATGTGTGTGTGTATGTGATTTGTGGTCTTGTGTGAGCATGCTCCTGCGCGCACATGTCTGCGCATGTATGTGAACATATATGTGTGTATGTGTGTTTACCTTTGTATGTGATCGTATACGCTTGTGCGTGTGTGTGTACGCGTGCGCGTTTGTGTGTGTGCGTGTGGGTGCGCTTGTGTGTGTGTGTTTGTGTGCATGCATGCATGTGCATATGTGCGTGTAGGAGCGAGCGCATGCGTGCGCACGCGTGTGTGTATATGTGTGCGTGCATTGTGCGTGCGTGTGTGTGTGTGTGTGTGTGTGTGTGTGTGTGTGTGTGTGTGTGTGTGTGTGTGTGAGTAAGTTCATTAATTTAGAGTCTGTTCACACTTGGTGATATTAGACTTTTAAAAAAAAAGCAAGGGGAAGGGAAGCGTTTATAAAAAATCTATTAATTTGATGTATAGAAAGCACTTTTGCTATTTGCACGATTTCTGGTTTGTGGGTTATTGTTTTGATAGAATCGTGTATAGTCACATCCACGTTCGATTCTTTATACAATGAAGTTAATATTGAACAATGAAAAAGAATATGGTCCACTGTTAGAAGATTTGAACAACCGCATGCTACACTTTGGGAAAACTTGGTTTTCCACGAATTGAGACGAAGCTTGTATATTAAAGATGACAAATATCGTGGACATGATAAGATTTCATACTTCTCTGGAAGCGAATTAATTTCTTGAACGTCAAGCTTTAAACTACTCTCAGGTGTTTTTCTTAACGCACCATCTCTAGCTAATTTATCTGCTGTTTCATTACCGGATATCCCACAATGTGATGGAATCCAGAAAAAAAAAACCCAATTCCTTTCAACATAATAACATGTATGTAATGTCTTATTTCAAAAAGTAAATCTTTTCTTATTTTTGATTCCCAATTTTGCAAGCTATATAGAACTGACTTGGAATCAACGCAAAAAAGTATATTATAGACAGCAGTGTTATGTGGATAGGATCTCTCATGAAGATTTTGTTCTGAGCTGGAAAGTTTTCATGTGAGAGGACCGATACATTGTTTTGTGGTAAGTCAGAAAGCAGACATGCGTTGAACATTTCCCGTCTACATTCAAGAGTCTTGTCTTTAACAGGGGCAATCCTACTCACCACAACTTTGGTCTTTGGAAACTGATTTCTGATCTGTTGAACAGTACTGACCAGTTCTTTTGAAGCCACTCGTGGATCTGTACCTTTGATGTCGTTGATACCAGAGTGAAGAACGACACAGTCGTAATGGTCAAGGTGTGTGTGTGTGTGTGTGTGTGTGTGTGTGTGTGTGTGTGTGTGTGTGTGTGTGTGTGTGTGTGTGTGACTGCGTGCACCTTTGATTGTTTGTGGGAAATGAATCTTCACAAGATGACTTAGGAACGAGAACAACAACAGAAAACGACAACAATAATAACATCGACAACAACAACAAGAACAAGAACATCCACACACACACACCACACACACACGCGCGCGCGCGCGCGCGCGCGCACAACACACACAACACCACACAACTGTAAGATCAACAAAACAACAACAACAACAACACAACACACACACACACACACACAACACAAACACACACACACAACACACACACACACACACACACACACACACACACACACACACACACAACACACTAATGCTTACAATAATAATGACCCCCTCCACACTTCCTTCTTTTCCCATCTCCTGTAGTGTGGTCTGAACTGATAGGTTTAATAGACACGCGGGATGGGCAGTTTGCCTGTGTCGACTCATGTACGATAAGGGAGGAGGGGGTGCAGGAGGGGGGGGGGGGGGAGAATGGCACAAAGCGTGGAAGCAAGGGTTGTGTTGTAAACTTGGTTTCCTTGGGAGTGGCAGTCACTTTCAGTTTCCCTGTAACATGATAAGTTCATCTACGTAGAAACAGAGTTTGAGGGACAGCGATCGGGTCTTTCTTCACGTTCGTGATTCAGCGGAGAATTGTTCCAGATATTTGTCATCGACTCACTTTGACGTCAAAATGACGTGTAGTTTGTCTTGGGCATTCACTGGGATTGCCACACTCTCTTGTTGCTGCTGAGACGTAGTAGTTATGTTGAATTCAGGTCACAAAGGCCAATTTCTGATGTCATAGTGACACATTGTTGTTGTTGTTATTGCTGACGCAAACAAGACCGCATTAGTTTTAAAGGGAGATGACTGCGGCGGAAATAGAAACAAACTTAAAAGAAAAATTATTATACCACGGAAAGAAAGAAACAAACTAACAAAAAAAATACAAGACTGACCACAACGCGCCACCTAACATGGACAATGTGTTCTGTAGATAGCTGTCTTGTAATTTGTTTGTTTTTATTGCTCGGCGATATAGTCATTTTTCTTTTAGGACTGGTTTTGTGTGTTGCATTCTTGCGAGATACGGAGAGACAATGTTGTTTATAGCCCAGCCGACTGCAAAGGGCCATTTCAGGGCTGTCACCGCGTTGAAATCTGCTCTCTAGTCATATCCACGCGCGCGCGCGCGCTCACACACACACACACACACACACACACACACACACACACACACACACACACACACACACACACACACATACACACACACACACACACAAACACATTTCTTCTACACAACTCGTTGTACCACGCCTTCTAAAAACACCGGAATTTGCGTTAAAATCTTTCTTCCGTAAAATCAGATGAAAGATGCTGATCTTCAGAAATTCAAAGATCACATCAGGTGAAACATCTCTGAACAAGGTTTTCATGGAGTCTGCTGTAAAATGTTAATGTCTCACATCATGCAAGTCCCAAGACTCTAAAAGAATATGTGGTACATGACATAGAATGCACCACGGAGCTTCTTCACCTTTTAACAGATAAGGATGGCTGTAAAAGGAGTGGCCTGCCTGCAAACGGCACAAGACTTTCTTCTTTGCTGTATTAGTATCATGGGGGTAACTGTTATCGTGGCTGTTCTTGTTGTCGACTGTTCTTGATGTCTATTGTTCTTGTTGTCTATTGTTCTTCTTGTCTACTGTCATTGTTGTCTACTATTATTGTTGTCTACTGTTCTTGTTGTCTACTGTTCTTGTTGTCTACTGTTATTGTTGTCTACCGTTATTGTTGTCTACTGTTCTTGTTGTCTACCGTTATTGTTGTCTGCTGTTCTTGTTGTCTGCTGTTGTCTACTGTTCTTGTTGTCTTCCATTATTGTTATCTACTGTTCTTGTTGACTTCCATTATTGTTGTCTACTGTTCTTGTTGTCTGCTGTTCTTGTTGTCTGCTGTTGTCTACTGTTCTTGCTGTCTAATGTTATCCACTATTCTTGTTGTCTCATGTTCGTGTTGTCTACTGTTCTTGTTGTCTTCTATTATTGTTGTCTACTGCTCTTGTTGTCTACTGTTCTTGTTGTCTACTGTTCTTGTTGTCTGACAGGTATGGTCGGGGACTGGAGGAACTGGTTCACGGTGGCGCAGAACGAACAATTTGATGACGTGTACCAAACCAAGATGGCCGACTACAAGTTCCGCTTCCAGTATGAATGAGCCTTGTACCATCACCCACTCTTTGCCCTCTCGTAATTTTCAATTGATGATGTTATCTAATATCGTCACATATTTCTTCATGTTGCTCCGTCTCGTAAATTTCTGTCGATGCTCTTATTTGATATCGTTTATATTTTTTCATGTTGCTGTGTCTCGCAAATTACTGTTGATGATGTGATTTAATGTCGTGACGTATTTTTGATTCATAAGAAACAGACATTTTGTCACTATTCAAACAGAAGAACTAGTAAGGCTTTGCCTGTTCATGATGATGTGAGTTTGGGTCGTTCATTTTTCTGTCAACCTTTCCTCCTCTGGTTCGTTTCTAGCGGGCCAATTCCATATGATGTGTTGGCAGTGGACTGCTCCATCTAATGTCAGCCCCTGGGTGAAAACTTCACTTTTGATTATATTGATGTCTGTATGTACAAAGGGACTGATTTCATAAAATGCCTTGTCCTACACCGGTCATATTAAATGTTCGCATGTATGCTTTGCTGTGTGTTTTATCTATTCGTGCGTGTGTGGGGTGTGTGTGTGTGTGTGTGTGTGTGTGTGTGTGTGTGTGTGTGTGTGTGTGTGTGTGTGTGCTTGCGCGCGTGCGTGTGTATGTGTGTGCGTGTGTGTTGTGTGGCATGTGTGTGTGTGTGTGTGTGTGTGTGTGTGTGTGTGTGTGTGTGTGTGTGTGTGTGTGTGTGTGTGCGGTGTGTGTGTGTGTGTGAGAGAGAGAGAGAGAGTGAGAGAGAGAGATCATTGGTGTTTGTGCGTTCTTCAGCACTATGTTGCCAACTTGTGGAGGAAGTCCTTCAGGTAGGCAGGTCACCTGTATACAGACTACATCAACGCATCCACAATGGACGACGTGTCGTACAGAAACCTGTTCCTGTGGAGATGTGTGCTGTTTCCATGCTGTGAGTGTGGAACCTGGATGGTTCTCATGACAATGAAAGGCTGTGTCACAGTATGCAACCCGATGGGTGTTATGTTTCATGTGGAAGGGAAATAACTCAGCCTAGAAAAAGCTACCCTGTCATACATGGTTTATCTACCTTGCATGGTAGCCTGACGTTCTATGGCTGGGGGGGGGGGGGGGGGGGGATAAAATGAATGTGACAGGAATGAAAGAGAATGAGTATATATAGAACAAAAAAAAAGGAAAGAGAGTGGCGTGTCGCACAAAACAGACAAGAAGAGAGGTGTGTAAAAAATAAAAAAATAAATTAAAAAAAAGGAAAAGAAAAGAAAAGAGAAAGAAAGAAATAAAGAAAAGAGTAGAACACGAAAGAGAAATGATGAGGAATTTATGGGGAAAGATGGGGGGGGGGGGGGGGGGGGGGGGGAGAGAACAAGGGGGGAGGGATGTACAACCGAAAAAAACAGGGGGAAAGGCATGTGCAGAACAGAAAGATGGGGGGGGGGGGGGGGGGGGTAGAACATAAAAAAGAGGAAAAAAGAGGGGGTTGTATAACAGAAAAAATCAAAGAGGGTGGAGGGAGGGGGGCGGTGTGTGTTGTGGGGGGGGGGGGAGGGGGGCATGGAACAGAGAAGGAAAGAGGAGGGTGTCCAGAACATCAAAGTTACAAAGAAAATGATCTGTAGAACAAAATAGGACAGGAAGACGAAGGAGTATAGAACATCAAAGTTACAAAGAAAATGATCTGTAGAACAAAATAGGACAGGAAGACGAAGGAATATAGAACATCAAAGTTACAAAGAAAATGATCTGTAGAACAAAATAGGACAGGAAGACGAAGGAGTATAGAACATCAAAGTTACAAAGAAAATGATCTGTAGAACAAAATAGGACAGGAAGACGAAGGAGTATAGAACATCAAAGTTATAAAGAAAACGATGTGTAGAACAAAAGAAGACAGGGAAGATGTGATGATTTCTGAGAAGTCGAGCATCAATACAAAAGCTGAGTCAGTGAGACTCGGTATAGATTTGGAAGAAAGGTCAGTTTCAAAGTGAGATGACTGCAGGCGGAAATTGACAGACAGACAGACAGACAGACAAAGGGGGGATAGTAAGAGAGAGAGAGAGAGAGAGAGAGAGGGGGGAGAGAGAGAAGAGAAGCAGAGAGAAGAGAGAGAAGGGGGAGACAGACAGAGACACGCAAGCAGACGGACAGACAGAGACGGCAAGCAGACAAACGCAAGCAGACCGACAGAAGACAGACATGCAAGCAGACAGACAGATGGACAGACAGAGACAGGCAGACAAGCATGACAGACAGACACGCAAGCAGACGACAGACAAAAGAAACACGCAGACAACAGACAGACAGACATGCAAGCAGACAGACAGACAGGCAGACAGAGACAGGCTAGACAGACAGGTAACTGTTCGGATGCGTGGTGCGTGTGTCTGTTTGTCTGATTCACAGAAATTCGGATGCGTGTACGATTTTTAATTCACACACACCCACACATTGGAAACATGGACAGCCAGGCAACAAGTCAACGTTTTCTTTTTTATGCTGCCCGAGCCATCAAAACACAAATACACAAAAACACAGCAATATACAACAATATCAATAGAGCGTTCGCCGTAACGCTAGGCGTACAACACATGAAGCAAATATATATGTTAATCTATTTTTTTCTTTCTTTTGGCTACGTCCGGCTCAACACGACAGTCCACAGACGTCGCAAGTTTCTCGTGAAGAATACTTTAGAAGAAGTCCTCTCCTGGGACTCACACAGTCAGGAGGAGCAGAGGCCCCACAGAACCGAAGCGACGGCTCTGTCCACAACAGGGGCGACGGCCCCACACAAGAAGAGCTGCGGCTCACACACAACCAAGATGATGGTTCTGACACCACAAAAGCGACGGCCCTGGTACAGCAGAAGCGACGGCTCTGGTGCGACTGGCCCAACAGGTCGCTGGTTCAAATACCTCAAGAGCGGCGACTCTGGCTCGGCAGCAGCGGCGGCTCTGGCACAACTGGCACGTCGGGTTACTGTCGACTCCCACGTCGACCTCTCCACATCCCAGCATGGCGGAGACAGGGGTAGATCTCGGCTACGCCCCAGACCCTCTAGCAGCGGCAGGTCGGGTTACTGTCGACTCCCACGTCGACCTCTCCACACCCCCAGCAGGGTGGAGACAGGGGTAGACTCCGGCTACGCCCAGACCCTCTAGTAGTGGCAGCCAGTTCCCGGTCACACCAGGACAACCACTTTACCTGGAGGAACTGATAACTACCTTGATTACCTAGCCTACTATAACATAGCTATTATTCATCATAGTTATTAATCATATTCATAACCAGCAGTTACTTTATATTTCACCAGAACTTGGGAAAGAGACTCCTAGCGAAATCAACACAGTTTCATTACAATATCACAATAGAACATTCTCTTTTTCGGAATCATGTACTACACAATTGGGGGGAGGGGGGGGGAGGGGGGGAAGGATTTCCACATAGACCTTTTCGAAATCATGCTTTACACATTGGGGGTAAAGGATTTCCACATAGACCTTTTCGAAATCATTGTCACGCACGGATATTCAAGGGACATAATTGCACATATTGTAAGGTGGAGTTATTGCAGCAGTCAGTTCTTTCTTTTTCCCGTGTCGATATTTGGGAGTTACGATGCATGTTCTATTTGTGTGTGTGTGTGTTTTGGTCGAGTCATTGTTGGTAGGTGATCGACCAAAGAGGGTGAAGTTTGTGCCTATCTTTGGCTGTATCCATTCTTGTGATTTTGTGGTCTGTTGCCTTGGTGATTTATGGGTGATTGGTTGACCAACTATTGGAGATCGGTGCTTGTATATGGTTGTGTCCAAATTTGATCTTGTGTACAAGCTGTTGGTGGTTATCGATTGATGATTGGAGGGATTTATAATCTAGAGTCTGTGCCGATACACAGTCGTTCCCATATTGGGAAGTGTGGTCTCGTCACCCTAGGTGACTTATTGCTGATTGGTCTTCTGGCAAGTTGGTGTTTCGAGTCTGTGTACGACTGTCGCTATCTATGCTTCTATCTGGAGTTTTGTCGTGCCGTTCCCTGGGCAACACATTGATGATTGGTCGAAGTCAGGGTGTGGCTTTGTCAGTTTCATGGTGTCTGTCAACTCTAAGTGTCGTCTGTTTTTTGACTGTCTGATTCAGTTGTTTGCGACTCCTGGCTCAAGACGGAGGTCTTCTGATCCAGCGTTTGGTGAGGCAGTTTTGCACTTTGTTTAGTGGGCTGTGTTACGGCATACTTTGTCGCCCCTGCACACTTTGTCGTCGGCGACAAACTGTGCTGCATGCTTTGTCGCCGACGACAAAGTGTGCTGCACAGTTTGTCGTCCCAGCCATGACAAATATCGACAAGTTTGCACACTTTGTCGCCCTTGCACACTTTGTCGTCACTTTTCATATGTGACATTGCTGCACACTTTGTCGCCCCTCGAAAGAGGAAACTTCGGATCTGAAGTCATATCGTACATTACTGACTTGATTTTCTTGTACTCTCAGTTAAAACAACAACAACAACTAACAAAGAAACAAACAAACAGACAAAAAAAGAATACTTTACAATCGGAACGTAAAAATTCTCTCTCTCTCTCTCTCTCTCTCTCTCTCTCTCTCTCTCTCTCCTCTCCTCTCTCTCTCTCTCTCTCTCTGTTCATTATTATACATTTGTTTGCATAAGTGTGTGTGTGCGTTTGTGCATATATATGTGTGTGTGGTTGATTTATTTTTGTCTTTTCTTTTCTTTTTTCTTTTCTCTAGAGGGCCTAGTGTAAAGAAACTCTTAGCTTAACCAGTTACCCTCAATAAAGATTCGTGTTCGAAAAGATTCGTGTTCTCTCTCTCTCTCTCTCTCTCTCTCTCTCTCTCTCTCTCTCTCTCTCTCTCTCTCTCTCTCTCTCTCTCTGTGTGAGTGTGAACAAAGTGTGTTCCACGCGCTGCAACAAAAGGACTGGGCCGATCTTTCTGAAACTTTGGGGGTATATTTACTGTGGGTCAAGGATGATGCTCACGGATTATTCCCATTTCGCCCCTTCCCACTTCACCCCTTTCCATTTCGCCCCTTTCCAATTCGTCCCTTTCCATGTCGCCCCTGTCCCGTTCTGTCCCCTTTCTGTTTCACCCTTTATTCATATTTCGCCCCTTCCCAATCTACCCCTTCCCCGTTCATCCAGTGCATCCCTTTCCCATTCCGCCCCTTCCTGTCCCCCCCCCCCCCCCCTCCCAATTTGCCCCTTTCCCATTTCGCCCCTTCTCATTTCGCCTCTGTCCGTTAATTCCCATTTCTGAGAGAGAGAGAGAGAGAGAGAGAGAGAGAGAGAGAGAGAGAGGAGAGAGAGAGAGAGAGAGTTTCAGTCAACTAGCACACAGAGAGTGTAATAATATAAAACACTTTCTCTTCTACATTATTCTCTTTTATATTTCATATCATACACGCAGTGTAATAATATGAAACATTTTCTCTTTTATATTATTCTCCGAATTTCGGAGAAAGTGTGGGGTTGGGAGAAAGTGTGGGGTTGGAGGGAGAAAGTTGGCATTGGGAGAAAGTGTGGGTTGGGAGAAAGTGTGGGGTTGGGGAGAAAGTGTGGGACTGGGAGAAAGTGGCATTGGGAGAAAGTGTGGGACTGGGAGAAAGTGTGGCTTGGGAGAAAGTGTGGGGTTGGGAGAAAGTGTGGGTTGGGAGAAAGTGTGGGCATTGGGAGAAAGTTGGGTTGGGAGAAAGTGTGGGCATTGGGAGAAAGTGTGGGTTGGGAGAAATGTGGGGTTGGGGAGAAAGTGTGGGCATTGGGAGAAAGTGTGGGGTTGGGAGAAAGTGTGGGGTTGGGAGAAAGTGTGGGGTTGGGAGAAAGTATGGCATTGGGAGAAAGTGTGGGGTTGGGAGAAAGTGTGGGGTTGGGAGAAAGTGTGGGGTTGGGAGAAAGTGTGGGGTTGGGAGAAAGTGTGGGGTTGGGAGAAAGTGTGGCATTGGGAGAAAGTGTGGGATTGGGAGAAAGTGTGGGGTTGGGAGAAAGTATGGGGTTGGGAGAAAGTGTGGCATTGGGAGAAAGTATGGGGTTGGGAGAAAGTATGGCATTGGGAGAAAGTATGGGGTTGGGAGAAAGTGTGGCATTGGGAGAAAGTATGGCATTGGGAGAAAGTATGGGTTGGGAGAAAGTGTGGCATTGGGAGAAAGTATGGCATTGGGAGAAAGTATGGGTTGGGAGAAAGTGTGGGGTTGGGAGAAAGTGTGGCATTGGGAGAAAGTGTGGGGTTGGGAGAAAGTGTGGGGTTGGGAGAAAGTGTGGCATTGGGAGAAAGTGTGGCATTGGGAGAAAGTATGGCATTGGGAGAAAGTGTGGCATTGGGAGAAAGTGTGGGGTTGGGAGAAAGTGTGGGGTTGGGAGAAAGTGTGGGGTTGGGAGAAAGTATGGCATTGGGAGAAAGTGTGGGGTTGGGAGAAAGTATGGCATTGGGAGAAAGTGTGGGGTTGGGAGAAAGTAT
This sequence comes from Conus canariensis, assembly GCA_033310375.1. Lineage (NCBI taxonomy): Eukaryota > Metazoa > Mollusca > Gastropoda > Neogastropoda > Conidae > Conus > Conus canariensis. Next base: position 100,770,710 of record CM065717.1, read on the forward strand.
GGCATTGGGAGAAAGTGTGGGGTTGGGAGAAAGTGTGGGGTTGGGAGAAAGTGTGGGGTTGGGAGAAAGTGTGGGGTTGGGAGAAAGTGTGGGGTTGGGAGAAAGTGTGGGGGTTGGGAGAAAGTGTGGGGTTGGGAGAAAGTGTGGGGTTGGGAGAAAGTGTGGGGTTGGGAGAAAGTGTGGGGTTGGGAGAAAGTGTGGGGTTGGGAGAAAGTGTGGGGTTGGGAGAAAGTGTGGGGTTGGGAGAAAGTATGGCATTGGGAGAAAGTGTGGGGTTGGGAGAAAGTATGGCATTGGGAGAAAGTGTGGGGTTGGGAGAAAGTGTGGGGTTGGGAGAAAGTGTGGGGTTGGAGAAAGTATGGCATTGGGAGAAAGTGTGGGGTTGGGAGAAAGTGTGGGGTTGGGAGAAAGTGTGGGGTTGGGAGAAAGTATGGCATTGGGAGAAAGTGTGGCATTGGGAGAAAGTGTGGGGTTGGGAGAAAGTGTGGGATTGGGAGAAAGTGTGGGGTTGGGAGAAAGTGTGGGGTTGGGAGAAAGTGTGGGGTTGGGAGAAAGTGTGGGGTTGGGAGAAAGTGTGGGGTTGGGAGAAAGTATGGCATTGGGAGAAAGTGTGGGGTTGGGAGAAAGTATGGCATTGGGAGAAAGTGTGGGGTTGGGAGAAAGTGTGGGGTTGGGAGAAAGTATGGCATTGGGAGAAAGTGTGGGGTTGGGAGAAAGTGTGGGGTTGGGAGAAAGTATGGCATTGGGAGAAAGTGTGGGGTTGGGAGAAAGTGTGGGGTTGGGAGAAAGTATGGCATTGGGAGAAAGTGTGGGGTTGGGAGAAAGTGTGGGGTTGGGAGAAAGTATGGCATTGGGAGAAAGTGTGGGGTTGGGAGAAAGTGTGGGGTTGGGAGAAAGTATGGCATTGGGAGAAAGTGTGGGGTTGGGAGAAAGTGTGGGGTTGGGAGAAAGTATGGCATTGGGAGAAAGTGTGGGGTTGGGAGAAAGTATGGCATTGGGAGAAAGTGTGGGGTTGGGAGAAAGTGTGGGGTTGGGAGAAAGTGTGGGGTTGGGAGAAAGTATGGCATTGGGAGAAAGTGTGGGGTTGGGAGAAAGTGTGGGGTTGGGAGAAAGTGTGGGGTTGGGAGAAAGTATGGCATTGGGAGAAAGTGTGGCATTGGGAGAAAGTGTGGGGTTGGGAGAAAGTGTGGGATTGGGAGAAAGTGTGGGGTTGGGAGAAAGTGTGGGGTTGGGAGAAAGTGTGGGGTTGGGAGAAAGTGTGGGGTTGGGAGAAAGTGTGGGACTGGGAGAAAGTGTGGGGTTGGGAGAAAGTGTGGGGTTGGGAGAAAGTGTGGGTTGGGAGAAAGTGTGGGGTTGGGAGAAAGTGTGGGGTTGGGAGAAAGTGTGGGACTGGGAGAAAGTGTGGGGTTGGGAGAAAGTGTGGGGTTGGGAGAAAGTGTGGGTTGGGAGAAAGTGTGGGGTTGGGAGAAAGTGTGGCATTGGGAGAAAGTGTGGGGTTGGGAGAAAGTGTGGGGTTGGGAGAAAGTGTGGGGTTGGGAGAAAGTGTGGGGTTGGGAGAAAGTGTGGGGTTGGGAGAAAGTGTGGCATTGGGAGAAAGTATGGGGTTGGGAGAAAGTGTGGGGTTGGGAGAAAGTGTGGGATTGGGAGAAAGTGTGGGGTTGGGAGAAAGTGTGGGATTGGGAGAAAGTGTGGGGTTGGGAGAAAGTGTGGGATTGGGAGCAAGTGTGGGGTTGGGAGAAAGTGTGGGACTGGGAGAAAGTGTGGGACTGGGAGAAAGTGTGGGACTGGGAGAAAGTGTGGGATTGGGAGAAAGTGTGGGACTGGGAGAAAGTGTGGGATTGGGAGAAAGTGTGGGATTGGGAGAAAGTGTGGGGTTGGAGGGAGAAAGTGTGGGATTGGGAGAAAGTGTGGGACTGGGAGAAAGTGTGGGACTGGGAGAAAGTGTGGGACTGGGAGAAAGTGTGGGATTGGGAGAAAGTGTGGGACTGGGAGAAAGTGTGGGATTGGGAGAAAGTGTGGGGTTGGAGGGAGAAAGTGTGGGATTGGGAGAAAGTGTGGGGTTGGGAGAAAGTGTGGGACTGGGAGAAAGTGTGGGGTTGGGAGAAAGTGTGGGGTTGGGAGAAAGTGTGGGGTTGGGAGAAAGTGTGGGGTTGGGAGAAAGTGTGGAGTGTGGGGGTAGCCCCACACCATGACGATGACATGCAAGAAAATTAAATTTTCCTAATAAGCGCGGCGATCTTTGTCGGCATACGTTGTCGGGCGCTCTTTGTCGGCATACTTTGTCGCGCGATCTTTGTCGGCATACTTTGTCGGGCGGGTTCCATGTCACTTCAGCG
>CM065717.1:100775545-100780545 GCA_033310375.1 Conus canariensis
AAACATCACAGCTTGTTTTCCATCCTGCCCTCACAAAGAATAGTCATAGCCTGAAGTTCATTTAGAGTTAATGATAAACATCACAGCTTGTTTTCCATCCTGCCCTCACAAAGAATAGTCACAGCCTGAAGGGGCATACAAATAAAAGGTATACTGACACATCATGAGAAAAAATATAGTGAACAAATCCTTCAGAACATAACAATTCTATGAAAGCTATTGTATATAATTTCATCAGTTCACATGTAATTAACAATGTGTAACACATCAGAGAGAGAGAGAGAGAAGAGAGAGAGAGAGGAGAGAGAGAGAGAGGAGAGAGAGAGAGAGAGAGAGAGAGAGAGAGAATGATAGTTAATTGTTCGATACTTCTTCCGTCAAATTTCTGTCAATGCAGCTTTAAATTTTAGGGACATGACGATGGCAAACTGGTCTATGTTGTTGCTCCAGAATAATTATGTTAAGCTTGATTTGCAGAGATTTTATGCGGGGTCTGAGAAAAGAAAGCTGCTTGCATGTCTATTGTCATTAATTAGAAAGATTTGGATAATTTTCTTTGTAGCTGTTCCCATCACTACATTATCTGTTGAAGAAGAATCTCTTGAAACGGTAGAATGTTTAATGATTTGTGATCATTCTTTGTCAAAGTATTAGAGTTCAGCTGTATTATCTTTTACGTGAGCGACCTACTTGTTTCAAATTAGTTTCACTAGCACTATCCCATAAGGTGAACGCATTATTATTAAGAGGTGAATTATGTGCGTGAAAGAATGATTTCGTGGTCTTGAGATTAAAGTTCTATTTATGTAAAGTTGATAAAATCTTTTTGAACATGCATTTTTCCAAGATCAATTATGTGGTTATACGATCATAAGTCATTGTTGGCAATAACCCCTAATTCTGCATGTGATGTAGCCTCTTTGATCATTTGGTCTTTGTCATATAATGATCCAAACAGGGCAAGTCATTTTCTGCATTTTTTGATGTGTGGTCACAAACAAGCTTTCAGTTTTGCTTTCTTTGAGGGCTATGTGGGTTCATTGCTGTCCATGTGATTAATCTATGACATTGCTCTTAAGGTTATTTGTCGGGAGCCAAACAAAGGACTGTAAGTAACGCTTGTCGACCCAACCACAGCCTTTGACACGATGAGCAGAAAAGAAATGTGGCAGATCTTGGAACGACGCGGCTGTCCCCCAAAGTTCCTCAGCAGGGTCATCCAGCTGCATGAAGATCAGCGTGGCCAGGCCAGACTGCATGAAGATCAGCGTGGCCCTTGTTGCCCATACAGAGAGAGCCTTTCAGCATATCTCGTCCTGCTTTGCAGAGGCTGCCCAGTTCCTTGGGCGAGAAGTCAGCTTGAAGAAGATGGAGATTCTCTACCAGCTTGCACCTCAGAAAAAGTACCACCCTTCCCATATTAATATTGAACAGACTGAATTGAAAACAGTCCTTCAGTTCACCCACCTAGTATGCATCATCTCACCAGACGCCAAGGTCGATAGGCAAATCGACAACAGACTGGTAAAGGCAAACAATGCTTTTGTTACACTGTACAATTACGTGTGTAACAACAAATGTCTGAAGAAGGGTACCACGATCAGAGCGAACAGAGCCTGTACAACTCTGAGTCATGGGCCACCTGCCATCTCCGCCTGACTCCTTGAGCGCTTCCATCAGCACTGCCTTCGCTCCATCCTCAGTGTTCACTGGAGTGACTTTGTTACCGACGTCGAAGTCCTTGAACAGGCGAAGCTCACCAGCACTGAAGCAATATTACTGAAGTCCCAGCTATGCTAGGCATGCCATCATGGAATGAAACTATCAGTGAGATGAGCTTTTCCGGGCAACCAAACCTGTGAAGGATCTTCTACAAGCCAGTCCGATTAACGGTGTCGAAGGCCTTGGTGAGATCACCAAACACCATGTGGAGTTCCTGATTCTGCTCATGACACTACACTCTGTCAGGAAGGTAAATGGTTCATAGAGACAGAAAAGAAGAGGGGTTCTAACACAGATCTATGAGGAACACCAAATTTCAAAGGAGTACCTCAGACATGTTTGAACTAATTTCAACAAGTTGTAGGCGATCAGCATGTAAAAATCTAATAAAATCTTAAGTCAAATTTAATAGTTTGTAATGTGTCAACTTTTCGTTTGTTTGTTAGTTTTGTATGCGATGCAAATGGTTGACAACCTCCAACGCTTTGGCAAAGTCAAGAAAAAGAACTTCAGTAAATTCGTTGCTGTTTATATTGGACAGTTATTATCGTTATGCTGCATAATAGACGTACAGCAAGAAATATTTGTTGAAAACCTGATTGAATTTCGTGATTTAGACCATAATGAATCAGATGAGAATACAAATGTGTTTGAACATGTCTTTCAACGGTTTTGTAAAAAGGGAAAGAATGGACAAAAATCGATAGTTTGAGGGATTGGCAGAATCGCCATTCTTGAACAAAGGTAGAACTTTGGTTTGTTTAAACTTAAGGGGATTTTGTTTTCGATGCACTAATTATAAATGCAGTTGATGTATTAGCGAAGATCTTCTCAGTATTTCTTTATCGATTCTGTCCCAGTCTGGTGGCGGATCATTTTGAATTTACCAGCCCATTAAATCATTTATTTATTGAAATTGGCAGTGTGGCGAAAGTTGAAGAGATGTTTAAACTGAACAATATTGTTGTTGTAACTTTTGTAAATCATGTTCATTACTTTATCATTTATGATTATGTCATTAGCAACATTTGCAAAATGAAAGTTTAAAGCTTCGGGTCATATTTCTTTTGCTGCATTTTTAGATCTAGAGTTCGAGTGAGAAAGAGAAAGAGAGAGAGAGAGAGAGAGAGAGAGAGAGAGAGAGAGTGTGTGTGTGTGTGTGTGTGTGTGTGTGTGTGTGTGTGTGTGTGTGTGAGTGGCGGTGACGCTATTTTGTCTGTTGTTTTAATTCCTAGTTACCAGGTTGTTTTGCGTATTACCGTAGTATTTTCAATGGGACTGCCTTTTTACGGTTTTGCCATGTAGTTGAGGAGTCATGTGCCCCGGGAAGAAAAAAAAAGTGTTTTCTCTTTTTTGTGCACTTTGAACCTGCATTTCAAAATCTCACCTTTACAGGGAGCTTGCTCCTCATTGGTCAGTTTTCTTTTTAATAGTTATTTGTGCTTTTGGAATAAAAGGAGACTACCTGTCTCTTCAGCGAAAGCAGTATCTTAGAGAGGATAGAGACTTTTAAGAAAAAAGAAAACGACTATTTAGGATAAGAAGAAGAGGACGAAGAAGTGTAACATAGAGTGGATAGAGAGTTGAACTCTCAACTGTTTGTTTCGTTTTAAATTATTGATTTTAAGGTGAGTGTGGGATTCCAGAACATATTTGATAGTTTTCAATACAAAGTTGTTTTTTTTACCGCAGTCTCGAATTTCAATCGTTTATTTTCGTTTCGATCGTAATGGGAATTATTTCCAGATTCTACCCTGTCCACACACCCGACAGATTCTACCCTGTCCACACACTGGACAGATTCTACCCTGTCCACACACCCGACAGATTCTACCCTGTCCACACACTGGACAGATTCTACCCTGTCCACACACCGGACAGATTCTACCCTGTCCACACACCCGACAGATTCTACCCTGTCCACACACCCGACAGATTCTACCCTGTCCACACACCCGACAGATTCTACCCTGTCCACACACTGGACAGATTCTACCCTGTCCACACACTGGACAGATTCTACCCTGTCCACACACCCGACAGATTCTACCCTGTCCACACACCCGACAGATTCTACCCTGTCCACACACTGGACAGATTCTACCCTGTCCACACACCCGACAGATTCTACCCTGTCCACACACCCGACAGATTCTACCCTGTCCACACACTCGACAGATTCTACCCTGTTCACACACTGGACAGATTCTACCCTGTCCACACACTCGACAGATTCTACCCTGTCCACACACTGGACAGATTCTACCCTGTCCACACACTGGACAGATTCTACCCTGTCCACACACCCGACAGATTCTACCCTGTCCACACACCCGACAGATTCTACCCTGTCCACACACCCGACAGATTCTACCCTGTCCACACACCCGACAGATTCTACCCTGTCCACACACCCGACAGATTCTACCCTGTCCACACACCCGACAGATTCTACCCTGTCCACACACCCGACAGATTCTACCCTGTCCACTCACTCGACAGATTCTACCCTGTCCACACACCCGACAGATTCTACCCTGTCCGCACACTCGACAGATTCTACCCTGTCCACACACTGGACAGATTCTACCCTGTCCACACACCCGACAGATTTTACCCTGTCCACACACTGGACAGATTCTACCCTGTCCACACACCCGACAGATTCTACCCTGTCCACACACCCGACAGATTCTACCCTGTCCACACACCCGACAGATTCTACCCTGTCCACACACTGGACAGATTCTACCCTGTCCACACACCCGACAGATTCTACCCTGTCCACACACCCGACAGATTCTACCCTGTCCACACACCCGACAGATTCTACCCTGTCCACACACCCGACAGATTCTACCCTGTCCACACACTGGACAGATGAGACTGGATCCTGCGATCAATCATCAGTTACGTGATTAATTTGTGTTACTAACAGAGTTCCTCGTCTTTCTAGGGCAAGTAGCCTGTACGTGGAAGGTGGTTCTGATACCTAGGTCATGGCAGCCCCTCACAGTCCTTGAAATGACTGGAGATGTCCGCTGCCAAGAGAATTTTGAATTTTAGAATTTGATATTAGAGCTGTCCACATGGAAAGAATGCAGTATTTTGATGACTAGAAATTGGCGTCTGTGAAGCCAGAATGATGTATCTGTATAGGGCAAATTGGACGTCTGTGAAGCCAGAATGATGTATCTGTATTGGGCAAATTGGACGTCTGTGAAGCCAGAATGATGTATCTGTATAGGGCAAATTGGACGTCTGTGAAGCCAGAATGA
>CM065717.1:100785545-100790545 GCA_033310375.1 Conus canariensis
TGGATGTCTGGTCGTCGGAGTTGATGATTTGTGTCGGGTATGCCAACGTTCCCCCTCTTTATTAAAACATGATCATCCTATAGGGGTTGCAGGGGGGAGGGGGGGGTGGTGGTGAGGGGGGATGGACAGAAACATTCATATCTTCACAAACAAATGGCGCTCTAGCTTAGGCACACGCATTTGGTCACTCATATCGAGCCCGCACAAAGAGGACGGAGAACCAATTACATTTCATGAAAAGAATGAAACTTTATTTAACATGACTCTGAGCCGCCACCCGCCACAACACAACACATGTGTCTGAATAATACAACAATGGGAACACCATACAGGTAATAATCATACAACAATGGGAACACCATACAGGTAATAATCATACAACAATGGGAACACCATACAGATAATCTCATGATCGCATCCGCTTTCCTTCAGTTGCTCTCAATTTATTACGAAAGTCAACATTTCACTATTCTGGTTACACACATATAAACACAAGAATACAGATTCAGAACTTGCCAGTTGTTTCCCTTTGGCAGAACAGTTCAGTTCTCACAGCAGTCAATATCATCACGGTCGTGTTGACCTCACCGAAGTCGCCACACTGTTCGCATCCGCCCAATTGACCAAATCCCAGTTGGGGAATACTGGCAGCATGGCTGCAGTCACACATTCGGATCATCTCCCAGACTGCTCTGCAATTCGCCCTCTCCACAGAAAGGGCTCCTGTCGGCCTCTCCCACAGGTCTTCTCTTGCTGTAGACACCCCACCGTTGGCTGGCAGCTCCCTGTCTAGGCCCCAACAGGCTGACACGTCTTGCTGGCTTGTGTCCCCACACTGGAGACAATTCTCTCCCGTCGTCGGCTCCGACGTTACAGCAAACCTCCACTGTCTTCCGTCCCTTCCCAGGCGACAAAATCTACCGTCGTCGGATCTGAGGCTGCAGCAAGTCTTTGCTTCACGTAGCGTTATTGGCTTTGACTTTACCTCGCTGTATTTTAATTGGCTTTGACTTTACCTCGCTGTATTTTAATTGGCTTTGACTTTACCTCGCTGTATTTTAATTGGCTTTGACTTTACCTCGCTGTATTTTAATTGGCTTTGACTTTACCTCTGACTTTACCTCGCTGTATTTTAATTGGCTTTGACTTTACCTCTGATTTTACCTCGCTGTATTTCAATTGGCTTTGACTTTACCTCTGACTTTACCTCGCTGTATTTCAATTGGCTTTGACTTTACCTCTGACTTTACCTCGCTGTATTTTAATTGGCTTTGACTTTACCTCTGACTTTACCTCGCTGTATTTTAACTGGCTTTGACTTTACCTCGCTGTATTTCAATTGGCTTTGACTTTACCTCTGACTTTACCTCGCTGTATTTCAATTGGCTTTGACTTTACCTCTGACTTTACCTCGCTGTATTTTAATTGGCTTTGACTTTACCTCGCTGTATTTCAATTGGCTTTGACTTTACCTCGCTGTATTTTAATTGGCTTTGACTTTACCTCGCTGTATTCTAATTGGCTTTGACTTTGACTTTACCTCGCTGTATTTCAATTGGCTTTGACTTTACCTCGCTGTATTTTAATTGGCTTTGACTTTACCTCGCTGTATTTTAATTGGCTTTGACTTTACCTCGCTGTATTTCAATTGGCTTTGACTTTACCTCGCTGTATTTTAATTGGCTTTGACTTTACCTCGCTGTATTTTCCTGAGCCCTAAGCAAGACGGGAGGAGTTCAATGTCCCCAAGTGAGTATCCGAGAGAGAGAGAGAGAGAGAGAGAGAGAGAGAGAGAGAGAGAGAGAGAGAGAGAGAGAGTATACAAAATATAAAGCATACATGTGAACATTTAATATGACAGGTGAACGACAGTTTCAATGTCAAGATGTTATATAAACACAATTATCACCGACATACATGTATCCATATAATGAACAAAAATCAAATTCAACCCAGGTGATACCATTAGATTAAATGGTCCACTCCCAACATGTGATATGGAGTTGGCCTGCTAGAAACTATGCAGGACAGGAAAGACGGACAAAGGGGAAAAAAAACAACCAAAGTCATACTATATGATGGTGGACGAACAAACACCCACTGGTCCTTCTGTTTGAATAATGACAACTGTTTTTCATTATCAATCAAATATTACGTGGCTACAGAAAATTATCTAATGAAAAAACACAAGGAAGATCCAAAAATACACTGTTGACGCAATGATTATTCATACTGGAAGTGGAAGTTGTACTCGGCCATCTTGGTTTTGTAGACGTCATCAAACTCTTCGTTCTGGGCCACGGTGAACCAGCTCTTCCAGTCTCCGACCATACCTGTTAAACAACATGACTTTGGTCGGAGAGAGAGAGAGAGAGGGGGGGGGGGGCATTGCACTTTCAAAAACAGTGTTACACACACACACACACACACACACACACACACACACACACACACACACACACACACACAGAGAGAGAGAGAGAGAGAGAGCATTAAAAGAACAATTCATATAATAAGACCTCAGACAGACTGACAGACAGACGGAGAGACACACAGAAAGAAAGACAGAATCAGTGAAAAGCACAGGGAGATACAGAGAGGAAGAGGGAATGATGATTTTACTACTGAACTGATAAACTGAAAAGAGGACGGATCGGAGACAAGGAAGAGGGGGGTTTGTGTAGGGAACTGTTCTCGTCGTCATCATTTTGTTTCATTATGAGCATGATTCCAGGAGTGGATGGGGAAACGGGAGACGGAAGAGACCCAAGGCCAATTTAACCCCCCCCCCACCTCCCCATCCGCCCCTGCATGTCCACTCTGACCTTTCCTGTAGAAAGCGGAGAGCGGGACGCCGTCTTTCCACAGCCACACTTTACGGAGAGTCTCCTCGCTCTTCTTCCGGGTCACGGCCATGTTGGTCACGTGACATGTCTGCACGATCTTCTCACAGAGTTGTCTGTCCCTCCCCGTGTCCAGAAACTGGTTCAGTCTTTCCACCTGGGCTAGCGTGGCCTGTAAGAAGTTTTAAATGTTTTTCTTCACCCTTCACCATACCCCCTCTGTCTGTGTCTCTCCCCCTCTCTCTCTCCATCTCTCTCTCCCTCTCTCTCTCTCTCTCTCTCTCTCTCTCTGTGCCTCCTCTCTCTCTCTCTCTCTCTCTCTCTCTCTCTCTCTCTCTCTCTCTCTCTCTCTCTCCCTAACTAAGGTGTAGTGTGTATGTATATGTGTGGAAATCTGGCCAGGTAAGAAAGTCAGTGTGATATTTAATCAGAGGTTTGGCAGTATTGCCTTTAGTTCCCATTGCCATTAATTGTGTGTGTGTGTGTGTGTGTGTGTGTGTGTGTGTGTGTGTGTGTGTGTGTGTGTTACGGATGGAAATGCGTGTGTGTGGAAGTCTGACTCACTCAGAATTATGGATGCATGCACTTTTTCTAATTCACATACACACACCCACTCATCCGAACATGGACAGCCAGGCAACAAACTAACTCTTTTTTATGCCGCCCGAGCCATCAAACAAAACACACAATTGAACATAGGTTGGTACACCCACCATTAGGTGTACATATACAACAAGTCAATACAATTTTAATTATCAACTGCCGGGTCCAGCGCTGATGACGACGACGGCAGCGACGAGGCAAGTCTGACACAGAGTCTCTTCCAAGCTGTGGTTCTCAATGAAGAAGGAGGGAAAGAAAAACTAACACGTTCGTGGCGTCTCTGTCAGCAACACGGTAACAGTCTCAACTACGAGCTGTGGCTCAAACACCTAAGAGCTGTGGCTCAACACCTACCAAGAGCTGTGGCACACACACCACCTGTGGCTCAACACCAACCAAGAGCTGTGGCACACACACCACACACACAGCGACGGCCTCGGACGCAGGTCGCTGGCACAAAAGAAGGGGCGACGTCCTGGCTCACCAGCAGCGACGTCTCCAACCCACTGGCCCAACAGTGGTCGGTCACGGGCGCAGTGGCAGGTAGGGCAATTGTCGGCGCTCAGGCCGGCCTCTCAACACCAGCAGCAAACAGGTGGAGAACGGGGCGTCAACACAGCTACGGCCCCGGCCCTAACCCGGTAGCAGCCAGTCCCCGTCAGTCCAGGGACACATACCAACCTGGGGGCAACTGATAACTACCTTGATTATCATGGCCACTATTCATTGCAATCACAACTATCTTCATATTCATTAGCCACACTATATTTCACTAGAACTTGAGCCATACTTCAGTATATTTGTTCATCATTACAATATTCTTTTTTTTCCGGAATCATAACATTACAACATTCCCTTTTCCGGAATCATTACACTACAACATTCCCTTTTCCAGAATCATAACACTGCACAGGAAAGGATTTCCATATAAACCTTTCAGACTCTAGTTTTCCAAATTAGGGAAAAGGATTTCCATCCGGATCCTCTTCAATAAACCATGAATACAATTCATTACACACAATAATTTCATTACACAATTGATGATTATTTTTTCAAACTATAAATGTTTTTCGTTAATTCCCACACTGTTCATTTGCTTTCTTGTAAACAAGAATGTTCAATTCATTTCATATAATCACCATGTCTTTTGTCATTTCAGGAAATGTTCATTTCTTTTGTTGTAACACAAGAACGCTCACTTCACTTCAGTTCATCAGCTTCAATATAGCAAAGGAAAGATTTCCACCACACTTTTGTTTAATAACACATATATTGATACCCATGTAAACACATCACACATCAGAATGAAAAACAAAAGTCTATGTCGCTCACTCTGGGAGCTTATTATCCATAGCATCAAAACTCTCCATCTTCTTGCAAACCATATTAGAATAGACACTTTTTCTTCATCATGAAGTTCATAGCCAGTTAAGTTACAAAATAAAGAAAATCTTTTTTCTTTTTTTTCTGAAGACCACTTCTTATAACACTTACTTCATCTATTCACATTTTCCGAAACAATTTCGTTTTGTTACCCTATCAAGTCATAGGATA
>CM065717.1:100798045-100825545 GCA_033310375.1 Conus canariensis
GGCCAATTTCACAAGGAAATGTCTCCACACAATAACCAGTAGTAATACACATCTCTCAGAGGGGGAAAAAAACAACAACAACAAAAACTTATCAATTCTTAGCGGTTCACAGTTCCAGCATGTTCACACAAGAGAATCGGCTCGCAGCCACAATCCTTCACATTCTTACCCCTCTTTGCACTGTCAATTTCAACCATATATCAAAAACAACATGATTTGTTCGCCAAAATTTCCATCCAGCACCTCACTCTCAGGTCATCTCTTGTCAGATAAGCCAGTGGTTAATCCTTGTCATGCCAACACAACCACACTTCATACAATATTACATGCTGCACATCATCCGTTTTTATCCTATCGACTGCTAAGCTACTCGTCTTAAACTTTACCTTTCCCTTCTTTCCGACTACTAAAATTCATAACTGGGTTGCCTCCCCACAACTTAAGATATCTTTCTCCAACCCGTTCTGTCACAAATACATACATCCCTGCACGTGTGACGACTGTCACTTTCTTACAAAACTTCTAACCATATGGACTCACTGTCCTGTACCAAATGCGTACGCCACAGATACAGTCTGCACGCGCACGACACCCGCGTCGAGAACCCTAACTCGTACCGAAAGTGAAAAGACACCAATATACATTGAATGGTTACGACCGTACCCCAGTATAAACCACTCGACCACAAATTGGCCTTGGCCTTACTACACAGTTAACCGATTCCAATGCTGTGCAGGTCAACTCCGGAATCGTTAATCAATTTCAACGAACTCCTACTATTTACAATTGAGATTGAGCACAATCATCAAACCCCTCTATGATTCACGCAGACACATCTGCACCTGACTCATATTATGATCCTCAACCAATGCAACCTCGTACTACCCTCTTATTGAACCCACTGACATTACCATGAACTAACCACAAACAATATCTACATCACTGTCCATCAACGGTCATTATATTGAACCCACATTGTCTAGCCAAACTGTCCTGAGAAAATCGAACTCAGGAACCACTATGTACATTACTTACAAAAATATACAGGAAAAAGGTAACAACACAAACCGGCTGACAACAAATTTCAATCACGGAACCAAGACAACATCATACTAGACAACCAGTATACGCAACGAACACCATACAACTAACCCCAACATGAGACAACTACAGTACAACTCGCCATAATACAAGACAACACGACGAACTACAACACAACGAACCTAACAGATCACCAACCTGGTCATACAGACGATCAACCACACCAGTTCTGCAACTGGCTGACAGTGGCTGCCAACAAGGACGACACCGACTCAGCACAGGCCAAGGCACCCAAACCCGACGAGGACCTGGCACTAACTATATGACTCGAAGTCACTCTTCAAAAACTACCGGCGCTGCCGCCGCACCTACAAGGAGTACGTCCACTCCGACGAACACCAGGGACCGAAGTGAAGCTACCCCAACACATTCCGCCCTGGTCGGAATCAAGCGAACTCTACTCACCACACAAAACAACGATTGGTCAGAGCAGTGTATCCCTCCGCAGAGCTGACACGCCTGACCAACGGACTAGTTGTTGCTCGTGCAACAACACGACAATTTACCACAACAACTCACAGACGTGACAACACAACAACAGCCGATATCCTGCCCCGCCTTCTCTGGTATAGAACCAAAGTAACAAAAGGGTAACAATCGGGAACGAAACCAACCTCCCGCTTCCATTCCATTCCTTCAATAAGTGAAGACTGGAATGAAAGAATACTGTATGTCCTATTTCCCCAGCCTCCTACCTAGCCTAATCTTTCTACCTAACCCTGAGGAACTTAACCTAACTCTAGCTAACTAAACCCCAACCTCACATACGCGCGAGCGCGCGCGCGCGCGCACACACACACACACACACACACACACACACACACACACACACACACACACACACACACTCGCACGCATACGCGCACACGCTCTCTATCTTGAACCACCACTACTCTTAAACACATGGACATACTGATTTAGTACCGCCGGTCGGTGACACTCATCATCCACGGTCGATCATCTCCTACTGTCCCTCATCACCCAGTGTCCCTCATTAACTTTTGTCACTCATCATCCACTTTCACTCGTCACCCACTGTAACTCATCATCCATTATCACTCATCATCCACTTTCACTCATCATCCACTGTCACCCATCACCCACTGTCACCCATCACCCACTGTCACCTTTCACCCACTGTCACTCATCACCCATTATCATTCATCACCCATTATCACTCATCACCCACTGTCACTCATCACACACTGTCACCAATCACCCACTGTCACCCATCACCCATTGTACCTCATCACTCACTGTCACCCATCACCCACTGTCACCTGTAACCTATTGTAACTCATTACCCACTGTCACCCGTCACCCACTGTCACCCGTCACCCACTGTCACCCGTCACCCACTGTCACCCGCCAGCCATTGTACCTCATCACTCACTGTCACCCTCTGTCACCCGCCACCCATCGCACCTTATCACTCACTGTCACCCTCTGTCACCCGCCACCAATTGTACCTCATCAATCACTGTCACCCGCCACCCATCGCACCTCATCACTCACTGTCACCCATTGACACCCGTCACCCATTGTACCTCATCACTCACTGTCACCCATTGTCACCCGTCACTCATTGTACCTCATCACCAACTGTCACCCACTGTCACCCGTCACCCGTTGTACCTCATCACTCACTGTCACCCGTCATCCATTATACCTCATCACCCACTGTCACCTATCACCCACTGTCACCCGTCACCCACTGTCACCCATCACCCACTGTCACCCATCACCCATTGTACCTCATCACTCACTGTCACCCACAGTCACCCTCAACCCATTGTACGTCATCACTTACTGTCACCCACCGTCACCCATCACCCACTGTCACGCATCACCAAATGTCACCCATTACCCATTGTTGCTTTTCACTCACTGTCACCCATTGTCACCCATCACACACTGTCATCCATCACCGATTGTTGCTCATAGCTCACTGTCACCCATCACTCATTGTTGCTCATCACCTACTGCCACCCATTGTTGCGCATCACTCACTGTCACCCTTTGTCACCCATCACCCACTATCATCCATTCTTGCTCATTACTCACTGTCACCCATTGTTGCTCATCACTCATCAATACTCATCACCCACTGTCACTCATTGTTGCTCATCACTCACTGTCACCCATTGTTGCTCATCACTCACTGTCACCCATTGTTGCTCATCACTAACTGTCACTCATTGTTGCTCATCACTCACTGTCACCCATTGTTGCTCATCACTCACTGTCACCCATTGTTGCTCATCACTTACTGTCACTCATTGTTGCTCATCACTCACTGGTACCCATTGTTGCACATCACTTAATGTCACCCATTGTTCCTTATCACTTACTGTCACCCATTGTTGCCCATCAACCACTGTCACCCATTGTTGCTCATTACTCACTGTCACTCATTGTTGCTCATCACCTACTGTCACCCATTGCTGCTCATTACTCACTCTCACCCATTGTTGCTCAACACCCACTGTCACCCATTGTTGCTCATCACCCACTGTCACCCATTGTTGCTCATTACTCACTGTCACTCATTGTTGCTCATCACCTACTGTCACCCATTATTGCTCATTACTCACTGTCACCCATTGTTGCTCATCACCCACTGTCACCCATTGCTGCTCATCACATGCTGTCACCGACTGCTGATCATCACTTGCTGTCACCCATTGTTGCTCATCACTTGCTGTCACCCATTGTTGCTCATCACTTACTGTCATCCATTGTTGCTCATCACCCACTGTCACCCATTGTTGCTCATCACTCACAGTCATCCATTGTCGCTCATCACTCACTGTCACCCATTGTTGCTCATCACTTGCTGTCATCCATTGTCGCTCATCACTTGCTGTCACCCATTGTTGCTCATCACTCACTGTCACCCATTGTTGCTCATCACTTGCTGTCATCCATTGTCGCTCATCACTCACTGTCACCCATTGTTGCTCATCACTTGCTGTCACCGACTGCTGATCATCACTTGCTGTCACCCATTGTTGCTCATCACTTGCTGTCACCCATTGTTGCTCATCACTTACTGTCACCCATTGTTGCTCATCACTCACAGTCATCCATTGTCGCTCATCACTCACTGTCACCCATTGTTGCTCATCACTTGCTGTCACCGACTGCTGATCATCACTTGCTGTCACCCATTGTTGCTCATCACTCACTGTCACCCATTGTTGCTCATCACTTACTGTCACCCATTGTTGCTCATCACTCACAGTCATCCATTGTCGCTCATCACTCACTGTCACCCATTGTTGCTCATCACTTGCTGTCACCGACTGCTGATCATCACTTGCTG
The DNA here is from genome assembly GCA_033310375.1 of Conus canariensis. Classification (NCBI taxonomy): domain Eukaryota; kingdom Metazoa; phylum Mollusca; class Gastropoda; order Neogastropoda; family Conidae; genus Conus; species Conus canariensis. Next base: position 100,802,472 of record CM065717.1, read on the forward strand.
TCACCCATTGTTGCTCATCACTTGCTGTCATCCATTGTCGCTCATCACTCACTGTCACCCATTGTTGCTCATCACTTGCTGTCATCCATTGTTGCTCATCACTCACTGTCACCCATTGTTGCTCATTACTCACTGTCGTCCATTGTTGCTCATCACTTACTGTCACCTATTGTTGCTCATCACCCACTGTCACCCATTGTTGCTCATCACTCACTGTCACACATTGTTGCTCGTTACTCACTGACATCCATTGTTGCTCATCACTCACTGGTACCCATTGTTGCTCATCACTTACTGTCACCAATTGTTGCTCATCACTCACTGTCACTCATTATTGCTCATCACCTACTGTCACCCATTGTTGCTCATCACTCAATGTCACTCATTGTTGCTCATCACTCACTGTCACCCATTGTTGCTCATCACTCAATGTCACTCATTGTTGCTCATCACTCACTGTCACAATTGTTGCTCATCACTCACTGTCACTCATTGTTGCTCATCACTTACTGTCACTCATTGTTGCTCATCACCTACTGTCACCCATTGTTGCTCATTACTCACTGTCACCCATTGCTGCTCATCACTTACTGTCACCCATTGTTGCTCATCACTTACTGTCACTCATTGTTGCTCATCACCTACTGTCACCGATTGTTGCTCATTATTCACTGTCACCCATTGTTGCTCATCACTTACTGTCACCAATTGTTGCTCATCACCCACTGTCACTCATTGTTGCTCATCACCTACTGTCACCCATTGTTGCTCATTACTCACTGTCACCCATTGTTACTCATCACTCACTGTTACCCACTGTTGCTCATCACCCACTGTCACCCACTGTCACCAGTTGTTGCTCATCACCCACTGTCACCCATTGTTGCTCATCACCCACCGCCACCCATTGTTACTCATCACCCACTGTCACCCATTGTTTCTCATCACTCACTGTCACCCATTGTTGCTCATCGCTTACAGTCACCCATTGTTGCTCATCACTCACTGTCACCCATTGTTGCTCATCACTCACTGTCACCCATTGTTGCTCATCACCCACTGTCACCCATTGTTGCTTACTCTCACCCACTGTCACCCATTGTTGCTCATCACTCACTGTCATCCATTGTTACTCATCACTCACTGTCACCCATTGTTGCTCATCACTCACTGTCACCCATTGTTGCTCATCACTCACTGTCACCCATTGTTGCTCATCACTCACTGTCATCCATTGTTGCTCATCACTCACTGTCACCCATTGTTGCTCATCACTCACTGTCACCCATTGTTGCTCATCACTCACTGTCACCCATTGTTGCTCATCACCCACTGTCACCCATTGTTGCTTACTCTCACCCACTGTCACCCATTGTTGCTCATCACTCACTGTCATCCATTGTTACTCATCACCCACTGTCACCCATTGTTGCTCATCACTCACTGTCACCCATTGTTGCTCATCACCCACTGTCACCCATTGTTGCTTACTCTCACCCACTGTCACCCATTGTTGCTCATCACTCACTGTCAACCATTGTTGCTCATCACTCACTGTCAACCATTGTTGCTCATCACTCACTGTCACTCATTGTTGCTCATCACTTACTGTCACCCTTTGTTCCTCATCACTCACTGTCACCCATTATTGCTCATCACCCACTGTCACCCAGTGTCACCCATCACCCACTGTCACCCACCACCCATTGTTTCTCATCACTTACTGTCATCCATTGATGCTCATCACCCACTGTCAACTATTGTTGCTCATCACCCACTGTCACCCATTGTTGCTCATCACCCACTGTCACCCATTGTTGCTCATCACTCACTGTCACCCATTGTTGCTCATCGCACACTGTCACTCACTGTCACCCATTACATATTGTTGCTCATCACTCACTGTCACCCATTGTTGCTCATCACCCACTGTCACCCATTGTCACCCATTGTTGCTTATCACTCACTGTTGCTCATTATTGCTCATCACTCATTATCAACCATTGTTGCTCATCACCCACTGTCACCCATTGTTGATCATGACTTACTGTCGCTGATTGTTGCTCATCACTCACTGTCACCCATTGTTGCTCATCACCCACAGTCACCCATTGTTGCTCATCACCCACTGTCACCCATTATTGCTCATCACCAACTGTCTCCCATTGCTACTCATCACCCACTGCCACCCATTGTTGCTCATCACTAACTGTCACCCATTGTTGCTCATGACTTACTGCCACTGATTGTTGCTCATCACCCACTGTCACCCATTGTTGCTCTCACCCACTGTCACCCATTGTTGCTCATCACTCACTGTCACCCATTGTTGCTCATCACTTACTGTCACACATTGTTGCTTATCGCTTACTGTCACCCATTGTTGCTCATCACCCACTGTCACCATATTGTTGCCCATCACTCACTGTCACTCATTGTTGCTCATCACTCACTGTCACCATCACTCATTGTTGCTCATCACTCACTGTCACCCATTGATGCTCATCACTCACTGTCACCCATTGTTGCTCATCACCCGCTGTCACCCATTGTTGCTCATCATCCACTGTCACCCATTGTTGCTCATCAGCCACTGTCACCCATTGTTGCTCATCACTCACTGTCACTCATTGTTGCTCATCACTTACTGTCACCGATTGTTCCTCATCACCCACTGTCACCCATCACTCACTGTCACCCATCACCTACTGTCACCCATCACCCATTGTTGCTCATCACCCACTGTCAGCTATTGTTGCTCATCACCCACTGCCACCCATTATTGCTCATCACCCACTGTCACGCATCACCCATTGTTGCTCATCACCCACTGTCACCCATTGTTGCTCATCACTTACTGTCACCCATTGTTGCTCATCACCCACTGTCAGCTATTGTTGCTCGTCACCCATTGTTGCTCATCACCCACTGTCAGCTATTGTTGCTCATCACCCACTGTCACCCATTGTTGCTCATCACTTACTGTCACCCATTGTTGCTCATCACCCACTGTCAGCTATTGTTGCTCATCACCCACTGTCACCCATTGTTGCTCATCACCCACTGTCAGCTATTGTTGCTCATCACCCACTGTCACCCATTGTTGCTCATCATCCACTGCCACCCATTGTTGCTCATCACTTACTTTTACCCATTGTTGCTCATCACCCACTGTCAGCTATTGTTGCTCATCACCCACTGCCACCCATTGTTGCTGATTACTCACTGTCACCCATTGTTGCTCATCACTCATTGTCACCCATTGTTGCTCATCACCCACTGTCACCCATTACATATTGTTGCTCATCACTTACTGTCACCCATTGTTGCTCATCACTCACTGTTACTCATCACTCACTGTTACTCATTGTTGCTCATCACTCACTGTCACCCATTGTTGCTCATCACCCACTGTCAGCTATTGTTGCTCATCACTCACTGACATCCATTGTTGCTCATCACTCACTGTCATCCATTGTTGCTCATCACTCACTGTCACCCATTGTTGCTCATCACTCACTGTCACCCATTGTTGTTTATCACTCACTGTCACCCATTGTTGCTCATCACCCACTGTCAGCTATTGTTGCACATCACTCACTGACATCCATTGTTGCTCATCAATCACTGCCATCCATTGTTGCGCATCTCTCACTGTCACCCATTATTACCCATCACCCACTGTCATCCATTGTTGCTCATTACTCACTGTCACCCATTGTTGCTCATCACTTATCAATACTCATCACCCACTGTCACCCATTGTTGCTCATTACCCACTGTCACCCATTGTTGCTCATCACCCACTGTCACCCACTGTCACCCATTGTTGCTCATCACCCACTGTTACTCATTGTTGCTCATCACTCACTGTCACCCATTGTTGCTCATTACCCACTGTCACCCATTGTTGCTCATCAGCCACTGTCACCCATTTTTGCTCATCACTCACTTTCATCCATTGTTGCTCATCACTCATTGTCACCCATTGTTGCTCATCACCCACTGTCACCCATTGTTGCTCATCACCCGCCACCATTTATCACAAACGAAATAAACGAGTTAAACCTCCCTTTTTCTCCTTTCTAGAAGAAGAACGTGCAGTTTAAGACAATGTTTGAGCAAGTGAGCAAATTTTCTTTTCTCAAACAATAGCCATGGCCGGTACATCACGTTGGTTGTGTTCAGTTGATGATTTAACTTGTTTTTGACAAACCCTGCAAACCCCATCACTAACTCGAGTGTGGCTTAAAGTCCATCCTATGCTAACTGTTGGCACAGAGACGATGTGCAGAGTGCAAAACGCTATGTACTCACAGCCTTGCTCCAACATGACCGAGAAGAACTGCGGCCAGGTCCCCTCATAGCCAAAGGGCAGCTTCACCTTGGTCAAGTAACAGTACAACGACACGAACACGTCCTTGGGGTTCCGGGTCGTGTACACGACCTTCACCTTCTTCCTGGTGACGTCACGGGGCAGGAAGCGGAAGGGGAGATGGGAGAAGAACACGCGGGGGGAGGTGGGGGGTGGAGGATGCTGACTGTCACTCATCCCTTCCAGGAACAGGAAGCTGTCGTTGCCGAGGATGGGAGGTAACTCTGTGGTGCCAGCCACCAACATGCAGACCATGTGATGGGTCCAGTTGTTTCCTGACAGTCAGCACAGAAACAAAACCTCAGAAGCCGAGGAAAAAAATGACGCATGTCACATTTGATAATTTTGTTGCTGTATTAAGTTGTTGGTGATAAAAGTCGGAGTCAACCCACTTCTAACGAGTTTGAGTCATATTTTTCTCTGTTGCGATAAGAAATACCAAACAGCATGAAATAATTTTGTAATGAATGAACAGCAGGCATTTCACTCTTTTCATACATATAAACTTCATTTTCCAGGACTGTGTCTGAGCGGAGAACTCTGTCTTTGAAAACTGATAGAAAACACAACTGGCTTTCCTCTTTGCCAGGCCGTCGACACGTACTTTTGATAAGATTTTCGATTAGAAAATACTCTGTCGAAATGGACTACTGGATAATTATTTTCATACATTTTTAGTTGTGTCTGTCATAGAAATGAAGCCATTCGCAAGATCTGGACCGGGAAGTCTGAATGTCGTAGAATGACAATTTAGACCAAAACTGCGACAATGACAAAGAGTGGAACGAAGAAGACGACTGTTAAGAGAGGCCGGCGCCGTCAGTCATTTTGTATAGTCACAGGCTTGTGCAGAAAGGATCCTAGGCATGCGATATACGATATGAGACCTTATGGACTTTACTTTCAATGTGCATTTACGGATTCTACAGTTTTTCTCATACATTTTGCAAAATCAAGAATTATTCAAGGTTTGTTCGACGGACAGTTCAAAATGGCGCCAAGATTGTGCAAAATACCAGTTTAGAGAAAATGTGGGCTTCTCAGTCCAGTACGGTTGTAACGAATTAGATACATTAATTTTTGTCACTTCAGTGACATATATATATATATATAACTATGTCGGTTCTGAGGTATTCACATTTTCAAGAGTTTACGAAAAATAATCGAGATTCATCAATCAAGGGAGGTAGTAGTAGGCATCCTTCAGTCTCGGAAGACTATGGAGTTGCGCTCTAGGTGTCTATTCTGGTACAGCGACGGGTGTGGCTGGCCAGTCCGACGCGGGAATGACAGTCCCTGTGGCAGAGGGCACAGATGAAGTCTGATGCTGGTTTGTCTGCCTGGGCTGCAGCCTTTCTTCTCATTCTCTTTTCCCCGTGCTGCTGAGCGAGTGTCTCTTCGAACTTGGAGAGACCTTTCTGCACAGTCTGTCTCCAGGCTGACCGTTCGAGGGCTGTTGCTTCCCAGTTGTTCTGGTCGATGTTCAAGGCTTTTAGGTCCCTCTTGCACACGTCTTTGAATCGCAGCTGTGGTCTGCCTGTGGGACGTTTTCCCTGCACAAGTTCTCCATAGAGGAGGTCTTTAGGGATCCGTCCGTCATCCATGCGCACGACATGGCCGAGCCAGCGCATACGTCTCTGTTTCAGCAGCGTGTACATGCTGGTGCATCCGGCTCTTTCCAGGACAGTGTTGTTTGGGACCTTGTCCTGCCAGGTGATGTTCAGAATGCGTCGTAGGCTACGCATATGAAAAGCATTGAGCTTTCGCTCCTGTCGGGCATGCAAAGTCCAAGACTCGCTGCCATACAGGAGGGTGCTCACAACGCAGGCTCTGTAGATCTGGATCTTTGTGTGCTCGGTCAGCTTGCTGTTGTTCCATGCTTTCTTTGTCAGTCTGGTCATGGTGGTGGCTGCCTTGCCGATGCGCCTGTTGAGCTCTGCGTTAAGTGAGAGGGTGTCTGAGATAGTTGAACCCAGATAAACGAAGTCATGGACGACATCCAGTTCATGGTCATTGATGCTGATGACTGGGGGAGAGTCAACATCCTGCCCCATGATCTGTGTTTTCTTCAAGCTAATGGTAAGCCCGAAGTCTTGGCAGGCATCGCTGAAGCGAGTCATGAGCTGCTGTAGGTCCTCGACTGAGTGGGCGGTTACTGCTGCGTCGTCTGCAAAGAGGAAGTCACACAGGCACCTCAGCCTGACTTTAGTCTTGGCTCTTAGTCTGGAGAGGTTGAAGAGCTTCCCGTCTGTCCTGGTTCGGAGGTAGATACCTTCAGCTGCAGGACCAAATGCGTGTTTCAGCATCACAGCAAAGAAGATTCCAAACAGGGTGGGAGCCAGGATGCAACCCTGTTTCACTCCGCTCCGTATGTTGAAGGCAGCTGATGTTCAGCCGTCAAAGACGACGGTGCCTTTCATGTCTTCGCGGAAGGATCTGATGATGCTGAGAAGTTTGGGTGGACATCCAATCTTGGGGAGGATCTTGAAGAGGCCATCCCTACTGACCAGATCGAAAGCCTTTGTGAGATCTATAACGGCAATGAAGAGTGGCTGCCTTTGCTCCCTACATTTCTCCTGAAGTTGTTTAAGGGAGAAGATCATATCTATAGTGGATCTGTTGGCACGGAAACCGCACTGTGATTCAGGATAAACTTGCTCTGCAAGTACTTGGAGCCTCTTCAGTGCTGCTCGTCAAGGGAGGTAAGGTGGAAGGTAATCCTCGAACAAAACATTTCGTCTATGAAGGGTAACCAAGAAATATGTACACTGTCAGCACCCGCTAACCAAGGGCTCTGTGGGCTGGCTCCCCACTTTGCCTTAAACATGTGGCTACTAAGAATAAAAGGAAAAGATGCTCCCAGGATTCACCGAAAGGGGGAGAGAATGATGAATCCATCGGTGCTCAACCAATCATGACTGCAAATCCCAAACGGACTATGAACATGGACCAAATGGAATATCCATGTGTCTGTGGAAAGCGTTTCGCTACCACCCGTGGCATGAAGATCCACAGAACAAAGATGGGATGTGTGAAGACTCATCTGAATGAGCAGCAACGCACTGCATCAGCAGATAAGACGTCGGAAGACCAAGGCCAGGATTTAAACCACAGTGCCAAGGACATCCACGCTGTTGGTTCGGATGAGGAATTTGCACAGGCCCTCGATGCCAGGCGCCTGAAACTCAACCTGCCACGAGCAAACGAAACTGAAGATTGGGAGAAACTGGATGCAAAAATCGTCCAAAGACTCGATGCACTGATAGGGAAAAGCACCCTGGAACACAAACTAGCCACATATGGGGACATTGTGTATGCCACATGTAGAGACGCCTATGGAGCAAAACTACCCAAAGAGAAAACACCTCCAAAGAAATCCAGACGCCAAGAAAAGATGGACAAGATCAGGGTCCAAAAGAAAAACCTCAAGATGCAAATGAAGACCGCACTGGCAGCTGAAAAACAAGGCTTGGAAAAACTGTGGAAAGACCTGAAAGAAAAACACAGCGCCCTCAGCAAAGCGGAATCTGCGAGGAAGAGGAAGAGCAAAAAGAAGAAGACACAAGAGCGCTTCTTCAGAGACCCCTTCCAGTTTGCCAGAACACTGTTTGAGCAGCCAAAATCTGGGACCCTAAGTGTGGACAAAGGAGTTCTTGAGCAGCATCTGAGGAAAACATACTCTGACCCACAGAGCAAAGCACCACTCGACATTCAAGGTCTGGTGTGGCCAACCAACCCTGAGGAACAGTTCAATGGCAAGCCTCCAACGTTGGCGGAAATCAAGAAGGTGGTCGACAAAGCCAGAGCCAAATCATCACCAGGGCCAAACGGAATACCTTACCAGCTTTACAAGAAATGTCCCAAGGTGCTGGAGTGGCTCCACAGGCTGCTGCGATCGGCTTGGAGAAACCAGAAGATCAGCGGCCAGTGGATGACGGCAGATGGTGTGTACATCCCCAAAGAGCAAAACTCAAGTGACATCAGCCAGTTCAGGCCAATATCACTACTGAACGTCGAAGGGAAAATCTTCTTCTCTGTCATGGCAGCAAGGTTGACCAAGTACCTGATGGAAAACAAGTACTTGGATGTGTCAGTCCAGAAAGGTGGCATCCCAGGCGTGGCTGGCTGTGTAGAACACGCCACAATGATCTGGGACGCAATCCAAAAAGCAAAAACAAAAAAGAGAGACCTGGACGTAGTGTGGCTTGATCTGGCAAACGCATATGGATCTGTGCCCCATGAGATGATACAGTTGGCTCTTGAGATGTACCATGTGCCAAAGAACATCCGTGACATGCTCAAGAAGTACTTCAATGGCTTCTCAATGCGGTTCTCTACCAAGGAGTACACAACAGACTGGATCAACTTGGAAGTGGGTATTGCAATGGGCTGTGCAATTTCCCCAATACTGTTCGTGCTGGCAATGGAACTCATCTTGAAAGCAGCAACAAACAACGCGAGACAAACAGACCTTGGCGATGGATACAAGATGCCTCCTCTCAAGGCCTTCATGGATGACACTACAGTGATTTCATCCAGAGAAGACGAGACACGTCATGTGCTGGAGAGGCTGAACGACATAGTTGCCTCATCCAGAATGAAGTTCAAGCCAAAGAAATCACGGAGTCTCTCACTGAGGAAAGGAAAAGTGGCCGGATCTGTGGTCTTCAGTGTTGCCAACCAGGCCATTCCAACAGTCACAGAAGAACCAGTCAAGAGCCTTGGAAGATGGTATGATGATACGCTGAAAGACACACAAAGAGCAAAAGAAACCAAGCAGATGGCGGAGGAAGGCTTGGAGACCATTGACCAGTGTGGGCTCCCTGGCAAATACAAGGTCTGGTGTCTGCAGTTCATGCTGATACCAAAGCTCCTATGGCCTCTGATGATATACGACATCTGCACCAGCATAGTGGAGGCAATGGAAGCCACAATCAACAAGTTCACAAGGAAATGGCTTGGTGTCCCACCCTGTCTGACTGACATAGCGCTGTACTGTCGCCAAGCAAAGCTGAAACTACCACTGAAATCCATCCTGGAGGAATACAAAGCAGGGAAGATCAGACTTCAAAGCATGCTGGAGGACTCAGGAGACAAGGTGGTAGAAGCAATCAAGCCCCAGCTAAAGACAGGCAGAAAATGGAAAGTTCAAGAGGCGATGGATTCTGCAAAAGAAAGTCTCAAGATCAGAGAAATAACAGGACACACACAGACCAACAGACAAGGACTGGGGGTGACCAAAACTGAATGGTGGTCAAAGGCCAAAGGAAAAGCCAAAAGAGACATGATGATTCAGGAGATGAGAAAAGAAGAAGACCAAAAAAGACTCCAAAAAGCAGTCCAGCAGAGCCAGCAAGGGCAATGGACAACGTGGGAGAATGCACTCCAAAGAAGTCTCACTTGGAATGACATTTGGCACATGGCCCCTCTCAGGATCAGCTTCATTCTCAGATCTGCATATGACCTTCTGCCCTCAAATGCAAACTTGGTGAAGTGGGGGAAAACAGACGATCCTGCATGCCCCCTCTGCCATGAAAAACAAACAGTGGAGCATGTCCTAAGCTCATGTAAAGTAGCCCTGGCTCAAGGAAGGTACACATGGAGGCACAACCAAGTGCTCAAAGAGATTGTACAAGTAGTCTGGGCTAGTACCAACACCACAAAAGGGAAAATCAGGACTCCAAAAGCACCCGCAACATTCTTCACGGCAGGAGGCAGCAAATCATGGCCAAGAACAACAGTGCCACTCGAAACATGCAGGCAGAATCTGCTGGACGGGGCAGATGACTGGGAGTGCACTGCAGACCTCCCAGAATGGAAGAGTCACCCAGAGATCATCAGCAAGAGTGGCATGAGACCAGACATAGTAGTCCACTCTAAGTCAACCAAGCAGCTGATCATGATCGAGCTCACGGTGCCATATGAGAACAGAATGGAGGCAGCTCAAATCTACAAGACTGAAAAGTATGCTGATCTGGCAAACAGCCTGAGGAGAGAAGGCTATCAGGTCAAAGTCCTCACTGCAGAAATTGGAGCTAGGGGGTTTGTAGGAACGTCTGCATACAGCCTCATGAAACAGCTCTCAGTTGCAGGGAGGGAAAAAACCAGAGCCCTGAAAGCAATGGCAGAAGCGGCAGAGAGGTGTTCAAGCTGGATCTGGTCAAGGAGGAACAAAAGTGAACTTCATAAGGCTTAATTTCCCTACAAATATCAGGTGTCCCTGTGGCTCAGTGGTTAAAGCGCGAGTCATTAAGTGGAAAATGAGCATGTCCAGAAGGTCATGGGTTCGAATCCCAGCCATGGCTCGTCCCAAGATGGGAAAAAAAGGGGCAGCAGAGGGACATCCGGAGTCATGAACCGGGTGTGGCCCAACCCCCCTAGAGTGTCAGGAGATAAGGGCCGAAACACTTGCTTGAAGGGGGCTTCTCTTCTGAGGACTCTCTGCTGCCACGCTCTCCACGAGTTTCTTTCTACTGTGTCTCAAAAAGGCTGACTGGCATGTGAACATCTCTGCCCAGTGTTTTCTGACTGCCATTGTTGGACACACCAGAGCAGCACAGGATATGTAGCTGTCAGTATAGCAATAAAACAGCAGAGAATGTTATGATCATTGGCTACTCCTCTGTGCTTTTTTGTTTTGACCGTTCAACAAGCCCTTCAACCACCAGTGCCCTCGTTTCCCCATCACCCTTCTCCACCAGTGCCCACACCCCTTCACCTCTCTCCCACCTCCAGCTTTCTCCCTAATCTTTTTTTCCATTGCTGTTTGCTTACTACAACAACTAAAGACAGCTGTGTCTAAATAAAGTGTCCCAGCCTCGACCGGCTCTGCTCCCTGTGGCTATTATGCAACGAACACCTGCAGTAAGAAAAGACTGATGTCAAATCACTATTGCCTATCCTTCATTAGAGAGAGAGAGAGAGAGAGAGAGAGAGAGAGAGAGAGAGAGAGATTACATAAATTCACCTTATTGCATACGTGCCTTAAGAATTGCTGTGTTGTTTCCTAAATTTAAAAAAGCCAACGCACACAAAATTGCAGTGATGTTCCTAAACGTCAACAGAAAAAAAATAGTGTACTGTGCACTGCAAGACAATGTCGTTATTCATTGGAAAGCCTGAATGTTATTGCAATAATTGTCATTGATGTGCACATGCTCATGACCACCTTGAGGTCTGAGTTCATCAATTCTACATTTCATGTGGGTTCTAATCACTTAATCTTTGAACGAATCTAGTTTACCTCTGTTAATTTTAAGATGATAACGATGTAAAATGCAGAAGTAAATCATGTAGTTCATATCTGATCAAATTTAGCTGTCAGCTGTCATACCTGCTCCATTATTTTGCGCATCAGAATACAGAGTCCAGAGTTCTTGAGTTGCTGTCCTTTTGTCATCTAACCTGAAATTGCACTTACACAACACCACGGCACCTCTTCCATAGACACTCTATTTCAACATCTGACATGAAAAATGCACTTATACAACACCGCGGCACCGCTTCCATAGACACTCTCTATTTCAACATCTGACATGAAAAATGCACTTATACAACACCGTGGCACTGCTTCCATCGACTCTCTCTATTTCAGCATAAGGACTACAAGAGAACATTCCAATTCTCCGACCGACCTGACTTGGGGTAGCCCACGACGATGACGTCATCGTCACGCAGAGTGAGGTCCCTTACAGTGTGGAGCACTGTGCTGCAGTTGATGTTGGGCACGGCGGGCAGTCTCACGTGCTCCGTGTTGCCGAAATACATGTCATTGCCGAACGGGTCCTTCAGGTGCAGCAGGTTGGACATGGTGCCAGGGTCTGGAAGAGACAGTGCCATCACCAGGGTCTGGAAGAGACAGTACCATCACCAGGGTCTGGAACAGACAGTGCTATCACCAGGGTCTGGAACAGACAGTGTTATCACCAGGGTCTGGAACAGACAGTGCCATCACCAGGGTCTGGAACAGACAGTGCCATCACCAGGGTCTGGAACAGACACTGCCATCACCAGGGTCTGGAACAGACACTGCCATCACCAGGGTCTGGAACAGACACTGCCATCACCAGGGTCTGGAACAGACAGTGCCATCACCAGGGTCTGGAACAGACACTGCCATCACCTACAACACCGAGAAGAATGCAGCAGGCTGGACATGGTGCCTGGGTCTGGAACAGGCAACTTGGAAAGGATCACGACCATGCAGATCATGATTATGTTAATGAACCCGCCCCGCACCTCCTCTTCCCCCTTCTCATTTCCCATTCCGACCGATAGCAACACGCTTTGTTCTGTCTAAGATGAAGTAATTCACACGATGATAAATTCGAGAGGAACAACCCAAGCCAGACATGTTACACAGCTACTGATGTGTGAAGGAGGCGAGCTGATTCATACAAAGGGAGGTCCAAGAACACACCCAGTAGCAACAACTGGGAACGACGACGACGACTTCGACAACGACTGCCATTGATATCACAACTACTACTGCCATTACTACTACAACTACTAATGCTGCTGCTGCTGCTGCTGTTAGTACTATTTCTATTGCTGCTGCCACTACTACTGTAATGGTGGCGAGGCCGAAATCATCATATTCTTTGATAGATTGTCATTAACAGTACTTCGACCACTGCTGCTTGGTGCAAAACTTATGACAAAATCAGAAGAGAATCCCTCCCCCTGTTCTTCCCTTGCAACACACACACACACACACACACACACACACACACACACACACACACACACACACACACACACGCACACACGCACGCGCACACACACACACACACACCACACACACACACACACACACACACACACACACACACACATCTCGTCCTCCTCCTCCTCCTCCTCCTCCTCGTCCTCCTAGGAACACCATAGGCGATGGACTTATTTCTATACAGAAAGTGGCAACGTTGACATCAATGCAGGTTTAAAAGCTACCCCAAGTCTGAGAATAAAACCGGACAGAGGAATGCATCGACAAACGGCATCACTGTAAGACATCAGAAAGGACAAGGAACCAGGGAAACTGCCTACATAGAAGAGCGAAAACACAATTATTTTGCTGCCGAACAAAGGAACAACTTACGAAACAAACACAACGCGTTTTGAGCGATATATCTTCTTCAAGCAAGACAAATCACATTAAGACAATGAAAAGAAAGAATGAACAGTCACCTATCTCTTCGACCTGGGTGCCAAATTTGGTCTTGGTTGACTAAAACTACAGAATGGAACTGAAGTGTAAGGGGAGACAAGACGGGTTCAATGATAATAATAAAGCGAAATATTGACAATAATGTGCCCACCTACAGTCTAGCTTAACGCCCCTGCTCCCTAGCCCTCCCTCCCTCTCCACCCCATCTCTCCCCTGCTCCCCACTCCCTTCCACCGCCATTGACCAGAGATGCCCTGTTCTTTGTCCATCTACCGTTGGACGTCACTGTGGAGATGGTCCGTTCTTTGTCTACCTACCGTTGGACGTCACTGTGGAGATGGCCCGTTCTTTGTCTACCTACCGTTGGACGTCACTGTGGAGATGGTCCGTTCTTTGTCTACCTACCGTTGGACGTCACTGTGGAGATGGCCCGTTCTTTGTTCACCCGCTGTTGGTGTTAACTGTGGAGACCGTGACCCTGCCTGTTCCAACGCTCCAACGATGGGGAAGTGGCGGCACAGTGGAGAAGAAGCAGAAGACAAGTTCCCTCTCTACGTTGAACTGGCTGCACAGTGGAGAAGAAGCAGAAGACAAGTTCCCTCTCTACGTTGAAGTGGCGGCACAGTGGAGAAGAAGCAGAAGACAAGTTCCCTCTCTACGTTGAAGTGGCGGCACAGTGGAGAAGAAGCAGAAGACAAGTTCCCTCTCTACGTTGAAGTGGCGGCACAGTGGAGAAGAAGTAGAAGACAAGTCCCCTCTCTACGTTGAACTGGCGGCACAGTGGAGAAGAAGCAGAAGACAAGTTCCCTCTCTACGTTGAAGTGGCGGCACAGTGGAGAAGAAGCAGAAGACAAGTTCCCTCTCTACGTTGAAGTGGCGGCACAGTGGAGAAGAAGCAGAAGACAAGTTCCCTCTCTACGTTGAAGTGGCGGCACAGTGGAGAAGAAGCAGAAGACAAGTTCCCTCTCTACGTTGAAGTGGCGGCACAGTGAAGAAGAAGACAAGTTCCCTCTCTACGTTGAAGTGGCGGCACAGTGGAGAAGAAGCAGAAGACAAGTTCCCTCTCTACGTTGAACTGGCGGCACAGTGGAGAAGAAGCAGAAGACAAGTTCCCTCTCTACGTTGAAGTGGCGGCACAGTGAAGAAGAAGCAGAAGACAAGTTCCCTCTCTACGTTGAAGTGGCGGCACAGTGGAGAAGAAGTAGAAGACAAGTCCCCTCTCTACGTTGAACTGGCGGCACAGTGGAGAAGAAGCAGAAGACAAGTTCCCTCTCTACGTTGAAGTGGCGGCACAGTGGAGAAGAAGCAGAAGACAAGTTCCCTCTCTACGTTGAAGTGGCGGCACAGTGGAGAAGAAGCAGAAGACAAGTTCCGTCTCTACGTTGAAGTGGCGGCACAGTGAAGAAGAAGTAGAAGACAAGTTCCCTCTCTACGTTGAAGTGGCTGCACAGTGGAGAAGAAGCAGAAGACAAGTTCCCTCTCTACGTTGAAGTGGCGGCACAGTGGAGAAGAAGCAGAAGACAAGTTCCCTCTCTACGTTGAAGTGGCGGCACAGCGGAGAAGAAGCAGAAGACAAGTCCCCTCTCTACGTTGAAGTGGCGGCACAGTGGAGAAGAAGCAGAAGACAAGTTCCCTCTCTACGTTGAAGTGGCGGCACAGTGAAGAAGAAGTAGAAGACAAGTTCCCTCTCTACGTTGAAGTGGCGGCACAGTGAAGAAGAAGACAAGTTCCCTCTCTACGTTGAAGTGGCGGCACAGTGGAGAAGAAGAAGAAGACAAGTTCCCTCTCTACGTTGAAGTGGCGGCACAGTGGAGAAGAAGCAGAAGACAAGTTCCCTCTCTACGTTGAAGTGGCGGCACAGTGGAGAAGAAGCAGAAGACAAGTTCCCTCTCTACGTTGAAGTGGCGGCACAGTGGAGAAGAAGCAGAAGACAAGTTCCCTCTCTACGTTGAAGTGGCTGCACAGTGGAGAAGAAGCAGAAGACAAGTTCCCTCTCTACGTTGAAGTGGCGGCACAGTGAAGAAGAAGCAGAAGACAAGTTCCCTCTCTACGTTGAAGTGGCGGCACAGTGGAGAAGAAGCAGAAGACAAGTTCCCTCTCTACGTTGAACTGGCGGCACAGTGGAGAAGAAGCAGAAGACAAGTTCCCTCTCTACGTTGAAGTGGCGGCACAGCGGAGAAGAAGCAGAAGACAAGTTCCCTCTCTACGTTGAAGTGGCGGCACAGTGGAGAAGAAGTAGAAGACAAGTCCCCTCTCTACGATGCAGTGTCACAACTGTGCCAGTGGGTCGACTGCAAAAGTTGGTTGAGTGAGGACGCGAGTCGCACGCTCTCTGCATAGGCCGAATCTGTGAACTCTGCATAGGCCGAATCTGTGAACTCGGTGGCTCGCTTACGCAGTTTTCTTGTTTATCACTACTGCATTCACGTTTCGACTTCGACTTCGGGTCCTTTCCGTGTACTGAACAAAGTGAGAATTTGTCAACGGTCGATTCCGTATTTCTCAAATCGACAGACATTCCTGGTTATGAGAACCGTCCGACCGTTGTGGAAATGTGTGTGTCGGGGGAACGAGCTGTGTGTCCAGGATTCATCCTCAGCGCTCAGAACATGTGTGGCTCATGGTGAATCTGTCTGCCACGAAGGAGGGAAAATTGTTCGCCTCAACAGAACAAAAAATTCCCTAGTGGCTTTTGCATCAAATATTATTTCACAATGGCGCATTTGTTATTCATTGCATGGCAAAACACGTACGGCAGATAGAGGAAATAGGTAACCAATTTTGGAAAGATGTGTTGACCGTACACTTAGACAACAAAAAAAGGCCATTTTAAAAGAAATGTCCCGCAGTAACATTTTGGCCTAGCGACTTGATGAGGTATAAAGACAATACATTATACTTCAAAAGATGGAAAGGAAGGGCACAGGCCATGAAGGAAATGGAGTGCACACAACCGAAGGCAGACTACTCCATCCTGAAGCAAGAGAAACTCTTCTAGGACACAAAAGTGGTGAGACAATCCTTGATTACAACGTGTTCAAAATGCTTTGCCAGCAACCTGGTTGCAACTGATAGAGAGCAATAGAAATTCTGGGAATGATATTGATTCAATTGAATGTAATGCGCGGTTATTCAATACCAACCCAGAAATATAAACCAAATACTCCACAAAAGAGAAAATTCAAAGACAACACCGCACGGACTTTTGGAACAGAAAATTAAATTTTGAAGTAGACGAAGATATTAAGGTAGCACCAAGGTTAGCTTCAAAAGAAGTTAGATTACAAGAACTTGAATCCCGCAAATATACTTTTACAGAAAGTGAAGGCAACAGAAACAAAGAAACGTGATAACTGTTGGAACGAAGTTGACTTTACTGAACACTTGATTTTATCATTTCCCTCTTAACAACAAACTTCGGAAAAGAATGGAAACGTTCATTTCATATGAAGCTGGCAAGTTCATCAAACTTTGTTGGAATGACGTTCTGTTTGGCGTCCAAGCTGATCATGAAAATAGCTGTGCCCATTTAAAAAACAAATCATATTGCATTAATTGCTAAAATGTCAATTAGTGTTGCTCGAAATATCGAAATATCATGAGCATTACAAATATTTTTCTAACATAACATACAAGTGAGAAAGCAATACATCAATTCTGCCGTCGTGCAATGCAAAATTCACCATTCTATCACGGTGTTAATATTCACCGTAGTGCCAATGTTTTTATTGTGTTTCAAAACTAATGATGCTGAAAAATTAGAAAGAAAGAAAGCCGAAGGGATGATAGAAACAACTCATTCCATAACTTGACGTGTTGAACGTCATGAATTATTAACTGTTCTGACGGTCTTTATTTGTTACGGGGTTTTTATAAGAACCTGGTTTTTCTACAGACGACCTGTTGCTTGTTACTCAACATTCAATATCTGCATGCAGTACTCACCCATTCAAATCACACACACACACACACACACACACACACACACACACACACCCACACACCACCGCACACACACACACACACACACCACACACACCACACCACACACACACACACACACACACCACACACACACACACACACACACACACACACCACACACACACACACACACTGTCCCACGCGCACGCACTCACGCGCACACACGCACGCACACACACACTCACACACACACACACACACACACACACACACACACACACACACACTCATCCACACTCACACACACTGTCCCGCGCGCACGCAATCACACACACACACACACACACACACACACACACACACACACACACACACACACACACACACAACACACACACATGCGCGCACGCATACAGACAATCACAGACAAACGAACTCAAACTTGCATAGGCTACATTTTCTTCTTCTTCTTCTTTCTTCTTCTTCTTTTCTTCTTCTCTTCTTCTTCTTCTCAGATATCCTTCTCATTTCTCGGCTCTGATTATGCCTTCCTTGAAGACCCAGACTGTATGTATATTCCTTATCTGAATACTATTACATGTCCAGTGTAAAGTTCTATCGCCATTTTCTTTCATTGTGTTAAAAGCAGTAAATGTAGCAAGATG
The DNA here is from genome assembly GCA_033310375.1 of Conus canariensis. Taxonomy (NCBI): domain Eukaryota; kingdom Metazoa; phylum Mollusca; class Gastropoda; order Neogastropoda; family Conidae; genus Conus; species Conus canariensis. The sequence continues at coordinate 100,820,602 of CM065717.1, forward strand.
AATGTGTCACCACACCACACATTAAAACAGTGCTGAACCCAGACGCTCTGCATCATACGTCAAAATATGAACATCAGCAATCGAATATCCATCGATAATGAAACATACAGACTGTGCTTTGCATCATACGTCAAAATATGAACATCAGCAATCGAACGTCCATCGATAATGAAACATGCAGATTGTGCATGGTGAGCAAACGTCATTTAACAATGAGAGAAACAAGAGGGGAAAAAATAGAGGATTCAGGCTTCACTAAAGAGAGAGAGAGAGAGAGAGAGAGAGAGAGAGAGAGAGAGAGAGAGAGAGAGAGAGAGAGAGAGAGAGAGACTGACACTGATATCTTTTATTGACATTGGCTAATAGCCTTTTTGTCAAGGGGGTACAATGTCTTTGTTTTTAGAGGGCAGAGAGAGAGAGAGGAGAGAGAGAGAGAGAGAGAGAGAGAGAGACTGACACTGACATCTTTTATTGACATTGGCTAATAGCCTTTTTGTAAAGGGGGTACAATGTCTTTGTTTTTTAGAGGGCAGAGAGAGAGCGGGAGACAGAGAGAGAGAGAGACAGAGAGAGAGAGAGAGAGAGAGAGAGAGAGAGAGATTGAGAGAAAGAAAGAGAGAGAGAGAGAGAGAGAGAGAGAAGTGGGAACAAAATGGTGGTTGAAGGACATCAACAACAACAACAAAACAAAAAAAAAAGAAAGAAACAAAAGAAAAGACTGCAAAAGATGAAGTTTGTCACGTACTTCACCACCGTCGCCTGCTTTGATTATGTAAATTTTGTCATGAGCGTGACCACAAGTTTTGAAAGTTATCACATAACAGCAAAGGTCAGCATAAAATCTTGTGTTGTTATGTATGCACACTCGTTTACACAGTGTCATAATATCAGGAACAGTAAACAAAGCCCCAAAGGCTTACGTGTGTTGGACTGTACAGAGGAGGATCACTTCGTTTGTTTTTGGAGCGGAGATAACTTTGCTATCTCTCTCTCTCCCTATCTCTCTCTCTCTCTCTTCTCTCTCTCTCTCTCTCTCTCTCTCTCTCTCTCTCTCTCTCTCTCTCTCTCAAATCAAGTCAAAATTATCTTTCTTGAGGGTTGAGAATAATCTGTCAATTTTGTGTGTGTGTGTGGTGTGTGTGTGTGTGTGTGTGTGTGTGTTGTGTTGTGTGTGTGTGTGTGTGTGTGTGTGTGTGTGTGTGTGTGTGTGTGTTTACATCCTGCTCTCATAAAAAGAAATAAATAAATATAGCATACAATGAGGAAAATTACAAACAATATTTTCAAAAGCACCCAACTTCTACTGTACAAATATGCACATTACTTTTATCATTATGGAATAATAAACTATAGTTGGAACATCAATTTTAAATGCAAGAGAGAGAGAGAGAGAGAGAGAGAGAGAGAGAGAGAGAGAGAGAGGGGAGAGAGAGTAATCCAGACACTTTCTTAGCATTATACATCGCGACTCTCTTTTTAGAGAGAGAGAGAGAGAGAGAGAGAGAGAGAGAGAGAGAGAGAGGAGAGAGAGAGAGAGAGAGAGAGCGTGTGTGTGTGTTTACCGTGTTTTAAGGGAAAGTCTGTTACTAGCTGGTTTTCTTCTTGTTCATTTTTTTTTACCTGCCCTTTCACTTGTCCCACTGTCAGGTTCTACAGCTAGTGTGGATAACCCTTCTGTAATGTGGCTCAGTGGTTAGCGTTGTCTCCCTGTCAGGTTCTACAGCTGGTGTGGATCACCCTTCTGTGATGTGGCTCAGTGGTTAGTGTCGTGGCCTGAAGGTTGGGAGGTCGTGGATTCAATTCTCAGCACAAAGATCTTTATTTTGAAAATGTTGGCCCCAGCCGGCTCTCCCAGGTTGAGTGTTGCACGTGCTGAAATGGGAAGATAGGAACCGCCAAGTGGAGTTTGGTCCGCTTCATGGATGAGAGTACTGCTCAGAATTCCTGACCAACACTGCAGGTGTCTGTATCTCTCGGGTGTGGTTGACACCCGGATATGTCATGCCAAGAAACGTAGAGTACAACCCGTGTAAACAGTCTCTGACCTCTCTATCATCATCATCCTCATCACCTCATCATCATCACCATCCTCATCCTCATCCTTATTGATGATCACGAAAACGAAAAGTGATCAGATTCTGTGACTTTCATACCCTGCTCTCTTGGTGACCTGTCTCCATGCCCATCCAGGGTCATGCCTTACTTTCTTGGTGACCTCAGTCTCCATGCCCATCCAGGGTCATGCCCTTGGTGACCTCAGTCTCCATGCCCATCCAGGGTCATGCCCTTGGTGACCTCAGTCTCCATGCCCATCCAGGGTCATGCCCTTGGTGACCTCAGTCTCCATGCCCATCCAGGGTCATGCCCTTGGCGAGGTCTTGGTGACCTCAGCCTCCATGCCCATTCAGGGTCATGCCCTTGGTGAGGTCTTGGTGAACTCAATCTCCATGCCCATCCAGGGTCATGCCCTTAGTGAGGTCCCATCAAGGTCGTCGGTGTCGCAAGGTCATGGTCACTGTCACTGGACAGACGTGGCATGCCCTGTACTAACATGTCCAGGATGATATCGGTATGAGAAGACAAGGGGTGCAGGCCCACCCACATTCTGGTTGAAGCATACATCTGCCTGTGTATCTCTGTGTATGTGACGGACCGTTTTCCGTCCGGTCACAAATTTTTACAGCCGCGTTGGCCGGAACATGTTCACCAGAAAACCGGTTGGTTAGTTTACCTGACTGCTGCTCACCTGCGCTCTGTATAAGCTAGGTGAGCTGAAACGATCAGGCAGTCTCTTCAGCAGTTCCGGCAGTGCAACTTCCCAGTGGCTGAAGAGGGTGTCCTGAACTAGTTGCTGTGGCAGTCAGGTATTTCATTATTGGCAATTTGAAATCGCAGACCGAAATCGTCCTCCCCTCCTATAGGCGACTGTAACTTTCTCGGCGCCTAGTAAAGGTTTTTAGAAAAAAAAGTGTTGTTGTTTTTTGTTGTTGTTTTTTTTTGTATATCTTGTGACTTGATAGGGTGATAGGAGGAAATTGTTCTAGAAAGTATAAATAGAAAGAGGGAAAAAATATGTTGTTGATGAGTGATCGGAAAAGGAGGCGGCTTTGCTAGTTCATGGCTTTATGATGAAATAAAAGAAGTTTTGCTTATTATAATGTATTGTAATGATGTTATTGATAGTAAGCTCCGGAAGTGAGCGATGGAAACTATCATGCATTAATGGTTGGAAGTCTGTTGATAAGTATTTAAACCATCCTTTGATATGAATAATGAATTTAAATGTGTTGATAAACAAGAGTGTGTGGAAATCATTCCTTGTTATGTATTTAAGGGCTGTACTGTTACTAACTAAAAATTTTATGAACGGAGATCATTCTCTAAGATGTAGTGATTATGTGAAGCATGATTTCGAAAGGTCTATGTGGAAATCCTTCCCCCCAATGTGTAAAACATGATTTCGAAAAGGTCTATGTGGAAATCCTTTGCCCCCAATGTGTAAAGCATGATTTCGAAAAGGTCTATGTGGAAATCCTTTTCCCCCCAATGTGTGGAACATGATTCCAAAAGAGAGAATGCTCTATTGTGATATTGTAATGAAACTGTGTAGATTTCGCTACGGGTATTTTTCCCCAAGTTCTGGTGAAATATAAAGTGACTGTTGGTTATGAATATGATTAATAACCATGATGAATAATAGCCATGTTATAGTAGGCTAGATAATCAAGGTAGTTATCAGTTCCTCCAGGCAAAGTCGTTGTCCTGGTGTGACCGGGAACTGGCTGCCACTGCTACAGGGTCTGGGCATAGCCGGAGTCTACCCCTGTCTCCACGCTGCTGGGGATGTGGAGAGGTCGACGTGGGAGTCGACAGTAACCCGACCTGCCACTGCGCTCGGGTCTGGGGCGTAGCCGAGATCTACCCCTGTCTCCACCCTGCTGGGGTGTGGAGAGGTCGACGTGGGAGTCGACAGTAACCCGACGTGCCAGAGCCGCCGCTTCTGCCGAGCCAGAGCCGCCGCTCTTGAGGTATTTGAACCAGCGACTGTTGGGCCAGTCGTACCAGAGCCGTCGCTTCTGCTGTACCAGGGCCGTCGCTTTTGTGGTGTCAGAACCATCATCTTGGTTGTGTGTGAGCCGAAGCTCTTGTTGTGTTGGGGCCGTCGCCCCTGTTGTGGACAGAGCCGTCGCTTCGGTTCTGTGGGGCCTCTGCTCCTCCTGACTGTGTGAGTCCCAGGAGAGGACTTCTTCTAAAGTATTCTTCACGAGAAACTTGCGACGTCTGTGGACTGTCGTGTTGAGCCGGACGTAGCCAAAAGAAAGAAAAGAAATAGATTAACATATATATTTGCCTCATGTGTTGTACGCCTAGCGTTACGGCGAACGCTCTATTGATATTGTTGTATATTGCTGTGTTTTTGTGTATTTGTGTTTTGATGGCTCGGGCAGCATAAAAAAGAAAACGTTGACTTGTTGCCTGGCTGTCCATGTTTCCAATGTGTGGGTGTGTGTGAATTAAAAATCGTACACGCATCCGAATTTCTGTGAATCAGACAAACAGACACACGCACCAACGCATCCGTAACAGTGTACCTGTCTGTCTGCTGCTCTGTCTGCCTGTCTGTCTGTCTGCTGCATGTCTGTCTTGCATGTTCTTTTTGTCTGTCGGTCTGCTGGTTGTCTGTCTTGTCTGCTTGTCTGCTGTCTGCTGTTTTGTCTCGTCTGTCTCTGTCTGCTTGCATGTCTGTCTTCTGTCGGTCTGCTTGCGTTTCTGTCTGTTTGTCTGCCTGTTTCTGTCTGTCCGTCAGCTTGCGTGTCTCTGTCTGTCTCCCCCCTTCTCTCTCTCTCTTTCTCTTTCTTCTCTCTCTCTCTCTCTCTCTCTCTCTCTCTCTCTCTCTCTCTCTCTCTATCCCCATTTGTCTGTCTGTCTGTCTGCCTGTCTGTC
>CM065717.1:100830545-100833045 GCA_033310375.1 Conus canariensis
GACAGGCAGAACTAGTAGACATTAGACTGACATAAATCCACAGACAGGCAGAACTAGTAGACATTAGACTGACATAAATCCACAGACAGGCAGAACTAGTAGACATTAGGCTGACATAAATCCACAGACAGGCAAAACTAGTAGACATTAGGCTGACATAAATCCACAGACAGGCAGAACTAGTAGACATTGGGCTGACATAAATCCACAGACAGGCAGAACTAGTAGACATTGGGCTGACATAAATCCACAGACAGGCAGAACTAGTAGACATTGGGCTGACATAAATCCACAGACAGGCAGAACTAGTAGACATTGGGCTGACATAAATCCACAGACAGGCAGAACTAGTAGACATTGGGCTGACATAAATCCACAGACAGGCAGAACTAGTAGACATTAGACTGACATAAATCCACAGACAGGCAGAACTAGTAGACATTAGGCTGACATAAATCCACAGACAGGCAGAACTAGTAGACATTAGGCTGACATAAATCCACAGACAGGCAGAACTAGTAGACATTAGACTGACATAAATCCACAGACAGGCAGAACTAGTAGACATTAGACTGACATAAATCCACAGACAGGCAGAACTAGTAGACATTGGGCTGACATGGGTCTCACACACAGGGAGAACTAGTAGACATTGAGCTGACATGGGTCTCACACACAGGGAGAACTAGTAGACAATGAGCTGACATGGGTCTCACACACAGGGAGAACTAGTAGACATTGAGCTGACATGGGTCTCACACACAGGGAGAACCAGTAGACATTGAGCTGACATGGGTCTCACACACAGGGAGAACTAGTAGACATTGAGCTGACGTAAATCCCACAGACAGATCTAGTAGATGTTGGGGTGACTGTCGTTGGACATACATCATGGTGTGTTCTTGCCAACGTGTTTTGTATAGGTCAGTACATGGGGACTGTCGTTGGTCATACATCACAGTGTGCTGGTGTCAACGTGTTCTGTGGGTCACTTCGTGGGAACTGTCGTTGGTAAAACAAAATTGATTAAAGTAAATGGCATTTGAAAAAAGAAAACACGTATATGAACTACAGTTTCTTGTTCAAAATAAATTCAGACGTGAACTACAAACAGAAACTTAAATACTGGTATTCACCCGTCGTAGAAAGCCTGTTTGTTTCTTACACTGAAGAACCGTCACAGGGCTGGATAAAGTGCCGCCCTTTTATGAGTCCAGGGATGTCCTCGTGAGGATCAGGTTTACCGCCGTCCAGGACCATCTCCACCTGTCCAAGGTCTAGGAATGTCCAGATGAGGATCAGGTCCAGCGTTGCTTTCCGAGACTCCAGGGTTGTTCAAGCAAGGATCATTCCCAGAGTTTCCCAATGCAAGTTCCACCCTTTCAGCAGTCAGTGAATGTCCTGGTGAGGGTCAGGTACAGCGCTGCCCTTTCAGTGGATACACCATCTCTTATCTTTGACATGCATGGAGTCAGAGAAAAAATCAGACCACACAGCTATAGAACTGAAATCCCTGACTCCTGACATGCTTGACAGGGACTTGCCATCCCCCACCAGGACTCCATTCCTTACAGATGGCGCTGCAGAAAATGCTGTTGGAAATGGGGGAGGTGGTGTCTACATGGGGTTCCTGACGGCAGCTCTGACACCAGAGATTCCCCATTGGTCTATTCTCCTCCACACTCAGAGCTGAGACCTAAGCATGACTTCATCCTGCTCAGGCTCTGAATGCAAGGCCAGCCAGCCAGATCCTCCAGGACACCAGAAGGAAGCTTCAGCCACTGGACTCCACAACAAACGTGGTGTTGCAATGGATCCCCTCTCATAGAGATGTTAAGGACGATGAGAAACCGGACACACTCTCCAAGTTAGGCAGCAACCAGGAACAAATTGCCCGCCAGAACGATATGGAGATGTCAAGACCCTCCTTAAAAACCACTTCAAAAACACGTGGAGACAGCATCTGCAGATAGGACTTGGGGAGGATGTTATCGGTCCGCTAGACAGGGCGCAACAGGTCGCCATCTTCAGACTGAGAACAGGACGTTGTAGGTTCTTTTTGCATGTCCACAGGCTGAAGACACGTCACATAGATGAGTGCCCGTGGGACACTGGTACACAGGCACCGCCCATATTCTCCAGTCCTGTCCCACCTGTGACATCCTACGACGGCAAACGTGGCCCAGTGCGGTGGACGTGAAGGAGAAGCTGTGGGGACCTGAAGGAGAAGCAGTGGGAACCTGAGGGAGACGCAGTGGGGACCTGAAGGAGAAGTTGTGGGACCTGAAGGAGAAGCAGTGGGGACCTGAAGGAGAAGCAGTGGGGACCTGAAGGAGACGCTTTGGGGACCTGAAGGAGAAGCTGTGGGGACCTGAAGGAGAAGCAGTGGGGACCTGAAGGAGACGCTTTGGGGACCTGAAGGAGACGCTTTGGGGACCTGAAGGAGAAGCTGTGGGGACCTGAAGGAGAAGCTGTGGGGACCTGAAGGAGAAGCTGTGGG
>CM065717.1:100838045-100843045 GCA_033310375.1 Conus canariensis
TGGATGCCAGCTGTTTGTGTCTGTCAACAGATTGTGTTCTCACCACTCACTCCTCCTGGCGCGATGTTTTTAGCCTGTCAATGACTTTGAACAATGTAGTACTATCATCAGTTCAATGGATAAGACAACAGAGCACACACACACACACACACACACACACACACACACACACACACACACACACACACACACACACGCACGCACGCACGCACACACACGCACACACACGCACACACACACACACACACACACACACACACACACACACGCACACACACACACACACACACACACACACACACACACGCACACACACACACACACACACACACATGTATTATATACATATACATATATATATATATATATATATATATATATGTGCGTGTGTGTGTGTGTGTGTGTGTGTGTGTGTGTGTGTGTGTGTGTGTGTGTGTGTGGTGTGAACTGTTTACAATTTAGCAGTGGAAGAAAACAATTGCAAGCAAACATTTCTTTGTCATTATATTAATGATTTAGCAAAGGTTCGGTGGAGGTGGTGGAAGGAAAAGAAATGAGAAGGAAAAGCCCGGGATATGGATTATGACTAGGCCCTTATGAATCCTTCACTACCAGCATATGGGGACCATTGTAATTCACTTTGAAGACAGAACCATTCCGTTCACCTGCTCCAAGGCCTTCCGCCCACTGACTCCAACTCGTCAGGAAGACACGGCTGACTGTGCCTGTGTTCTCGTGGCATCAAATGGAGACATACCACAATCTACAAATCTGTGGTATTCTCACTACTAAGGGCACAACAAAGGAATTCAACAGCACCTTAAAGCAGCCAGGAAGGACAGAGAAGGAAAACGAAAAGAAGTGTGGTAAGGAAATAAGGTGCTGAAAAACTAAAATCATGATGTTGACTGCGAACGCTTCTTTCGTTCCTTGAGATGGATGGCCGTGCTTGGTCACCCTCCCAAACGTACCTTCAACCCTGACGATGATTTATTTCACAAACTTTTCCACACCCCTGTCTACCGAGAACCACCCCGTGGGAATAATGAAGTTGAATGCTACATCAAAACATGCCTCTCTGAATTACGCAAACTTAAATTCTCCCCCAGCACGATTTCCAACCTTACCCCCACAGAAATTCAAGCTCTTGAGTCCCTCCGCAAGAGGGATAACATTGTCATAAAACCAGCTGACAAAGGTGGTGCGGTAGTGGTGTGGGACAGGAACCTGTATATAGCAGAAGCTATCAGGCAACTCAACGACACCACCAGCTACCAGAAACTGGAACAGCCCACCCTCCCAGTAGACCAGAAAACTATTTCAAAACCATTAAGGACCTTGTCAAAAAAGGCCACTTACCCCCTAGGGCTAAACTGTTGATCAAAGCCAAGACCAGAGAGTCCATTTTCTACCTTCTGCCCAAAATTCACAAGGCTAACACCCCTGGTAGACCCATCGTCTCAGCCTGCAGTTGCCCCACAGAAAATATTTCCGAATACCTTGACTCCATCCTCCAACCCCTCGTTCAAGACCTGCCTACGTTCATCAAGGACACTACTCATGCTCTCAGTCTCATCAATGACCTCCACCTCAATCCGAAGTTTCAGCCTAAATATCTAATCACTCTCGACGTGACATCTCTATATACTAGTATTCCCCATGCAGATGGACTGCAAGCCCTGTCATTTTTTCTCAACCAAAGAAAAGACCCTTCCCCTGCGACCACCACTCTTATTCGCCTTGCGGAACTTGTCCTCACCAACAACACCTCTACCTTCCTTGGTGACACTTTCAAACAAATCAGTGGTGTCGCCATGGGTACCAAAATGGGCCCCAGCTACACATGCCTCTTCATGGGATACTTTGAACACAACTTCCTGCAACAGTACCATGGTTCTATCCCTGAATTCTATAAACGCTACATCGATGACGGACTTGGTGCCACCTCCATGCCCATCAGTGATCTCCATGTCTTCATCACAGCAGTCCAGAACTTTCATCCAGCAATCAAGTTCACCTACGCAATATCTGAAAAGTGCATCACTTTCCTTGACATGAGTCTCTCCATAACTGATAGTGGACTCTCCACTTCCATCCACTACAAACCTACGGACTCCCACTCTTATCTCGACTACAGATCGTCACATAATCCCAGTACCAAAACCAGCATACCCTATTCTCAGTTCTTGAGGCTCCGCAGACTCTGCTCTGAGAACTCTGTCTTTGATGTAAAAGCCCTTGAAATGAAACAGTTCTTCCTTGATCGCCACTACCCCGAAGACATCATTGATCGTGCTCTCCAGAAAGTCCAGCTCATCGCCCGCCCACAAGCTCTGGAACCGAAACCCCAGGAATCAACCAGAGACAGACCTGTTGTCAGCCTGCTCTACCACCCTTCTGTCCACCAGGTGCGCAAAATTCTCCAAACCAACTGGAACATCCTTCAGTCTTGTGCCCACTCAGCTAGAATTTTTTCCCAGCCCCCCCTAGTTGCCTACAAACGGGACAAGAATATCCGTGACATGCTTATGCGTTCCAGTCTCCAGCCTCACAGACGTCAATCTTCTGTAGGCACAAGCCCGTGCAATCTGCCCAACTGCAAGACCTGCCCCTTCATCTGTACTGCCATTGAAGTGAAAGGACCCAGTTCACGCATGACTGTCTCCAGATTCTTCAGCTGCCAAACCACTAACCTGATCTACATCATCCACTGCACCGTTTGCTCTAAACTTTACATCGGCGAGACCGGACGCACTTGACTGTCAGATTCAAGGAACACCTCGCTGACATTAAATACAACAGGGACAAACCAGTAGCCAAGCACTTCAACCTCCCCAGCCATTCCGCACACAATGCAAGAGTGAAGGGCTTGTGGCTCATGAAAACTAGTGACTCTAGAGACAGGAAGGATATGGAGTCTCACCTGATTCAAAAACTGGGCACCAGAAATCCAGCTGGTATCAATGAAAAAGCTTAGCAATTCTGTGTACTTCTTTTTCCCGAGCCAAATCAGGTGGACAATGACTTATCATTCCCCTTTCCCCCTTAGTACTTACCTGTGCATGGTTGGTCTGCATCAGTGGCCTCTTCGTGACCTAGCGCCTAGCGCCTACTGGAATGATCGTTTGAAAGCCTATATCTTTTGCCAGGAGTTTCTGAGTAGGGTTAGCTCCCCAGTCTCCTGTCTTTTTTTTCTATTTTCTTTTCTTTTATTTATTCATTTATTTTTCTTTTCACTTACTTTTGTATCTATCCCTCTCCTTCCTACTTTCCTTGGCCCCCTCTCTCCCCCCCCCCCCCCCCCATCTCCCCTCCCCTCCTCTTTTTTTTTCCTCCCCCCTTTCACCCCCCCCCCTTCTACCCCTCCCTACCCCCTCCTCCCCCTTTCCCTTCTGCTCCCTCTCCTCCTCCGTCCTTGTTCCTTTTCTGTCGTCCTCTGAAGGGCTCCTTCCCCCTTTCCTTCCTTCTCTTTACTTTCCCTCTTACTTCCTTTCTCTCTACTTTTGACCTCAACTATTCTCCTCTCTCACACCCCCACCCTCCTCCCTCTCGCACTCCCACATACCTCCACCCTTGCTTTAGGTCCTTCTTTTCTTCTCTTTATGTCTCTCCTTCTTTCCCCCCCGCCCCCTCCCCTTTCCCCTCCCTCCCCCTCCCTTTTTTTCCCCTTTATTTATCTATCTGTATATATATATATATATATATATATATATATATATATATATATATGTATGTATATATATATTTATATATATGTGTGTATATATATGTATGGATACAATTTTTTTTTTGTTTTTTTTGTGGTCATTGGGAGTGTTGTTAGCGCCTCTCATCATGACCTCATATCTATCTTTTACTTTAATGCTCTTATTTTTGCCCTTTTTTTCTGTTGCGCCACCATAGCACCACCTACCTCCCTATGCTATACCCAAATGTCTTAATGTATGCCTTGTTTGTACATTTACCCATTTATTCCCCATTATAACCCCCCCACCCACCCACCGCCCCATCCTTTTTTTTTTTTTTTTTAAGGTATATGTGTGGTTGTGTGTGTGTGCTTATTGGCGTATGTATGTGTGCGTGCGTGGTTGTTCACGCACGCGCACTTGTATGTATGTGTGTGTGTGGTTGTGTGTGTGTGTGTGTGTGTGTGTGTGTGTGTGTGTGTGTGTGTGTGTGTGTGTGTGTGTGTGTGTGCCCGCGGGCAAGTGCTTTTTTTTTTTTTTTTTTGGGGGGGGGGGGGGTGAGCCTTGCAGCTCTTAGCTGCGTCTGGCTAGTGGGTTTTTTCTCGGGGTTCTCCCGTTTTCCCTCTCACCCCTTGGTGCTTGGGTAGGGCAACCTACCCTTGGGTCAGACATGGGTCGGGTGCTTTAGGCGGCTGACCCGCTTCTCTCTCTCTCTCTCCCCCCCCCCCCCCCCTCCTTGTCATTTAAAATGCTTTTTTGAGCATATTGTATTTTATTTATTGTGTTTTCTCTTGTTCATTTCATTCATATGCAACACACCCACTACATACCATCACACCCTCCCCCTCCACTCACTCTCCTTCCCCTCCTCTTCTCTCTCTCATTCTCCACTCTTCCTCTACTTCCATTCTCTCTCTCTGTCTCTCCCCTCTCTTTCTCCCCTCCCCTCTCTCTCTCTCTCTCTCTCTCTCTCTCTCTCTCTCTCTCTCTTTCTCCTTTTCCTCCTCCTCACTTTACTCTACCCTCTTTCCTCGTGCCCTATTCCCCGAACTCTACTCACCCTCTCTCCCACTGTCCCTCTGTCTACTTCATTCACCACTTTGGCTTCACAAGGGGAGTATTGTGCATGTTTATGTCTGTATTTTTTGTCGCTGAGGAAGGCATATTGCCGAAAATTTCTTGTCCTGTTTTGTGTCGTGCATTAAAACTGCGTTACTTCACACTTTGTTTTGTGTGCTCTTCTGCTTTTTTGTCATGATGTAGACAGTATTAAAGGTAGGGGGAATCTTTGAGCCTATGCTTGAGCATCCATTT
>CM065717.1:100848045-100869786 GCA_033310375.1 Conus canariensis
TTCTCCACCGTCTCCACGCCCTGCAATTCTTCCAACGCCTGTGTTGTGTACCCCTTGTCCATCCCACACACCACGACCACCCTTTGTCTACCTTCTCCCCATGACCGTTCAGTGATTCGCCCTAGATCACCATCCATCCTTGGGACAGAAAACGACATCAGCTCCATCCCTTTTCCCTTTCATGACATTACACCAGCAGTAGACATTACAAACATTAGAACCCCTTTCACTAGCACGACAAACGGTGTAACCCTAGCAGATAACACTGACAATCATTCTGAAGACAGCACGTCAACACCAGAGACTGACACTAGGAAAGACGACAAGCACCCAGCAACTGACTCAGACAAGTCACTAGAGGCTAATGGCCCATTGAGCAAAACCTGTGTGACAACTGACAACAAAACCACTATGACAACGTCAAACGACACAGACGATTGTGACAGCTCAGTGAAAGGGACTGACACCAACACTGACAACAGTCCCACAGATTGTAGCTGTAGTCATGACGACTGTGTGCCTAACGAAGAATTCCTTAGGATCACTCAGTCCCTGCGTGATGAAATCTCTGCCCTCAGATCAGCACTACAGGAAACCAGACAGACCTTCAAAATAGAACTCGACGCTCTATCTACACAACTTAGTCACATGTCTTCATCTGACAATGACAAATCATCCTCTCGCAAAACCATAACAACCAATAAAAAATCTAAATGTAAATCACATTCAAACTCCTCCGCCACCCAACAAAAGCAACCTCTCCATCCTCCCCAGACACAAAACACCCCCCCCCCCCTTCTCTCACTGCACACTGCACACAGGATGCACCACCCCCCTTCAGCCCTACTAACACAACTCACAGTGACAAAGTACAGGGCAACCCATCCCCACAATGTGAGAAATCCTCTAACTCACATATCCAACCACTTCCCGTTTGTGAGAAAACACCTCTCCCTGAAAAATTATCTCCCCAATGTGTCCCTCCCCACCCTCTTCATAAGGTTTCCTTTGATAGACAGACCTCTACAATACTGCTGAGTGACTGCACCCTAAGAGGTATTGATATCCCTAGGGCCAGCGCTCAGTTGGAATGTGCCGACAATCTGACGGTCCCCAGCCTGACTCAGTGGCTTGCAAAGCAGACACCCACCCACACGGTGATGCAGGCTACCTTCCATTTGGGGGCTGGTGACTGCAGCGAGCTCTTAGCATCACAGCCAGCTGGTGCAATATCAACGCAGCAGTGGCGAGAGCTCATTGTGCAGTGCCACCGAGTCTTCCCCAAAGCACAACTTCAGGCCTCTGCAATTATCCCGGCGAGAGGGCGGCACCCTCTGAACACCATCATCCGCCCCAGCAACGACCACCTTCAGGAGGCCTGTTCAGCAATGGGGATTAAATTCATCAGCCATTGTGCCACCTTCACCACCCAGCGCGGTGCCCCGAGACTGGCGTTGTACTACAACTCAACACACACCCAGCAAGAAGGGAGTGGAACGTGTAACACAAAGCCTCTTCCCCCCTAGACGACAGGCCCTCCTACCCACCCCTACACGCCACACGTCTCGTGTTACCAACAGCACACGACGTCCCAGATCCCCTCTCCTCCCTCCCCCATACACCCTCTCAGAATTCCCAAACCTTCCGTCCCGTTTACGCACTTCTCATTCGTCTCCCCCCTCCCCCCTCCAGGAAGCCCCTTCAAGACCATCCAGCTCGCTTGTGCGTACACAGAGTGACCACAAGAATGTTCAGCCAGCCTCTCGCTCTGCTGCCCCAAATAACACCAAAACTATTGACACAGCATCTGTCCCTATTGCACCCTCCCCCCTCCAGCAAGCCCCTCCAAGACCCCGCCGGCCAGATGTGTGTACGGGCAGTGACAACAGCACGGGTCCAGTCACCCGTCTCCCAGCCAACCAAAGTGACCGTCCGCTATGTGCGCCGCGCGGGTGTGCTTCCACCCCCCCCCCCCTCCATGGTTCAACAGATCTGTCCCTCCCCCGCCCCTGCCTGTTCCTCCACCCTTCAGTGACCTTCCTCCGACCCTGTCTCCTTCACATCATCCGTGGTACTGGCCATTCTTCGTACCTCCCCAGCACTCCATGCTTCCCCCACACTTCTGATTGCAGGTTCCCGTTTGCGTATGTGCGAGCGAGCATAAATGTTTTAATAGTATATACAATTATATGGCCACAGGTTACGTTTTTACGAATGGTAGCAGTTTTTGCTTGAGTGAGTGGGTGTTTGTAGGGGAAGGGGGTGGGGGTGGAGAGCTAAGTGTATGTGTGAGTGTGTGTGCGTTGTAGACATTACAGCAGTAGACATTACAAACATTAGAACCCCTTTCACTAGCACGACAAACGGTGTAACCCTAGCAGATAACACTGACAATCATTCTGAAGACAGCACGTCAACACCAGAGACTGACACTAGGAAAGACGACAAGCACCCAGCAACTGACTCAGACAAGTCACTAGAGGCTAATGGCCCATTGAGCAAAACCTGTGTGACAACTGACAACAAAACCACTATGACAACGTCAAACGACACAGACGATTGTGACAGCTCAGTGAAAGGGACTGACACCAACACTGACAACAGTCCCACAGATTGTAGCTGTAGTCATGACGACTGTGTGCCTAAGGAAGAATTCCTTAGGATCACTCAGTCCCTGCGTGATGAAATCTCTGCCCTCAGATCAGCACTACAGGAAACCAGACAGACCTTCAAAATAGAACTTGACGCTCTATCTACACAACTTAGTCACATGTCTTCATCTGACAATGACAAATCATCCTCTCGCAAAACCATAACAACCAATAAAAAATCTAAATGTAAATCACATTCAAACTCCTCCGCCACCCAACAAAAGCAACCTCTCCATCCTCCCCAGACACAAAACACCCCCCCCCTTCTCTCACTGCACACTGCACACAGGATGCACCACCCCCCTTCAGCCCTACTAACACAACTCACAGTGACAAAGTACAGGGCAACCCATCCCCACAATGTGAGAAATCCTCTAACTCACATATCCAACCACTTCCCGTTTGTGAGAAAACACCTCTCCCTGAAAAATTATCTCCCCAATGTGTCCCTCCCCACCCTCTTCATAAGGTTTCCTTTGATAGACAGACCTCTACAATACTGCTGAGTGACTGCACCCTAAGAGGTATTGATATCCCTAGGGCCAGCGCTCAGTTGGAATGTGCCGACAATCTGACGGTCCCCAGCCTGACTCAGTGGCTTGCAAAGCAGACACCCACCCACACGGTGATGCAGGCTACCTTCCATTTGGGGGCTGGTGACTGCAGCGAGCTCTTAGCATCACAGCCAGCTGGTGCAATATCAACGCAGCAGTGGCGAGAGCTCATTGTGCAGTGCCACCGAGTCTTCCCCAAAGCACAACTTCAGGCCTCTGCAATTATCCCGGCGAGAGGGCGGCACCCTCTGAACACCATCATCCGCCCCAGCAACGACCACCTTCAGGAGGCCTGTTCAGCAATGGGGATTAAATTCATCAGCCATTGTGCCACCTTCACCACCCAGCGCGGTGCCCCGAGACTGGCGTTGTACTACAACTCAACACAACCCAGCAAGAAGGGAGTGGAACGTGTAACACAAAGCCTCTTCCCCCCTAGACGACAGGCCCTCCTACCCACCCCTACACGCCACACGTCTCGTGTTACCAACAGCACACGACGTCCCAGATCCCCTCTCCTCCCTCCCCCATACACCCTCTCAGAATTCCCAAACCTTCCGTCCCGTTTACGCACTTCTCATTCGTCTCCCCCTCCCCCCTCCAGGAAGCCCCTTCAAGACCATCCAGCTCGCTTGTGCGTACACAGAGTGACCACAAGAATGTTCAGCCAGCCTCTCGCTCTGCTGCCCCAAATAACACCAAAACTATTGACACAGCATCTGTCCCTATTGCACCCTCCCCCCTCCAGCAAGCCCCTCCAAGACCCCGCCGGCCAGATGTGTGTACGGGCAGTGACAACAGCACGGGTCCAGTCACCCGTCTCCCAGCCAACCAAAGTGACCGTCCGCTATGTGCGCCGCGCGGGGTGTGCTTCCACCCCCCCCCCCCCCTCCATGGTTCAACAGATCTGTCCCTCCCCCGCCCCTGCCTGTTCCTCCACCCTTCAGTGACCTTCCTCCGACCCTGTCTCCTTCACATCATCCGTGGTACTGGCCATTCTTCGTACCTCCCCAGCACTCCATGCTTCCCCCACACTTCTGATTGCAGGTTCCCGTTTGCGTATGTGCGAGCGAGCATAAATGTTTTAATAGTATATACAATTATATGGCCACAGGTTACGTTTTTACGAATGGTAGCAGTTTTTGCTTGAGTGAGTGGGTGTTTGTAGGGGAAGGGGGTGGGGGTGGAGAGCTAAGTGTATGTGTGAGTGTGTGTGCGCGCGCGTGCGCTCGTGTGTGTATGTGTGTGTGTGTGTGTGTGTGTGTGTGTGTGTGTGTTTTATATGAGTGTGCTGTTTTTCTTCACATCCTACACGATTTGTGTGTGTGTGTAACTTTCACCCTGTGCCGGCAGTGCTGATTCTATGATAACTGAAGTGGACTTAAACAACGTATACTATAAATAATACTTCGTAAAACTTCAAGACTGTGTCCCGTACAGAAAAGAGACTGAACAAAGCCTCTGCAGGAGCAAACTTCTGCAAAAACTGCTGTTTTCTGCGAGCAAGGCAATCTTGTGCATTACCAGCTCGTAGTTACTAGTGCGGCTACGTGACTTGTGTTTTAGTGTGTGTGTGGTGTGTGTGTGTGTGTGTGTGTGGTTTTTTTTTTTTTCCCACTTGTTTTCATTTTGAGTTGTTGGTTCTTTGCTTTTTTTGTCTTAAGTTTCAGTTACCTTTTTCTCTCCTCATATTCTGCCCCCTTAACTTTAATTCTGCTTTAGAAGTGCGTCCTTTGTGAGGGAGTGTACATTTTCATCTCAGAAAGGTGTATCCGTAAGCATATCATTTGGCCGCGGATCCTAAGGGCATATACTGTGAAGATTTTGTTTGTTTGTTTGTTTTTTGTTGTTGTTGTTGTTGTTTGTTTTTGCGGCTTCTCATACGCTTCTGGTTTACTAAAGTTGTTACGGTGTGTAAACCAGCCCCGTTTTCTCTCCCTTTTATGTAATTTATATTGTGTTCCTTGATTATACAAATCTTAACGTCAATTAACGTGCAAAATCGTCATCTCCTTTTATCATCACATCAGTATACAACTAGAAATGAGCAAGAACCAAGCTGCATGGCCATGCAAAGAAGGACTCCGAATCTGTCACCTTAATATCCAACATGCAGTTAACAAGACATCAGATATTTCAACACTGATTTGGAATCATGGTAAACCTTTTCATATCTTAGGACTCTCAGAATCCAGATTAGCTGCACACATTAGCGACAATGATGTAACTATTCCAGGATA
The DNA here is from genome assembly GCA_033310375.1 of Conus canariensis. Taxonomy (NCBI): domain Eukaryota; kingdom Metazoa; phylum Mollusca; class Gastropoda; order Neogastropoda; family Conidae; genus Conus; species Conus canariensis. Next base: position 100,853,491 of record CM065717.1, read on the forward strand.
CAACACAATCCAGAAAGATCCTTCACGTGCGAAAGAGACGGGTCTTCTTATCTATATCAGCGAAACCCTTAGCTTCAAACGACTTCCACACCTAGAAAGCAACGGTGTGGAATGTGTTTGGATAGAAGTTAAGCTGAAAAGATGCAGTCTCGCTTGAATCCAAGGAAATCATTTTACTTGGAGACTTTAACATAGACCTTCTGAAAGTACAAAACCAATCGACGCAAGCATTCAGTCTATTCAATCTGCATCAGCTCATTGAATCTCCAACGAGAGTCACACCAAACTCCAAGACACTTATCGACCATATTTATGTTTCAGATAAAACTAACATAACAGAAATCTGCGTCCCTGTTCTAAACTGTAGTGATCATTATCCAGTTTGTGTCACATGGTCCAAAAAAGGAGTAAAAATTCCCAAAACGGGACACAAAACAATGACCTACCGTTGCTTTACAAGCTTTAACAACCAAGACTTTCTGCATGACTTGCTTAACTCAAATCTCTCTTCAGTTTTCAACATAACTAATCCAGATCTTGCAGTAGAATTTTGGATCAAAACATTTACTGAAATTTATGATAAACACGCCCCTCTAAAAACGATTAGAGTACGACATGATCCTAAACCGGCATGGTACACTAAAGAGTTACAGGAGGCAGGTTACCTTAGAGATATGCTTAAACAACATGGCTATGAAGAGGAATTTAGAAAACTGAGAAATGCAATAAATTCACAGAAGCGCAGAGAAAAAACGAAATACTATCGAGAACTAATATCCTCAAACCAGAACCCAAAATTGGTATGGAGAGCTATTAACGAGCTTACAAACAATCAATCTTCTTCAAAATCAACTATAATTAAAGATATCTCTGTCGAACAGCTGAACACCCACTTTTGCACTATTGCCAATAAAATTGTCACGACAGATTCATCCAGATCAAACGACCTACAAAAACTGAAACAATATTGCCAAGATTAAAACATCAAGTCTGAACTTGACATTCCACCAATAACAGTTTTCGAAGTTTATCACTACTTAACGCACCTAAAACAGTCAGGTACCTGCGGGTGGATGGCCTAGACAGCAAAATCCTCAAACTATCAGCTCCAGCAATTACAGACACGTTAACATACGTCTTCAATTTATGCATCGACAAAAATCATTTTCCCGATAGTTTCAAAAAAGCGAAAGTCATACCTATCTACAAAGCAGGTGACAGCTCAGACCCTGCAAACTACAGACCAATCTCAATTATTTCCACTATTTCCAAACCTTTGGAAAAACACATAAACAAGCACACAATACACCACCTTAACACATACCACTTGCTTCATCCAAGACAGTCCGGGTTTCGACACAACCATTCATGCCACTCAGCCCTAATCAACCTGGTTGATGACTGGCTAAATAGCATTAACAACAACAGATATTGTGGTGTCCTATTTATTGATTTCAAAAAAGCATTCGATGTGATAGACCATAACCTTCTACTTAGAAAACTAAAATTGTATGGCTTATCCACAAAAACACTTACGCTTTTTCACTCATATTTCACAAATAGGCAACAATGTGTAAAAATTAATACAACTTTCTCTTCATTTCAAACACTTTCCTATGGCGTCCCACAAGGCTCTATCCTGGGTCCCTTACTGTTCACAATTTACATCAATGATTTACCTCTCCATATTACATCCACCTGTGAACTCTTTGCTGATGATACAACAATACATACAAATCATTCTGATGTTACTGTTCTTGCACACACTTTACAAGAAAGTGCGAATGACCTCGTCAAATGGACTGAACTAAATCACATGTCGCTTCACCCTCAAAAAACTAAATCCATGCTTATCACAACTAGGCAAAAAAGACAAAATCTCACTCTTAAGTTTCCTCCTGTACATCTTAAAAATGAACCCGTTGAACAGGTTACATGCCTCAAAGTGCTAGGAATAACAATTGATAACAATATGAGTTGGCAAGCTCACATAACCTCACTATGCAAAAACGTTTCACAGAAAGTTTATCAACTCTCCAAAATCAAACGCTTCCTCGACCTGCATTCACGCAAGCTCTTTTTCCAGTCTCATATTCAATCATACATAGACTATGGATCTACACTATGGGACTGTGCTAGCGTTAACACTCTCAAACCATTGTTAAGCCTACACAAGCGAGCACTCAAATTAGTCCTCCTAAAAAGCAGTAGTCTTCTGGACTCGGACTATAAAAAGATTCAAGTTCTCCCATTAAGTCTGAGATTAGAATACAACAAAGGGATCATAATGCACAAGATTGTGTCTGGGAAGGCACCTTCAACATTAGTTCACAGATTCTCAATAAATTCCTCAAGGACTCTACCCAAACTTCATGTCCCTGTTCCTAGAATTGACTTATTCAAATCCAGTTTAACATATTCAGGTTCCTGTCAATGGAACTCGCTCCCTGAATCAACCAAACAACGCCAATGCATATCAACCTTCAAACACCATTATTTCAACCATCTTATGTGCCAGTACTTACATACTCCGCCATAAATCCACCACCAATCACCACCACCCTCTTTGCCTTATATATATACTTGACTATTTAGAAAGTGTTTTGTACTTGAAATGCACATGTATGTTATTTTGTTTAGTAAGTATGTCTTATATGAGTACATGTGTGTGTGTGTGTGTGTGTGTGTGTGTGTGTGTGTGTGTGTGTGTGTGTGTGTGTGTGTGTGTGATTTCCTATTACCTCCTGCCCTCTTGTCATTCTGTCGATATGCTTGTATTCTTATGTGACTCTCTCTCTCTCTCTCTCTCTCTCTCTCTCTCTCTCTCTCTCTCTCTCTCTCTCTCTCTCTCCTCACGGTTCTGCTGGAATGACTTGATTTATTATCCATATGACATCCCCTCCTACCCGTAGCGACTGGGCTATCATTATGCATTTCCCACCTCCATTTGTGCTTTATTTCTATCGCCCCCCCCCCCCCCTCCCTCCCCCGGTGCTTCAAAATCGATTGTCTTGTATCTCTTTGGAATTTTTTGATTGTCAGATTGTTCTAAACATGCTCTCTTATCGCACCCACTCTCGCCTCTTTCTCCCCCACCTCTCTCTCTCTCTCTCTCTCTCTCTCTCTCTTCTCTCTCTCTCTCTCTCTCCTCTCTCTGCAGACTTACCCTGCACTCCCTTCGCTCCTGCGTCTCTCTCTCTCTCTCTCTCTCTCTCTCTCTCTCTCTCTCTCTCTCTTTCTTTTCTTTTTTTTTTTTTAAATTTTAATCCCGTATTGTATTGTAGTTCTAGTCACTTTTGCATGCTTCCTTTGTTACCTTTTATTTTATTTTGTTGACCCTACTCAGGGCGAGGACTGGATGTAAAAAAGCACATCAGTGCTTATCTATTATCCTCGTAAATAAAGAATTTTGTCTTGTTGCCTTGTCTTGTCTCTCTCTCTCTCTCTCTCTCTCTCTCTCTCTCTCTCTCTCTCTCTCTCTCTCTCTCTCTCTCTCTCTCTCTCTCTTTTGTAAAGATCTTGCCAGTCGAGCGAAAATGTATTGTTGTGTATAGTTCAGAAGCTATGTGCTCTAAAAAGCAATTCCTTTGAACTGTTTATAAAACTTTTTGATACGCGTGTCCAGCCAGTACTGCTATACGGATCAGAAATATGGGGGTTATTGTGAGTCAGTTCATTTATTTGCTCTTAAAAAGTATTTAGGCGTAGATCTGCGTACTCCCAACGATTTAGTATATGGTGAAACAAACAGATTTCCCACGTATGTTAATGCTGCTGTTAACTGCCTTCGATATCGGTTTAAGCTATTACATATGGATGAACATAGGTTACCTAATATAGCGTATAAAATGCTGTATGATTTAGATGCTAGGGGAAGGAAGAACTGGGTTTCAAATGTGTGTGTTTGTTTATATAGCAATGGTTTTGGTGACGTGTGGTTAAATCAAGGTGTGGGAAATGAAAATCACCTTATAGCAATGTTTCGTCAGCGTTTGATTGACTGTAGATGGCAAAACTGGAATAACCACATTTACACTAGTGAAAGATTTCATTTGTATAGAACATTTTGTAATACCCATGACTTGAAGCAATATTTGAAAGCAAATATGGACCGAAAACTGAAGCTTATAATGACTAGGTTTAGACTAGGTATATCTGACTTGAATGTGCATCGTTTTAGATATAAATGTTGTAATGATTGCGATCTGATGTGTCCATTATGCCAGATGTCTAAAGAAGATGAGATACACTTCGTTCTTTGTGGTCAAAGGTTGAAAGAAATAAGAGAAAAGTTTTTGGAGCCTAAATATTATCGACAACCTTGTTTGTTTAAACTAGTCTACTCATGGCATGCACTAAACCTGATGTTGTACGAAATTTATCGTTGTTTTTGTATAAGGCTTTTAAATATAGAGAAATAGCTACTTCATAGCTTTGCATGATGTGCCTGCCATAACCATAGCCTTTTGTATTGCATGATGAAGTGGTATACCTGTACGTTTACCCCTTCATGAGGAGCTGAGGCCTATATGAATAAACATTCATTCATTCATTCTCTCTCTCTCTCTCTCTCTCTCTCTCTCTCTCTCTCTCTCTCTCTCTCTCTCTCTCTCTCTCTCCTTCAAATCCTTATGGCAGCCTGAGAAATATTTAACTGATATTACTATTCCTAAATTTCGCGAAGTGTTCGTGAGATTTCGACTTGGTATTAGTGATTTGAATGTCCATCAAAGATATATACTAAACTCCAAGAACTGTCCATTCTGTCATCAAATCGAGGACGGAATACATTTTTTGATTATTTGTCCATCCTATAATGATTTAAGAGATAAATACATTTTGCCTCATACTAGAAATGCTCATCAAATGTCATTGCTTCTTTTACTGCAAAATGAAAAGAGAATTGTAACTCGCTCTGTAGCTATGTTCATTCTTAAAGCACTGAAACGAAGAGAGGAACTATTATCATTTTACACACAAATGCCAGAGTAATTTCGGGAAGAACATTAGAGAACTAGTAAACAGGCATTCTGGCTCACCCACCTCCGCCAGCTCCAACCGGCTTCAGCCGGTTTCGCTGTTGCTCCGGCGGGTTACCCAGAATGCCTGTTTACTAGTTCTCTAATAGTAAACACTTTACAAACATACATAATGTGTAGGATTATCTGTTTTTAATACTAATTTACTAAACTTTTGAGACTTAAGTTTTTGCTTAATCCTTCGTTTTTCTTGATCGTTTTCAATAACATCATTTTCACGCATACATTCATCAAATGTAAAATAAATTTTTGCAAAACTCTTCACATCTGGCCGCATTACTGATCACCTCTGGATCTCACTTGAGACCCTATGGCGCCCTAGGGCCCCAAGCCAGACCCAGAGGGTCACATATAACACGGCCAGATGTGAAGGGTTTTGGGAATATGCCTCCAACAGTAGTATACTTTTATACTTGTTTGCCTGCTTACTATTTTTCTAATTTGGGGCAGTCCCCTTACCCCCTTTTTAGTGACTCTTCCAGATTTGGGTTTACGGGCGTTTATAGCCGCGCCAGTGACCCAGACAACACAACCCATGTGGTTTACGGGCGTTTATAGCCGCGCCAGTGACCCAGACAACACAACACGAAATGGGAAGAGTCACTAGAGGGCAGGGAAGAGGGCAAATTTAGACTTTTCAATGCCATGACAACCAAGTATTTAAAACTACTGCAGGCATATCCCCAATGTTGTTAACTTTAAGATTTATATATATAACTGTACACAAACAAACGCTTTACAATTACATGGTGTCTACTTGTAAAGTTGTTTTTATTTGCCTAGAGTAAAGTTGTTTTTAAAGTTGTTAAAACAACACCAAAAGCTAAATAACAAAGTGCATCTTACCTTACTTTTTAGTCACTACTTTTTAATAAATATTTGTTTTAAATGCTTTTAGATTTAAATATAAAAATGCTGCTTTTAATACATAAAATTGGGAAAATATTATTTTGAGGTGGGGAATTTAGCCACCTAAATTTATACAATGACGTCTAACGCCTGTACTAAACGACGCCGGTGGGGAATTTAGCCGGCTAAATTTATACAATGCTGCGTGGCGGCCCGGCGCCCCTTATGTGTAACTTGACACGAACCAGCAAACAGTGCGACGCTTCGACTCGGCAATTATGCAGTTGAGTAAGCCGGGGCCAGACATGTCTGGCCTAGAGTACTACATAAAGAGGAGTTGTCTCCTCGGAAAAGAATGTAACAATTAATTGTGAAAAAAATCGTCATTAAGTCGTTCTAGGTTCTTATTCAAGTCGGCATCACGTTCTTATTCAAGTTCTTATTTAAGTTCTTAACAAGTTTTTATTCAAGTTCTTAACAAGTCAACATCAAGTTTTTAACAAGTCATCATCAAGTTCTTAACAAGTTCTTATTCAAGTACTTATTCAAGTACTTATTCAAGTTCTTAACAAGTCGTCATCAAGTCGTCATTAAGTTCTTATTAAGTCGTCATCAAGTTCTTATTAAGTTCTTATTTAAGTTTTTATCAAGTTGTCATCAAGTCGTTATCAAGTTCTTATTCAAGTCACTTATAATTATTTATTAAGTTCTTGAAATATTACTGCATATCAAATGGATCAAAATGAGATTTTGTTGTTGGCAGTTCTGGCATGCTTTTTTGTTCGGCTTCTGTATTTAGTGGCTGAGATTTTTTGGACTGCTTCGGTTTTTGCTGGCGTTGTGTATATGTTTTATAAACGTAATAACCACCCCCACCAACAGCAATGACGCCAAAAATGCTAACTCTTTTAATCCAAATAATCCATGACGACTTTGGCGTCGTAGGTCTTGAATCAACTTGTGTATTTACAGCTGGCTGTGGCAACACTGTTGGCGTTGGCGGTGTTATGTTTTCATTATGAGTTATATTCTGTGATTGCAACATTAATTTTTTTTGTTTGTTCCACTCTGCTAATTTTTTTCCTGCTGCAACGCGCCCAGGATGAGGAGGCTTTTTACTGGTCACTTTCTCCATCAATGTTTTCTGCTGATTTTCTGGCTCGGTCATTTTGAAGGGAAACAAAATCTATATGATTAAAAGTAATTAATCCCATGATTAATGGCGATAACAATGTTCCAAATCTGTAATACAGATCACATCCTAGAGACTCTAATGACTTTGTTAAAACGGGATCCTGTGTTAAATCATACATAAAATCTTGTTCAGAATCAATGGGAGCAAATCTACTAACTAGTTTAGTGTACAAACTAAGAGCCGTTTGCCCAACGCTTTTTACCATTCTTGACCCCAGTTGCGCTTCATACCTATTGTGATACTTTACAATGTCTTGTGGCGACATCTGTTGTATCTGTTCTATGCTGAATTCATTTCCAAGGTACTGTTTTGTTTTTCCACACGCCGCCAAAGAATACAGCCTTTCCTTTTTAGGCATAATAGCTTGGTCATCAACTTGATCATTTGTAATCATAAGTTCAGGAACGTTTAGTAGATCATCGCAGTTCATGTTTTATTAATAAATAAATATTATTTTATTTTTTAAAAATGAGCACCGAAAAAACTATTACTAACCTCGTATACCATTCTGCTGTTATTGGAGGCCTAAGTGTAGGATACACAATGCTTGGTAAAAGCCTGTTAAAAATAAAACCAGCAGATCTTGGCAAACTAGGCTTTGAAGACTCAGCAAAGCTGATTGCTGTTATTACAGCTTCATTTGCTACGAAAGATTTTCTAGTTAAGCAAGGAATAATTCCAGACAGTATTAATATGTAAAATTAAAAAATACATTTATAAAAATGGCTTCACTCGTGATGATGATAGGCGGCGCTGTGGTGAATGCGCTTGCTTTTAGCGGAAGTAATTACGCGTTTAGTAAACTACGGGATGACGGCGAGAGGAAAAGACATAACAAAGCTATGGAGCAACTAGCCGCAGCACAAGCTGCGTATGAAAAGCAGAGAATTGAGCAGTTAGATTTTATTAACGATGAACTGAAAAAACAGGGGCATGCAGCTTACACATTTAAAGATGTTGATCAAGCAATAAAAGAATATTATCTTGTAACAGGCAAGCCAATCGAGACATTGCCCCCACCAAAATTTAGCGATTACTATCAACCATCAGAAAAACAAAAGATGCAAGAAATATTGTTTATTGCTTTTGGCATGACCGTTGTGTATTTTGTTGCGCATAATATTGGCTGAATAAAAAATGAACAAGATCTATTATTCGCCAAAAGGATATTGGAAGGGAATAACAGCAATTAAAAAGCTAAGCCAAGCAGCTGGAGTCAGTGAACAAACAGCAAAAGAATGGTTATCTAAACAAGCGATTTGGCAAATTTATTTACCTGCGCCTAAACAAATACAAAGACCACACTTTGTGAATATAACTCCAAACGACACCCATCAAATGGATCTTTTATATTTACCCCATGATACGATTAGACGAAAAAGATTTAAGTACGCACTTACAGTCATTGATATAGCTTCAAGATACAAAGATGCTGAACCATTAACACAAAAGAGTGCTTCTGCTGTTGCCGTCGCTATACAACTGATATATCAACGAGGCCCGTTAACTTATCCTCGCATGATTCAAGTCGATGACGGAAAAGAATTTAAAGGACAAGTGAATCAATTATTGTTAAAACATAGAGTTACCATTAAAAGAGGCATTCCGGGTGTTCACAGATCACAGGGTTTGGTTGAAAACTTTAACAAACAGTTATCTGAAAGGCTTTTCTCCTACCAGTATCACAGAGAGCTGATTGACAATTCTCGCAACACAGAATGGGTTAGAAGGCTGCCCTCAGTTCTACGTGCAATGAATAATGAAGAATTTAAAGGTCTAAAACCAGTACAAGCAATCAGAAAACAAACAATAAATGTTGTTGAAGGAGAGTCTTCATCAAGCAAACTATTACCATTTGGTTTGAAAGTGAGATACCTTTATTCGCCGGGAGAAGCGGAAGGGGACACTCGCATCAGGGCAACAGATCCAGTTTGGAGTGTTGATCCATATGAGATTAAAAAAATTGTGAAAATGAATCCGCCCGTGTATTATTTACGAGAAACTGACACAACAAAACGACCTGCCCCTCAAAGATCTTTTGTGAAAGAAGAACTGCAGATAATCCCTCCAGACACAGTTCCAGTCGCTTAATTATTTTTTAATTTCAATTAAAATGGCGGCAAGAATGGAAAAGGAAGAATCCTTACGTAAAATGGCACTGGAAGCAAGAATGGTGAAGGAAGAGTCCTTAGAAATAATACGAGAAATATTTGATTGTAATCTTGCTATTAGACTAGCATTTAAGAAGATTGATCATGTCATGCCAGACAAAACCTCAAATTTTGATTGGGAGCAAGAATATATTAAAAAGATAAAAAAAATTCGTGCACATCAAGCAAACATGAGAAAAAATTTTTCTGAATTGGTTGATGATATAGGTAAGCTTCAAGAACTATTTTAATTTAGGCAAATATATTTGAGTTTAAAATGGAAGCTCAAAGGGAAATGGCAGAAAAGGCAAAGGGAAAGTCTTTAAAATTAATGCAAGATTTATTTGAGCATCAGTATATCATTAAAGAAGTATTTGAGAAGATTGACAATCCCTGGCTAGAACAATCGCCAGACAATCGCTTTAAACCCCAAAGCTTTGATTTTGATTTATGGGTATGGGAATATGAATATCGTGAACTGGCAAAAAAAATTAAAGCACATCTAGCATTAATAAATAATATTAATTTTGCTAAATTAGATGATGATATAATTGAACGTGCGATTGCTGAAAAATATAAGCCCATATGATTATACTATTCTCCAATGGCCAATTGCATATGAAAACTCTGGATTAACAAATACTCTTTTTGTGTTAGTGCGGTCAAGAGACCGTTTTGTTACAACTGTTGTGTTAATCTCATGCAGATTAGATCGCAGCTTGTAATTGTCATGATGAAAAGTCTTATTGCCAAACAATGCTTCTTTGTAATTGTCATGGGTTATGCTTGACTGCACAACACTGCGAGATATTCCCTTTGCTTTTTTAACAACTTTTGTTTGGCTTGAAAGACTATACATTTTCGACCTCAAACCAACAAACTCCTTGATCACAACACCAGATAATTCATCCTTCATCTTACCTAAAACCTTCTTGTTAACAGTTGAATGCAAAGGCGAATCTTTAGGGTAATCAGATGTGTCGTACCATCCGGCATGCTCTTTTGCTACTTCTAATTCCATGTCTTTGTAAAAATTTTCAGTAGGGATGTCGATTACAAAAGAATCTGTATCTGTGTACAGAACTCTGGACTCTGGATACAAGGGTTTAAAGTAGTCGTAAAGAAATTCTAACATCAAAAGCTTCGACAGCTCTAAAACAGTAAACCCAATAAAAACAGGTTTGTCCAATTTGACTTTCTTTTTTTTCATCATTATGCCAAAAAGCTGATCATGAAATCTTCTGAAGTCCTGATAATTAGGTTTAGAAGTTAGCTTAATTGCATCGTTCTCTCTGGTGACCAATCTAACATCTTTACGCTTGTGCGGATTTTCCATAGTCTTTCCAAAACAGCTGTTGTTCATCAACTTGAAAAAGTCTTTTTCTGAAGCATCTGTGGTTTTAGTTCTGAGATCAGTGTTCTTCATGATGTATGGTTTCATGAACTGTTCTTGATCAAAAGCAATTATACGATGAACAGCTGTCAACTTTAAACCATGTCTTAAATAAAATTGAAGAAGTCTGTAATGACAGACATAATTTTTTTTGTCTCGAAGATTAGGCACAAGTTTAGGCGGTTCTGTCATTGACGCTTTTAGGGTTTCTGCCGCTAATGGATAGTCATTATGGTAATCATGGAGTTCATGAGGATATTCTAAATCAACTTCTAGAATAAAGCCTTGTTGTTGATCAGCTTCTAGACTCTGAAGCCATTTTAAAAACTTTTGAATGTCTTTGAGTCCTGTGTACATTTTAAAGTTACGTAATGGAAGTGATTGACTCATAGCCCATCCATACAGATTGTTTGCATCTAAATACATAAGATAGTTAGACCTTTTACTTGGATCATAGTCGTCCAAGTATTTGTTGTTTGCTTTACAGTAATGGTGCGACGCCATACTGATTCCCCCACGCAATCCGTTTTCAATCATCTGAAGCATTGGCAGGTCAGACAACAGGTCAATCTGTACACCTGTATATTTTAAGAAAGCGTCCCAGCTCATCCCGGGCGCAGAAATGTAATGCGCGGGATCCAAGCTGTAATGTTTCATGCAGGTCTTTCTGTAATTTTCAAAGATGTCCGCCAACAAACAGGTATCCGCCATTAAATAGGAATCATGATAGTCTCCCATCGTTTTACACTCTAACTTCTGCCACACTTCTTGAGCATGCTGGTAATCAGAATCACTGATGTCCTTTCCTCTAAGACTAGAAAAGAACGCGCCTTTAGGCGGAAGTGTATCTTCGTCAAACCTTTCCCAGCTGTTCATGTACTCATAAGGATAAACGCCCTTTCTAACAAGAGTTGGGTCAAAATAGTGTTCTGTTATTGGGCAGGACTTTAAGGATCCCGCCAGTGACTCTAATGAACCCATCAGGTGTTGCATAGAGTCATAAAAAGATAAATTATTTAAAGTGAAACACATGTACTTTTCTGATGACTGCGCAATGCATGACACCCTAAAGGCGCTAGTTACTGCTTGCAATATAAGATGAGAGTCGTAACCTCGCAAGTTATGAAAGAATATAGGAAGTCTCCAAGTCCTAGGATCAAACTTTAGTTGAAGATTGCAATTGTTATGCGCTGCTCCTCTAAACTTTCCGCTAATGTGATCATGGTCTCTTACTGTTGGATTTAAACTGGCAGCCATTAAGGCTGCCCCACAAATCCAACAGTGAGTGGCTGAGTCATATTTTTGTTGGTCTTCGGGCGTCATCATGATTTCAGATAAATTCAGATTATTAGAACAAGCATTACGCACTTGCTGCATGTGCTGTAAAAATCTACTAGCCGCATTAGGTCCTCTATATAATTCTGGCTCTGAATGGGCGCCATCCGACCTGACAATGATGAAAGCAAACGAACAAATCTGATGATTACTCATTAAAACTGTTTTTGGAAGTTTCTGCAGGGTTGGCCCTTCATAAGGAACAATAAGCGATTCAAAGTCTGCGTAAACAACGTATGGCGACCTCTGGAGTTTTTTGTAATTCTTAAAACTAACCTTACTGCCTTCTCTTGGCATAATTAGTTCTGTATTGCAGTCAACTGGACTAAGACAATGTTTTACATGTTCACTCGCAGCTTGAACGGATGGAATTCTTGTTAAACATTTTCTACAAAATTCTTGTTTGCTATGGTGTTTTGTAGTATGCACTAGTAATCTACTCATTGTGCGTATCAGCGTGTAATGCAATCCTGAATGGCTGGACATCAGGAGTAAGTCTACATGATGTTTGGTTGGTTCGCCTATTGATGGGCTGTTCTTAGACACTCTAATGGGCAGAAGGTTGGTTTCTTCAGACCATGTGTAGACATTAACAGTTATTGGGGGATTCTGTTCTTCAAACTGATCAATTTTGTCTACAGCCATAGGAAATTCAAGGCCGTTAAAGTTAAGATCCTTAGCCCACTGCAAATAGTTAGATACTCTCTCTGCATTTTTGGCAACGTGATGCAGCCTAGCAAGAACGCACCACATAAAACATTTGTCGTCTAAATTCTTTATGTTCAGAACTGCTCGTTTTGCAACTAATGTTGGAGGCAGTGGAATGTAAGACTTGCCTACAATTGGCTCATACTTAGCCTGTCTTAATCTGATGTCTAGGACTTCGCCCTCTGACCAACCAGAGCCTCTCATTTTAGCTGCTTCAGAGGCTTCATTAAACTGAGTAAGAAGTTGTTCTGCCCAATCAGGCGTTAAGTCATTATAAGAAAGAATAGTCTGCTGTTTAGTTGAGACCCAGACTTCTAGATTTTCTTCGTTTATTGTTATATAGTCGATTAAAACAACTACCCTTACTTTAACTGGAGGGTTTATTGTTAGTTTACTTGGAACTTGAGAAATAGCATGTACAACGCTTGCCTCCACGTTTGTTGGATCAATAACTTCTAAAACGACCTCATTTAAAGCTTTTGACAAACGCTCTTCCTCGAACATTGCTTCAAACAATTCATCTGAACCTTCATATATCTTATCCATGCTGAGTTTCTTTTCTAACTCAACATATTTATTTAAATTAAAAAAAATACATCGACTCCAAAGTCGTCTTAATCAGAATCAATATCAACGGTCTTTTTGTGCTTGGACTCGTAAACTAAAGTATAAACGCCCTTTGGAGTTGTTAATGTGAGCTGTTTAGAACAGAGTTTAATGTTTCGTTTACTTTTTTTAAGCATTCCTTTTTTATCTGGTCGGTGTCTGGTTGTTGAGAAAAAGTTGCCCTTGCCTTTCTTTGAAGATCAAACTTTTGTCTTTTGTAGTCCTCAAAATCAGCCTGTAGGCGACTAAATTCTTCATCCGTGATGTTCGAGTCGGCAAGTGCTTTATTTATTGTCAGTTTGAAGGAACTAAGTTTAGCTGTTATTAGTTGAACCATAGCTGTGTGCTTTTGGAGTTTAGTTTTTATTTTTTTGCTGACAGCACTTACAGCCAATGAACACAGGCCAAGAGTTAAAGACAAACCGCCTAGAGGTAAAGCTGCCGGTGCACCTATGCCTGTTGCTAAGAGACCTACACTTGTTCCTGCTGTTAAAGCACTAGTGATCGATGCTCCAGTATTAACATATGTAACAGTATTAAAGACAGCAGAATACCTTCGTTTGGTTTTACTGTATTTTGAAAGGTCCTGCTCTAGTTGGGTTTGCATTTGTGTTATGTTTGTTAATCTGAAAGTTTTTATGTCTACCGCAACAGGGTTCTCTTCTTTGGGCACTTTTGGATAAACCTGAACAGACATGCTTTTTTAAAAAATAAAAATAATTTAGTATTGGATATCTTTTAATCTGTTATCTTGAATATTCAGCTGCGCATCATATATTAAAAACAAATATACATTAAGTGGTTTATCACTCTCTTTTTCTTTATCAATTTGAATGTTTATTACGTCTTTAACTGTTCTCCCACTTCCATGCAACTGATTATCCTCTGTCGACCTTAGGTCAATCCATAAACCGTATTTCGTTGTTAAATAATCATCAAGTCTAACATTGTGAAGGTGTAGATCTTTAGACACAAGGTCTACTGTTGGATTTCTACACCTCCCGCCTCCAAAATATTTTCTTATTTCATCAAAATGATGATAAGTTTTAAGCCCGCTACCGTAGACTTGGTTAGGACTACCCTCAATTGAACATTGTACTTTCGTGATTTTAGGATTGATAAACTTTTCACTTTGTCTTTGGTATGGTTCTTCATCTTCACACAGCAATAAAATACCTTTAAGGGATCTTGCTGCGGCACTAAAACTAAAATTCCATATAGTGTCTGCCCTGCGTTTAGGATATGTAGTATGATGAATCACTCTTTCGTAAAATATTGCTAATCGTGACTGATATTGTTGCTCAATCAGCCTTGCTAAGTTAGGGTTGCTAACAATGTCAAACTCTAACGAGATGTCGAAAATGCTGTACTTAGAATCAGTGTCTGTAGATTTAATGACACGTTTGTATTCATTAAAAGTTAGTTCATATGACAATCTGTCTTTTAATGCTCCTTGAAAGTATGGCGCATGCGCGCTTAATAACTCAAAATCCAAGGGGATGGAAAAGCGATTTCCATACGCAAAATTTACAGCTTCGGGCTTGTTACCGTCTTTAGCATCTTCGGCGTCTATTCTGTGTTTTAGTGCTTCATCACTTTCGATTCCTTGAAACGCGAGGTCGGCCCTTTCATTCGCGGTTAGCCATAGATCACAATAGATTAGAAATATGTCTGCATTGTGTAAAGAAAATATTTCTTGCCCCTCAAGTTTTATAGAAATTTTCTTAACGATTGCCCGTCCCAAATTCTGTACAACTGTCCTGTTTGCGTCTGTTGCTGATTCGAGTTCTATTTTGAAAGTAAGCCGTGCAGATCCCGGCACAATTACTTCATCAGCTCCTAGGTCTGGAAATTTAACAGTAAGAATTTGATCTGAATCAATAGTAGATGGATTATTTGGAACAATAATATTCTGTTTATTTCCCTTCACGCCAAAGGGCTCTTTCAGTCTTCTATGCGGGTCAAGAATTGAGCCATATGCTTGTGACATTTTTTTATAAAACAAAATAAAAAGTTAATTATTTAAAACCATGGCAGGCATTGAAGGTGAAGAAGATTATGATGTTTTTGATCCTGGAGACGACATGAGTGAAATGACTCCTTTGACCCATCCATTACAATCATTGCGGCGTGAATTAACAGAAAGTAAGGTCAAATCATTTTATCAAAGTTTAGGCCAAGAACCTCCCGAATTTATAGACCCTAATGATTTTGAAACAAAAGATGACCATTTGTTTTTTAAAAACGAGCAAGGACAACCTGTACAGCTTACATCTAAACCAGACCCATCAAAGTTTTTAGCAAAGAGTACAATTAGACAAAGGCTCAGTGTTAGCGATCAAAATCGCCTTGGCATTGCTAAACCGCGAAGATTAGACAGTGAGGCAGTTGCTAAACTTCAAAACACACTACAAGAACTCCCAACAGATAACCGAATGCAAAACACAGAACTTAAAGATTTAAATCAAACAGCAGACGAAATAATACAAGCAATAGAAGCAGAAACCAGTTTTTCAGAAGAAACAGCATTAAAAACTATGCACGATCCGCCGCTACCTATGAGAGAAATAACGGCCCTTGATCATGCTTTAAGAAGCATCAGAGGCGAATTAACAAACAATTTAGCAAAACTGGGTGAACTAGATGAGCATATAAAAAGAGAAAAAGAAAAACTAGTTGAGGCTGATGACCACAACTTAGGACCTGGTGTTAAAGAAAGAATAACACAAAGACTAAAAGATCTTGAACAAGAGAGATCAGCAAGACTAGAAGTGTTGTCTACTAACCGAGAACAATTACGAACTCAAGTGAGCAGAATAAGAGAAACTATCCAAAGAATTTTATATGAAGACACAACGTTAGCAGAACGAATAAGAACACTGTTTAGAGAGCAAGGTGTCACATTAGCAAGTGTTATAACTGCCTTAGGATTTGCAATAAGTACACTGGTGATGGCTATTACAGGCGGCGGTGGTGGGGGAGCAGTGCCGCCAGGCCCGCCAACTCCGTCATCAGATAAAT
>CM065717.1:100874886-100897386 GCA_033310375.1 Conus canariensis
GGACCATTCGGTTTTGGCAGCACCATTCTAAGACATCAGTTATACTTTGTTGTAACGATATTTGTACAGATATGATGTTTGTATCACTACAGTGAAGAGAGCTATCGTCAGCGAACAGATCACAGACAACATCATTGTGAGATATGTGCATCGGTAGGTCAATTATAAAAATACAGAAGAGAAGAGGTCCAAGGACAGAGCCTTGTGGAACACCACAGCTCACTATTCCTTCAGAGGAATAAGTACCGTTTAAGTAAACACGCTGGGTCCTGTTTTCAAGATATGACTGAAAGAAGGTGACTACTGCCGGATTTTGAACATATGCATTCATTTTTTTTCAATAATATGTTGTGGTCTACAAGATCAAAGGCTTTCTTAAAATCGAGGAAAACAGTTCCAGTGAGTTTTCTTTCGTTGATGGCTGATAGCCATGTATCACAGAGGCGTGTTAAGGCCGTGTGGCATGAGTGATTTCGACGAAAGCCTGACTGAAATGGGTGGAACAGTTTGTGATGTTCCATATGTTTAGTTAGGTGTTTGTGAACATGCATCTCAAGAGGTTTCGATACAACGGATAAAAGAGATATTGGTCTAAAATTGTTTAAATCAGTGAGATCTCTTGATTTGGGTAAGGGAATGACTTTTGCTGCCTTTAGACCACATGGGAAGACATTTGATCAATACACAAATTATAAACGTACGTAAGGGTATCAACAATGTAAGGTAGAGCAAGGTTGAGTATAGAAGCATTTAAGTTATCTGGACCCATTGCTTTTTTATTTTTAAGTTTTGAAATTAAGGAACCAACTTCATTAATAGCAAGCAAGGGGATGCTAAATGAATCTCTAGTATTTAATCGTTCTTGACAAAACGATTGGAGAACAGCTGGAGTCCCATATCGATTAAAAAATGTAACATTGGCAGCCGTCTGTACTGATTCGGTTAACTGAAGGAAATGATTGTTGAAAGTGTTAGCAGACCACATAGTCGCAGTATTATCTGATTTCTTTGAAAGTGTTAGCAGACCACATAGTCGCAATATTATCTGATTTCTTTCTCGACTTGTCAGTTATTTCATTAACAGCACGCCATAATGATGCTGTATCCCTGTTTGCGTTTATCAGTTTCCTAAAATGCTCAGATTTTAATTTTCTAACTAGATCTGATACTCTGTTTCTCTGCTTTTTATATTCATCTACTTTTTTGCGGTTTTAAGTGCATCCCTTAGTGTCATTTCTATAATAATGTTTTGTCAGCCAGCTGGGAAGTACTCTGTGTTTTACCCTTTTTCTTCTAAGTGGGGCATGTTTATCAACGATGGAGAGAAAGATATTATACCAGGTATTATACGCTTCATTTGGATCTGTGTAATTGAGTACACTGTAGAAAGGAGCTAAGCTTGAGTCGAGGAAAAATTCATCCTTACTGAAATTTTTGAAGCAGATATTGAATGGTTGTGTGGCCCTTATTCTGTTGCTTTGGAAGTTTACAAGACCAAGTGCACAAAATGAGACAGTGGTCGCTTATGCTTTTGTTGCCCACTGTTATGTTGGATACCATGGCTTTGTTGTTCGTGTAGATATGATCCAGCAATATAGAGGATGTCTTTGCGATTCTATCTGGATTATGAATAAGCTGATGCAAGCCAAAGAGTGTGGTGGTCGCATCCCAGGCAGGCTGCCGTTTTAACAGATCAATGTTAAAATCACCGAGAAGAATGACATTTGGATAGCTCTTATATACATCATCCATCATGTGTACAAAGTTGTCATACCAAAGGAAAGTGGCAGTGGGATTCCTGTACACATATCCAACTAGAAGAGGGGTTGAGTTGGAGGGTTTTACCTGCAGCCACATGCATTCAACATTATCAGGCTCAAGGTCACGCCGCCTTTTTGTACAGTGAGCGATGCTTTGATGAATATATATTCCAAGTCCTGTTTCACCAGAGTGATGTGCATCGCGTCGGACAAAGTTATAGTGAGTTATGGATAAGGCTGTATCAGTGAAACGGGAGTCAAGGCGAGTTTCACTGAGACCAAGCAGATGAATAAGGGGATTCGTTTAGAAGAAAACAGACATCATGAATCTTATTTGGCAGATGATAAACATTTAGGTGAGCAATGCGTAATCCAGTATCAGTATTAATTACATTACAATGGTCCATTGCATTAATTCTAGAGCAAAGTCCTGAGCAATAAAACAAAATAGATATACTGTTACAACAACAATTAAAAATATAAAATCAGCAATCATAAAATATCCAAGAACACACAAAATCCAAAAAGCAGGGCAATGAAGTTCAGTCTAACCCTAACCCTAACCCTAACCCTAACCCTAACCCTAACCCTAACCAACCCTAACCCTAACCCTAACCCTAACCCTAACCCTAACCTAACCCTAACCCTAACCCTAACCCTAACCCTAACCCTAACCCTAACCCTAACCCTAACCCTAACCCTAACCCTAACCCTAAAACCCTAACCCTAACCCTAACCCTAACCCTAACCCTAAAACCCTAACCCTAACCCTAACCCTAACCCTAACCCTAACCCTAAAACCCTAACCCTAAAACCCTAACCCTAACCCTAACCCTAACCCTAACCCTAACCCTAACCCTAACCCTAAAACCCTAACCCTAAAACCCTAACCCTAACCCTAACCCTAACCCTAACCCTAACCCTAACCCTAACCCTAACCCTAACCCTAAAACCCTAACCCTAAAACCCTAACCCTAACCCTAACCCTAACCCTAACCCTAAAACCCTAACCCTAACCCTAACCCTAACCCTAACCCTAACCCTAACCCTAACCCTAACCCTAAAACCCTAACCCTAAAACCCTAACCCTAACCCTAACCCTAACCCTAACCCTAACCCTAACCCTAACCCTAACCCTAACCCTAAAACCCTAACCCTAACCCTAACCCTAACCCTAACCCTAACCCTAACCCTAACCCTAACCCTAAAACCCTAACCCTAACCCTAACCCTAACCCTACCCCTAACCCTCACCCTAACCCTAACCCTAACCCTAACCCTAACCCTAACCCCTAACCCTAACCCTAACCCTCACCCTAACCCTAACCCTAACCCTAACCCTAACCCTAACCCTAACCCTCACCCTAACCCTAACCCTAACCCTAACCCTAACCCTCACCCTAACCCTAACCCTAACCCTAACCCTCACCCTAACCCTAACCCTAACCCTAAACCCTAACCCTAACCCTAACCCTACCCCTAACCCTAACCCTAACCCTCACCCTAACCCTAACCCTAACCCTAACCCCTAACCCTAACCCTAACCCTCACCCTAACCCTAACCCTAACCCTAACCCTAACCCTAACCCTAACCCCTAACCCTAACCCTAACCCTAACCCTCACCCTAACCCTAACCCTAACCCCTAACCCTAACCCTAACCCTAACCCTAACCCTAACCCTAACCCTAACCCTCACCCTAACCCTAACCCCTAACCCCTAACCCTAACCCTAACCCTAACCCTAACCCTAACCCTAACCCTAACCCTAACCCTAGAGAGAGAGAGAGAGAGGAGTGGGGGTGAAAGCCAAGAAAGACAGACATTTGAATGTTCCAGCGGAAAAAAGGTTGAAATAATCTTCTGCCTAATCACAGTTGATTAACTGAACTTGAATGGAGATAGATTGATCGAACTCGAATGGAGATAACACAAGAGAAGGAAGAAGGATGGGGGGTGGGTGGGGGGGGATAAACTTTGTTTTAGTGAACCAAGGAAGAAAGACATTTGAACACACACACACACACACACACACACACACACACACACACACACACACACACACACGAGAGAGAGAGAGAGAGAGAGAGGAGAGAGAGAGAGAGAGAGAGAGAGAGAGAGAGACTCAAAGACTCAAAAACTTTTTTACTCAAGGATAGAGATTTTAGGCAATGCCTATTCTTCCAATCTGTCCTTGCTATTCTACAACGTTCAACTAAGCAGACTGCACATATTAATAATGGCAGGAACAATGAAGAATATAGCAACATTTCAATGATAACAATAACAATAGTAATAAGAAAAATAATGATTAAAAAAATTTTTAATCCATTACAAAATTACACAAACACAGTCAGACACGTACGCGCACGCGCTCACATGCACACACACGCCCACACATACACGCACGCACGCGCACTCCCGCACCCACACCCACACACCACCCACATACACACACACACACACACACACACACACACACACACACACACACACACACACACACACACACACACACACACACACACATTTTTATTAGCTAATATAGAAGCAAGCATAAAAGTAGGGCGTTGAGACTACGGTCAAAAGGTTAGATTTATTGTTCAAGTAAATGTTTAAGTATTGCTGATTTGAAGGACGGCAGTACAGTGATTGACATGTTTTGGCAGACGGAGGAAGAGAGTTCCACACAGATGGACCAAAAAATGCAAAACTAGATTTGAACAAACCAATGCGGACACGTGGTAAAATGTAATTATTTGAATCATATCGCATTGTTGCCATTTGGATAAACTCAGCAAGATATGTTGGCGCCATGTTTGCATGGATTTAAACATTAGTACTGCCTTATTATAGGTCAGTTGGCTCTGCAGTGGTAACATCATTAGTTTTGCGAATTTGCTCGTGGTTGATAGAGACTTGTCGGGAAGAATCAGCTTAATTCCTCGTCTATGCATAGAGTTGATCTTTTTATGTGATTTTCACCAGCACCACTCCAGACAGTGGACGCATAGTTGATGTGAGAAAGGCAATGGGCTTAAAAAAATAATTTCCGGATGTGTGGTTCAACATAATAACTGAGTTTATTGAGTAAAAACAAATTGCGAGTTAACTGTTTGCAAACATGATTTATATGTGATTGCCATTTAAAATTCTCATCGATGATCACGCCTAAGACACAGTGTTCGGTAACCTGCTCAATCAAGGTTTCACTCATTTTTAGGCTCAACATAAGATGCTGTCGCTGATGTTTCTGTCTCGATGCTAGGACCATACATTTTGTTTTGTACGGATTAAGGACCATTCGGTTTTGGCAGCACCATTCTAAGACATCAGTTATACTTTGTTGTAACGATATTTGTACAGATATGATGTTTGTATCACTACAGTGAAGAGAGCTATCGTCAGCGAACAGATCACAGACAACATCATTGTGAGATATGTGCATCGGTAGGTCAATTATAAAAATACAGAAGAGAAGAGGTCCAAGGACAGAGCCTTGTGGAACACCACAGCTCACTATTCCTTCAGAGGAATAAGTACCGTTTAAGTAAACACGCTGGGTCCTGTTTTCAAGATATGACTGAAAGAAGGTGACTACTGCCGGATTTTGAACATATGCATTCATTTTTTTTCAATAATATGTTGTGGTCTACAAGATCAAAGGCTTTCTTAAAATCGAGGAAAACAGTTCCAGTGAGTTTTCTTTCGTTGATGGCTGATAGCCATGTATCACAGAGGCGTGTTAAGGCCGTGTGGCATGAGTGATTTCGACGAAAGCCTGACTGAAATGGGTGGAACAGTTTGTGATGTTCCATATGTTTAGTTAGGTGTTTGTGAACATGCATCTCAAGAGGTTTCGATACAACGGATAAAAGAGATATTGGTCTAAAATTGTTTAAATCAGTGAGATCTCTTGATTTGGGTAAGGGAATGACTTTTGCTGCCTTTAGACCACATGGGAAGACATTCTGATCAATACACAAATTATAAACGTACGTAAGGGTATCAACAATGTAAGGTAGAGCAAGGTTGAGTATAGAAGCATTTAAGTTATCTGGACCCATTGCTTTTTTATTTTTAAGTTTTGAAATTAAGGAACCAACTTCATTAATAGCAAGCAAGGGGATGCTAAATGAATCTCTAGTATTTAATCGTTCTTGACAAAACGATTGGAGAACAGCTGGAGTCCCATATCGATTAAAAAATGTAACATTGGCAGCCGTCTGTACTGATTCGGTTAACTGAAGGAAATGATTGTTGAAAGTGTTAGCAGACCACATAGTCGCAGTATTATCTGATTTCTTTGAAAGTGTTAGCAGACCACATAGTCGCAATATTATCTGATTTCTTTCTCGACTTGTCAGTTATTTCATTAACAGCACGCCATAATGATGCTGTATCCCTGTTTGCGTTTATCAGTTTCCTAAAATGCTCAGATTTTAATTTTCTAACTAGATCTGATACTCTGTTTCTCTGCTTTTTATATTCATCTACTTTTTTGCGGTTTTAAGTGCATCCCTTAGTGTCATTTCTATAATAATGTTTTGTCAGCCAGCTGGGAAGTACTCTGTGTTTTACCCTTTTTCTTCTAAGTGGGGCATGTTTATCAACGATGGAGAGAAAGATATTATACCAGGTATTATACGCTTCATTTGGATCTGTGTAATTGAGTACACTGTAGAAAGGAGCTAAGCTTGAGTCGAGGAAAAATTCATCCTTACTGAAATTTTTGAAGCAGATATTGAATGGTTGTGTGGCCCTTATTCTGTTGCTTTGGAAGTTTACAAGACCAAGTGCACAAAATGAGACAGTGGTCGCTTATGCTTTTGTTGCCCACTGTTATGTTGGATACCATGGCTTTGTTGTTCGTGTAGATATGATCCAGCAATATAGAGGATGTCTTTGCGATTCTATCTGGATTATGAATAAGCTGATGCAAGCCAAAGAGTGTGGTGGTCGCATCCCAGGCAGGCTGCCGTTTTAACAGATCAATGTTAAAATCACCGAGAAGAATGACATTTGGATAGCTCTTATATACATCATCCATCATGTGTACAAAGTTGTCATACCAAAGGAAAGTGGCAGTGGGATTCCTGTACACATATCCAACTAGAAGAGGGGTTGAGTTGGAGGGTTTTACCTGCAGCCACATGCATTCAACATTATCAGGCTCAAGGTCACGCCGCCTTTTTGTACAGTGAGCGATGCTTTGATGAATATATATTCCAAGTCCTGTTTCACCAGAGTGATGTGCATCGCGTCGGACAAAGTTATAGTGAGTTATGGATAAGGCTGTATCAGTGAAACGGGAGTCAAGGCGAGTTTCACTGAGACCAAGCAGATGAATAAGGGGATTCGTTTAGAAGAAAACAGACATCATGAATCTTATTTGGCAGATGATAAACATTTAGGTGAGCAATGCGTAATCCAGTATCAGTATTAATTACATTACAATGGTCCATTGCATTAATTCTAGAGCAAAGTCCTGAGCAATAAAACAAAATAGATATACTGTTACAACAACAATTAAAAATATAAAATCAGCAATCATAAAATATCCAAGAACACACACAAATCCAAAAAGCAGGGCAATGAAGTTCAGTCTAACCCTAACCCTAACCCTAACCCTAACCCTAACCCTAACCCTAACCCCCCTAACCCCTAACCCTAACCCTAACCCTAACCCTAAACCCTACCTAACCCTAACCCTAACCCTAACCCTAACCCTAACCCTAACCCTAACCCTAACCCTAACCCTAACCCTAACCAAACCCTAACCCTAACCCTAACCCTAACCCTAACCCTAAAACCCTAACCCTAACCCTAACCCTAACCCTAACCCTAACCCTAAAACCCTAACCCTAAACCCTAACCCTAACCCTAACCCTAACCCTAACCCTAACCCTAACCCTAACCCTAACCCTAACCCTAACCCTAAACCCTAACCCTAACCCTAACCCTAACCCTAACCCTAACCCTAACCCTAACCCTAACCCTAACCCTAACCCTAACCCTAAAACCCTAACCCTAACCCTAACCCTAACCCTAACCCTAACCCTAACCCTAACCCTAACCTAACCCTAACCCTAACCCTAACCCTAACCCTAACCCTAACCCTAAACCCTAACCCTAAAACCCTAACCCTAACCCTAACCCTAACCCTAACCCTAACCCTAACCCTAACCCTAAACCCTAACCCTAACCCTAACCCTAACCCTAACCCTAACCCTAACCCTAACCCAAAACCCTAACCCTAACCCTAACCCTAACCCTAACCCTAACCCTAACCCTAACCCTAACCCTAAAACCCTAACCCTAAAACCCTAACCCTAACCCTAACCCTAACCCTAACCCTAACCCTAACCCTAAAACCCTAACCCTAACCCTAACCCTAACCCTAACCCTAACCCTAACCCTAACCCTAACCCTAACCCTAACCCTAAAACCCTAACCCTAAACCCTAACCCTAACCAACCTAACCCTAACCCTAACCCTAACCCTAACCCTAACCCTAACCCTAACCACCTAACCCTAACCCTAACCCTAACCCTAACCCTAACCCTAACCCTAACCCTAACCCTAACCCTAACCCTAACCCTAACCCTAACCCTAACCCTAACCCTAAAACCCTAACCCTAACCCTAACCCTAACCCTAACCCTAACCCTAACCCTAACCCTAAAACCCTAACCCTAACCCTAACCCTAACCCTAACCCTAACCCTTACCCTAACCCTAAAACCCTAACCCTAACCCTAACCCTAACCCTAACCCTAACCCTAACCCTAACCCTAACCCTAACCCTAGAGAGAGAGAGAGAGAGGAGTGGGGGTGAAAGCCAAGGAAGACAGACATTTGAATGTTCCAGCGGAAAAAAGGTTGAAATAATCTTCTGCCTAATCACAGTTGATTAACTGAATTTGAATGGAGATAGATTGATCGAACTCGAATGGAGATAACACAAGAGAAGGAAGAAGGATGGGGGGTGGGTGGGGGGGGATAAACTTTGTTTTAGTGAACCAAGGAAGAAAGACATTTGAAACACCACACACACACACACACACACACACACACACACACACACACACACACACACACACACACACACACACACACACACAGAGAGAGAGAGAGAGAGAGAGAGAGAGAGAGAGAGAGAGAGAGAGACTCAAAGACTCAAAAACTTTTTTACTCAAGGATAGAGATTTTAGGCAATGCCTATTCTTCCAATCTGTCCTTGCTATTCTACAACGTTCAACTAAGCAGACTGCACATATTAATAATGGCAGGAACAATGAAGAATATAGCAACATTTCAATGATAACAATAACAATAGTAATAAGAAAAATAATGATTAAAAAAATTTTTAATCCATTACAAAATTACACAAACACAGTCAGACACGTACGCGCACGCGCTCACATGCACACCACACGCCCACACATACACGCACGCACGCGCACTCCCGCACCCACACCCACACACCACCCACATACACACACACACACACACACACACACACACACACACACACACACACACACACACACACACACACACACACACACACATTTTTATTAGCTAATATAGAAGCAAGCATAAAAGTAGGGCGTTGAGACTACGGTCAAAAGGTTAGATTTATTGTTCAAGTAAATGTTTAAGTATTGCTGATTTGAAGGACGGCAGTACAGTGATTGACATGTTTTGGCAGACGGAGGAAGAGAGTTCCACACAGATGGACCAAAAAATGCAAAACTAGATTTGAACAAACCAATGCGGACACGTGGTAAAATGTAATTATTTGAATCATATCGCATTGTTGCCATTTGGATAAACTCAGCAAGATATGTTGGCGCCATGTTTGCATGGATTTAAACATTAGTACTGCCTTATTATAGGTCAGTTGGCTCTGCAGTGGTAACATCATTAGTTTTGCGAATTTGCTCGTGGTTGATAGAGACTTGTCGGGAAGAATCAGCTTAATTCCTCGTCTATGCATAGAGTTGATCTTTTTATGTGATTTTCACCAGCACCACTCCAGACAGTGGACGCATAGTTGATGTGAGAAAGGCAATGGGCTTAAAAAAATAATTTCCGGATGTGTGGTTCAACATAATAACTGAGTTTATTGAGTAAAAACAAATTGCGAGTTAACTGTTTGCAAACATGATTTATATGTGATTGCCATTTAAAGTTCTCATCGATGATCACGCCTAAGACACAGTGTTCGGTAACCTGCTCAATCAAGGTTTCACTCATTTTTAGGCTCAACATAAGATGCTGTCGCTGATGTTTCTGTCTCGATGCTAGGACCATACATTTTGTTTTGTACGGATTAAGGACCATTCGGTTTTGGCAGCACCATTCTAAGACATCAGTTATACTTTGTTGTAACGATATTTGTACAGATATGATGTTTGTATCACTACAGTGAAGAGAGCTATCGTCAGCGAACAGATCACAGACAACATCATTGTGAGATATGTGCATCGGTAGGTCAATTATAAAAATACAGAAGAAAAGAGGTCCAAGGACAGAGCCTTGTGGAACACCACAGCTCACTATTCCTTCAGAGGAATAAGTACCGTTTAAGTAAACACGCTGGGTCCTGTTTTCAAGATATGACTGAAAGAAGGTGACTACTGCCGGATTTTGAACATATGCATTCATTTTTTTTCAATAATATGTTGTGGTCTACAAGATCAAAGGCTTTCTTAAAATCGAGGAAAACAGTTCCAGTGAGTTTTCTTTCGTTGATGGCTGATAGCCATGTATCACAGAGGCGTGTTAAGGCCGTGTGGCATGAGTGATTTCGACGAAAGCCTGACTGAAATGGGTGGAACAGTTTGTGATGTTCCATATGTTTAGTTAGGTGTTTGTGAACATGCATCTCAAGAGGTTTCGATACAACGGATAAAAGAGATATTGGTCTAAAATTGTTTAAATCAGTGAGATCTCTTGATTTGGGTAAGGGAATGACTTTTGCTGCCTTTAGACCACATGGGAAGACATTCTGATCAATACACAAATTATAAACGTACGTAAGGGTATCAACAATGTAAGGTAGAGCAAGGTTGAGTATAGAAGCATTTAAGTTATCTGGACCCATTGCTTTTTTATTTTTAAGTTTTGAAATTAAGGAACCAACTTCATTAATAGCAAGCAAGGGGATGCTAAATGAATCTCTAGTATTTAATCGTTCTTGACAAAACGATTGGAGAACAGCTGGAGTCCCATATCGATTAAAAAATGTAACATTGGCAGCCGTCTGTACTGATTCGGTTAACTGAAGGAAATGATTGTTGAAAGTGTTAGCAGACCACATAGTCGCAGTATTATCTGATTTCTTTGAAAGTGTTAGCAGACCACATAGTCGCAATATTATCTGATTTCTTTCTCGACTTGTCAGTTATTTCATTAACAGCACGCCATAATGATGCTGTATCCCTGTTTGCGTTTATCAGTTTCCTAAAATGCTCAGATTTTAATTTTCTAACTAGATCTGATACTCTGTTTCTCTGCTTTTTA
The DNA here is from genome assembly GCA_033310375.1 of Conus canariensis. Taxonomy (NCBI): domain Eukaryota; kingdom Metazoa; phylum Mollusca; class Gastropoda; order Neogastropoda; family Conidae; genus Conus; species Conus canariensis. Next base: position 100,886,173 of record CM065717.1, read on the forward strand.
TATTCATCTACTTTTTTGCGGTTTTAAGTGCATCCCTTAGTGTCATTTCTATAATAATGTTTTGTCAGCCAGCTGGGAAGTACTCTGTGTTTTACCCTTTTTCTTCTAAGTGGGGCATGTTTATCAACGATGGAGAGAAAGATATTATACCAGGTATTATACGCTTCATTTGGATCTGTGTAATTGAGTACACTGTAGAAAGGAGCTAAGCTTGAGTCGAGGAAAAATTCATCCTTACTGAAATTTTTGAAGCAGATATTGAATGGTTGTGTGGCCCTTATTCTGTTGCTTTGGAAGTTTACAAGACCAAGTGCACAAAATGAGACAGTGGTCGCTTATGCTTTTGTTGCCCACTGTTATGTTGGATACCATGGCTTTGTTGTTCGTGTAGATATGATCCAGCAATATAGAGGATGTCTTTGCGATTCTATCTGGATTATGAATAAGCTGATGCAAGCCAAAGAGTGTGGTGGTCGCATCCCAGGCAGGCTGCCGTTTTAACAGATCAATGTTAAAATCACCGAGAAGAATGACATTTGGATAGCTCTTATATACATCATCCATCATGTGTACAAAGTTGTCATACCAAAGGAAAGTGGCAGTGGGATTCCTGTACACATATCCAACTAGAAGAGGGGTTGAGTTGGAGGGTTTTACCTGCAGCCACATGCATTCAACATTATCAGGCTCAAGGTCACGCCGCCTTTTTGTACAGTGAGCGATGCTTTGATGAATATATATTCCAAGTCCTGTTTCACCAGAGTGATGTGCATCGCGTCGGACAAAGTTATAGTGAGTTATGGATAAGGCTGTATCAGTGAAACGGGAGTCAAGGCGAGTTTCACTGAGACCAAGCAGATGAATAAGGGGATTCGTTTAGAAGAAAACAGACATCATGAATCTTATTTGGCAGATGATAAACATTTAGGTGAGCAATGCGTAATCCAGTATCAGTATTAATTACATTACAATGGTCCATTGCATTAATTCTAGAGCAAAGTCCTGAGCAATAAAACAAAATAGATATACTGTTACAACAACAATTAAAAATATAAAATCAGCAATCATAAAATATCCAAGAACACACAAAATCCAAAAAGCAGGGCAATGAAGTTCAGTCGAATGGGCAATTTAAGTATGTGTATGATAACAATATTCAGGAAAGTATGACCAACCAAGACAAATGTCGCTTTCAAGCTGTCCGGGTCACAATAGTACAGTCATCCACAGTAACTAAGCAATACCGGGGGGAGGGGGGGGGGGGATCAAGACTCACAGGGTTGGGGGGGGGGTAGGGAGGAGGAGTCAGTGCGTGGTGGGAAGGTGGAGGTGAGACGGAGCAAGCAGGAGGGAAAGAAGACACGGCTGGGGGTGAGAGGGGGGGGGGGGGGTGGAGCTGAGAGGCAGGGATGGGTAAATTTGGGCGGGAGTAAGGGTAGGCAAGGGCTCGGGCCTGCACTTGGAAGGCGAGACAGCAAGCTGTTATCTGAATTCCAGATACCAGAATTTCTGTTAAGCAGGGGGAGAGGGAAGATAAGGATGCATTCGTGTCCAAGGATTGAAAGGCAGAGGAGGGAAGGGGGAGAAAGGCCACATGGGGGGAAACATTGGCATTGATGTAATGGGGGGTCTGTTAAAGTACGGCATGGGTGGCATTGCATGGTGGGAAAAGGTTTCATTAGAAGAACATTTGGATTTCTGGTGGACAGTTTCAGGAGCATTGTCCAAGTGATTGTTTGAACTACCTTGAACTGTCTCTGGGGGTAAATTTGTAGGATAGGAATCAGGACGATTTCCTACTGACTGGGGGAACATGGGCTGCACACTCCGACGGAACTCAGTAGGGACAGGCTGCTTGACTTGGTTTTCTTTGAATTTTGAAGATTGTGATCTGTTATGGTTTGTTGCAATGGGCTGTTCCTGACATAGGTCTGGGTTTGCCCCATTACCCGTATTCCGTGGAGGCCGGTTCACACGGAGTGCCAGAAACTGAATGATTTGCCGTAACCAGAAAGAAATGCATCAAGAGGTGCTTTTGACGGTCCGACACACTGTCAATCAGCTTCGTTTGTTCTTTCAGCTGATTGCGTAGTGTGTTGCACTAATCTTGCAGACTGTCAATTTTCTCCTGCATCGTCTGTTTTAAAATCCTCAGTTTGTTGTAAATCTGAGTTTTAATATCTGCATCAAGCCTTTTGATGCAAGATATACAGACATGAAATCAGGGTCACTGGTAATTGTGCTTATCTCTGGGGTAGTGGGGTCAGTGTCACTAGTAGTTGTTCTTATCTCAGGGGTAGTGGGGTCAGTGTCACTGGTGGTTGTTGTTGTTATCTCTGGGGTAGTGGGATCAGTGTTATTAGTAGTTGTTATCTCTGGGGTAGTGGGGTCAATGTCACTGGTAGTTGTTATCTCTGGGGTAGTGGGGTCAGTGTCACTAGTAGTTGTTCTTATCTCTGGGTTAGTGGGGTCAGTGTCACTAGTAGTTGTTCTTATCTCTGGGGTAGTGGGGTCAGTGTCACTGGTAGTTGTTATCTCTGGGGTAGTGGGATCAGTGTCATTAGTAGTTGTTATCTCTTTGGTAGTGGGGTCAGTGTCACTGGTAGTTGTTATCTCTGGGGTAGTGGGGTCAGTGTCATTAGTAGTTGTTATCTCTGGGGTAATGGGGTCAATGTCACTGGTAGTTGTTATCTCTGGGGTAGTGGGGTCAGTGTCACTGGTAGTTGTTATCTCTGGGATAGTGGGGTCAGTGTCACTGGCAGTCTCTGTGACATCACTGTTAACCTCACAGGACTGTGAATCACACAGTGATGCGGACTCCATGGTGACAGGAATGATGACGTGGTGGCTGGCTGTATCTGCAAGTTCAATGATAACGGGGCCTTCACAATGCGTTCCTACATTGTCCTGCTGGTCACTGTTGGCATCGTCCTCGGTGATGTAGCCCAGCGCCCTGTGCTCATCCCACACATGGCTGGCATCCATGCCAGAGTCTTGGATTTTGCCCACAATGGCACACAATATTTGAAATTCAGTCTTTGCCCATGCCTCACACTTAAAACCCTGGACTAAGCAAGAACCAGCACCCTTTTTTTTCTTGTTATTTTTTTTGAGGAAATAGAGTAAGGCATTTTTCAGTGTCATGCTTGTAGATCTGAACAAATGTCTTTGCTAAGTTGTATTTTGAAACCTCCTCACGAAACAGCGGTACTTTAATAACTTTATTGCCCTCATCCCTGTCTTCCCAAATAATATTGAACAGAGAGTCAGGGACAGGGTCATTCAGGTAGCGAAGAGCTAAAGCATCACGCCAACGAGTGAGAGTTTTGAGTTGGGAACACCTGAAAGTTTTCTGTTTCGTGTCAAGCGTGGCTTTTAGTTCAGGGTTGTCTGACTGTACATTACTAACAGCAGACTGCATCGTCAATTACTGTGGACGACTTGACCATGTAGGGGGGGGGGGGGGGGGGTTACATGTAGACTGTGACGGCCATATTGGCCGGGGAAGACGTGCTGTACTGTAGTTGTAACTTGTGAAGAAGTAGTTTAAGCACAACACAGACAGGATGGAGTGGGGAAAACCAGAACAAAGGAACACGGGTTGACGAGGTCCATCTGATCTCCACCACAAATTGATTAGCCGGATTTTACTGCCCACTTGTACACACACTGGCCATAGACACGAACAGTCGTCCCTTGTATAAACTTCAGGCCGGGGTTGTTTCCTCGGCAAGGGGAGAGAGAGACACACACGCACGCACGCACACACACACACACACACACACACACACACACACACACACACACACACACACACACACACACACACACACACACAACACAACAACAACAACAACAACAACGACAACAACAACAACAACAACAATCTATAAAATTGTCTAAAGCCGACAGACAAACAAACAAACAAGCAATCTCAGCCACTAGTAATGCAGACCTTAAGGCGCCAGCATGTTGCGAACCTCTGTCCCCTGGGCCTGAAGGCGTGGGAACCTTCAAGCAGAGATAGTTCGCCCTACAGAGCGCCCTATCTTTGCTCCACCCAACACGACAGACACATGATGTAAGACAACAAGAGCGTTCACTCTTTGCTCCACCCAACACAACAGACAGATGATGTAAGACAACCACAGATAGTTCGCCCTACAGAGCGCGCTATCTTTGCTCCACCCAACACAACAGACAGATGATGTAAGACAACAAGAGCGTTCACTCTTAGCTCCACCCAACATGACAGACAGATGATGGAAGACAACAGGTGCGTTCACTCTTTGCTCCACCCAACACAACAGACAGATGATGTAAAACAACAGGTGCGTTCACTCTTTGCTCCACCCAACACAACAGACTCATGATGTAAGACAACCACAGATAGTTCGCCCTACAGAGCGCGCTATCTTTGCTCCACCCAACACAACAGACAGATGATGTAAGACAACAGGTGCGTTCACTCTTTGCTCCACCCAACACGACAGACAGATGATGTAAGACAACAGGTGCGTTCACTCTTTGCGCCACCCAACACGACAGACAGATGATGTAAGACAACAGGTGCGTTCACTCTTTGCTCCACCCAACATGACAGACAGATGATGTAAGACAACCACAAATAGTTCGCCCTACAGAGCGCGCTATCTTTGCTCCACCCAACACTACAGACAGATGATGTAAGACAACAGGTGCGTTCACTCTTTGCTCCACCCAACGCTACAGACAGATGATATAAGACAACAGGTGCGTTCACTTCAGTGCAGCCAGGCACGGCCTTCGGCTCCGGGGCTTCCTGGGCTCAAAGGGGAGCCGACGGCTCGTATCGGCGTGTCAAGTACCCTGAGAGTGACCTCATCGCCTGCCTGCCACTCCCTCCCCCCCCCGGCCCAACCTCCCGCCCCCCTCCCCTCCCCGTCATCCTTCCTGTCTCCAGCGTCCCGTTCCGGCCCGTCCTCCTCCCCCCCCCAATCCCACCATCACCCTGCCACCCCATCCACCTGGTACATCTTGAAATCACTGCCCTTCCCCATCCAACCACTCACCCTCACCCTTTACCACCCCCCCCTTCCCGTCCATCCTCTCCCTATGCCTTCTTGGCCGCCATTTAATATCAGGATCGTTTCACCCTTTTTAGGAATTTGCCAATAATAAACAATAAAAAATTCTCGTTTTGTATTAGTGAACGTGCGTATTGTTTCAGACTTCAGACTTCAGAAAACTTTATCTCTCGTTAAAAGAGAAATTACAATCGGTGACCGCTGCCCTAAAAGTTAAGACATATATATTTATAGTTACAAACGTGACACTGAAAATTAAAATTACTTTCAAACAATAAAACAAGTTTGTAGTGAAATGGAGTATGTCAGTTGGATATGATGAACTGATCACACAAACTGTAACTACAAAATCACAATCTTGTCACACGAGCCTCGGTGGCCAAGTGGGTAACACTTCGGACTCCCGGGTCCAAAGGTCCGTGGCTCCATTCCCAATCAAGGCAACGAGAGCTGGAGAGGTTGTCCCCGGACTTTAATACTAAACAGAGATCCAGAACACGAACACATTAAAAAACAAACACTAAAAACAGAAGAAAAGACTTTGAAATGAGTGAAAAGGAAACTATAGATCATTCATTTTTCACATGCGACGTGACAAGACGTTTTTGGAGTGATCTTAATAATTTCTTAAAAGACAATCGCTCTTGTGCACATGAAATTATATCATCAAAGGAACTTGTTCTGTTTGGCACTGACTCTCGGTTAAAACCTGACATCATATTCGATTACATCATCATCTCTGCAAAGTTCTTTGTATACAAATCTAGAACTGAAAATGTGCTTCCTCTCTTTCCTGTCTTCAGGAAATATCTAAAAACCAAATATCAAGTTGAAAAATGTATTGCGAAAATGAGTATGAACTATGTTGATTTTAAGAACAAATGGCATAATTATAAGCTTTTGATTGAGAACTAAGATTTGTGTGCGCGTGTTTGCGTGCGTACGTTTATATGTGTGTAATGTTGAACAAAACCGAGGATTCTCTCATGTTGTGTAGACTTCAACAAGAGCGATCATTATATATAACTTCGAGCAGATCGTGGCAGCTAAAATTTAATCGTCGTGTTCTTTTTTTCAGAAATGATTTATTTGTGCTTTTGAAGTCGATTCCTATGCTTCTGTACTGAAAATGTTTGGAATCTAGGGTTGTTTTCTCTCTCTCTCTCTCTCTCTCTCTCTCTCTCTCTCTCTCTCTCTCTCTCTCTCTCTCTCTCTCTCTTGATTATTATTAAAAAGAAATGAAAACAAAACAGTACGGAGGTGAATGTGTGACACTGACAGTGTAGACACTATGTTGTGCTGGTTTTGTACTATGTAGTTGCCAGATAGGCTGTGCCGTTCATTTTGCAAAATCATTGCTGCTTTGTAGTTTGTTCATGTTGTATTCATTGCTGCTTTGTAGTTTGTTCATGTTGTATTCATTGCTGCTTTGTAGTTTGTTCATGTTGTATTCATTGCTGCTTTGTAGTTTGTTCATGTTGTATTCATTGCTGCTTTGTAGTTTGTTCATGCTCTCTTGTGTGCCTTGCTAGGGTTTCCCCTCCCGCAAGACATCAACGTTTAAAATTGGACTTTCTTTCGCATAGCGCGTGCTGTGTGTGTGTGTGTGTGTGTGTTGTGTGTGTGTGTGTGTGTGTGTGTGTGTGTGTGTGTGTGTGTGTGGTGTGTGTTTAACAGGAAAAATATACTGGTTGAGACAATATCTGTTCGTGCTGGCAATGGAACTCATCTTGAAAGCAGCAACAAACAACGCGAGACAAACAGACCTTGGCGATGGATACAAGATGCCTCCTCTCAAGGCCTTCATGGATGACACTACAGTGATTTCATCCAGAGAAGACGAGACACGTCATGTGCTGGAGAGGCTGGACGACATAGTTGCCTCATCCAGAATGAAGTTCAAGCCAAAGAAATCACGGAGTCTCTCACTGAGGAAAGGAAAAGTGGCCGGATCTGTGGTCTTCAGTGTTGCCAACCAGGCCATTCCAACAGTCACAGAAGAACCAGTCAAGAGCCTTGGAAGATGGTATGATGATACGCTGAAAGACACACAAAGAGCAAAGAAACCAAGCAGATGGCGGAGGAAGGCTTGGAGACCATTGACCAGTGTGGGCTCCCTGGCAAATACAAGGTCTGGTGTCTGCAGTTCATGCTGATACCAAAGCTGCTATGGCCTCTGATGATATACGACATCTGCATCAGCATAGTGGAGGCAATGGAAGCCAAAATCAACAAGTTCACAAGGAAATGGCTTGGTGTCCCACCCTGTCTGACTGACATAGCGCTGTACTGTCGCCAAGCAAAGCTGAAACTACCCCTGAAATCCATCCTGGAGGAATACAAAGCAGGGAAGATCAGACTTCAAAGGATGCTGGAGGACTCAGGAGACAAGGTGGTAGAAGCAATCAAGCCCCAGCTGAAGACAGGCAGAAAATGGAAAGTTCAAGAGGCGATGGATTCTGCAAAAGAAAGTCTCAAGATCAGAGAAATAACAGGACACACACAGACCAACAGACAAGGACTGGGGGTGACCAAAACTGAATGGTGGTCAAAGGCCAAAGGAAAAGCCAAAAGAGACATGATGATTCAGGAGATGAGAAAAGAAGAAGACCAAAAAAGACTCCAAAAAGCAGTCCAGCAGAGCCAGCAAGGGCAATGGACAACGTGGGAGAATGCACTCCAAAGAAGTCTCACTTGGAATGACATTTGGCACATGGCCCCTCTCAGGATCAGCTTCATTCTCAGATCTGCATATGACCTTCTGCCCTCAAATGCAAACCTGGTGAAGTGGGGGAAAACAGACGATCCTGCATGCCCCCTCTGCCATGAAAAACAAACAGTGGAGCATGTCCTAAGCTCATGTAAAGTAGCCCTGGCTCAAGGAAGGTACACATGGAGGCACAACCAAGTGCTCAAAGAAATTGTACAAGTAGTCTGGGCTAGTACCAACACCACAAAAGGGAAAATCAGGACTCCAAAAGCACCCGCAACATTCTTCACGGCAGGAGGCAGCAAATCATGGCCAAGAACAACAGTGCCACTCGAAACATGCAGGCAGAGTCTGCTGGACGGGGCAGATGACTGGGAGTGCACTGCAGACCTCCCAGAATGGAAGAGTCACCCAGAGATCATCAGCAAGAGTGGCATGAGACCAGACATAGTAGTCCACTCTAAGTCAACCAAGCAACTGATCATGATCGAGCTCACGGTGCCATATGAGAACAGAATGGAGGCAGCTCAAATCTACAAGACTGAAAAGTATGCTGATCTGGCAAACAGCCTGAGGAGAGAAGGCTATCAGGTCAAAGTCCTCACTGCAGAAATTGGAGCTAGGGGGTTTGTAGGAACGTCTGCATACAGCCTCATGAAACAGCTCTCAGTTGCAGGGAAGGAAAAAACCAGAGCCCTGAAAGCAATGGCAGAAGCGGCAGAGAGGTGTTCAAGCTGGATCTGGTCAAGGAGGAACAAAAGTGAACTTCATAAGGCTTAATTTCCCTACAAATATCAGGTGTCCCTGTGGCTCAGTGGTTAAAGCGCGAGTCATTAAGTGGAAAATGAGCATGTCCAGAGGGTCATGGGTTCGAATCCCAGCCATGGCTCGTCCCAAGATGGGAAAAAAAAAAAAAAAAAAAAAAAAAGGGGCAGCAGAGGGACATCCGGAGTCATGAACCGGGTGTGGCCCAACCCCCCTAGAGTGTCAGGAGATAAGGGCCGAAACACTTGCTTGAAGGGGGCTTCTCTTCTGAGGACTCTCTGCTGCCACGCTCTCCACGAGTTTCTTTCTACTGTCGTGGTGATCATCCGTTTAGGAATTGGCCATTGAAGTGATGTCCATTGAGGCGATATTACTCTCCCCTCTTCCCTTTCTCTCTCTCTCTCTCTCTCTCTCTCTCTGGAACATGGCATGTTCTTGATTATAAGCTGTTTTATTTCATCGTTTACACACACACACACACACACACACACACACACACACATATATATATACTGTTCAAAAAAAGTTAAGGACCAACATTGAGAATGCACAAAAACTTTAAAAAATTCACAAATATTCAATTGTACCGCCTTTGTGGTCCAAACAAATTGAACGACACGCACAAATTGATAGTGAATGCGGCAACTGCAATTTTGTGGCACACATTTCTCACGCGCCTTGAAAAACACGTGTCGCGACTTGTCATTTCTGGAACAAATTGGGGTGAATTTCTGATGTGTTTGGGATCCGAGGAGCATGTGCTGAATCAAAATCATGTGAAGCACGAGCTAAATCAGGTTGTAGGTCATAAAGTATGCTCAACCAAATGTCTTTAAAAGCCACTGTACTGGCGAAAAATGCAATGCAACAGCATGCCTCCACGTCGAAGACTGAACGAGCTGGATCGAGGAAGAGCTATAGGATGGCTCCAAGAAGGAGTTGCAGTCCGGGAAGTGGCACGGAGACTTGGGGTATCACACTCTGTTGTTATCAGACTCAGACAACACTTTCAAGACACAGGAAGAGTGCAAGAACGACCACGCTCTGGTCGACCCAGAATAACACCACCACGAGAGGACCGATACATTGAAAGGCAGGCCACACAAGAAAGAACAGCAAGTGCAAACAACATCAGACGTCGCCTTACAGATGCCACCAACACTGTTGTCAGTGATCAGACCATACGAAACCGCCTACACGCCACTAACCTCCGTGCTCGACGACCAGCCATAAGACCTCGTTTGACTGATGCCCACAGAGCAGCACGCCGAGTATGGTGCACGCAGCACGTGAGATGGACACATGAACAGTACGCTAACGTGATGTTTACAGACGAGTCGCTGTTCTGCCTGGATCCCACAGATAGACGGAACAGGGTCTGGAGACGCCGTGGGGAGAAGAAGCTGTCCTGGAAAGGAACCGCTATGGTGGGGGATCCGTTATGATTTGGAGCGGCATAAGCACACGCTACAGAACGGTTCTCTACAATGTGGCAGGGAACTTGAATGGTGTTCGCTACCAAACAGAGATTTTGCAACCCCTGGTGCTGCCAGCCCTTCAACAGCTTGGACCTCAGGCAGTCTTTCAAGACGACAATGCACGGCCCCATCGCACCAGAGCAGTAAACACGTTTCTTCAAGCTGCTGGTGTCAACAGAATGCAATGGCCTGCAAACAGCCCAGACCTGAACCCTATCGAACATCTTTGGGATGAGCTGGGCCAGAGACTGCAGCAGCGTCGTCCTCCTCCTGCTAACCTGGGTCAGCTGTTTGAGTCACTCCAGCAGGAGTGGACTGCTGTCCCCCAGGCCTTTCTGCACACACTGGTGAACTCCATGCGACAACGCTGCCTTGAATGCCTTGCCAATAACGGGGACACACACGTTATTGACCATGACATTGAACAAACACTCCTCCTGTGACTTTCAAATTTGGGGGTGGGGGTGTTTGTACTGCGCTCGATTCCAGTTTGTTGATTCCTCGGACTTGTCATTGTCTTTACACACTTTTCACATATTCAATAAATTCATGTTACACTTGGAGATTGATCACTTCCCAATTTTCTTTTTTATAAGTCAGTGAAATGTTGGTCCTTAACTTTTTTTGAACAGTATATATGCATGTATGTATATATTATATATAATATATATATATATATATATATATATATATATATATATATATACTTTTTTGTACATGTTTACTCCACCCCTTTCATTCGGGGCCATGGCCTATAATCAATGAATCATCTGTATCCGTATATATATGTATATGTATACATATATAATCTTTCTTTCTCCACGCACGCACGCACGCACGCACACTTTTGTGGACTGTTACTACGACTTTGTCATCCAGACCTTTGTAATTGAATTTGCTTGTTCCTGCTTCAAGACATAATTATAACCATTTCTCTTTTCTAGGATTCCATGACATCGCTGACTTTTGCGAAATGAGTAGGCGTTTCTCGCTGCCAAAAAGATGGTGTGAACGTCAAGTATGCGTTTTGAGCAGACATTCAACACACTATTGAAGTCGTCTATTGCATCTTCATGAACCATATCGCTTACTGGAAACAAAGTGACATGTATCGATAATCATAGAGAACAGCAGAAGTTCAGTTTGTTGTATAGAAAAACCCCACAGTACTATATACATTGTCTGTCATTAGGGA
>CM065717.1:100907386-100949886 GCA_033310375.1 Conus canariensis
TGCAATCCATTGACACACTTCTCTTCTGTTTGAAGTTCCCTAGCTTATCCCCGTGCATTTCCTGTTGCAATCCATTGACGCACTTCTGCTGAAGTTCCCTAGCTTATCCCCGTGCATTTCCTGTTGCAATCCATTGACGCACTTCTGTTGAAGTTCCCTAGCTTATCCCCGTGCATTTCCTGTTGTAGTCCATTGACACACTTTTCTTCTGTTGAAGTTCCCTAGCTTATCTCAGTGCATTTCCTGTTGCAATCCACTGACACACTTCTGTTGAAGTTCCCTAGCTTATCTCAGTGCATTTCCTGTTGCAATCCACTGACACACTTCTTGCTCATGGCCCTCTTGCTCATATCTTCCTTCTTATTTGAATACCTACTCACTGTTTCCATTCTCAGTTCCTACCCATACCCATCTCTTCCCATGCTTACCTGTCCTTAGTGATTTTCTGTGTTATATTTTGGTTTTAAGGGTCTGTTAGATTCCATCTTTGTTTCTGCTCTTTATTTACCTGTTCACTGTTGCATTTCACTCCATTCCATTTACTCCATTTGATAAACAACGAGTTGCGTCATGTTCACGGAATTACTGATTTGGTAAAAGAGAAATGCATTCATGCAGGGAATATATGTTTAACGGAATCTCTCATACTTCTGGGTTTTGATGGAACAGTCGCAGTTGATCACACTTTCTACTTCATTATTCTTTTAGCAAAATAGTATGTGTATACATGTAAATTAGAAGGCAATCTCCCACAAGTAGCAGTCTTCTTGAGAATATTGAAATATAGATATAGAATTGCAAAATATAACTCATATATAATCATGAACCACGTGGATTTCCAGGCCAAATGGCTTGCATATGAGCCCTTAGTCTCCAGTACCTAGTTGTTGTAAATCATGCCTTTGGAGCATGTCTTATCTGTATTGATATATAACTGCATATAAAGCGATATATGACAACTAAGCACCAGACTTACCACCGTGATATTTCTGCTGTTTTGCCGATTACAGTCTGTGAGGCTCTTGTATGCTACTTATTTTTTTTATATTTTTTTTTGTACTTGAGAGACCATGTGCTATGTGGAGACCATATCTCCATCTCTGTGAACCAACCCATTGTCTCCATGTGCTATGTGAAGACCATATCTCCATCTCTGTGAACCAACCCATTGTCTCCATGTGCTATGTGAAGACCATATCTCCATCTCTGTGAACCAACCCATTGTCTCCATGCGCTATGTGAGGACCATATCTCCATCTCTGTGAACTAACCATTTCTCCATGTGCATGGAGACCTATCTCCATCGTGTGACCAACCATGTCTCCTGCATGTGAGGACCATATCTCCATCTCTGTGAACCAACCCATTGTCTCCATGTGCTATGTGAAGACCATATCTCCATCGCTGTGAACCAACCCATTGTCTCCATGTGCTATGTGAAGACCATATCTCCATCTCTGTGAACCAACCCATTGTCTCCATGTGCTATGTGAGGACCATATCTCCATCTCTGTGAACCAACCCGTTGTCTCCATGTGCTATGTGAAAAGACCATATCTCCATCTCTGTGAACCAACCCGTTGTCTCCATGTGCTATGTGAAAAGACCATATCCCCATCTCTGTGAACCAACCCGTTGTCTTCCAGTTTGCTTGCTGGTCTGTCTGTCTGCTTGTCTGTCCTACTATCTGTCTTTCCTCGTGCTATTTCTTTGTCCTTAGTGATCTCTCTTTCCGCCTCTATTTGTTTTTCACTTTTTTTTTCTTCTTAAAGCATGCTTACACTATATAAAAGCACTTTGCCTAACCATGCTTTATGTACATGATGATATACTGAGGTTATACTCTCTTTTCTGTTTATTTATTTACTTAGTTATCTGGACATCTATTTTGGGCTTGCTATATGTCTAATTTCTTGTTCTTAATGTTGCTACATGTTTTTTTTTGTCTGTATGATAACAACAAAGGAAGATACAATTTTTAGGAAAACAAGCAAAAAACAAACAAACAAAAAAAAAAACACCCCCCCCCAAAAAAAAACAAAAACAAAACAAAAACAAAACAAAACAAAAAAAACCGAATTGTGTTCACACAGGTTTCTTGAATTTTTCTCTGCGCACCTTTTTTTCAGTTTAATGAATCCTATTCTTTCCATTTCAACCCTTTTATCTCCTGTCAATTTTTTTTTTTTTTTTTTTTTGCTGTCCCAACCTCTGCGCCACATCAGAGGCAGTGCACCCGCGCCGCTCATTCCGACACCCCGTCCACAGCCACAGCCCGGTCGGCCCCGCCGCAGCCCCGGCACCGGCAATCCACAGGGAGCAGTCAATGTCAAGTGGTCAAGAGGCAACCCACCGGAGGAGACACTGCACTGCTGCCGAGTCACTTCGGTGGTGTTCAGTGGCGCCTGTTTTGATCTAACATACGCAGGACACCACCTACTACGCCCCCTACTGACGACAATAATTGCTTAGTCGCGGAGCCGACGTGAGTGAGCTCTCCCTCCGGAGGGCGCCACTACGTCCGTCCAACGACAGCCCCCATGGACTCGCCGACACCGGTGACCCCGACGGAACCAAATCAAGGCCACAGACGTGGAGAGGACATCGAAATTGAGGTCACCATGAGAGCAGGGCATGAAGGGCCACAGAATTTGAGACATTTTTTTTTAATGCTGATCGATGAGAATGAGGATGATTAAGATGATGCTACGGATTTCCATTTTGGTCTGAGACTACATGACAGGGCTATACTCTACGCTTCCTTTCATAATATATCCCGGCGTCAACCAGGCCCGAGAGATACAGGCACCTGCAGTGTTGGTCAGGAAATTTGAACAACACTCTCAGAAACGCATCCATTAAGTGAATAAAACTCGACTGTGTGGTCCCAGTCTTCCCAACTGAGTCCGCAGCAACTCAACTCTGGGTAGGAGCCGGTCGGGGCAGAAAAACCCACATGACTTCTGATGGGATTCGAACCCACGACCTCCCAGCCGGGAGTCCGCGACGCTGACCATTTCGCCACGGCGGCTGGTCTCCTGTCAATTTTTGGTCTGTATCTTGTGATTCCTTCCATTTTAGATTTCTAAACATCCTTTCCACATCGTTTGCCAAAACCCACTTTGTGCTGTCATTCAAATGTTGACCATTCCTGTCATTTTTCTATCATTTTGCATTTCTTTCCTGTTCCATCCCTATCATTTATTCTGGCAACTTTTAATTTTTGTCCGTATCCTTTTCCATTTTACAGAGGAGCACCCATTTTCTGTTTTCGCATTTCAGTTTTCTCTCTATGATTTCTAGCCTCACATACTTCCATTTTTTTTTATTTTCTGTACTTTTCTCCATGGGTCTTCTCTCACTTTGTCATCCCCACCTTTTCCATTATAACTGTCTCCCTGCCCATCCCCTTCCTTACCACATCCATCCATTTTGTTTAAATACCTGTTTTAATGTATTTCTGTTCATTGAAAAGGACATTTCTACTAACCGTAACCCTAACCCTCACCCCACCCTAATCCTAACCTCCACCCTCACCCTAACACCCTAACCCTAACTTTAACCCTAACCCTAACTGTAACCCTAACCGTAAACTCATAACCCTAACCTATCCCTAACCCTAAAAAGTCACAGTCCTAACCTTAACCCTTAACCGCCTAACTTTAACCCTAACCTCCTAACCTCCTAACCCTCTAACCCTAACCCTAACTTTACACCCCCCAACCCTAACTTTAACCCTAACCCCCTAACCTTAACCCCCTAACCCTAACCTTAACCCCTAACCCTGACCCCCCAACCCTAACCTCTAACCCTAAAACGCTAACCCTAACCCTAAACCCCTAACCGTATCTCCTAACTCAACCCCTAACCCTACCCCTACTACTGCACCTGTCGTTCTGTATGTCTAAGAGACACACTGCACCTGTATATTGTGATATGTAACAGATATACTGCACCTGTGTTTCCATCTAACAGACATGTTGCACCTGTATTTCCATCAAACAGACACACTCCACCTGTATTTCTGTAGCATCTAACAAACATCTTCACCTATCTTATTGTGGTATCTAACAGACGTACTGTACTTGCAGTTTGTGGTATTTAGTAGATACACTTCACCTACATTTTTGCGTTATCTAACAAATATATTCCACCTAGTGATGTGCTATTCAACAAACACACTCCACCTTATCTGTGTACCTTAACAAGATATGGTAACAAAAAGTAAGCGACACTTACCAAGCAAATCGAAGCATATTGTAAATTATGGAGAGGTTGTAGACCGGAACGAGTATGCATAAGAAACGTGCATGGCCCTCCCTGTCAGCATTTGAATGCCCAGAGGTCACCGCTGTGTTAATGCTGGATTCTCCCGTCGTGTTCAACGGATGAGTAGGCAGGCATATCATCTGCTGATGTGGGTCCTCATGTGGGAATGAAGACCAATTCTTGAGGGACAAAGTCTTCCACAGACGCTGCATGGAATGGGAGTCCTACAAGGATAGGCCCCGTCTTCTCCGATTCCTCGTTTCCTGGATGGCAACTGCTCTGTTGCGCTCAGATGTCTCTGTGCCATGGGTCTGTTGCTTCCACTGTGTTTTGTCAAGGGCGACATCTTCCCAGGAAGCAGTGTCGATGTTGCAGCTTCTGAGGTTGGCCTTCAAGGTGTCTTTGTATCTCTTGAGAGGACTTTCTTGGTCATGTTGTCCTTCCTTCAGTTGTCCATAGAGCAACATCTTTGGAATTCTGCTGAACTTGGGTGGGCATTGCACTTGTTGCAGTCCACAATCTCTTCGTCAAAAACTTACGGCACGTTTCATCTTACTTGTTATGTCTCTCTTAGATTTTGTAATTCATTTTCATAGACAGTATTCGTCCTCTTCCATGCAGATGAAATTTGAGTGCAGTATCTACTGCAAAAAAATATTTCATATAGGCTGTCGCTGTTATTGAATACTCACAGTAACATGTTATTTGTTGGTTGACATTCAATGATTTATCCTACCTCAGTTATTATGGAGGTATTTGTACATTATGGTCTGCCCAAGTTGACCTGACGCTTCATCCTTTCTTTAGCAGCCATCTTGGGGTAGTTTTTTTTCCTGTAAGTGTCCGCCTTTGTTCAACCTGCTGCCTTCATAATAGTGTCCCCAGACACGTCGTCACTTCTGGTTGCTGATGTTCTGGACGATCTAGTGCTGTGTGCTGTGCACTCAGACGTGTCGATGCCCAAGTGTACCAGAGTCCACTGCAACCAACGTGCAATTGTGTCTTTGCTAGATACTTTGTGTGGTGTAAGCAGGGTTAAAAACAGACAGTCTGTTTTACTTGTGTCTTTGCTAGATACTTTGTGTGGTGTGAGCAGGGTTAAAAAAGACAGTCTGTTTTACTTGTGTCTTTGCTGGATACTTTGTCTGATGTGAGTAGGGTTAAAAACAGTCTGTTTTAATTGTCTTTGCTAGATACTTTGCCTGATGTGAGCAGGGTTAAAAACAGACAGTCTGTTTTAATTGTGTCTTTGCTAGATACTTTGTCTGATGTGAGCAGGGTTAAAAACAGACAGTCTGTGTTTTCCCTGGTTTTCCCCAAATGCACATGCAATGAATGATACATGGTGTTTTGTTTTCACAACTGTACAATTCTATGAGCTCTAAGTGAGTTCCTTTTTGAGACGGTTTTAGTTAAGTAATTACAAAAAGCGTTCATCTTCCCTCTGTCAGCATCATACACTCTGGGCTGATTTTCAGTGTCGTACTGATGGCAGAGTTATTAACATGCACAATTTTATGGTAAGCTGTTCTATACAATTTATCACTTGGGGTCAAACACTCGAATTATTTCGACAGAGTATTTATATCCCATGTCGAGAAAATTTGGGAAGAGTTGGTTTTCGTTCATACATTATCTTCATAAGTCTGGTGACTTAACTGTGATTTCCAAAGCATATATGATCAGGGGACTGGAAATACAGCTGAGTGCTGAACTACCTGTAGCTACTGCATTGTAAGCATGGTCCTATTTAGCCAGGCAAACAAGGCAGTTCATAGCTTCATTCAGCGGAGGTGAAATGGAATCCACTTGTTTCCCTCATGCATACCTTTCCCCCTTTTTGATATAGACTGTACGTTTGTTTGGTGGAATTTGTCATGAGGCCAAGAGCAGATTGGTAGCGTTCCACAAAAGGTATTGCTGTCGGTATATTTTTTCTGATACGCTGCATATCAACAGGGCCGACTTTCTGCATAATGGATGTTTTAGGTTTTTGGTCGTTTGACCGTGACAGCAGTGTTTCTATGGCTGAGAGAAGTACTAGTCTGGCTATCAGCATTTTCATTAGAATGGGCCAGAGAGATTGGTTCTTCAATACAAGGGCTATGACCACTCCTCTGGTTTGTCCTGTCTGATGTTCATCAGCACTGTTGTCAGAAGGCTGGAAAGAGGGAAACAATGGATTTCTGTCAGTGAATAGAGAAAGTATCAATTGCTTGCTCTTGTGGATCAGGCAAGAAAACCACATATTTTCTGAGCTGGGCACAGACTCTTGAGTGATTGCCAAAGTCCAGGATGATGCTGTGTTGGGGGTGGTTTAAATGTAGGGCAACTGGTTTGGGCCAGTGGTGGCAGATGTCAGCCAGGTGTGTGTGCAGAGATGAGTGTCTCAAGTGTGCGGGATGTCTCGCCTACACAGATCTTACCAAACAGCTGGCAGTGGATAGCGTATGCAATGTTATGGCTCTGGCAGGAGAATGTACGTTTAAAACTGAACATTACATGGTTGTAAACCTTTACCTGAGCGATGCACAAGCAATGCCTGTTTCCCCCAAATCCTCATTTCTAGGAGTTGCATCCTCCAGCCTGACGGTGAAACTGATTAAACTGAACACCGACTGCTGCATCTTTTGCCCCACAGAGTCACCTGTGTTTCAACTGAACACCGACTGCTGCATCTTTTGCCCCACGGAGTCACATGTATTTCTGTGTATGTAATGGACACAGTCCACCTGTATTTCTGTGTATGTAATGGACACAGTCCACCCGTATTTCTGTGTATCTAATGGACACAGTCCACCTGTATTTCTGTGTATCTTATGGACACAGTCCACCTGTATTCTGTGTATCTAATGGACACAGTCCATCGGTATTTCTGTGGTATCTAATGGACGCAGTCCACCTGTATTTCTGTGTATCTAATGGACACAGTCCATCTGTATTTCTGTGGTATCTAATGGACACAGTCCACCTGTATTTCTGTGTATCTAATGGACATAGTCCATCTGTATTTCTGTGTATCTAATGGACACAGTCCACCTGTATTTCTGTGTATCTTATGGACACAGTCCACCTGCATTTCTGTGTGCCTAATGGACAAAGTCCACCTGTATTTCTGTGTATCTAATGGACATAGTCCACCTGTATTTCTGTGTATGTAATGGACACAGTCCACCTGTATTTGTGTATATAATTGACACAGTCCACCTGTATTTCTGTGATTCTAATGGACAAAGTCCACCCGTATTTCTGTGTATCTAATGGACACAGTCCATCTGTATTTCTGTGTACCTAATGGACAAAGTCCACCTGTATTTCTGTGTACCTAATGGACGCAGTCCACCTGTATTTCTGTGTACCTAATGGACAAAGTCTACCTGTATTTCTGTGTATCTAATGGACACAGTCCACCTGTATTTCTGTGTATCTAATGGACAAAGTCCACCTGTATTTCTATGTACCTGATGGACAAAGTCCACCCGTATTTCTGTGTATCTAAAGGACACAGTCCACCTGTATTTCTGTGTACCTAATGGACGCAGTCCACCTGTATTTCTTTGTACCTAATAGACAAAGTCTACATGTATTTGTGTGTATCTAATGGACACAGTCCACCTGTATTTCTGTGTATGTAATGGACACAGTCCACCCGTATTTCTGTGTATGTAATGGACACAGTCCAACCGTATTTCTGTGTATGTAATGAACAGAGTCAACCTCTACTTCTGTGTATCCAATGGACACAGTCCACCTGTATTTCTGTGTATATAATGGACACAGTCCACCTGTATTTGTGTACGTGATGGATACAGTCCACCCGTATTTCTGTGTATGTAATGGGCACAGTCCACCCGTATTTCTGTGTATCTAATGGACACATTCAACCTGTACGTCTGTGTATCTAATGGACATAGTCCACCTGTATTTGTGTATTTAATGGACACAATTCACCTGTATTTCTGTGTATCTAGTGGACACAGTCCACCTGTGTTCTGTGTATGTAATGGATATAGTCCACCCGTATTTCTGTGTATCTAATGGACATAGTCCACCTATATTTGTGTATGTAATGGACACAGCCCACCTGTATTTCTGTGTATGTAATGGACACAGTCCACCTGTATTTCTGTGTATCTAATGGGCATAGTCCACCTGTATTTCTGTGTATCTAATGGACATAGTCCACCTGTATTTGTATATGTAATGGACACAGTCCACCTGTATTTCTGTGTATGTAATGGACACAGTCCACCTGTATTTCTGTGTATCTAATGGACATAGTCCACCTGTATTTGTGTATCTAATTGACACAGTCCACATGTATTTCTGTGTATTTAATGGACAGAGTCCACCTGTAGTTCGGTGTACCTAATGGACACAGACCACCTGTATTTGTGGATGTAATGGATACAGTCCATCCGTATTTCTGTGTATGTAATGGATACAGTCCAAATGTATTTCTGTGTATGTAATGGACACAGTCCCCCCGTATTTCTGTGTATGTAATGGATACAGTCCAAACGTATTTTTATTTATATAATGGACACAGTCCACCCGTATTTCTGTGTATGCAACGGACACAGTCCACCCGTATTTCTGTGTATGTAATGGACACAGTCCACTCGTGTTTCTGTGTATGTAATGGACACAGTCCACCCGTATTTCTGTGTATGTAATGGACACACTCCACCCGTATTTCTGTGTATGTAATGGACACAGTCCACCTGTATTTCTGTGTATGTAATGGGCACAGTCCACCCGTATTTCTGTGTATGTAATGGACACAGTCCACCTGTATTTCTGTGTATGTAATGGACTCAGTCCACCCGTATTTCTGTGTATGTAATGGACACAGTCCACCTGTATTTCTATGTATGTAATGGACACAGTCCACCCGTGTTTCTGTGTATGTAATGGACACAGTCCACCCGTATTTCTGTGTATGTCATGGACACAGTCCACCCGTATTTCTATGTATGTAATGGACACAGTCCACCCGTATTTCTGTGTATGTAATGGATGCAGTCCACCTGTATTTCTGTGTATGTAATGGACACAGTCCACCCGTATTTCTGTGTATGTAATGGACACAATCCACCTGTATTTCTGTGTATGTAATGGACACAGTCCACCCGTATTTCTGTGTATGTAATGGACACTGTCCACCCATATTTCTGTGTATGTAATGGACACAGTCTACCAGTATTTCTGTGTATGTAATGGACATGGTCCACCCGTATTTCTGTGTATGTAATGGACACAGTCCACCCATATTTCTGTGTATCTACTGGTCGCACTCCGCCCATAGCTATGTGCATGTAACAGACACACTCCACCTGCAGTTCTGTAACAGACACACTCCACCTGCAGCTCTGTAACAGACACATTCCACCTGCAGTTCTGTAATAGACACACTCCACCTGCAGTTCTGTAACAGACACACTCCACCTGCAGATCTGTAACAGACACACACCACCTGCAGTTCTGTGGTATCAAGCACATACTCTGCCTCAATTCTGTGACATCTAACAGACGCACCCTGTCTATTATTCCTGGTATATAAAAGACACACTCCACGTATAACTCTGTAGTATCTAACACATACTCTACCATAATTCTGTAGTATCTAACACATACTCTACCATAATTCTGTAGTATCTAACACATACTCTACCATAATTCTGTGGTATCTAACTGAGACACTACACCAATGATCGCTCAGTATGTGACGGGCACATGCCATCTAAGACTGTGTGATGTTTAACAGGCACACTCCACGGATAATGTTTTGTTATTTATCGGACACACATCACGCATCACTCAGTGATATTAAGCGACACACACCACCTATAATTCTGTGACGTTTAACACAAAATCCCCTCCTGTAATTCTGAGGTATTTGACACCCACATTCCACCTATAATTCTGCAGCATTCAACAAACACACTCTACTAATAATTCTCTGGTGTCTACCATGGACTCTGCAAACATGATAGTGTGATTTTTAACCAGCACACACTGCCCATAATTCTTTGTTTGACAGACACACGCCTCTCATCATTCTGTTATATCTTATGCAAACAGCACACCTATTATTCTGTGGTTTCTGATATAAACTCTCCAGCTATTATTGTGTGGTATTTAGCGCGCGCGCGCATGCACACACACACACACACACACACACACACACACACACACACACACACACACACACACATATACATAAACACACACACACACACACACACACACACACACACACACACACACACACACACATATATCTCTCTCTCTCTGTAACAGACACACTCCACCTTTTGTGATATTTAACAAGCACACTCTACCTTTATGTCTATGGTATTTAACACATACACACTCCATCTACAAATCTGTGATACATTACACACACACACACACACACACACACACACACACACACACACACACACACACACACACACACTGAAATAATAAAAAAACAACATAAAAACAAATATGCAAAGAAAAACCATGCCAGAGGGAAATGTCTCCATTTAATTCGACATGTTTTATGTCCCCAATGCTTGAGACTTATCCCTGTAAAAGAGACATCATGTGTAGCGTCCCCATGAAGGGAATAACTTCACTGGAATATTCGTGCAGTTCTATAACCAAATGACAGGAGACTGGGTTGCAGAGCTGGATTAAAGAACCAGACTGGGATGTGACTTTGACTTGCAGTGTGAGTGGACATTGTCCTCCCGGAGATGTGTACTTGGTGCAGCGGACTTGTTAATGATGACGCCATTGTCTAGGAGGGACTGTGGGTCTGTTCCTGGTGCATGTGCCACCTCTGCCCAAGAGCTCCGCTGGCCGGGGACGCAGGTGATGTGTTCACCCAGCATTTCCAGGATCTGACGAAACTGTTCGGAGGGCCGGTTTGCCGGGGACGCGCCTTCCACACCGTGCTCCTTGGAGGAGGGCAGACCTGAGACAGAGGCTGCCGACATCTGCTGTGCAGGCTGCTGTTCAGTGCGAGTTACTGACAGAGAGTGATTGGCGAAAAAGCCATGGCCTAGGGAGAAGCTATGCCAGCCTCTCACCGACGACCTGCGTCGGTTCCTTTCCACCTGCCGTTCAGCCTTGATCAGTCGGAGCAGCTCTGGACTCGGGTGTCTGGTGGACGCGCTGCCCTTGGCAACAGACATACTCTCGCGGATCCGGTCGGTGGACAGCAGTTTGCACCACTGGCTCTGAGGATGCGCCATCTGTTGGGTGGTGGACTTGGAGAGAGACAGAGTACAGGTGGAGGTGTTGGACTCACCCTTCATCTTCATCCCACACGACAAGTACAGCTGCATACAGAGCGCGGCCAGAGCCTCTGCCATTACTGATGCCAGAACCACCATCGCACTCCACCCCAGGGACTCTGAAACACAGCTATACGACATGACACTTCACCCCAGGGGCTCTGAAACACTGCCATACCACATGACACTTCACACCAGGGACACTAAAACACAGCTATACCACATGACACCACCCCAGGGGCTCTGAAACACAGCTATACCACATCGCACTCCATCCCAGGGGCTCTGAAACACAGCTATACCACATCGCACTCCGCCCCAGGGGCTCTGAAACACAGCTATACCACATGACACTCCACCCAGGGATTGTGAAACACAGCTATACCACATGACATTCCACAGGGATTCCGAAACACAGCTATACCACATGACACTTCACCCCAGGGACTCTGAAACACAGCTACACCACAGGCCACTCCACCCCAGGGATTGTGAAACACAGCTATACCACATGACACTTCACCCCAGGGACTCTGAAACACAGCTATACCACAGGACACTCCACCCCAGGGATTGTGAAACACAGCTATACCACATGACATTCCACCCCAGGGACTCTGAAACACAGCTATACGACATGACACTCCAACCCAGGGATTGTGAAACACAGCTATACCACATGACACTTCCAGGGATTGTGAAACACAGCTATACCACATGACACTCCAACCCAGGGACTTTGAAACACAGCTATACTACATGACACTCCAACCCAGGGATTGTGAAACACAGCTATACCACATGACACTCCAACCCAGGGATTGTGAAACACAGCTATACCACATGACACTCCAACCCAGGGATTGTGAAACACAGCTATACCACATGACACTCCAACCCAGGGATTGTGAAACACAGCTATACTACATGACAGTCCAACCCAGGGACTGTGAAACACAGCTATACCACATGACACTCCACCCCAGGGACTCTGAAACACAGCTATACTACATGACACTCCAATCCAGGGATTGTGAAACACAGCTATACCACATGACACTTCACCCAAGGGACTCTGAAACACAGCTATACCACATGACACTTCACACCCAGGGACACTGAAACACAGCTATACCACATGACGCTCCACCCCAGCGATTGTAAAACACAGCTATACCACATGACACTTCACCCCAGGGACTCTGAAACACAGCTATACCACATGACACTTCACCCCAGGGACACTGAAACACAGCTACACCACTTGACACTCCACCCCAGGGACACTGAAACACAGCTATACCACATGACATTCCACCCCAGGGACACTGAAACACAGCTATACCACATGACACTCCACCCCAGGGACACTGAAACACAGCTATACCACATGACATTCCACCCCAGGGACACTGAAACACAGCTACACCACTTGACACTCCACCCCAGGGACACTGAAACACAGCTATACCACATGACACTCCACCCCAGGGACACTGAAACACAGCTATACCACATGACACTCCACCCCAGGGACACTGAAACACAGTTATACCACATGACACTCCACCCCAGGGACACTAAAACACACAATACCACGGCACACTCCACCCCACTCTGTCTCTCTCTCTCTCTCTGTCAGTCTGCCTCTCTGTCTGTCTGTCTGTCTGTCTGTCTGTCTGTCTGTCTGTCTGTCTGTCTGTCTGTCTGTCTGTCTGTCTGTCTCTCTCTCTCTCTCTCTCTCTCTCTCTCTCTCTCTCTCTCTCTCCATCTCTCTCTCTTACTTTTGGCTACTTCATTGTGGAATCGTACTCCCAGATAGACTGCCGTGCCAACCGATCCATATAGCACTGCAAAAAGAATACCACCATGTACACAAAGATAATGTCACGTCATCAATCTTCGTTAACCTGTCATGGCAGCTAAGTTATGAGATTTATCTTTACAGAAAAATCATGTCATGATTCTAAACAGATTAGAAAAGAGCAATGCTAGGTTACTGCTTTTTGCAGAGAAAATTCTTTTGATTTCGTATACATCTGTAAAGAGAAAAAAAAAATTATCACTTCTCTTTACAGAAAAGTATGTCACCGCCCTTGACTCTAATGTAAAGACATCAACGTCATGTCACTACTCTAATGTAAAGACATCAACGTCATGTCACTACTCTTAGCAAAATCATGTCATCAGTCAGTACACATCTGAAGAAAAAGCAGAACATTTGCTTGTTGACAGATGTTACTGCTGGTGTGTGGTGCGTGTTTTGCTGTCTGACTCTTGCCTGAAGAAGTTTGGATGCGTGTACGTCTTTTTCCTTACACACACCCACACTACACGAACATGACGGTTCCAAGTCTGAAGATGGAGTGGTCTGTGCAGCCTATTGCCCTGGTGTTCCTTCTAAAATATTGTTAGAACATATTCTGTCAGGTGCTTCTGTTTACTCAGCTGAACTTACAGCTCTGGTTCTAGCATTGAAGATAATCTCTCAAAGGCAAAGAAGGACTTTCTGGTTTTGTCGGATTCGCTGTCAGCTTTGGAGGCCATAGCTGGCCGCAAGCTCCAGCATCCCGAACTTTTACACTTAAAAAAAAAACCTTTTTACCTCGTTGAAAGCGGATGGTCACAACATTGTTCTTGCTTGGGTTCCCGGTCACGTTGGCATCAGAGGGAATGAAATAGCTAATCGTTGGGCCAAGAATGCCACAACAGGGAAACTGTCTAACATATCTATCCCCTACCCAGATCAAAAACCAAAAGTTAATGATTATGTCAGAGACCTCTGGCAGGAGGACTGGATTACACAGACGGATAACAAACTCTTTCAGATCCGTCCAAACCTAAAAGAGTTCCTCTCACCCACGTCTGGTGGTCGCAAAGAAGAAACGGTTCTATGCCGGCTGCACACCTGCCATTCGTATTTTACTCATTCATATTTTTTAAAGAGTGAAGAAGCTCCGTGGTGCATTCCATGTCATGCGCCACTCACAATGAAACATATTCTTTCAGAGTGTTGGGACTTGCATGATGCGAGACACAAACATTTTACAGCAGAATCCATGAAAATCTTGTTCAGAGTTGTTCCGCCTGATGCGATCTTTGAATTCTTGAATTTAAGTTGAAATAGATTAACATCTTTCATCGGATCTGATTCACAGTGAAAAGATTTTAAACAAAATTTCGAGTTTTTTTTTTAGAAGATGTATTTTAAAGAGTTGTGTGAATGAATGATTTGTGAGTTGATTTTTACGTGGTGACAGCCCTGATATGGCCCTTTGCGGTCGGCTGGGCTATAAGCAACGTTACCTTACCTTACCTTACCTTTTGCTACCTGAACCATCAACTCAAAACAAGTACATAAT
Source organism: Conus canariensis (assembly GCA_033310375.1). Lineage (NCBI taxonomy): Eukaryota > Metazoa > Mollusca > Gastropoda > Neogastropoda > Conidae > Conus > Conus canariensis. Next base: position 100,922,307 of record CM065717.1, read on the forward strand.
ACATGATAAGGACAATCAGGTACATCAACAAGATCATGCCACCATCATCAAGGGCACGCAAACATACATTTTTTTTTCTTGCACAGGCTAAGCTGGCACCCACAGCAGTGTCACCACAAACAGTTCCTGCACTTGGCCGCGTCTGGCCTAAGTCACACAGTTTTAGTCACGGAAGCAGTTCGTGTAGTCCTTCCAGAGATTCCCATGCAACAGAAAAGGTTCTGTCTTCGCTGTCCCGACGCAGAATGAAGCCGCTCACGGAAGCAGTTCGTGGAGTCCGTCCAGGGACTCCCATACAACAGAAGAAACACACGTCGTCTACTGCCCACTCAGTCAGCCACTCAGCATCCCTCTGGATGGAGACAGCGGCTGGACACGGCTGCACCCCACACGCAGTCAGTTCCAGGTCGGACACGGGGCTTCACCGACACCTGGGGAACTGATAGCTACCTTGATTATCTAGCCTACTTCCTACATATTTATCGTTCTTGTTTGTCACTAGCAGTCACTCTTCACATAACACATTTTACTGGAATCTGAGACAAAAATACCCATAACAAAATATACTAAGTTTCAACACAGTGAATGCATTACAATAGAAAAATTTCCGCGATTAACACCATGATTGTTTACATTGGAGGAAAGGATTTCCTTATGGAACCCCTTTCAAAGTACCAAGAGTATATAAAGAAACGATTTCCGTTCGTCCCTTTTCATCTTTCCACAACAAGAATCAGAATACATTTTCCAATAATTCATGCACAATAATATTCATTGCTCATTTCCGGAGCTTACTAACACTCACATCATTACAATACTTTAGGGGGAAAGATAAACAACACCTTTTTCAATAATACATTGATTCAACTAGATTATTATTTTTATCCAATCACATATAGGTATACATATTCTCTCTTCTTTCTACTCGCTCCAATCTTCTCATCCATCTGTAAGAAAAAAAACAACTTCCATTTAACGAGGGAAACATACCTGACTGCCAGCGAGGATACACCTTCAGTCTCCCTTCGGCTCGTCTGGACTAATTGCTCGGCCGGTAGGTCTTTGGAGACTCAAGGGAAACCCTCGCTCACCCGACTAACACAAAACGCAGGTTAGTAGCTGTCAGGTAAACGGGTCAACCGGTTTTTAAGGTTTACTTGTTCCGGTCCAACGTGTCCCCAAAATTTGGGACCGGACGAAATATGGTCCGTCACAGCAACATTATCATGTAACCACTCTCTACGCATATGTAAAGATATGAAAAGTATGTCACCACTCTGTACAGAAAAAAAGACATCGCTTTGTATATATCTGTGAAGACAGAAACACTATGCGACTGGTCTTTTTTTTTTTTTTTTTTTTTTTTTTTTGGAAAAGCACGTCATCAGTTTTGACACATCTGTAAAGGAAGTAGAATCATGACATCATTGTTTACAGATGCTCGAAGAGAGTACCATCATGACATCGGGCTTTATTAGTCTGCAAAGAGAACAATGGCTGTTCTCAGTCTTAATACATGTATGAAGACAAGAAATGAAAGTCGTTTGAGTAGTTCACCAGACAACCAATTCCATCATTCATTGAAAGAAACTGTACAGAGAGCTGGACGCAGTCGATCTGAAGTGTACACACACCCCCTTCCTCTCGCCCCTCTTTCCCCTACCCGCACCTGTCTCCTTTCACCCCTCTCATCCATGTCCTCCAAGTGTCGGACGTTACCCTCGTCATTTAGTTTTTCCATTCCTGGATTCGAATCCTGCGTCTTGATGACAGCTTGGCGTCACATTATAACAGACCACTGGACCACAGAACAATTGAACGCCTATTGCACATGGGAAATATGAGCCTGGTCAGATTTACCGCTGTTGCTACTCCACCAGATCCGCCTCGAACTCTTTTCTGCCGCTTCTGCCATTGCCTTTAGTGCTCTGGTATCCTTCGACGCAGAAATCACCTATTAATAGTTGTGCATACAACCACACTCCCAGGTCTGTTTCACCAAGACTGTATCTCTCCAGGTCTCTGATTCTCCAACCACACTCCCAGGTCTGTTTCCCCAAGGCTGTCTCTCTCCAGGTCTGTTCCCAAGACTGTCTCTCTCCAGGTCTGTTTCCCAAGACTGTATCTCTCCAGATCTGTCTCCCAAGACTGTATCTCTCCAGGTCTGTTTCCCCAAGACTGTATCTCTCCAGGTCTCTGATTCTCCAACCACACTCCCAGTCTGTTTCCCCAAGACTGTATCTCTCCAGGTCTGTTTCCCCAAGACTGTCTCTCTCCAGGTCTCTGATTCTCCAACCACACTCCCAGGTCTGTTTTCCCAAGACTATCTCTCCAGATCTGTTTCCCAAGATGTATCTCTCCAGGTCTGTTTTCCCAAGACTGTATCTCTCCAGGTCTCTGATTCTCCAACCACACTCCCGGTCTGTTTCCCCCAAGACTTCTCTCCAATCTTCTCTCCCAAGACTGTATCTCTCCAGGTTTCCCAAGACTTCGTTCTCTCCAGGTGTTTTCCCAAATGTCCTCTCTCCAGGTCTGTTTCCCCAAGACTGTCTCTCTCCAGGTAGTTTCCCCAAGACTGTCTCTCTCCAGGCCTGTTTCCCCAAAATTGTCTCTCTCCAGGTCTGTTTCCCCAAGACTGTCTCTCTCCAGGTCTGTTTCCCCAAGACTGTCTCTCTCCAGATCTGTTTCCCCAAGACTGTCTCTCTCCAGGTCTGTTTCCCCAAGACTGTATCTCTCCAGGTCTGTTTCCCCAAGACTGTCTCTCTCCAGGTCTGTTTCCCCAAGACTGTCTCTCTCCAGGTCTGTTTCCCCAAGACTGTCTCTCTCCAGGTCTCTGATTGTCCAGAGTTGTGTGCACTCTGCATCTGTTTCTCTGATTGTCCACAGTGGTGTGCACTCTGCATCTGTTTCTCCGATTGTCCACAGTGGTGTGTACTCTGCATCTGTTTCTCCGATTGTCCACAGTGGTGTGCACTCTGCATCTGTTTCTCTGATTGTCCACAGTGGTGTGCACTCTGCATCTGTTTCTCCGATTGTCCACAGTGGTGTGCACTCTGCATCTGTTTCTCCGATTGTCCACAGTGGTGTGCACTCTGCATCTGTTTCTCCGATTGTCCACAGTGGTGTGCACTCTACATCTGTTTCTCTGGTTGTCCACAGTGGTGTGCACTCTACATCTGTTTCTCTGGTTCCCAAAGTAGTCAAAGGTGGAGTGTGACGAAGAACCGGGTATTGCAGCCTAAATAAAGATCAATTATCGGGTGACCCATAATGGGTCATTGACCCCAAAACAGTCTGCGGCATGTGACCCATTACAGAACTTAGTGACCCGAGTGATGATAAAGGGCCTGACCCAGAATAGGCCCTACTGACCAAGATGTACGTGAAAGGTCAAGTGAGCTACAATGAGCGGTTGTAACGCTGAACACGCCATAGTGACCCCGAGTGGCAATGTTCAATATCCAGGATAAGTCGTGGTGACCTTCGCCACAATGAAAGACAGCGTCACCTTGTATAGCATGTCATGGTCGAACCTCAAGACCCAGTGACCCTGAACGGGTCGTTGTGACCCATTCCCAAAACAGAGTGTAGATGATCCTGGGTCACAGAGAACAGAAGCAAAATTACAGAACAAGTACCTTATATTAGTGGTCATGGCACGACAGTATGAACAGATTGGGGTCCATTGACGGTTGATATGGCTCTGCTTCACTGTAAGTCATTCTCCGCTTCTTAACATCAGTCTGCGCCACTGTAACTGACGATGGTCCTTTATCCTTTATGTGTAAATCATCCGAGCCCATTCTCAGTCAGCCAGCCTTCCACAACAATATGAATGACCACGTCAAGTTGTGTGGCAGTTGAACTTTATTCTTGGTCTGAGTAACTTTACATTTTGCTCTATCTTTAACCTAAGTCTGTCGAACCCCCCCCCCCCCCCCCCCCCCCCGCGCCTCCTCACACACCCTACCAGACTCATTCTTGGTCACATAACCAAAAAATTCAACGTTTACGTGAGTCAGCATGGTCCATTGTGGATCAAGTGACCATTCACTTCTATCTGTTCAATCTATCCCACTCCGGATCAGCTGACTGTATATTTCAACCATGGACTGGGTCCCTGCAGACTTCTTTTCCCACCCACTCCCCCGTACTAACAAAAATCAGCGTTCAGCAGAATTAAAAGAAAAACTATTTTGCGGCCATGGGAAAGAAAAAAATGTCAGGACACACACGACGCGTTTCAACTTCCTAGGTCTCTTTCAGGCAAGACAACATTCAAGATAATGAAAACGAAGTACAGACAGTCACTGATCTCCAGACAATATTCAAGATAATGAAAACGAAGTACAGACAGTCACTGATCTCCAGACAACATTCAAGATAATGAAAACGAAGTACAGACCGTCACTGATCTCCAGACAACATTCAAGATAATGAAAACGAAGTACAGACAGTCACCGATCTCCTCAACTTGGGCGCAGTTTGAGGAGGTAAGTGGTCCAAAGAGGTCAAAACGCGTCGTGTTTGTCTTGTAACGGTTTTTTTTTTCATTTGGTGGCGTGATAAATTTTCTTTTGATTTTGTTTCAAGTGGCACCTGTACTCACCTCACTTTAAAAATAGTGTTCAGTAGCCATTTCTGAATTCAATGATAATGGACCCCTCGTATGAATTTGGCTCCTATTTGATATTTACCCAGTTTGTTCATTCTAAGTTTTGTTCACATTCTGCTCTCACAATATAGTGTACTTTGTGATTAATTCTCCTGCACCAGTGAATGCTCCATGTCTGGCTTGATTAACATCTTACGTTCCCTTTTTCCGTACACATACCGCATGACAATTTAAACAGTGCTGCATACAAATAAACACATTTCAAAGAGCCTACCTTCTTGTACCTCCTCCAAACCATCTCCACTTACTCCAGAGAGAGAGAGAGAGAGAGAGAGAGAGAGAGAGAGAGAGAGAGAGAGAGAGAGAGAGAGAGAGAGAGAGAGAGAGAGAGAGAGAGAGAGAGAGGAGAGAAAGGAGAGGAGAAAGAGGAGAGAGAGAAAAGACAGAGAAAGAGAGGACTGAGAAAGGGAAAGAGTGAGAGAGAGAAGAGAGAGGAGAGAGAGAGAAGAGAGAGAGAGGAGAGAGATGAGAGGGAAAGGGTGAGGAGGGGGGGGGGAGAAAGCGAGAGAGAGAAAGAGAGAGAGAGAAGACAGAGAAAGAGAGATGAGAAGGGAAAGAGAGTGAGAGGGAAAGAGAGAGATAGAGAGAAAGAGAGGAGAGAGAAAGACAGAGAAAGAGAGATGAGAAAGCGGAAAGAGAGTGAGAGAGAGGGGAGAGAGGGGGGGGAGAGAAGCGAGAGAGAAGAGAGAGAGAGAAAGACAGGAAAGAGAGACTGAGAAGGGAAAGAGAGTGAGGGAAAGAGAGAGATAGAGAAGACAGAAGAGTGAAGAGAGCAGAGCGAGCGAGCGAGAGAGAGATGAGAGAACGAGAGGGTCATGGACGAGAAGGAGGAGCTGACAGGCGCCATGGCACAGCTGTAGGCACTCTCAGCCAGAATGGTGAAGACTTGCAGAGACCCACAGCAGAACGATGCTGCTCTCTGTCAACGCCAGCACGTTCATGGACATGAAGACCTCGCTGGCGCCTGACCCGCCTGCCAGCACCACACACAGCGACAACACTGGCCACGTCAACAACACCCTGACCCGCCTGCCAGCACAACACACAGCGACAACACTGGCCACGTCAACAACACCCTGACCCGCCTGCCAGCACAACACACAGCGACAACACTGGCCACGTCAACAACACCTGACCCGCCTGCCAGCACAACACACAGCGACAACACTGGCCACGTCAACAACACCCTGCCCGCCTGCCAGCACCACACAGCGACAACACTGGCCACATCAACAACATCCTGACCCGCCTGCCAGCACCACACGCAGCGACAACACTGGCCACATCAACAACACCTGACCCGCCTGCCAGCACCACACGCAGCGACAACACTGGCCACATCAACAACACCCTGACCCGCCTGCCAGCACAACACGCAGCAACAACACTGGCCACATCAACAACATCCTGACCCGCCTGCCAGCACCACACACAGCGACAACACTGGCCACATCAACAACACCCTGACCCGCCTGCCAGCACAACAAACAGCAACAACACTGGCCACATCAACAACATCCTGACCCGCCTGCCGGTAGCACACACAGCGACAACACCCAGACCCGCCTGCCAGCACAACACGCAGCGACAACACTGGGCACATCAACAACACCCTGAACCGCCTGCCAGCACAACACGCAGCGACAACACTGGGCACATCAACAACACCCTGAACCGCCTGCCAGCACAACACGCAGCGACAACACTGGCCACATCAACAACACCCTGAACCGCCTGCCAGCACAACACGCAGCGACAACACTGGCCACATCAACAACACCCTGCCCCGCCTGCCAGCACAACACGCAGCGACAACACTGGCCACATCAACAACACCCTGCCCGCCTGCCAGCACACACACAGCGACAACACGGCCACATCAATAACACCCAGACCTGCCTGCCAGCACAACACACAGCGACAACACTGGCCACATCAACAACACCCTGATCTGCCTGCCAGCATCACACACAGCGACAACACTGGCCACATCAACAACACCCAAACCCACTCACAAACAACAATACGGAGCGTAAATTAACAATATTCAAAACAAAAAATAGCAATACTCTAAGATAAATGAACATCATTACAGGACACAAGCACCACTACAATAAACACAGAGTGCTGCAAGACAAAAGAAAAACCTACCTTAAAGCCATATATAACATTGCAAGACTCAAACAAGACATAAACTATATAATTCATAAGCAATAGAACAAGACATAATATTACAAGACATAACCAATTCTATAGGACAAACAACAATACAAGATACATTCGAACATCACCGGACACAAACAACTCTGCAAGACACCAATATAAGTGGATAAGACACAAGCAGGTTTACTAGAAACAAACAACACACAACACGCACAAACAGCTTTACAACGTACTGAGCCTTGCCCCCACCATTTCTCCCGTATGCGTTCATAAAAGGTGTCAAGTCTTGTCATGCAACAAGCAGACTAACACGTCCACCCTGACTTGCACACCACACGGACGAGCACACGCCATCAACTGTACCGGGGCTGGTGTACTGCTTGGGCCACTTAGGAACAGCAGCGGCCTCCAGGTAGGTGCGCCAGGAAGTGCACAAGTTAGGGTGGAACTGGGAGTGGCAGATGGCAAAGGGACCGTAATGTATCGAGATGTTGAGTCCCGTGGGATAGACGTAGAACCAGTAGGGCGAAACCAGGCCTGCCATGAACAGCCCGGTGGACGCCATCGTCAGTGTCAGAGCCAGGGGCAGCAGGAAATAGAAATCCATTCACATTGACCACACGGTGCCCAGATCCTTGATGTCGTCTGCAACATCTACTGCACAGAAAGAGGCTGTGTGGACTTTCCGTCCTACTTCGAACAGTGACTGTGTGATATGAATCCTCGCTTCATTATTTAGTCTTTGACAAGAAGGAAGGCCTGTTTCCCTCAGTGGCCGTCATTCGCTAACACCTCGTCATCTGTGCGATGACAAAGCCAAAGAAACACCGCTCTTCTCTCTTGCCCAGACAATCGATCTATTTTTTTTAGAAATCAAGTTTGACCGTATTAACTCATTTACTTTGACGTCATTGGAGTAATGACATCATAGACGTGACATGGTTGGGAAAAAGTGCAATTGGCCTAGCCTATTGGCCTTGATTAATCTATCTCAAAGCTAGGAGTGTCAATCGCTTTCAGGTTGAAATCAATACTGCGTCTCCAATCTGTGGCATAAGAGGTGTGGGGAAGTTGTCCAGGACAGGTAAGGAAAGGAATATAGATGAGCTGGTGATACTGTTAGAAAGAATACAAACCACACTGATTGTGGGAACGAGTAGAACACTCTCTTCGTGAATGAACTATGATGTCTGATAACAGCAAGGCTTACAGATATTGGTCGGTACAGGATGTTTAGTCTGGTCACGGACAATAAAACCAGTGATGAAATAGTTTTTTAAGCATTCACAGACACAAACTTAGGCGCTTCAAGTATACAGTAACTTCATTGCACAATCCTGAATCGACCTCCTTTACTTTAGGGTTAAAAGATGCGCAGACTACTGAAGCATTCATTGCACAATCCTGAATCGACCTCCTTTACTTTAGAGTTCAAAGATGCGCAGACTACTGAAGCATTCAGTCGGCAGCCCTTCTTTCAGGGTACGGGAAAGTTGAGCTGAGTGAAAAATAGGCTTGTTTTCAACAGGCAGTATCTATAAACAACAGGCAGTATCTATAAACAACAGGCAGTATCTATAAACAACGCGTTTAGAATCAGATGTGAGCTGTCAAGAATGAAGAATACCGTTTCCTTTTGAACTCTGGTTGTTTATTTGTGTTTGCAACAGACGGTATGATCATTGTTTTATTCCAAATACACCCATCCGTTCACACAAAAACGAAGCGCGTCACACATCCCGATGTGCCGCAGGCGGCAGTTGGCTGAGCGTTCGAACTAACACAGTGTGGAAAATCAACACATATACAATGTGTTCATTCCATTCATTGGCGTTTAAATAGGTCAGAATACAAGAGTAAGTTTCCAGCTTTATTTCAGTACGATGTGTTTATATTAATAATAATAATAAAATTAATAATTATGGTATTTATAATAAGCAAAATCTTGATAAAATCAACTCTAAGCACACATTAATTAGAATCGAAGTTTTTATGAGGCTTGTTACAAGTGTCGCCTTTCCAACATCATTGCTAAAAAAACTAGCGAAAAAAAACAAACTAAACAAACCCAACACATTGATGATGCGCTTGAAAGGCCAATCTCTCCCGCATTGATTGGTGTATCAAGCTAAGCGATTGGTTAAGTGCTCAAAAAGCGCGAGCCAGTCAAATCGAAGGTATCAAAGGCAAACAGTCGCTCCCAGTCCAAGATTTCAATAATGGCGGAACGAAGCCGAGATCCGACAATGACCGAGTCGAACGCGCAAATCGTTGAATTGCAAGACGCACTTGGTAAGAAAACGCATATAATAACAAACCAGAAGATTAATGAAACGATTCGATTGTTTTATTTCGCTTCATACCATGCCAGTGCTTAGTTATTTTGTTCGTAATTCAGCTGATGTTCGTCAAGATTAAACAGGTCGGAAACGGCCCACGCGTTGCGCCGTTCGAAGCGAACGTATTTTAGTACAAGACAAACTAATGAAAATAGATATGAGTAATGGGCTTCACTTATGTCGATTCATGTATTGTTGAACTGGTTACTGATTCCATCGCATGATTACAGAGAAAATCGTTGTTAAAAACCTCTGTTTGAGATAGATACACAAACCAGAAGTTACAACCGCGCGTACAAGACGTACAGATGCTTTGAAAGCACTGTCTTCTTCTGATAATGGCCATCGATCGAAACACCGATCATTACTGTCATACTCAGTGTGAAAAGCGTTTTTGGGGATTAAAAAAAAAAGAGAGAGAGAACAGTTTGAAGTTGGACAGGAAGGAAGGTGTGGTTGGGGTTGGGGTATGACAGAGGGGGGGGGGGGGGGGGGGATGTCACTGTCGAGTCAATCCGACTCAGTGAAATTTAGTTTAGCAGTTTTTTTCCCCAAATGTATTTGAAATTTCTGTAATTTTACCATAAAGATTTGCTCCCCCCCCCCCCCCCCCGCCCCCCTTCCCTCGACTCCTCCTTACTGGCAACACCAGCAAGGCTTTGAACACTTATTTTGTGATTATTTTCAAGTAAAACTGCTAGAATACAATTACATTTACATTGCTAAGACTTTGCAGTGCCAAGACATTTCATTGTTGTTACTACATTTATGATATTTTTAGTGATTGTATGTAATACTCCACAGTTATACATATTTCTGTAACAGCACAAATATGCTGAACAGAGCAGTTGAGAAAAAAAAAAGGTAGAGTCAAAAATAGTTAAATCTTTCACTATTTTTACCTATTGTTTAAAAAAAGCATTACAATGTATATTTATGTTCTTTCACATTCACAATGATTAAATTAATAAGTCAGTCATAATGATGAAATACTGAACATAGTATTGGCAACGCATGAACCAACCCTGTTGACAAAGTAATGTGTTGCAGTGGATGTACCTTTTGTTTACCAAGAATGTGCAATACATTTTTGCTTACAGAGAACAACAAATACTGAAGTTAGATAAGGAATGGATAGTGAGCAGTAACCAACAACAACAACAACAACAACACCACACACACACACACACACACACACACACACACACACACACACACACACACACACACACCACATGATATCACACAATGATGAAGATACAGACAGGGAAATTTACATAAAAGCATGCAATCATATTTCAGGTAAGTGGTCCTAAGCCATGCCTTAATGTTTTGTTTTTTGTGTTTTCTTTCTTTTCTCTTTTTTTTTTCTAACCGAGAAAATGCATCCAAAATTTTTAAACACTTGTTTAACCTTCGCCAGAGCTTGTGGGTGAAACATTACCCAGACTTTCATTTAAATCTTCAAAACTCTTTCCGTTTTCAGAACAGGTAAGCGAAATTTTATGACTTTGTTTATCATATGTTTGTGCTTGCTCCCACTAAATTTTATGGTGTTTTGTTGGTAAGTAAAGGAGAAAACAATAAAAATGTATAACCCTCGCCGGATACCGTGGGTGGTGTGTCACCCATACCAATTAAGGAAGCATTCTCACATGCCGGAGCTCGTGGGTGCCTGGTCACCCAAAACCTTCATACAGGCCACAGCCTTTACCTGACACGCCAGGGCTCGTGGGTGCCTGGTCACCCATAACCTTCATACAGGCCACAGCCTTTACCCGACACGCCAGGTCTCGTGGGTGCCTGGTCACCCAAAATCTTCACACAGGCCACAGCCTTTACCCGACACGCCAGGGCTCGTGGGTGCCTGGTCACCCAAAACCTTCATACAGGCCACAGCCTTTACCCGACACGCCAGGGCTCGTGGGTGCCTGGTCACCCATAACCTTCATACAGGCCACAGCCTTTACCCGACACGCCAGGGCTCGTGGGTGCCTGGTCACCCCAAACCATCATACAGGCCACAGCCTTTACCTGACACGCCAGGGCTCGTGGGTGGCTGGTCACCCAAAACCTTTACATAGGCCACAGTCTTTACCACACACGCCAGTGTTCACTATTGGCTGTGTTGTCAGTTGGAGGACCACCAGACCAGGATAAAGTGGATGAAATGCGAGCTGCGTCTCCAGTTCAACTTTTTCCTGAGGAAGAGCAGTTGGGCTTGGAGACTGATGAAGTGATGGTGACCGAGGAAGAGATGGAGACAGAGGAAGTCATTGCCCATTCCGAGGATGCAGCATCAATGATGAAATCAGTGAATGTGATGCTACAGATTGCCTTCTGAAAGATTTCATCTTTACCAAAACTGGCCAGAATGTAGCAGTTTTTTTTATGATGATGATTTCCACATTGGCAGTGTGTCACAGATCCACTCTCCTGAGAAAGCAGACATCAATTTTCTGAGAAAATGTGCTCTTGCAAACAACACGTTCATGTGGCCAACCAAGACAGGCACAGCATTGATGCAAAGCATATTTGTGTTTGCCAGTGACTTCAACATTGTCACCAAAACAATAGCTGGCCGTGCCTGGTCTGTTCCAATTTACAATGAACTCTGCCTGAAGTATGCTGCATACAAAAAGAGTTATACGTAGTCAACCTAATCTGCCCGTCAGCAAGAGTGCACTTCCCACCCTTATTGTCAGTGACCTTTTGTTTGGCAGCTGCCGACACTTGCCAGAAACATAGCAAAATTAACATGATTTTATAAATAACAATACAGACACAGCAATTTTAGTTGAAATCTGTCAATAAGCTTTTGAAAACTGTCAGTTTTAATTCGGACATCATCATCATTCCGCCCCTGCTGGCCATTATTCTAGTATAGGAAAGAAAATGTTAGGTGTAAAATAGCAAAAATACACACTTTAATTTACAGAAAGTAATGTATAGAAACTGCATACAAAATTTGGAAACAGCTCATGGAGTACTTTAGAAGTTCCAGCAGTTTTAAGTGTAGCGCGCGATTCTACCCCCATTTTTTTCGCTGTCCAAATTGCAGTATTTCCTGTTTTCAGCACAGAAGTTTTCATATTTTTTTTTTATAACAGACACCTCAGAAAAATTTACTTTGCTTGGTACAACTTAGGTAGTTTGTCCAAACCATTGGAAGCTCTGAAATGGCCATTATTGCTGTGCTGCAGTGCTTCAAAGTAGCCACATCATGCAAATTCGAACAGCGCTGAATTTTGATTTATTTCAAGTTTGACACTTTATCACACACACACACACACACGCCATGTAAACTGATACCATGGAACTTACTTGTTCAAGGAGTGTAAAATGTATAGATTGACAACACCAATTTTAACCAGGTGCAAGAATCATGTATAATCCTTTTCGCTTTCAAACGTGGAAGATATCTTATTTTGTCAGTTGAATAAAAACGTTGCAACATTAAACTGCAATATCTCAAAAAGTACTTAAGATAGAAACTTCATTCTTGTTGTGTTTTGTATGTTTTTTCCATTTTCTTTGCAATGATATAGACCTTAAACATGAAAAACAATATGCTAATTTTGGCTGCCGGTACCTAGAAATCTAGCACATTTTTTTAATCGTTGCAAGACAATGTATGAGCGATTTAATATCGTGCTACTGTCACCATCTGTGATATGAATGGGATGTGAACAGGCCACAAGGCCGATAATCAAATTATTGTATGTGTTCACTGAGGACAGCTGCTGCTATTGTTGTTGTTGCAGCTGCTGCTGCTTTCTCTCTCTCTCTCCCTCTCTCTGTCTGTCTGTCTGTCTGTCTCTCTGTCTCTGTCTCTCTCTCTCTCTCTCTCTCTCTCTCTCTCTCTCTCTCTCTCTCTCTCTCTCTCTTAGAGAACACAGTCTAGAGGGGCGTGCGCCGTGGCACAACATACTACGAGTTGAAGTGCAGTGTGGGATCATACGGAGTTGGAATGGCCTTGGGACTCTTTTTGGTCTTCTGCTGTGTGGCGCTGGATACTGGCTCTGCACTAAGGCCCAACTTCAACCACTCCACGGCACTGGATACTGGCTCTGCTCTAAGGCCCAACTTCAACCACTCCACGGCACTGGATACTGGCTCTGCTCTAAGGCCCAACTTCAACCACTGCACAGCACTGGATACTGGCTCTGCTGTAAGGCCCAACTTCAACCACTCCACGGCACTGGATCCTGGCTCTGCACTAAGGCCCAACTTCAACCACTTCACGGCACTGGATCCAGGCTCTGCTGTAAGGCCCAACTTCAACCACTCCACGGCACTGGATACTGGCTCTGCTCTAAGGCCCAACTTCAACCACTGCACAGCACTGGATACTGGCTCTGCTGTAAGGCCCAACTTCAACCACTCCACGGCACTGGATCCTGGCTCTGCACTAAGGCCCAACTTCAACCACTTCACGGCACTGGATCCAGGCTCTGCTCTAAGGCCCAACTTCAACCACTCCACGGCACTGGATACTGGCTCTGCTGTAAGGCCCAACTTCAACCACTCCACGGCACTGGATACTGGCTCTGCTGTAAGGCCCAACTTCAACCACTCCACGGCACTGGATACTGGCTCTGCTGTAAGGCCCAACTTCAACCACTCCACGGCACTGGATTCTGGCTCTGCTGTAAGGCCCAACTTCAACCACTCCACAGCACTGGATCCAGGCTCTGCTCTAAGGCCCAACTTCAACCACTCCACGGCACTGGATACTGGCTCTGCTCTAAGTCCCAACTTCAACCACTTCACGGCACTGGATACTGGCTCTGCTGTAAGGCCCAACTTCAACCACTCCACGCACTACTTTCACCTGCGGTGTAGTGCTAAACACTTCCGTCGCAGTAAGGCCCAGCTTTCACAACTCTTAAACACAACTTTCACCGCCGTAAGCCTCAACTTCCATCACTCTAAGGCACAACTTGCACCGCCGTAAGGGCCCACCTTTCACTATTCATAAACACAACTTTCATCATTGTAAGGCCAACCTTTCACCACTCATAAACACAACTTTCATCATTGTAAGGCCCGCCTATCACCACTCATAAACAAAGCTTTCATCATTGTAAGGCCCGCCTATCACCACTCATAAACACAACTTTCATCATTGTAAGGCCCGCCTTTCACCACTCATAAACACAACTTTCATCATTGTGAGGCCGCCTGTCACCACTCATAAACACAACTTTCATCATTGTGAGACCTGCCTATCACCACTCATAAACACAACTTTCATCATTGTGAGGCCCGCCTATCACCACTCATAAACACAACTTTCATCATTGTGAGGCCCACCTATCACCATCATAAACACAACTTTCATCATTGTGAGGTCCGCCTATCACCACTCTTATGCAAAACTTTCACCGCTGTAAGGCTCAACCTTTTCCCCTGTAAGGCCCAACTCGCACCACTCTTAGGCACAACTTTCACCGCTTTATGGCCCAACTTAAATACTCTTGGGCACAATTTTCACCATTTTCAGGCCCAGCTTTCACCACTCTAAGACCCAACTTTCACCATTCTAAGAGACAACTTTCACCTCTGTAAGGCCCAACTTTCACTTGCTGTGTAGTGCTGAACACTGGCTCTGCTCTTTCACCGCAGTAAGTCGCAACTTTCACCACCCTTTAGCCCAACTTTCACCACTTTAAGGCCCAGCTTTCATCACTTTGGGGCACAACTTTCTCAGCTGTAAGGCCCAACTTTTACCACTCTAAGGCCCATCTTTCACATGATGTGTAGTGCTGAACATTGGCTCTGCTCTTTTACTTCTGTAATGCCAACTTCACTCTAAGGCACAACTTTCACCTGATGTGTAGTGCTGGACACTGGCTTTGCTCTTTCACTTCTGTAATGCCAACTTCACTCTAAGGCACAACTTTCACATGACGTGCAGTGCTGGACACTGGCTCTGCTCTTTTACTTCTGTAATGCCAACTTCACTCTAAGGCACAACTTTCACATGATGTGTAGTACTGGACACTGGCTTTGCTCTTTCACTTCTGTAATGCCAACTTCACTCTAAGGCACAACTTTCACATGATGTGTAGTGCTGGACACTGGCTTTGCTCTTTCACTTCTGTAATGCCAACTTCACTCTAAGGCACAACTTTCACATGATGTGTAGTGCTGGACACTGGCTTTGCTCTTTAACTTCTGTAATGCCAACTTCACTCTAAGGCACAACTTTCACATGATGTGTAGTGCTGAACACTGGCTTTGCTCTTTCACTTCTGTAATGCCAACTTCACTCTAAGGCACAACTTTCACATGATGTGTAGTGCTGAACATTGGCTCTGCTCTTTCACTGCACATGATGTGTAGTACTGAACATTGGCTCTGCTCTTTCACTTCTGGAATGCCAACTTCCACAGCTCTAAAGGCCAACTTTCATCGCTATAAAGCTTTATTTTCACCACTGTAAGACCCAACTTTCACCGTTCTAGGCCGAACGTTCATTGCTGTAGGGACTATCTTTCAACTGCTGTGTAGCGTTGAAAATTGCTACTGCTTTAAAGCCTAACTCTAACCTACTGTGTGTTGATGAATAGTGGAGGTGCTGCAAGACCTAACTTTCACCTCTTTTGTGTCGATAAACATTGGAAGTGCTGCAAGACCCAGGTTTCACCTGTCATGTCCAGTTTTCACCGCCTTTAGGTCCATGTTTCACCGCACTAAGGTCCAGCTTTCAACGCAGTAAAGTCCAGCTTTCACCGCAGTAAAGTCCAGCTTTCAACGCACTAAAGTCCAGCTTTCACCGCTCTAAGGTCCAGCTTTCACCGCTCTAAGGTCCAGCTTTCACCACTCTAAGGTCCAGCTTTCACTGCTATAAGGTCCGGCTTTCACTGCCCTATAGTCCGGCTTTCACCGCTCTAAGGTCCAGCTTTCGCCGCTCTAAGATCCAACTTTCACCGCTCTAAGGTCCAGCTTTCGCTGCTCTAAGATCCAACTTTCACCGCTCTAAGGTCCAGCTTTCACCGTTCTAAGGTCCAGCTTTCACTGCTATAAGGTCCGGCTTTCACCGCTCTAAGGTCCAGCTTTTACCACTCTAAGGTCCAGCTTTCACCGCTCTGGTCCCTAGCTTTCATCAATCTAAGGTCCAACTTTGTGTTCAGATAAATTCCAATCACTTTGTGTTAAGATAAGATCCAATCAGTTTGTGTGTCAGATAAATTCCGATCACTTTGTGTTAAGATAAGATCTAATCAATTTGTGTTCAGATAAATTCCAATCACTTTGTGTTAAGATAAGATCTAATCAGTTTGTGTTCAGATAAATTCCAATCAGTATGTGTTAAGATAAGATCTAATCAGTTTGTGTTCAGATAAATTCCAATCAGTTTGTGGTAAGGTAAGATCCAATCAGTTTGTGTTCAGATAAATTCCAATCAGTTTGTGGTAAGATAAGATCCAATCAGTTTGTGTTCAGATAAATTCCAATCAATTTGTGTTAAGATAAGATCCAGTCAATTTGTGTTCAGATAAATTCCAATCAATTTGTGTTAAGATAAGATCCAATCAATTTGTGTTCAGATAAATTCCAATCAATTTGTGTTCAGATAAGATCCAATCAGTTGTGTTCAGATAAGATCCAATCAATTTGTGTTCAGATAAGATCCAATCAGTTTGTGTTAAGATAAGATCCAATCAATTTGTGTTCAGAAAAATTCCAATCAATTTGTGTTAAGATAAGATCTAATCATTTTTTCCCCAGATAAAATCCAATCAATTTAGTATTTGAACAGAAACTACAGGATAGGGAACACGTTTGAAAAAGTGACCAGATAAACACTAGATGAGCGTGTAAAAGTGTGTGTGGATAAGAACATAACCAAGAAAAGACAAGGATGAGAAGGGGTTAGGATTAGGGGTGAAGTTAGGTTCAAGTCTAGTCATGTGGAACGACCATGGATGAGGGTCGTCAAGATGGGAGTAACAAGGGGGTAGGGGTGGAAGTAAGGGAACAACAGGAGACAGATGGGGGAAAGACCAACAGAGCACACACACACACACACACACACACACACACACACACACACACACACACACACACACACACACCACATCATAAAAAGACACTAGTATCATTGTTAAATAAGATATCGTTTCAGGCTTCAACGTTGTAAGGAAAATGTCTTGGATCATCAACAACATCAACGACGACAACAACGCAAACAAAAAACAAGATGCAAAGCATATAAACGTACTCCCAGTTTATCCTGAATACGCGTTAGATATTCCATAAAGAGGAAAAAAACATCTTGGGCTGGTGTAACCGTTAGTAACGGCTATTCTGGTAAACATCGGCCATCATCTGTAACCTATAATGAACATAATTACAAATTTTCAGAAAGATCGGCCGAGTACTTTCTGAAATTCTCCATAAAGAAGAAAACCATTATGGGCCATTAGTAACGGCTATAATGGTAAACTTAAACATCGGGCATCATCCGTGACCCATAATGAACATACCTACAAATTTTCAGAAATATCGGCCACGTACTTTCTAAGATATTCCATAAAAAAAGAAGAATCGTTATTTACCGTTATGGTAAACTAAAACATCGGGCATCATCCGTGACCCATAATGAACATGCCTACAAATTTTCAGAAAGATCGGCCAAGTACTTTCTGAGACATTCCATAAACAAGAAAAAAAAAAAAAAACGTTTATGGGCCGTTCCAGCCGTTAGTAACGGCTATAACGGTAAACTAAAACATCGGGCATGATCCGTGACCCATAATGAACATACCTACAAATTTTCAGAAAGATCGGCTAAGTACTTTCTGAGACATTCCATAAAAAAGAAAAAAACGTTATGGGCCGTTATAGCCGTTAGTAACGGCTATAACGGTAAACTAAAACATCGGGTATCATCCGTGACCAATAATGAACATACTTACAAATTTTCAGAAAGATCGACAAAATGCTTTCTGAGATATTCCATAAAAAAGAAAAACCGTTATGGGCCGTTATAGCCGTTATTAACGGCTATAACGGCAAACTCAAACATCAGGCATCATTCGTAAACCATAGTGAACATACCTGCTAAATTTCACAAAGATCGGCCAAGTACTTTCTGAGATATTCCGTAAAGAAGAAAACCCGTTAAGGCCGTTACAGGCGTTAGTAACGGCTATATCGGTAAAGTAAAACATCGGGCATCATCCGTGACCCATAATGAACATACCTGCTAATTTTCACAAAGATCGTCAAGTACTTTCTGAGATATTCCATAAGGAAGAAAAACCGTTAAGGCCATTACAGCCGTTAGTAACGGCTATAACGGTAAAGTAAAACATCGGGCATCATCCGTGACCCATAATGAACATAGCTATAACTATTCAGAAAGATCAGCCAAGTACTTTCTAAGATATTCCATGAAGAAGAAAAACCGTTACAGGCCGTTACAGCCGTTAGTAACGGCTATAACGGTAAACGGGCATCATTCGTAACCCATAATGAACATACCTGCTAATTTTCACAAAGATCAGCGAAGTACTTTCTGAGATATTCCATAAAGAAGAAAAAGCATTACAGGCCGTTACAGCCGTTAGTAACAACTATAACGGTAAAATAACATATCGGGAATCATCTTTGACCCATAAAGAACATACCGACAAATTTTCAGAAAGATCAGCCCAGTAGTTTTGTCTGGAGCGAGTGGAACACATTTTGACCACGGACGGACACACACACACAGACACACACAGACACACACACACACAGACACACAGACACACAGACACACAGACACACACAGACACACACACACACACACACACACACACACACACACACACACACACACACACACAGAGCATTTCTTCGTTTCCATTCTAAAGTACTCCCTGTTCTATAAGAACTGGGAGTACAATGAATAGGTTCCGCAAAAAATGTCAGTTTCCTCCATTAAACCACCTAGCGCTCAAAAGGGCCATAAGGCTCTTACACTCCTTTCACCTTTAGCAAATTTGATGGGACTACGAATAGACACGTTAATCAACTAGAATTTGTATTAGTGTTCTATGCTGTTCTTTATTATGTTTTAGTGACACCATTTTTCTTACTGTTCATTTGTTTAAACCGCGAAAGGAAATGCTTTTTGGAGAGCACTTAGTCACTGTCTTTCATGTTAATTGCTACATTTATGAATTTTACCGTTAGCTTCTTTGTCTGTTTTGTTGTTAGCCCAGACAACAGTTCTGAAGACCCTTACAAATGCCATGGTAAGTCACAAACTGCTCAAGGAGCCAACGAGCTACTTCCTCACGAGCACGTCAGCAGGCCAGGCCTTTGTTCTGAAGCAGCAGTGTGTAGGACAGCACGTCAGCAGGCCAGGCCTCTGCTCTGAAGCAGTTGTGTGTTGGACAGCACGTCAGCAGGCCAGGCCTCTGCTCTGAAGCAGTTGTGTGTTGGACAGCACGTCAGCAGGCCAGGCCTCTGCTCTGAAGCAGCAGTGTGTTGGACAGTCCACTGTCATGGGAACCTGGTGAACACATGGAGACACGTCAGAGGGGCACACTGCAGAATCACCACTGTAGAACTTGGTGAACACATGATGCCCGTGTCTGTAGTGTCCTGTCCGTAGTCTCACTATGGCCGTGTGGGGTTTCTCCTGGTAGTAGGTATTAGGCATATCTACTGTCGTGGGCAAGGTGCAAGAGAAGTCACCTTCCCCCCTGTGTCTCCTTCACTTCTCTTGGTAGCAGGTATTAGACATATCTACTGTCGTGGGCAAGGTGCAAGAGAAGTCACCTTCCCCCCTGTGTCTCCTTCACTTCTCTTGGTAGCAGGTATTAGACATATCTACTGTCGTGGGCAAGGTGCAAGAGAAGTCACCTTCCCCCTGTGTCTCCTTCACTTCTCTTGGTAGCAGGTATTAGACATATCTACTGTTGTGGGCAAGGTGCAAGAGAAGTCACCTTCCCCCCTGTGTCTCCACTTCTCTTGGTAGCAGGTATTAGACATATATCTACTGTCGTGGGCAAGGTGCAAGAGAAGTCACCTTCCCCCCTGTGTCTCCTTCACTCTCGCTCTCAATACTTCAAAGAAGTCTTCCTGGTTTTCCTGTGACAGCGTCCCCCTTTTGGCAGCTGCTCAGCTTTTTCATTCTTATGGATGTCGCAGTGTGACGGAAGCCACTGGAGGATTCTGTGCTGCAGGGCACCATAGTGGAGGCAAGGGCCTTCAGTTCCTTGTTCATACGGACCCTGCATGTTAGCAAGGGACGGCAATCCAGTAAGCCATAGCTCATATCATATTACAGCTCCACGGGAAAACCACGTTTTGTTCAGACTTTACCTTTAAAACATGACATTTGTTAAACACACCAGCTAAAAAATTCCTCGTTTAATCCGACCGATTATTGCTGAGATTGAAAAATGTTTCAAGACAAATAAAACAGGGGCAAAACTAAAACGTTGAGAGAGCTGTCCTTACCTGATGGCCTTAAGCTATAGATGTTGTATCTTTCGCCTCATGTGGCCTCTGATTGCTGTATCTTTTGCCTCATGTGGCCTCTGATTGCTGTATCTTTCGCCTCATGTGGCCTCTGATTGATGTATCTTTTGCCTCATTTGGCCTCTGACTGCTGTATCTTTCGCCTTCATGTGGCCTCTGATTACTGTATCTTTCGCCTCATGTGGCCTCTGATTACTGTATCTTTCGCCTCATGTGGCCTCTGATAGCTGTATCTTTTGCCTCATTTGGCCTCTGATTGCTGTATCTTTTGCCTCATTTGGCCTCTGATTGCTGTATCTTTTGTCTCATGTGACCTCTTATTACTGTATCTTTCGCCTCATGTGGCCTCTGATTGCTGTATCTTTTGCCTCATTTGGCCTCTGATTGCTGTATCTTTTGCCTCATTTGGCCTCTGATTGCTGTATCTTTTGTCTCATTTGGCCTCTTATTGCTGTATCTTTCGCCTCATGTGGCCTCTGATTGCTGTATCTTTTGCCTCGTTTGGCCTCTTATTGCTGTATCTTTTGCCTCATGTGGCCTCTGATTGCTGAGTCTGCCACACTTCCCCAATGGGTGGGGATGTGACGATAGTGGATGGTAAAGGAATGGGAGGCGGGACACCCCCTGGTTGATCTTCTGTGGTCGTCACCAGGTGTGACAGTGCCTACCCCTCCTCACAGTCCATGGTCTGGCTGGTACCGGCTTTTGATGCTCAGCCACCAGTCATCCCCTCAGGCAATATAGGACAGAACTGTTGAAAGCGCTGGACAAATCACATCAGCTTCTTATTCCATGTGCGTTCACCTGTGTTTCTTGATTTTCTTCTGTCGAGCAGGGTAATGATGTATGATTGACGAAGAGAGGCATCCTTACCTGTATCAGCACCTTGTTCCCGCTCCCCTCCCTCTTCCTCCCTCCCCCTGCCTCTTTCCTCTGTCACAGAGCGGCGTGGCGCCATGGTGGGCTATACGGTGGGAGAGCGGCTGCAGAGCTGGGCCCGTGTCAATGGCGACAGACCGGCCTTCATCTTCCGGGGCACACAGCCGGGCAACCACCGCCTGGTGCTGACACGGACGGAAGTGTTCGAGCTGGCCACGGCCTGCTGCCGCCAGATGAAGGAACTGGGCGTACATGCAGGGCACGTGGTGTGCAACACTCTCCCCACCAGCCCCGAACGACTGCTCACCGACCTGGGCGCCATGTTGGCAGGGGCGGCCACTCTGAACGGCATGCTGCACCTGGCTGACGGCACGGACCTGGCCAAGTGCCTCACCCGGGGGGCGGTGACGGCCATCGTTATGGACCCCAACCAACACCCCCACGCCATGGATATCCTGGGGGAACGGGTCATCGCCAAGGGAGAGAACGCTCGTAGCCGTATGGTGCCCAGTCTGCAAAAGGTAAGACCGTGCTGTTCAGTGACCACAGCACGTGTTTTGGGATGCCAGGACTGGCTGTGGTTTGTGTTGGACTGTGTCTCATACTTTGTGTGCATTGCATGGTGGTTTGAGAGTTATGCTTTTAATTCATTGGCTTTGCACGCTGTCATACTTCAGTGTGCGTTGCAATGCTGTGGAAATCATTTTTGTCTGCCGTCTTGTCCCCATGCCGTTTTAGTGGCATACCTCCAGGCCGCTAATTCCTCACTCCGGCTCCCCGTTCACAGCCACACCCTCCCTTGTCTAGCTGTAGATTGACTGTGGGTTGACTGTTTACCATGAGTGATTGCTGGATTTGTCTTGTGGGCTGACTGATTAACCCGATTGATTGTTGAATGTCACCTCACCTGCAGTCTGATAATGACTGATTGCTGGTGTGCCCTGTGGAGTGATTGTTATGACCTGTGATGTGTCCTGAGTTCTGGTTAACATGACTGATTAATGAGCATATCCTCTGAAATGATCATTATGACTGGAAAGTGCCCTGTGAACTAATTAACATGAATAATTACTGGGTGTGTCCTGTGAACTAATTAACATGAATAATTACTGGGTGTGTCCTGTGAACTAATTAACATGAAGAAAAGAAAAAGAAACACCCGAAGGTGCTGGGGAGGACCCAGAGAAGCACTGTCTTCACCTGCCTTTAGAGCAGTCCTGTACCACCCTTGGAGGCCTGCGCTGTGTTGACGATGGGTACAGGCACGCGCAGGACACTCCATTAAGATATCAAGGGACATAACTGCTCCTGAACAGAGGTAAATCAGACTACAGGATGCAGCTCATAACAGTCTTAAAGTAGCATCCCCATGGGTGTACCAGCCCGTATTTCATGACTGCAGAGCCCACCGGCGAAAAACACCACCCTCCAGCTGCCGAGCACACCCCACAGACCCAACCACCCCTGCCCACGGACAGATGAAGACAGTGCCACTCCAGACACAGCCAAGCTTTCGCCATACGGTCTTATGTGCCCTCAAGAGAGAATAATTACTGGGTGTGTCCTGTGAACTAATTAACGTGACTGATTGCTGGGTGTGTCCTGTGAACTAATTAACGTGACTGATTGCTGCGTGTGTCCTGTGAACTAATTAACGTGACTGATTGCTGGGTGTGTCCTGTGAACTAATTAACGTGACTGATTGCTGGGTGTGTCCTGTGAACTAATTACCATAACTGAGTGCTGGGTGTGTCCTGTGAACTAATTAACATAACTGAGTGCTGGGTGTGTCCTGTGAACTAATTAACATAACTGATTGCTGGGTGTGTCCTGGTGACTAATTAACATGAATAATTGCTGGGTGTGTCCTGTGAACTAATTAACGTGGCTGATTGCTGGGTGTGTCCTGTGAACTAATTAACATGAATAATTACTGGGTGTGTCCTGTGAACTAATTAATATGAATAATTACTGGGTGTGTTCTGTGAAGTAGTTAACATGAATAATTACTGGGTGTGTCCTGTGAACTAATTAACATGAATAATTACTGGGAGTGTCCTGTGAACTAATTAACGTGACTGATTGCTGGATGTGTCCTGTGAACTAATTAACATGAATAATTACTGGGTGTGTCCTGTGAAGTAATTAGCATGAATAATTACTGGGTGTGTCCTGTGAACTAATTAACATGAATAATTACTGGGAGTGTCCTGTGAACTAATTAACGTGACTGATTGCTGGATGTGTCGTGTGAACTAAGTAATATGAATAATTACTGGGTGTGTCCTGTGAACTAATTAGCATGAATAATTACTGGGTGTGTCCTGTGAACTAATTAACGTGACTGATTGCTGGATGTGTCCTGTGAACTAATTAACATGACTGATAACTGATGATGTCATGAAATCTAAAAACTTGATAGCAAAGCATTTATGCCTAGTTAAAGATGTTGTCAATGAAGTTGGAAGTTTTCTTGATCACTGCTACGGATGGTGTGCGGCGCGTGTTTTACTGTCTGACTCTCAAATGAAGAAGTTTGGATGCGTGTACGACTTTTCCTTACACACACCCACACCATACGAACATAGGTAGTCAGGCAACAAGTTGAGTTTCTTTTTTTTCTCTTTTGGTGCCTGAACCATCAAATCAACAAATAGATATTACATAACAAGCACAAACAGGCACATCATAAAGTTCTCGCCACCACCAAAGGGCGCACAACGCCACTAGATACTAACTATATTGTCACATCAAGCCAAGCTGGCACCCACAGCAGTGTCACACAAACAGTCTATGCACTTGGCCGCATCTGGCCCGAGTCACACAGTCTTCACACAGTTCAGAAGCCACTCATGGAAGCAGTTCATGGAGTCCTTCCAGGGACTCCCACACAACAGAAGAAAACACGTCGACTCGACGGAAAACGAAGCCGTTCACGGAAGTAGTTCGTGGAGTCCTTCCAGGGACTGCCACACAACGGAAGAGCACAAGTCGTCGTCCGGACGAACGCTGAAGCCCTTTCACACTTTAGCTCGTTGCTGACCACACGGACAGGCTCTCAACACCCTCACGGGGCAGAAACAGCAGCTGGGCTCGTGCTGCACCCCACACCCTGTTGGCAGTACACACACGATGTCTACTGACCACGCGGTCAGCCTCTCTACACCTCCACGGGGCAGAGACGTCGGCTGGGCACGGGCTGCACCCCACACCCTGTTGGCAGTACACACACGATGTCTACTGATCACGCGGTCAGCCTCTCTACACCTCCACGGGGCAGAGACGTCGGCTGGGCACGGGCTGCACCCCACACCCGGATGGCAGTCAGTTCCAGGTCGGACACGGGGCTTCTGACCGCCACAAGAATTTGCCTTCACTCTCTCTTCGACCCTCTAGAGATGTTTCTGTGCCGGCAGCTCTGTAGAGACTGAAAGGAAATCCTCGCTCACCCGAATAAAATAAAACGCAGAGTAGCTGTCACGTAAACAGCCCCGGTTTCTCAGGTTTACCTGTTCCGGTTCAACGTCTCCCCGAAATTTGGGACCAGACGAAATATGGTCAGTCACAATCACAAAATGTTCTTTGCAAAATACATTACGGTAAATTATCTAGATTACATGGGATGCATATAATCAATCAAAAGTTATTAAGAAGTGCAAACATTAAGATAACGAACAATAACTATAATCGAAGAACAAAAGCACCGCAATTAATGTCTGGAATTAAAAAAGGATCGAAAATCTACAGCTCTCTCATAGAAAAAACAAACTCACCTTGCATATTTGCTCCTTTGCAAAATGGGAAAATAAATTAATGTGTTTAATAGAATGGGAACAAATGTCAAAACAAGTACAACAAGGTAAAGAAATTAAACTAAGATGGTTCCAAATGAGAATTTGTCATAATATTCTGTTTATAAGTGAAATTTTAAAGAAGATGGGAATTCTTATCAGCGATCTGTCCACATTCTGCTAAAAACTGACACCGACAACATTATCTATGGCAATGTCAGTTTGCAAAACACTTCTGGGGGGAACTGGAAAAAAAAAAAACAACATTGAAAGAAAGATGTGAACATTGCAGAAGAATGAATTTTGATATGAAGCTAGTTCTGTTTGGAAACAATGAACGCACGAAAACTGATGAGTTGTTTGACCACATTATTTTATGGGCTAAACATTATAGACACAGATGTAGAATAAACAAAATAAAACAAACTATTAAACACTTCTTGAGAGAACTTAATAACATAAGTAAGATTGAAAAATATAAGCATTGCTTAGAAGTGAAGTACAATGAATTTAACAGACAATGGTGTCCGTATCAAAAAAATGTTATTGTTTCTAATAATATGACGTAAAGGAGGGAAAAAAAGTGACCAGCTATTGGTCGACGGCAATAACTACATTGAAGAAATTTGAGAAAGTCTTTTCCTGTATGTGTACAATTTTATCTAATAACTGCAACCTGCATGGTCAGGCATAGCAGATGTACATGTTCCTCGAATGCCTTGTAGACGAAAAAAGGTAGTATATTTGTGCTTTCTTCCTTTTTCTTTTTGTTTTCTGTTCTTTTCTATCTTTCTTTTTTGTGTTTTGATCATTGAATGTAACTGCCAGAATACTTTTTTGTGTAGTCTATCTTTATGTGTGTATGTTCTTGTTTTTCTATCCCCCTCCCTTCCCCCTTCTCGATTTGGCTTATTCATTTGTATGCGTTTTGTTGATATCTGCGTGTTGTCATTATTGGAAAATGATTTTTTTTTAAATGCCGAAAAGAACGTGACTGATTGCTGGATATGTGGCTTGACTGGAAGGTGTTTGATGTGTTTTGTGTACTTCCAGCAGGTGCTGGATGTGGTGTATGGACTGACTGTCAGGTATTCAATGTGTTACGTTGACTGTCAGATGCTTGATGCGTTATATGAATTGACTGTATTTGATGTGTCGCATGGAATGACTGTTAGGTGCTGGATGTGTTATTTGGACTGACTATCAAGAGTTTGATGTGTCGTGTGGACTTGCTGTCAGATGTTTAGTGTGATTTATGGACTAATCGTCAGGTGTGATGTATTCTGTGGACTAACCAACATTTTTAATGTGATATATGTACTAATTGTCAACCATTTGATGCATGCTGTGGTCTAACTGCCGAATGTTTCATATGATTTATGGGTTAATTGTCAGATAATTGATGAATGCTTTAGACTAACTGTCAGATATTTCATGCGATATATGGACTAATTGTGAGGCATTAGATGTATCCAGTGAACTGTCAGATGTTTAATGTGATATGTGGACTACCTGTCAGATGTTTAATGTGATACATGGATTAATTGTCAGGTATTTGACGTATTCCGGACTGTCAGATATTTAATGTGATACATGGATTAATTGTCAGGTATTTGACACATTCCGGACTGTCAGATGTTTAATCTGATACATGGATTAATTGTCAGGTATTTGACGTATTCTGCGGACTGTCAGATGTTTAATGTGATATGTCGATTAGTTGTCAGGTATTTGACATATTCTGCGGACTATCAAATGTTTAGTGTGATATATGGATCAATTGTTAGGTGTTTGATGTAATATATGGATCAATTGTTAGGTTTTGATGTGATATATTGATCAATTGTCAGGTGTTTGGTGTGATATATGGATCAATTGTCAGGTGTTTGATGTGATAAATGGATCATTTGTCAGATGTTTGATGTGATATATGGATCAATTGTCAGGTGTTTGATGTGATATATGGATCATTTGTCAGATGTTTGATGTGATGTATGGATCAATTGTCAGGTGTTTGATGTGATATATGGATCATTTGTCAGATGTTTGATGTGATATATGGATCAATTGTCAGGTGTTTGATGTGATATATGGATCATTTGTCAGATGTTTGATGTGATATATGGATCAATTGTCAGGTGTTTGATGTGATATATGGATCATTCGTCAGATGTTTGATGTAATATATGGATCAATTGTCAGATGTTTGATGTGTGTTGTTGACTGTCAGATGTTTAATGTAAAAT
>CM065717.1:100952386-100969886 GCA_033310375.1 Conus canariensis
GATTACCACCTGGATAGTGTCAGCCCCGACGACCTGGCCGTGTACTTCAACGCTGCTGGCACTACCGCCTTCTCCAGGCTGGTTCCCAAGACCCACCAGGAGTTCATTATGATGGGAGAGGCGCTGAACGACCTGATGGACCTGGAGCTCACAGACGTCCTCTTCAACAACTGCTCTCTGGGCTGGTATAACGGCACGAGCTGTGACTACGTGGCCAGGGGGTCCACCCGCGTGCTGGTGGACATGACTGTACCTCCTGAAGACCCGCAGGCCTTCGCCTGGGAGATAGTCTGGCTGAGCAGTGCGCCGTGTGTTTCATGCTGCCTCCAGCCATCTCCAGCAGCCTGGCCAGACCCTCTCTGTGGGCTGGAAAGAAGCACAAACTTCGCACCATCGTCACAGGTCAGTCCATGAGCCGTCCTTACCACACAGGTCAGTTATTACCTGTCCTTACCACACAGGTCAGTTATTACCTGTCCTTACCACACAGGCCAGTTCTTTATCTGTCCTTGTCACACAGGTCAGTTCTTTAGCTGTCCTTACCACACAGGTCAGTTAACACCTGTCCTTACCACACAGGTCAGTTAACACCTGTCCTTACCATACAGGTCAGTTCTTTAGCTGTCCTTACCACGTAGGTCAGATAACACCTGTCCTTACCACACAGGTCAGTTAACACCTATCCTTACCACACAGGTCAGATAACGCATGTCCTTACCACACAGGTCAGTTCTTTAGCTGTCCTTACCACAGAGGTCAGTTAACACTTGTCCTTACCACACAGGTCAGATAACGCCTGCCCTTACCACACAGGTCAGTTCTTTAGCTGTCCTTACCACACAGGTCAGTTCTTTAGCTGTCCTTACCACACAGGTCAGTTCTTTAGCTGTCCTTACCACACAGGTCAGTTAACACTTGTCCTTACCACACAGGTCAGATAACGCCTCCCTTATCACACAGGTCAGTTCTTTAGCTGTCCTTACCACACAGGTCAGTTCTTTAGCTGTCCTTACCACACAGGTCAGTTCATTAGCTGTCCTTACCACACAGGTCAGTTAACACTTGTCCTTACCACACAGCTCAGTTAACACCTGTCCTTACCACACAGGTCAGTTAACACCTGTCCTTACCACACAGCTCAGTTAACACCTGTCCTTACCACACAGGTCAGTTAACACCTGTCCTTACCACAAAGCTCAGTTAACACCTGTCCTTACCACACAGGTCAATTCTTTAGCTGTCCTTACCACACAGGTCAGTTAACACCTGTCCTTATCACACAGGTCAGTTAACACCTGTCCTTACCACACAGGTCAGTTAACACTTGTCCTTACCACACAGGTCAGTTAATACCTGTCCTTACCACACAGGTCAGTTAACACCTGTCCTTACCACACAGGTCAGATAACACCTGTCTTTATCACACAGGTCAGTTAACACCTGTTCTTACCACACAGGTCAGTTCTTTAGCTGCCCTTACCATACAGATCAGTAAACACCTGTCCTTACCTTACAGGTCAGTTAACACCTGTCCTTACCACACAGGTCAGTTAATACCTGTCCTTACCATACAGGTCAGTTCTTTAGCTGTCCTTACCACGTAGGTCAGATAACACCTGTCCTTACCACACAGGTCAGTTAACACCTTCCGTACCACACAGGTCAGATAACACCTGTCCTTACCACACAGGTCAGTTAACACCTGTCCTTACCACAGGTCAGCTAACACCTGTCCTTACCACACAGATCAGTTAACACCTGTCCTTACCACACAGGTCAGTTAATACCTGTCCTTACCACATGTCAGTTAACACCTGTTCTTCCCACACAGGTCAGTTAATATCTGTCCTTACCACACAGGTCCGTTAATACCTGTCCTTACCACAAAGGTCAGTTAACATCTGTCCTTACCACACAGGTCAGTTAAAACCTGTCCTTACCACACAGGTCAGTTAGTACCTGTCCTTACCACACAGGTCAGTTAATACCTGTCCTTACCACAGGTCAGTTAAAACCTCTCCTTACCATACAGGTCAGTTAATAACTGTCCTTACCACACAGGTCAGTTAATACCTGCCCTTACCACAGGTCAGTTAAGACCTTTCCTTACCATACAGGTCAGTTAATAACTGTCCTTACCACAAATGTCAGTCCATGAGCTGTCCTTGACACACAGGTCAGTCCATGAGCTGTCCTTGTCACACAGAGCTGTCCTTGACACACAGGTCAGTCCGTGAGCTGTCCTTACCACATAGGTCAGTCCATGAGCTGTCCTTGTCACACAGACCTGTCCTTATAACACAGAGCTGTCCTTGTCACACAGAGCTGTCCTTGTCACACAGAGCTGTCCTTGACACACAGGTCAGTCCATGAGCTGTCCTTACCACATAGGTCAGCCCATGAGCTGCCCTTACCAGATAGGTCAGACCATGAGCTGTCCTTGTCACACAGGTCAGTCCATAAACTGTCCTTACAGCATAGTTCAGTCCATGAGCTGTCCTTGTCACAGAGCTGTCCTTGACACACAGGTCAGTCCATGAGCTGTCCTTACCACATAGGTCAGTCCATGAGCTGTCCTTACCACATAGGTCAGTCCATGAGCTGTCCTTGTCACACAGGTCAGTCCATGAGCTGTCCTTACCACATAGGTCAGTCCGTGAGCTGTCCTTGTCACACAGGTCAGTCCATGAGCTTTCCTTGACACAGAGCTGTCCATGAGCTGTCCTTGACACACAGGTCATTCCATGAGCTGTCATTGACACACAGCGCTGTCCTTGACACACAGGTCAGTCCATGAGCTGTTCTTGACACACAGAGCTGTCCTTACCACACAGGTCAGTCCAGAGCTGTCCTTGTCACACAGAGCTGTCCTTACCACACAGGTCAGTCCATGAGCTGTCCTTGTCACACAGAGCTGTCCTTACCACACAGGTCAGTCTATGAGCTGTGCTTACCACACAGGTC
Organism: Conus canariensis; assembly: GCA_033310375.1. Classification (NCBI taxonomy): domain Eukaryota; kingdom Metazoa; phylum Mollusca; class Gastropoda; order Neogastropoda; family Conidae; genus Conus; species Conus canariensis. Next base: position 100,955,351 of record CM065717.1, read on the forward strand.
AGTCCATGAGCTGTCCTTACCACATACGTCAGTCCATGAGCTGTTCGTACGACACAGGTCGGTCCATGAGCTGTCCTTGACACAGAGGTCAGTCTATCAGCTGTCCTTGTCACACAGAGCTGTCCTTATCACACAGGCATCAGTCCTATCCACGCTGTCCTTTTAAGTCATCCATAGCGTCCTGTCACAGCTGTCCTTATACACAGGTCAGTCCATGAGCTGTCCTTGTCACACAGAGCTGTCCTTGACACACAGGTCAGTCCATGAGCTGTCCTTATCACACAGGTCAGTCCATGACCTGTCCTTACCACATAGGTCAGTCCATGAGCTGTCCTTATCACACAGTCAGTCCATGACTGTCCTTACCACGATAGCTCAGTCCATGAGCTGTCCTGTACACACAGGTCAGTCCATGAGCTGTCCTTATCACACAGCTCAGTCCATGAGCTGTCCATGACACACAGAGTCATTCCATCAGCTGTCCTTACCGCACAGGTCAGTCTATGAGCTGTCCTTACACACATCAAGCTGTCCTTGACACACAGGTCAGTCTCCATGAGCTGTCCTTACCACAGTAGGTTACAAGGTCATCATGATCTGTCCTTACCACATAGGTTAGTCCATGAGCTGTCCATAAGCTGTCCTTGTTTCACAGAGGTGTCCATACCACACAGGTCAGTCCATGAGCTGTCCTTACAACACTGGTCAGTCCATGAGCTGTCCTTGAGACACGGAGCTGTCCATAAGCTGTCCTTGTCACACAGAGCTGTCCTTACCACACAGGTCAGTCCATGAGCAGTCCTTACCACACAGGTCAGTCCATGAGCTGTCCTTGTCACACAGAGTTGTCCTTATCACACAGGTCAGTCCATGACCTGTCCTTTTCACAGACGTCAGTCCATGAGCTGTCCTTACCACAATGTCAGTCCATGAGCTGTCCTTGTCACACAAAGCTGTCCTATCACCACAGGTCAGTCCATGAACTGTCCCTTACCACACAGGTGAGTCCATGAGCTGTCCTTACCACACAGGTCAGCCCATGAGCTGTCCTTTTCACACACGTCAGTCCATGAGCTGTCCTTACCACGATAGCTCAGTCCATGAGCTGTCCGTGACACACAGGTCAGTCCATGAGCTGTCCTTATCACACAGGTCAGTCCATGAGCTGGCCTTGACACACAGGTCATTCCATCAGCTGTCCTTACCGCACAGGTCAGTCCATGAGCTGTCCTTGTCACACAGAGCTGTCCTTGACACACAGGTCAGTCCATGAGCTGTCCTTACCACACAGAGCTGTCCTTGACACACAGGTCAGTCCATGAGCTGTCCTTACCACATAGGTCAGTTCATGATCTGTCCTTACCACATAGGTCAGTCCATGAGCTGTCCATAAGCTGTCCTGTTTCACAGAGGTGTCCATACCACACAGTTCAGTCCATGAGCTGTCCTTACCACACTGGTCAGTCCATGAGCTGTCCTTGAGACACGGAGCTGTCCATAAGCTGTCCTTGTCACACAGAGCTGTCCTTACCACACAGGTCAGTCCATGAGCAGTCCTTACCACACAGGTCAGTCCATGAGCTGTCCTTGTCACACAGAGTTGTCCTTATCACACAGGTCAGTCCATGACCTGTCCTTTTCACAGACGTCAGTCCATGAGCTGTCCTTACCACACATGTCAGTCCATGAGCTGTCCTTGTCACACAGAGCTGTCCTTATCACACAGGTCAGTCCATGAACTGTCCTTACCACACAGGTGAGTCCATGAGCTGTCCTTACCACACAGGTCAGCCCATGAGCTGTCCTTGACACACACAGCTGTTCGTACCACACAGGTCAGTCCATGAGCTGTCCTTATCACACAGGTCAGTCCATGAGCTGTTCGTACCACAGAGGTCAGTCCATGAGCTGTCCGTGACACACAGGTCAGTCCATGAGCTGTCCTTATCACACATGTCAGTCCATGAGCTGTCCTTGACACACAGCTCATTCCATCAGCTGTCCTTACCGCACAGGTCAGTCCATGAGCTGTCCTTGTCACACAGAGCTGTCCTTGACACACAGGTCAGTCCATGAGCTGTCATTGTCAGAGCTGTCCTTACCACACAGGTCAGTCCATGAGCTGTCCTTGTCACACAGAGCTGTCCTTGACACACAGGTCAGTCCATGAGCTGTCCTTACCACATAGGTCAGTCCATGAGCTGTCCTTACCACATAGGTCAGTCCATGAGCTGTCCTTGTCACACAGGTCAGTCCATGAGCTGTGCTTACCACATAGGTCAGTCCATGACCTGTCTTTGTCACAGGTCAATCCATGAGCTGTCCTTGACACAGAGCTGTCCATGAGATGTCCTTGACACACAGGTCATTCCATGAGCTGTCTTTGACACACAGAGCTGTTCTTGGCACACATGTCAGTCCCTGAGCTGTTCTTGACACATAGAGCTGTCCCTACCACACAGGTCAGTCCATGAGCTGCCCTTGTCACACAGAGCTGTCCTTACCACACAGGTCAGTCCATGAGATGTCCTTGTCACACAGAGCTGTCCTTACCACACAGGTCAGTCTATGAGCTGTCCTTACCACACAGGTCAGTCCATGAGCTGTCCTTACCACATACGTCAGTCCATGAGCTGTTCGTACCACACAGGTCGGTCCATGAGCTGTCCTTGACACACAGGTCAGTCCATGAGCTGTCCTTGTCACACAGACCTGTCCTTATCACACAGGTCAGTCCATGATCTGTCCTTATCACACAGAGCTGTCCTAATCACACAGGTCAGTCCATGAGCTGTCCTTATCACACAGAGCTGTCCTAATCACACAGGTCAGTCCATGAGCTGTCCTTGTCACACAGAGCTGTCCTTGACACATAGGTCAGTCCATGAGCTGTCCTTGTCACACAGAGCTGTCCTTGACACACAGTCAGTCCATGAGCTGTCCTTATCACACAGGTCAGTCCATGAGCTGTCTTTACCACATAGGTCAGTCCATGAGCTGTCCTTGTCACACGTCAGTCCATGAGCTGTCCTTACCACATAGTTAAGTCCATGAGCTGTCCTTGTCACAGGGCTGTCCTTACCACACAGGTCAGTCCATGAGCTGTCCTTACCACATAGGTCAGTCCATGAGCTGTCCTTACCACATAGGACAGTCCATGAGCTGTCCTTACCACATAGGTCAGTCCATGAGCTGTCCTTGTCACACAGAGCTGTCCTTACCACACAGGTCAGTCCATGAGCTGTACTTACCACACAGGTCAGTCCATGAGCTGTCCTTACCACACAGGTCAGTCCATGAGCTGTCCTTACCACATAGGTCAGTCCATGAGCTGTCCTTGACACACAGAGCTGTCCATAAGCTGTCCTTGTCACACAGAGCTGTCCTTACCACACATTTCAGTCCATGAGCTGTCCTTACCACACAGGTCAGTCCATAAGCTGTCCTTGTCACACAGAGCTGTCCTTATCACACAGTTCAGTCCATGAGCTGTCCTTATCACACAGGCCAGTCCATGAGCTGTCCTTACCACACAGGTCAATCCATCAGCTGTCCTTACCATACAGGTCAGCCCATGAGCTGTCCCTGACACACGGAGCTGTTCGTACCACACAGGACAGACAATGAGCTGTTCGTACCACACAGGTCAGTCCATGAGCTATCCGTGACACACAGGTCAGTCCATGAGCTGTCCTTATCACACAGGTCAGTCCATGAGCTGTCCCTGACACACAGGTCATTCCATCAGCTGTTCTTACCACACAGGTCAGTCCATGAGCTGTCCTTGTCACACAGAGCTGTCCTTGACACACAGGTCAGTCCATGAGCTGTCCTTGTCATACAGAGCTTTCCTTACCACACAGGTCAGTCCATGAGCTGTCCTTGTCACACAGAGTCCTTGACACACAGGTCAGTCCATGAGCTGTCCTTACCACATAGGTCAGTCCATGAGCTGTCCTTACCACATAGGTCAGTCCATGAGCTGTCCTTACCACACAGGTCAGTCCATGAGCTGATCCTTGACACACAGAGCTGTCCTTGTCACACAGAGCTGTCCTTACCACACATATCAGTCCATGAGCTGTCCTTATCACACAGGTCAGTCCATGAGCTGTCCTTGTCACACAGAGCTGTTCTTATCACACAGGTCAGTCCATGAGCTGTCCTTATCACACACGTCAGTTCATAGTTCATGAGCTGTCCTTACCACACAGGTCAGTCGTGAGCTGTCCTTGTCACACAGAGCTGTCCTTATCACACAGGTCAGTCCATGACCTGTCCTTTTCACAGACGTCAGTCCATGAGCTGTCCTTACCACACATGTCAGTCCATGAGCTGTCCTTGTCACACAGAGCTGTCCTTATCACACAGGTCAGTCCATGAACTGTCCTTACCACACAGGTGAGTCCATGAGCTGTCCTTACCACACAGGTCAGCCCATGAGCTGTCCTTTTCACACACGTCAGTCCATGAGCTGTCCGTACCACACAGGTCAGTCCATGAGCTGTCCGTGACACACAGGTCAGTCCATGAGCTGTCCTTATCACACAGGTCAGTCCATGAGCTGTCCTTGACACACAGGTCATTCCATCAGCTGTCCTTACCACACAGGTCAGTCCATGAGCTGTCCTTGTCACACAGAGCTGTCCTTGACACACAGGTCAGTCCATGAGCTGCCCTTGTCACACAGAGCTGTCCTTACCACACAGGTCAGTCCATGAGATGTCCTTGTCACACAGAGCTGTCCTTACCACACAGGTCAGTCTATGAGCTGTCCTTACCACACAGGTCAGTCCATGAGCTGTCCTTACCACCATACGTCAGTCCATGAGCTGTTCGTACCACACAGGTCGGTCCATGAGCTGTCCTTGACACACAGGTCAGTCCATGAGCTGTCCTTGTCACACAGACCTGTCCTTATCACACAGGTCAGTCCATGATCTGTCCTTATCACACAGAGCTGTCCTAATCACACAGGTCAGTCCATGAGCTGTCCTTATCACACAGAGCTGTCCTAATCACACAGGTCAGTCCATGAGCTGTCCTTGTCACACAGAGCTGTCCTTGACACATAGGTCAGTCCATGAGCTGTCCTTGTCACACAGAGCTGTCCTTGACACACAGTCAGTCCATGAGCTGTCCTTATCACACAGGTCAGTCCATGAGCTGTCTTTACCACATAGGTCAGTCCATGAGCTGTCCTTGTCACACGTCAGTCCATGAGCTGTCCTTACCACATAGTTAAGTCCATGAGCTGTCCTTGTCACAGGGATGTCCTTACCACACAGGTCAGTCCATGAGCTGTCCTTACCACATAGGTCAGTCCATGAGCTGTCCTTACCACATAGGACAGTCCATGAGCTGTCCTTACCACATAGGTCAGTCCATGAGCTGTCCTTGTCACACAGAGCTGTCCTTACCACACAGGTCAGTCCATGAGCTGTACTTACCACACAGGTCAGTCCATGAGCTGTCCTTACCACACAGGTCAGTCCATGAGCTGTCCTTACCACATAGGTCAGTCCATGAGCTGTCCTTGACACACAGAGCTGTCCATAAGCTTCCTTGTCACACAGAGCTGTCCTTACCACACATTTCAGTCCATGAGCTGTCCTTACCACACAGGTCAGTCCATAAGCTGTCCTTGTCACACAGAGCTGTCCTTATCACACAGTTCAGTCCATGAGCTGTCCTTATCACACAGCCAGTCCATGAGCTGTCCTTTCACACACGTCAGTCCATGAGCTGTCCTTACCACGTAGCTCATCCAGAGCTGTCCGTGACACACAGGTCAGTCCATGAGCTGTCCTTGTCAGACAGAGCTGTCCTTACCACACAGGTCAGTCCATGAGCTGTCCTTGTCACACAAGAGCTGTCCTTGACACACAGGTCAGTCCATGAGCTGTCCTTACCACATAGGTCAGTCCATGAGCTGTCCTTACCACATAGGTCAGTCCATGAGCTGTCCTTGTCACACAGGTCAGTCCATGAGCTGTGCTTACCACATAGGTCAGTCCATGACCTGTCTTTGTCACACAGGTCAATCCATGAGCTGTCCTTGACACAGAGCTGTCCATGAGATGTCCTTGACACACAGGTCATTCCATGAGCTGTCTTTGACACACAGAGCTGTTCTTGGCACACATGTCAGTCCCTGAGCTGTTCTTGACACATAGAGCTGTCCCTACCACACAGGTCAGTCCATGAGCTGCCCTTGTCACACAGAGCTGTCCTTACCACACAGGTCAGTCCATGAGATGTCCTTGTCACACAGAGCTGTCCTTACCACACAGGTCAGTCTATGAGCTGTCCTTACCACACAGGTCAGTCCATGAGCTGTCCTTACCACATACGTCAGTCCATGAGCTGTTCGTACCACACAGGTCGGTCCATGAGCTGTCCTTGACACACAGGTCAGTCCATGAGCTGTCCTTGTCACACAGACCTGTCCTTATCACACAGGTCAGTCCATGATCTGTCCTTATCACACAGAGCTGTCCTAATCACACAGGTCAGTCCATGAGCTGTCCTTATCACACAGAGCTGTCCTAATCACACAGGTCAGTCCATGAGCTGTCCTTGTCACACAGAGCTGTCCTTGACACATAGGTCAGTCCATGAGCTGTCCTTGTCACACAGAGCTGTCCTTGACACACAGTCAGTCCATGAGCTGTCCTTATCACACAGGTCAGTCCATGAGCTGTCTTTACCACATAGGTCAGTCCATGAGCTGTCCTTGTCACACGTCAGTCCATGAGCTGTCCTTACCACATAGCTAAGTCCATGAGCTGTCCTTGTCACAGGGCTGTCCTTACCACACAGGTCAGTCCATGAGCTGTCCTTACCACATAGGTCAGTCCATGAGCTGTCCTTACCACATAGGACAGTCCATGAGCTGTCCTTACCACATAGGTCAGTCCATGAGCTGTCCTTGTCACACAGAGCTGTCCTTACCACACAGGTCAGTCCATGAGCTGTCCTTACCACACAGGTCAGTCCATGAGCTGTCCTTACCACATAGGTCAGTCCATGAGCTGTCCTTGACACACAGAGCTGTCCATAAGCTGTCCTTGTCACACAGAGCTGTCCTTACCACACATTTCAGTCCATGAGCTGTCCTTACCACACAGGTCAGTCCATAAGCTGTCCTTGTCACACAGAGCTGTCCTTATCACACAGTTCAGTCCATGAGCTGTCCTTATCACACAGGCCAGTCCATGAGCTGTCCTTACCACACAGGTCAATCCATCAGCTGTCCTTACCATACAGGTCAGCCCATGAGCTGTCCCTGACACACGGAGCTGTTCGTACCACACAGGACAGACAATGAGCTGTTCGTACCACACAGGTCAGTCCATGAGCTATCCGTGACACACAGGTCAGTCCATGAGCTGTCCTTATCACACAGGTCAGTCCATGAGCTGTCCCTGACACACAGGTCATTCCATCAGCTGTTCTTACCACACAGGTCAGTCCATGAGCTGTCCTTGTCACACAGAGCTGTCCTTGACACACAGGTCAGTCCATGAGCTGTCCTTGTCATACAGAGCTTTCCTTACCACACAGGTCAGTCCATAGCTGTCCTTGTCACACAGAGCTGTCCTTGACACACAGGTCAGTCCATGAGCTGTCCTTACCACATAGGTCAGTCCATGAGCTGTCCTTACCACATAGGTCAGTCCATGAGCTGTCCTTACCACACAGGTCAGTCCATGAGCTGTCCTTGACACACAGAGCTGTCCTTGTCACACAGAGCTGTCCTTACCACACATATCAGTCCATGAGCTGTCCTTATCACACAGGTCAGTCCATGAGCTGTCCTTGTCACACAGAGCTGTTCTTATCACACAGGTCAGTCCATGAGCTGTCCTTATCACACACGTCAGTTCATAGTTCATGAGCTGTCCTTACCACACAGGTCAGTCATGAGCTGTCCTTGTCACACAGAGCTGTCCTTATCACACAGGTCAGTCCATGACCTGTCCTTTTCACAGACGTCAGTCCATGAGCTGTCCTTACCACACATGTCAGTCCATGAGCTGTCCTTGTCACACAGAGCTGTCCTTATCACACAGGTCAGTCCATGAACTGTCCTTACCACACAGGTGAGTCCATGAGCTGTCCTTACCACACAGGTCAGCCCATGAGCTGTCCTTTTCACACACGTCAGTCCATGAGCTGTCCTTACCACGTAGCTCAGTCCATGAGCTGTCCGTGACACACAGGTCAGTCCATGAGCTGTCCTTATCACACAGGTCAGTCCATGAGCTGTCCTTGACACACAGGTCATTCCATCAGCTGTCCTTACCGCACAGGTCAGTCCATGAGCTGTCCTTGTCACACAGAGCTGTCCTTGACACACAGGTCAGTCCATGAGCTGTCCCTACCACACAGAGCTGTCCTTGACACACAGGTCAGTCCATGAGCTGTCCTTACCACATAGGTCAGTTCATGATCTGTCCTTACCACATAGGTCAGTCCATGAGCTGTCCATAAGCTGTCCTTGTTTCACAGAGGTGTCCATACCACACAGTTCAGTCCATGAGCTGTCCTTACCACACTGGTCAGTCCATGAGCTGTCCTTGAGACACGGAGCTGTCCATAAGCTGTCCTTGTCACACAGAGCTGTCCTTACACCTACCACAGGTCAGTCCATGAGCATGTCCTTGACCACACAGGTCAGTCCATGAGCTGTCCTTATCACACAGAGTTGTCCTATCACATGTCAGTCATGACCTGTCCTTTTCACAGACGTCATCCATGAGCTGTCCTTACCACACATGTCAGTCCATGAGCTGTCCTTGTCACACAGAGCTGTCCTTATCACACAGGTCAGTCCATGATCTGTCACACTTCCTACCAACAGGTGAGTCCATGAGCTGTCCTGTACCACACAGGTCAGTCCTTGCAGCAGTCCTTGATCACACAAGCTGTTCGTACACATCAGGTCAGTCCATGAGCTGTCCTTATCACACAGGTCAGTCCATGAGCTGTTGTACCACAGGGTCAGTCCATGAGCTGTCCGTGACACACAGGTCAGTCCATGAGCTGTCCTTTCACACAGTCATCCATGAGCTGTCCTTGACACAGCTCATTCCATAGCTGTCCTTACCGCACAGGTCAGTTCCATGAGCTGTCCTTGCACACAGAGCTGTCCTTGACACACATGTCAGTCCCATGAGCTGTCCTTGTCAGACAGAGCTGTCCCTTACCACACAGGTCAGTCCATGAGCTGTCCTTGTCACACAGAGCTGTCCTTGTACACACAGGTCAGTCCATGAGTGTCCTTGTCACTCAGAGCGTCCTTACCACATAGGTCAGTCCATGAGCTGTCCTTACACACATGGTCAGTCCATGAGCTGTCCTTGTACACAACAGTCAGTCCATGAGCTGTGCTTACCACAAGGTCGGTCCATGACCTGTCTTTGTCACACAGGTCAATCCATGAGCTGTCCTTGACACAGAGCTGTCCTGTAGATTCCTTGACACACAGGTCAGTTCCATGACTGTCTTTGACACACAGAGCTGTTCTTGGCACACATGTCAGTCCATGAGCTGTTCTTGACACATAGAGCTGTCCCTACCACACAGGTCAGTCCATGAGCTGCCCTTGTCACACAGAGCTGTCCTTACACACAGGTCAGTCCATGAGATGTCCTTGTCACACAGAGCTGTCCTTACCACACAGTCAGTCTATGAGCTGTCCTTACCACACAGGTCAGTCCATGAGCTGTCCTTACCACATACGTCAGTCCATGAGCTGTTTCGTACCACACAGGTCGGTCCATGAGCTGTCCTTGACACACAGGTCAGTCCATGAGCTGTCCTTGTCACACAGACCTGTCCTTACACACAGGTCAGCCATGATCTGTCCTTATCACACAGAGCTGTCCTATACCACAGGTCAGTCCATGAGCTGTCCTTATCACACAGAGCAGTCCTGAATTCTACACAGTCATCAGACTGTCCTGTCACACGAGCTGTCCTTGTCACATGGTCAGTCCATGAGCTGTCCTTGTCACCGAGCTGTCCTTGACACACAGTCAGTCCATGAGCTTGTCCTTATCACACAGGTCAGTCCATGAGCTGTCTTTACCACATAGGTCAGTCCATGAGCTGTCCTTGTCACACGTCAGTCCATGAGCTGTCCTTACCACATAGTCTAAGTCCATGAGCTGTCCTTGTCACAAGGGCTGTCCTTACCACACAGGTCAGTCCATGAGCTGTCCTTACCACAAGGTCAGTCCATGAGTGTCCTTCCACATTAGGACAGTCCATGAGCTGTCCTTACACACAGGTCAGCCCATGAGCTGTTCGTACACACAGAGCTGTTCGTACCACACAGGTCAGTCTATGAGCGTCCTTATCACACAGGTCAGTCCGTGAGCTGTCCGTGACACAACAGGTCAGTCCATGAGCTCTCTTTATCACACATGTCAGTCCATGAGCTGTCCTTGACACTCAGGTCATTCCATTAGCTGTCCGTGACACACAGGTCAGTCATGAGCTGTCCTTGTCACACAGAGCTGTCCTTGACACACAGGTCAGTCTATGAGCTGTCCTTGTCACACAGAGCTCTCCTTACCATACAGGTCAGTCCATGAGCTGTCCTTGTCACACAGAGCTGTCCTTACCACACAGGTCAGTCCATGAGCTGTCCTTGTCACACAGAGCTGTCCTTGACACACAGATCAGTCCATGAACTGTCCTTGTCACACAGAGCTCTCCTTACCATACAGGTCAGTCGATGAGCTGTCCTTGTCACACAGAGCTTCCTTGACACACAGGTCAGTCCATGAGCTGTCCTTACCACACAGGTCAGTCCATGAGCTGTCCTTACCACATAGGTCAGTCCATGAGCTGTCCTTGTCACACGTCAGTCCGTGAGCTGTCCTTACCACACAGGTCAGTCCATGAGCTGTCCTTACCACACAGGTCAGTCCATGAGCTGTTCATGTCACACAGTGCTGTCTTTACCACACAGGTCAGTCCATGAGCTGTCCTTACCACATAGGTCAGTCCATGAGCTGTCCTTACCACGCAGGTCAGTCCATTTGCTGTCCTTACCACACAGTTCAGTCCATGAGCTGTCCTTGTCACACAGAGCTGTCCTTACCACACGTCAGTCCATGAGCTGTCCTTACCACTTAGGTCAGTCTATGAGCTGTCCTTATCACACAGGTCAGTCAATGAGCTGTCCTTGACCCACAGGTCAGTCCATGAGCTGTCCTTACCACACAGGTCAGTCCATGAGCTGTCCTTATCACACACGTCAGTCCATGAGCTGTCCTTGTCACACAGGTCAGTCCATGAGCTGTCCTTGACACACAGGTCAGTCCATGAGCTGTCCTTAGCACACAGGTCAGTTCATGAACTGTCCTTACCACACAGGTCAGTCCATGAGCTGTCCTTATCAAATAGGTCAGTCCATTAGCTGTCCTTATCACACAGGTTAGTCCATGAGCTGTCCTTACCACACAGGTCAGTCCATGAGCTGTCCTTACCACACAGGTCAGTCCATGAGCTGTCCTTATCACATAGGTCAGTCCATGAGCTGTCCTTACCACACAGGTCAGTCCATGAGCTGTCCTTACCACACAGGTCAGTCCATGAACTGTCCTTGACCCACAGGTCAGTCCATGAGCTGTCCTTGTCACACAGGTCAGTCCATGAGCTTTCCGTGACCCACGGGTCAGTCCATGAGCTGTCCTTATCACACAGGTCAGTCCATGAGCTCTCCTTATGAAATAGGTCAGTCCATGAGCTGTCCTTACCACACAGGTCAGTCCATGAGCTGTCCTTACCACACAGGTCAGTCCATGAGCTGTCCTTATCAAATAGGTCAGTCCATGAGCTGTCCTTACCACACAGATCAGTCCATGAGCTGTCCTTACCACACAGGTCAGTCCATGAGCTGTCCTTACCACACAGGTCAGTCCATGAGCTGTCCTTACCACACAGGTCAGTTCATGAGCTGTCCTTACCACACAGGTCAGTCCATGAGCTGTCCTTACCACACAGGTCAGTCCATGAACTGTCCTTGACCCACAGGTCCATCCATGAGCTGTCCTTGACCCACGGGTCAGTCCATGAGCTGTCCTTGACCCACGGGTCTGTCCATGAGCTGTCCTTGACCCACAGGTCAGTCCATGAGCTGTAACTGTCACAGTAAACTGGGAGCTTGGTCACAGTAAGCCGGCGTGAAATAGAGGCAAACTCCTTCATTAGTCGTATACACCACAAGTAATGAGGTTCTGTGGTCACCGACAAGTCTGTGTCATCATCACAGAAATGTCTATTCCGTCATTGTAGTAAGAGATATGCTGCGCTGCTTTTCACTTTATCACGCGGGGGTCAGTGTCACTATCGCTATCAATGTGTGTGTTCAATCCTGTGATGGTAATATACAAATTAGAGAGAGAGAGGGAGAGAGACAGAGAGTTGATTCATTGACAGTCGCTATTCCCACCGGTAGCAGATAAACAAGGTGTTTTTTTTTCCATTCTGCTTGGATCCTCTCCCCTCAAGGACTAAGAAAGTAAATACGGCAAAACTGTTATACACTATACACTGTGATTATTCATTATTTACATTGACCATAGCAAAAGCAAATCACACACACACACACACACACACACGCACGCACGCACGCACGCACGCACGCACGCACGCACGCACGCACGTACACACACATTCACAACTGCACACTATGTGTAGGGGGGATGCCGGTATCCAAGCAACAGGTGACGGCAGTGGGAGTTATGTGTGACGTCATGGTGGTCAGCCAGGCCAGTGCCGAGGCGGGCTACGTGACCAAGTACAGACTGCACCTGCACAACACTGCTCACTACGAGGACGGCGACTATGGCGACCCTGTCCCGGGCTACAGTGTGCGTCTGGTCAGCACGCAGGGCCAGGAGATCCCCTCAGCCGAGGTCACACACACACACACACACACACACACACACACACACACACACACACACACACACACACACACCACGCACCACACACACACACACACACACACACACACACACACAGGCGCTCGTGCGCGTGTGCACACCACACACACACACACACACACACACACACACACACACACACACACACACAAAATATGCACACATACACACAGAGTAGACAGATCCACACACACACACACACACACACACACACACACACACACACACACAAATATGCACACGCACACACACACACACAGAGTAGACAGATCCACACACACACACACACACACACACACACACACACAACACACTCACATGTAGACATATCCACACAGGAACACACACACACACTCACACACACACACACACACACACACGCGCGCGCGCGCGCGCGCGCGCGCACGCCCGCACACGCACGCATGCAGGTGGGCCCCAGGACGTGTGGTGTGGGGAAGAACTTTGATGACTCTCATTGCCAGACTGCCTGTCATGTTCCACACGGGGTGAGTGGCATCTCTGCAGCGCTGCCTGTCATGTTCCACACGGGGTGAGTGGCGTCTCTGCAGCGCTGCCTGTCATGTTCCACGCGGGGTGAGTGGCGTCTCTGCAGCGCTGCCTGTCATGTTCCACGCGGGGTGAGTGGCGTCTCTGCAGCGCTGCCTGTCATGTTCCACGCGGGGTGAGTGGCATCTCTGCAGCGCTGCCTGTCATGTTCCACGCGGGGTGAGTGGCATCTCTGCAGCGCTGCCTGTCATGTTCCACGCGGGGTGAGTGGCATCTCTGCAGCGCTGCCTGTCATGTTCCACGCGGGGTGAGTGGCATCTCTGCAGCGCTGCCTGTCATGTTCCACGCGGGGTGAGTGGCATCTCTGCAGCGCTGCGTGGACCACAGCTAAGAGGGACCACTAGGCCGTGCTGACAATTATGTCCGCTCTGATACTGGTAGAAGTGGTACAGGGATTTGCATGTGAAACTGATGATATATGCTGAAGGAAAACAGGTCTGATATCCATCAATGAAGGAAAACAGGTCTGATATCGATCAATGATGGAAAACAGGTCTGATATTCATCAATGAAGGAAAACAGGTCTGATATCCATCAATGATGGAAAACAGGTCTGATATTCATCAATGATGGAAAACAGGTCTGATATCCATCAATGAAGGAAAACAGGTCTGATATCCACCAATGGAGGAAAACAGGTCTGATATCCATCAATCAGTTCACGCTGGAATCGGTTTGTTTGGATAGTCGACAGAGTATGCCAGTCTAGCTACACTAACATGACTGAGAAGTATGCCATTCTAGGTACACTCACAATGACTGAGAAGTATGCCAGTCTAGCTACACTAACATGACTGAGAAGTATGCCATTCTAGCTACACTAACATGACTGAGAAGTATGCCATTCTAGGTACACTCACATGACTGAGAAGTATGCCAATCTAGCAGCAGTTAAGAGATTCTGGTTTCCATGCCACAATGCTCGCCATGGAGGTTGGAGCGAGGGCTTTTGTTGGTCACCTGCTTATGATGAAACAGCGATCGATGTCAGGTGGACTATAATA
>CM065717.1:100974886-101029886 GCA_033310375.1 Conus canariensis
CACGAGCCACAAACGTGCAACTGTGTATTTGGGACTGAGGCTGGGGTAGTGTGTTATTTGTGTAAGTGGGGGATGGATTGGGGATGGTGTGGATGGGTGCATGTTCGCGTTTGTGGGGAATGGGACTAGGGGAGGGGGCTGGCAGATGGGTAGATGTCTGTATATGTGGGGGTTGGGGGAAGGGGAGGGTAGATGTCTGTGTATGTGGAGGTTGAAGGGAGGGTGAGGGTAGATGTCTGTATATGTGGGGGTTGGGAGGAAAGGGGGAGGGCAGATGTCTGTATATGTGGGGGTTGGGAGAAGGGGGAGGGTAGGTGTCTGTATATGTGGGGGTTGGGAGAAGGGGGAAGGTAGATGTCTGTATATGTGGGGGTTGGGAGAAGGGGGAAGGTAGATGTCTGTATATGTGGGGGTTGGGAGAAGGGGGAGGGTAGGTGTCTGTATATGTGGGGGTTGGGAGAAGAGGGAAGGTAGATGTCTGTATATGTGGGGGTTGGGAGAAGGGGGAAGGTAGATGTCTGTATATGTGGGGGTTGGGAGAAGGGGGAGGTAGGTGTCTGTATATGTGGGGGTTGGGAGAAGGGGGAAGGTAGATGTCTGTATATGTGGGGGTTGGGGGAGGGTGAGGATAGATGTCTGTATATGTGGGGGTTGGGAGAAGGGGGCAGGCAGATGTCTGTATATGTGGGGGTTGGGGAGGGTGAGGGTAGATGTCTGTATATGTGCGGGTTGGGGGGGGGAGGGTGAGGGTAGAAGTCTGTATATGTGGGGGGAGGGTGAGGGTAGATGTCTATATGGGGGGGGGGGGAGGGTAGGTGTCTGTATATGTGGGGGTTGGGAGAAGGGGGATGGTAGATGTCTGTATATGTGGGGGTTGGGGAGAAGGGGGAAGGTAGATGTCTGTATATGTGGGGGTTGGGAGAAGAGGGAAGGGGGGAGAGGGACTAAGATATACTTACTGACTTCACAAACACATCGCGCCATGGAGGACTGAAGATATACTTACTGACTTCACAAACACATCGCGCCATGGAGGACTGAAGATATACTTACTGACTTCACAAACACATCGCGCCATGGAGGACTAAGATATACTTACTGACTTCACAAACACATCGCGCCATGGAGGACTGAAGATATACTTACTGACTTCACAAACACTTGCCGATTTTTTTGCTGTCTGAAGAAGTACCTGCAGGCTTGCTGTCTGAAGAAGTACCTGCAGGCTTGCTGTCTGAAGAAGTACCTGCAGGCTTGCTGTCTGAAGAAGTACCTGCAGGCTTGCTGACTGAAGAAGTACCTACAGGCTTGCTGTCTGAAGAAGTACCTACAGGCTTGCTGCTGAAGAGTACCTACAGGCTTGCTGACTGAAGAGAGTACCTACAGGCTTGCTGTCTGAAGAAGTACCTACAGGCTTGCTGACTGAGAAGTACCTACAGCTTGCTGTCTGAAGAAATACCTGCGCGCTTTTTGTCTGACGAAGTACCTACAGGCTTGCTGTCTGAAGAAGTACCTGCGTGCTTGCTGTCTGACGAAGTACCTACAGGCTTGCTGTCTGAAGAAGTACCTGCGTGCTTTTTGTCTGACGAAGTACCTACGGGCTTGCTGTCTGACGAAGTACCTACAGGTTTGCTGTCTGACGAAGTACCTACAGGCTTGCTGTCTGACGAAGTACCTACAGGCTTGCTGTCCGAAGAAGTACTCGCTCACTGAATTGATATTCCCTGATTGAAAAAAAAATACTGACTGAAGACGTACTTGTTGACTGGAGTAATGCTTTCCAGTGAAGAAGCACTTGTTAACTGATGCAGTACATGTGGACTTGCCGACTGAAGAAATTTTTGCCAAAGAAGTATTTTCTTATCGAAGAAGTACTTGCCAAGTGAAGAAGTGCTGCTAATTTGCTGACAACGGACTTCTTCAAGTTGAGGAAGTAACTGCCAGTTTGCTCATTGAACGATGTCTTTGGGTATTTACCTTGATCATTCAGACTATTCACAATTGCCAACAATTCATTTTCATTTTTTTTTCCTTCATAAGCATTTAGTTTGGACAGATGTCTAGTCT
Organism: Conus canariensis; assembly: GCA_033310375.1. Lineage (NCBI taxonomy): Eukaryota > Metazoa > Mollusca > Gastropoda > Neogastropoda > Conidae > Conus > Conus canariensis. The sequence goes on from CM065717.1 coordinate 100,976,954, forward strand.
CTCTTACAACTAATAGCTCTCTTTGTGTTTTACTTCACGTTTGTTAATGTTTCCTACACGCACCTTTATCTTTCGATTACCTTACCTGCAGTGCACTCTCACAGATACGAAAGTTCTTTGTGTTTTAAAGAGAGAAGCACATGGAATCTAACATTTGCATTTATCACGCTACCTTCATTATTTAACGTGGCGTGGCGTAATTCTCCACGTGCTTGGTTCCATTAGAGTGTAAGGAGTTCAGGACCTAAGTACTCGCCTGAAGGGCTCTGAAGACCATCTGCTGTCAAGCTGCCCCTAGAGTGTCTTCCCGCTGTGGACATTGAAGAGGCAGGTGTATGGTGTTGCAGTTCTAAGGCCATCATCCACGGCCCTTACCTCATCTACCCAGCGTGGCTGGAAAAGAAGCTGGAGGACTGCCCGGGGGTACGGAGAGTGGTGATTGTGCCGGTGCCTGACTCCCGCATGTTCCAGGAGATGTGTGTCTGCATTGTACCTCACCGAGGAGTGGTGCTGAAGGATGCTGAGATCCGCTCCTTTTGCCAGACGCTGTTTGTGGACGCTCCCTTAGAATGCCATCAGATCCCAAAGTGAGCAGGAGTTGCCGGGTGTATTGACAGACACCCAACATTATTTTCTGGTAACACACCGGAGAGTTATCGTTCATGTCAATAGATACTCTGTGTGACTCTTAGGTATTACACCGAACAATTATTTTCCATGTCAATAAATACAATGTGTGACTCCTAGGTATTACACTGGACGATTATTTTCCATGTCAATAGATACCCTGTGTGACTCCTAGGTAACACAGGACAATTCTCTTCCATGTCAATAAATACCCTGTGTGACTCCTAGGTAACACTGGACAATTCTCTTCTATGTCAATAGACAACTGTGTGACTCCTAGGTAACACTGCACAATCATCTTCCATGTCAGTAGATACCTTGTGTAACTCCTGGGTATTACACTGGACAGTTATCTTCCATGTCAATACATACCCTGTGTAACTCCTAGGTATTACACTGGGCAATTACCTTCCATGTCAATACATACCCTGTGTAACTCCTGGGTATTACACTGGACAGTTATCTTCCATGTCAACACATACCCTGTGTAACTCCTAGGTATTACACTGGACAGTTATCTTCTATGTCAATAGATATCCTGTATGACTCTAATAAGGTGTTCCTCTGGACAAGTATCGTCCATTTCAACACACACCCTGTGTGACTCTACCGTATGGGCATAGAACAGGTAGTACCTGCACACACGGCACAGAACTGTGTGCCGTGTGTGCAGGTACTGCCTGTTCTATGCCCAGGACTTTCCCCAGAACTGTGTGCCGTGTGTGCAGGTACTACCTGTTCTATGCCCCGGACTTTCCCCAGAACTGTGTGCCGTGTGTGCAGGTACTACCTGTTCTATGCCCATGACTTTCCCAGAACTGTGTGCCGTGTGTGCAGGTACTACCTGTTCTATGCCCAGGACTTTCCCCAGAACTGTGTGCCGTGTGTGCAGGTACTACCTGTTCTATGCCCAGGACTTTCCCCAGAACTGTGTGCCGTGTGTGCAGGTACTACCTGTTCTATGCCCAGGACTTTCCACAGAACTGTGTGCCGTGTGTGCAGGTACTACCTGTTCTATGCCCAGGACTTTCCGCAGGACACACCAGGGCCTGCGCCAGACCGAGTCAAGATCTTCCAGTCTGCCCTCAAGTTACTACGCCTGTCTCTGACTGAGCTCTGAACACACACACACACACACACACACACACACACACACACACACACACACACACACACACTCGTGAACATATGCATACACATACAAAGGTATACCCACACATATTCTCTCTCTCTCTCTCTCTCTCTCTCTCTCTCTCTTTTACAAACGGGTGTGCATGCGCGCGCGCCACACACACACACACATACATACACACAACACACACACACACACACACACACACACACACACACACACATGTACACAGTACAGACAGACAGACAACACACACACACACACACACACACAAACGCACACACGCACGCAGGCACACACACACACACACAACCACACACACACACACACACACACACACATGCGCGCGCGCCTCAGAAAAAAAATAGGCGGAGAGAGGAGGTGTATATTCCTTTCACAAGTAATCAACTTTGTTAAACGCAGATGTTCACCTGCAGGGGTGGGTGGGGTGGGGGCATTTAGGCTGCCTGCATTTCGAGGCCGATACGGGGGCTGTTCTATGCTTGAACTGCCTTCAATAAACAAACTGCAAAGTGATCCTCTGCCATTTGCCTCTAGTTTGTCCTGAGACTGCCGTTTGTATGTTGTTACTGACCAAATTAAAGTATATCTTAGTTTTAAAACTTTGATTCTGATACTGAGAATATAACACGAGGGTTTCAGCGGATGGGCTGTATCGTACATGGACTAGGCGGCACGAAGTGACATGTACTCCGGATGGGCTGTATCGTACATGGACTGGCGGCACGAAGTGACATGTACTCCGGATGGGCTGTATCGTACATGGACTGGGCGGCACGAAGTGACATGTACTCCGGATGGGCTGTATCGTACATGGACTGGGCGGCACGAAGTGACATGTACTCCGGATGGGCTGTATCGTACATGGACTGGGCGGCACGAAGTGACATGTACTCCGGAAGGGCTGTATCGTACATGGACTGGGCGGCACGAAGTGACATGTACTCCGGATGGGCTGTATCGTACATGGACTGGGCGGCACGAAGTGACATGTACTCCGGAATGGGCTGTATCGTACATGGACTGGGCGGCACGAAGTGACATGTACTCGGATGGGCTGTATCGTACATGGACTGGGCGGCACGAAGTGACATGTACTCCGGAAGGGCTGTATCGTACATGGACTGGGCGGCACGAAGTGACATGTACTCCGGAGGGCTGTATCGTACATGGACTGGGCGGCACGAAGTGACATGTACTCCGGATGGGCTGTATCGTACATGGACTGGGCGGCACGAAGTGACATGCACTTGATGAAACTGAAAGTGAAACTGAAACTTAATGATGATAAGACCAGACTTATGCTAGCCTGTCACATGACATCTCTTAAAAGTCTTCCGCTTCCTAGTTCTGTTCTGATTAACGATGCACATCCCCCCCCCCACCCCTCCCTCTTCGCTGTCCTAGTGCTGGTCTAGACCAATGTCTTTCATTTCAAAGGCACAATTCGAAGTTGCCTGTCTGGAATTTCTTAGGATCAGTTTAACCTATCACTATCAACTGAGGCGACAAATCGTGTTCGCTCTTGTCCTCTTTGTGATGGAATACCATACTTCTTTTTTTTGCCGGCCTTTCCAAATATCTGCAGTAAATCCAGACTGACGATATCAGACTCATTTGCAGATCTGTTAGATCAGACCGCATTTTTCCTCTTCTTCACTCTGACCACTGGCTGCCTGTTTCTGATTGGACAAACTACATGCCATCTACTCTGACGTTTTTTGCTGTTGGTGGCACAGGACCTTGTATTTTTCTGAACTGCTCCAGGTCTTTCTCAGGAGCTGGTGTACAATCGTAGCTGCATGGCCAGATTTGAAAAGGAAAGTCCCTGCTACATGTCTCTCAGCACCGCTGGGCATCCTGACCTGTACAGTGGTCCTCACAGTGTGTCAGCATCGTGACCTGTACAGTGGTCCTCACAGTGTGTCAGCATCATGACCTGTACAGTGGTCCTCACAGTGTGTCTGTCAGCATTATGACCTGTATAGTGGTCCTCACAGTGTGTCTGTCAGCATCATGACCTGTACAGTGGTCCTCACAGTGTGTTGTCAGCATCATGACCTGTACAGTGGTCCTCACAGTGTGTCGCAGCATCATGACTGTACAGTGGTCCTCACAGTGTGTCTGTCAGCATCATGACCTGTACAGTGGTCCTCACAGTGTGTTGTCAGCATCATGACCTGTACAGTGGTCCTCACAGTGTGTCAGCATCATGACCTGTACAGTGGTCCTCCAGTGTGTGTCAGCATCATGACCTGTACAGTGGTCCTCACAGTGTGTCTGTCAGCATCATGACCACATGTTCACAGTGTGTCGCTCATATGACAGTGGTCCTAGTTTACATCATGACCTGTACAGTGGTCCTCACAGTGTGTCTGTCAGCATCATGACCTGTACAGTGGTCCTCACAGTGTGACCTGTCAGTGGTCCTACATTGCGAGAACCTGTACAGTGGTCCTCACAGTGTGTATGTCAGCATCATGACCTGTACAGTGGTCCTCACAGTGTGTCATGTCAGCATCATGACATGTACAGTGGTCCTCACAGTGTGTCTGTCAGCATCATGACCTGTACAGTGGTCCTCACAGTGTGTCTGTCAGCATCATGACCTGTACAGTGGTCCTCACAGTGTGTCTTCAGCATCATGACCTGTACAGTGGTCCTCACAGTGTGTCTGTCAGCATCATGACATGTACAGTGGTCCTCACAGTGTGTCTGTCAGCATCATGACATGTACAGTGGTCCTCACAGTGTGTCTGTCAGCATCATGACCTGTACAGTGGTCCTCACAGTGTGTCAGCATCATGACATGTACAGTGGTCTCACAGTGTGTCTGTCAGTATCATGACCTGTACAGTGGTTCTCACAGTGTGTCAGCATCATGACCTGTGCAGTGGTCCTCACAGTGTGTCTGTCATCATCATGACCTGTACAGTGGTCCTCACAGCGTGTCTGTCAGCATCATGACCTGTACAGTGGTCCTCACAGTGTGTCTGTCAGCATCATGATCTGTACAGTGGTCCTCACAGTGTGTCTGTCAGCATCATGACCTGTACAGTGGTCCTCACAGTGTGTCAGCATCATGACCTGTACAGTGGTCCTCACAGTGTGTCAGCATCATGACATGTACAGTGATCCTCACAGTGTGTCTGTCATCATCATGATGACACACACACTGTGAGGATCACTGTACATGTCATAGATTTGGTTTTGGCTGGGTGTATGACCATTGAGTTTGACACCAGTCTGACACGTCGTTTAGACTTTCCTGTAGAGAAGTTTCTATTGTCTGTAGATCACTACCATTCGTTTGGAGTGACGAGTCATCAGCAAATAAATCTGTCGTGACCTTTTCATCTGATACGGACAATGGTAAATCATTGATGAAGATGCAGAATAGTAGGGGGCCTAGTACAGAGCCCTGTGGGACTCCATGTCTGACAAAGTCTGAAGCGGAAGTTTTGCCATTAAGCACCACATACTGAGTCCTATCGTTCAAGTATGATTGGAATAATGAGATTGTCGGGGTATGGTTCAAGAAGACAGATAGTTTCTTTAGAAGAATGGAATGATCAACAAGATCAAACGCCTTTTTGAAGTCAAGAAAGACAACCCCTGTCATTTGTGATTGGTTCATATTTGAAAGCCATGAGTCACACATTCGTGATAATGCTGTGTGGCAGGAATGATTAGATCGGAATCCAGATTGGAGTGGGTGAAATAATTTGTTTTTCTCCATGAACTGAGATACGTGTGTGTGTATGTGTCTTTCAAGGGGTTTGGATAGAATCGAAAGTAAGGATATAGGTCTGAAATTATTTGGATCCGACAAATCATTTGATTTTGGAAGGGGGATCACTTTGGCGTTTTTGAACGCCTGAGGGAAAACATTAGTTTCAATGGATAAATTATATATGTATGTAAGAGACTCAACAATGTAAGGTAGAGCGAGTTTGAGAAGAAATGCGGGTATGTTATCAGGACCCATGGATTTTTTATTCTTTAATTGCGCTATGTGCATACCTACTTCATGTACAGCAAGAAGGGTAATTTTGACTGAGTTACTGGATCCAAGTTTTTGTTTGCAAAATGATATTAGGGAAGTCGGACATGTATATTCATTTGGTGCTCTTATAGTCTGTGAAGCTTGAGTAAGGGTATCTGATAATGACAGAAAGTGGGTATTAAATTTGTCCGGGGTGATGTTTGTGCTTGAATTTTGTGAATCTGTACGCTTGTTGCGTACAATAGTGTTTATTGCCCTCCACATTGGCGCTGTGGATTTTGCGTCCGTTATCATTTGACTGAAGTAGTCTCGTTTGGCTTTTTCAACTTCGTTTGAAACAAAGTTTCTCTGCTCTTTATATTCGTCAAACAAATTTGCTGCCTTGAGTTGGTCACGTAGTACCATTTCTTGCAGCAATTCTGGCGTTAACCACGGGTTCATCTGCGGATGCCTAACTCTTTTTTGATGTAACGGCGCGTTTTTATTTATGATGGTGAGGAATGTTTGGTACCAGAAGGACAGTGCATCATTGACGTCTGAGTAATTATAAGTTAAGTGAAATGGGGAAATGTTTAAGTCATAGAGGTATGCTGCTTCATTAAACTTTTTGAAAGAGCGGTATTGGATGGTCGTGTGACCTTTGGGTGGTGGTTTTGGGAGCCTTAAGGACCACGTGCAGAAAACTGGACAGTGATCACTAACACCAGAATGTACCACTGAAACATCTAGTATTGCAGATTTGTTGTTAGTGTATACATGATCAATAAGAGTCGCAGTTGTTTTAGTTATTCTCGTTGGGGTTTGTACTAACTGATGGAGTGCATGAAGTGATAGTGTACTTGTCCAAGCTGGTTGTTGTTTTAACATATCAATATTAAAGTCCCCTAACAGTAGTATATTTGAATTGTTGTGACAGATCTAATCCATCATTTGTACAAAGTTGTCATACCATTCGTATGTGGAAGATGGGTGTCTATATAAATGTCCGATTAATAATGGCGGTGATTTGGAGTTTTTTTTAAATTTCAATCCAGATACATTCGACAGTATTAGTTTCAAGATCAGTTCTGCGTCGGGTAATGTGGGCAATTGATTGATGAATGTATACGGCAAGGCCAGTATGTTGGGGTTGATCACTGTCGCGTCGTTCTATGTTGTATTCAGGAATGCTAATAAGGTTATCTGTGATGCGAGAGTCTAACCTTGTCACTTATGCCAAATACTTGTACTGGATGGGGTGACTGTTTTAAAAGTGATGAGATTTCATGGACCTTATTAAATAAATGATAGACATTGAGATGTCCAACTTGAAGTCCTGGGACAGCGGGATTATGGTAAGGCATGGGTAGTAAGGGAACAGTGGCACAAATCGACGAGGAAGACAGTTTTCACAAAACAGACACAGAGAATTATAGGTAAAAACAACAACAACAACAACAACAACAACAACAACAGAATACAGGTGAGAAAAGTAACGTTTGTGGATAACGCACAATAATGGCAAACGCACAGAAAGAATTTAAAGGTTAACTATTATGCCTAAAACAGATAACAGAATGTATCTAGAAAATTCAATTAGTAAAACAACAAACAACAAAAAAGAGCAATGGTTGAAGCACGATGTCGAACAAATAGAAAGAAAGAAAACAAAGTATTAAGCATAAAGCAATTAATGACGATAACACACACACCGCCCCCCCCAAAAAAAATGTTTACAGCGGTGCAAATAAAGAGGATGCGACGAGTGCTATGAGCACAATCCACTTTAGACCAGGTTTAGAGAGTGTAGATGAAGAAAAGGGAAACAAAGCAACAACAAAAACCAAAACAAAACAACCCCCCAAAAAAAAGACAAAAACAAAAACAAACAATTAAACAAACAACAACAACAAAACCAAGAAGAAAAGAATTTTTTTTTTTATATCTGTGATTCACGAACAGTTTGTGGCGGTGAGGAAGTAGTCCTGGTCCCAATGTCAGGAGGTTGGCCCAAAGTTTCTTCTCAGTCCACAAAACGACAGCACCAGCACGAGCCGCCTATTTCACTTCAAAGTTTGCAATGTCGGCCTAAAATGACAATCGTCTTCACACGCCGGTAGATCGGAAGTGTAGCACAATGAACACAATCGATGTTCTGAGCACAACCAAAAACACAAATAAGTGAGTGTTCACACATCCTCAGTGTCCATGAGTAGACCATCTGATATACTTGTTCGAAAGAAAAAAAACAACAAAAAACAAACAAAAAAAACCCCAATAAGAAAGGAAGGGGGGGGGGGGGGGGGGGGGGGGGGGTGGTGGAGTGGTGAGGGTATGGCTATTTAAACTTGTGGAACTTGTATTAAACATAGTGGAGCTTGCATATAAATTTGCGCTCTCACGAACGCGCGTACACGCGCTTGTATTCACGCGCACGCGCGCGCGCGCGCACACACACACACACACACTATCGCACACACACACACACTTATACACACGCTGACACACACACACACACACACACCGCACGCGCGCACGCGCGCACGCTTACACGCACGCTTGCATTCACACACACACACACGCACGCACGCACGCACGCACACGCACGCACGCACGCACTCACGCACGCACACACACACACACACACACACACACACACACACACAACTGTGGATATGCCTCACACTTGAGTCTCGAGAACACACACATTGTAGGGCGGAGGCAGAATATGGGAAGTTGAAAGTCGGGTCGCCAGAGGTGGAAGATAAGAAGGTGGATGTCGGGTCGCCGGAGATGCAGGATGGGTAGCAGGACGCCGGGTTGCCAAGGATGAGACAGGGGTAGCTGGATGTCGGGTCGCCAGGGGTGGAGGATGGGAACAGACCCACCTGTTGATCCAGGCATTGTAGGTGGCTGCAGAACCGGGGGCAGGATGGGGGTCTGAGGGCTGCTGTGGTAATGAACACCAAGTAAGACCAGTGTCTCTTTGGTGTTCACATCGTAGCTGGGAGGTCGGGGGGTGCGAGGACTGCATCCAGCTCTCGCCACATGGTCTTATAATGGGCGTCCTCAGCAGAGGTTGTCTGCAGTATTTTGGGTCGGCGTATTTGAGGCTGTACGCCAACCTGTCTGTGCCTTTGGGGCTGGGGTGGAGGGGATCGGTGTACATGTCCTTGCGTGGAGCTCCGCTTTTGGTGATGAAAATGGAGGTGTGGTCGGCATATACAATGTTTTCTCTGGCACACACTTTAGTGAGGGTCAAGTTGGAGAGGTGGACGGTCTTTTTGAGAGGGTGCTGTCCCATTGGGGGGATGATGGAGGAAGCCAATAGTCTAGCCTGAGGGAAAACATGTTTGATGTTTTTGATCAGCTGTGTCCATGTGTTTTCCGTGATTGATGTATGTTTGCACGTGTTTATTCCAATGTGTAGAATGATTTGCTGTGTGGTGTTGTTGCGTGGAATGTGTTTAAGCCAATGAATAAGATCATCGACAGTGAGACCTGGAACACTGATGATTTGGCTCTTACCTTTGTAAAATAGGAGGCTTGGGGTAATGTTTCGTATGTCTGAGTCTCCTATAATGACATTTGATATGTCAGTGTCAACCCGTAGTTGTGCAAGAAGCTGACGAGGTGATAATGTGTTGTTGCTGCTAGTCTGACCCTGACTGTTTTGAGTTGCATCATTAACCACTATCTTTGATTGTGTGTTTTTGTTGTTCCTGTGGAGGTGGTTTCTGTTGTGGACTGTTTTCCAGCCCATTGTGTCAGTGGTCTGAGTAGTAGTGTCTTTATCTAAGATATTGCTGGGTTTGTTTGGACTGTGGGGGACATTTGTAGTGGTAGACTGTGTCTGCACTGTGGCTTGATCAGAGTGTGTGTCTGTCTCTGAGTCGTTCTGAACCTTATGTCCCCATTTCCATTAACGTGGAGCAGCATGGAGAACTTGTTGGAGGTGGGGAACGCGGACAGAGCAGAATCAGTATGGCTGCCAGATGGTGTGGTTTGATTTTGGTTTGGGTGCGGTATAAACTGAGTTTCTTTGAGGTGTTTGAGTTCAGATTTCAGGTGGTTGTTTTCTGCTTCTAATCGGCGAATACTTGTGGTGTGAGAGTGCAAGAGTTTTGAACCTTTGACAATAGTTTTGACCAGAGTGTTGACCTTTTGTTTGAGGCTGTGTACTGCTGGGTTACATTTGTAGGCGTAGGTGGTTTGCTTGATTTTTGAGGACGCAAACTGCGTGCCGTTTTTGTGTTGCTTGTATGAGAGGGTGGGCGTGGTGTTTTCACATCGGAGTGGGCAGGTGGTTGGTTTTGTTTCGTTTGGGCATTTGCATGCTCATGTTTTGACTGAGCAGAGCTTCGTTTCTGCTTTGTTGTAATATGTGGAGTATTTGTGGTGAGTGCTGGGGTGAACTGTGTGTGCATGTTTCCCTCGGGCGACTTTGGCAGGACCGTAGGGACAGGCTTTGTGCATGGCGAGGATGTGGATTGGGACGGGGTGGTATCAGAGCTGGCTGGAGGGATGGTGGTTGGGCTGGTCAGTAAATGCAATCTGGGGAGATGAGGAGGTCCATGGGGAGACGGGATGTCCTGTGCAGAGAGGGCACCAGAAGGGACCGTCTTCAGGGAGGGAAGGGGAAGGTCAGATAGGTTGTCGCATACAGCCTTGTTGAGGTTGGGATGGGAATCTTGGCGGGTTAAAGAGAAGATTGTTCGAATCACCTGGATTAGTGATTCGAACTCATACCGCAGCCATTTCAGAGAAGAGAGAAGAGGCCTAAGACAACACGAACACCTCCCTCCAGTGCACTCAGCCAGCTGAGAGAAGAGGCCTAAGACAACACGAACACCTCCCTCCAGTGCACTCAGCCAGCTGGACTCATGCCTCAAGTTGAAAACCCTACAAAGTAAACAGCATCATAAATAATTCAATCTACCACCTATTCAATACCAAAGTATTTGATATATTAGTAAGAATAGAATCAAAACGACCAAACCCGTACAACTCGGCAAAAACACATGAACGAGCATACTGATCTGAGCAACGTCCAAAAACAATCACAGTATTACAAAGTCAGATAATTTTGATTGAAAATGTTTAAGAAAGTAATTAGCAGTTACTTACGATTGTCCTACAGCAAATCGACATGTTTAGAAAAATATTCTTACCCTCTGGGAGGGTTTACACTTGCCAGTACCCGATCAACAAACGGTGACAGAGAGAACACTGAGCAAACGTGACTGCTTCCGACGCCATTAGCTCGATCTGTGTTGAGCTCGCAGCCGACCTTGTCAAAGTTGACAGCTGAGAAGTACTCACCGGAAATTAAAAAACACTTCTCGACCAGCCGCCGTGGCGCCCTCCGGAGGGAGAGCTCACTCACGCCGGCTCCGCGACTAAGCAATTATTGTCGTCAGTAGGGGGCTTAGTAGGTGGTGTCCTGCGTATGTTAGATCAGAACAGGCGCCATTGACCACCACCGAAGTGACTCGGCAGCAGTGCAGTGTCTCCTCCGGTGGGTTGTCTCATGACGACTTGACATTGACTGCTCCCTGTGGATTGCCGGTGCCGGGGCTGCGGCGGGACCGACCGGGCTGTGGCTGTGGACGGGGTGTCGGAATGAGGGGCGTGGGTGCACTGCCTCTGAGGTGGCGCAGAGGTTGGGAAAACAAACAAACAAACAAACAAAAACCATTTCTCTGGCAATACAAATGGCACACGTTCACGATCGTGCGTGTGACACCTCCCAACATCCCTCTGGATGGAGACAGCGGCTGGGCACGGGCTGCACCCCACAACCAGTTGGCAGTCTGTATACCAGAGTGAATCAACCAAAGTCAGTGATGCTTGTATATACCAGAGTGAGCCAACCAAAGTCAGTGATGCTTGTATATACCAGAGTGAATCAACCAAAGTCAGTGATGCTTGTATATACCAGAGTGAGCCAACCAAAGTCAGTGATACTTGTATATACCAGAGTGAGCCAACCAAAGTCTGAGACGTTCGCCCTGTTCTTTCTTGGCAGCACTGAAGCTGATACCAGAGTGAGCCAACTAAAGTCAGAGACATTCGCCCTATTCTTTCTTGGCAACACTCAAGCTGATCCGCATGGGCACAAAACAGGCGTGGCAAAGTGTGGACCCAAAATACAGTACTTTATTAACAAGCCAAAATCACTTGCGTGTGAACGCTCAAGCACATAGGAATATATGATCAATTTTTTTTTGTCTTTTCACACACACACACACACACACACACACACACACACACACACACACACATTATAATACATAATTGCTTTTAATCTTGTCACACGCAAAAGCATAATACAGTTACTCTTTTGCCATTGTAGAGGATGATGTGCAACATATTTAAATGTCTTCATCTTATCATAGACAACCTGTAATACACAGCTATTTTGATTTGTAACCTTCAACAGAGACCACATTCATAATGTTGCCACAGACAAAAATATGAATCGTGAGAACATGCTTTTATATATTGCTTCGGTCAACAGATAATACATCCATGCTTTGTGATTAAGCCTACACAAACAAATGAACAGACACACAACATACTCCACCTTAGCCCCACCAACCACGTAGACGCACACACACACGCTCGCGCGCGCTGCAGTCCTGTACAAAGATAATCGGATAGAAGTGCTAGCCTACACGGCGTATCCTGGTTTGTAAACTCCTACAGTAAAGGCCATGGTCCCCTGTTTTAGCAGCAACAGTATGATCATTGTTACGAATGCCACTGAAAATACACACGTCATTTTCACAAACCGGAACCTCTAAAATATAACATCGTTTAAAAAAAATTAGATTATGACGTTTCTGAAAACAAGCCACAGTACAAATAAACTCTCACAATACACTGCATGGTAATAAACTCTCACAATACACTGCATGGTAATAAACTCACAATACACTGCATGGTCATAATTCTGTACACACAATACCACTGAAACAAGTGACTTATCGACAAGTGTGTCTTCAGCACACGTCACAGACAGCAGGTATGAAAATGCACGGGAGAATACACTTCGTCTCAGGAGTATCACTGGTCATTTTTATACCTGTTTTGAAAGACACCCATCCCGAACCCCACAACTCCCAGTAAAAAAAAAGTATAGGAGAATAATCATGGAATAGCAAGTTAGGTTACTTTCCACTACGGAACAAGTTAGGCTAGTTCTTACCATGGAATGGTTCCCACTATGGACCGACAAGTGAGGCTAGTTCCCACTACGGTATGACATCAGCTTAAAATCATGCTTAGTGTGGTCTCAAATTTAGCGGATGAGGTGTAGAGTATATGGACTAGTCCGCACGCAGTGACGCCTCCTTGATGAAACTGAAACTGAGGTATAACACTCTGTCTGCAACGTTCAACGTTGAGGCACTTTACTGCTGAGGTATAGAACTCTGCCTACAACGTTTAACATTAAGATAGCTTACTGCTGAGGTATAGAACTCTGCCTACAACGTTTAACATTAAGATAGCTTACTCCTGAGGTATAAAACTCAGCCTGCAACGCTCAACAGCGAAACTAGATCAAAGAATGACATGAAGTGATCAAGATTTATGGTCCAAATCACGTGACATTGATTTACATAAACAAAAAACTCGATAGCACTAAAAAAAAAATAAAAAAAAAAAGTCTAAAAGGATATAATGCAGCACAAAAATCGTGAAGCACTAAAATCTTAAAATATGAAGAAATGACCAAGTGAGGGATGCTGACGTTTTTTGTTGTTGTTGTTTTTGTTGGTTGGTTTTTTGTTTATGTCAATTATGCGTATGGCAGTAGGATGTATGCAGCGAGAGAAAAAAGACAGATTAGCTGAATGTATCTGATTTGTCTGGTTTCTTGCACAGTCCAGAAGTGAATGACAATGATTCTGTCTGGACAGAAACAGTGCTCTAATATCTTGGCTGCAACAAGTGAAAGGATTCACTAATGAACGGTGCATTTGATTCCAATGACCGTGTTTGCCTGGCGCACTTTTGTCTCGGTTCATTGTGAGATTCTGACCTAAAGCAGCGCCAAGATGACACACACGATCGGAGAGCGAGAAGATGTATCCAGAAATTGAGATGGGACAGGTAAGAAGAGTTCGTATATGGACGAAGGAAGTCGTGGGCGTTTGTCTCATCATCCCTGAATTTCCTAGAGTTGTTTGACATCCATGATTTCAGATCAGAAGTAAAGTCCTGGACAGACCGAACACAACGACCTTAGTTTTAGGAGAGTCAGAACAGACTAGCTTAGTGTCGTCTGCCTACATTTCAATGTGGACAGAGTGAGGGAAAGCGGTATGTCTGTAGGTATATATACAATGTGAAAAGCACAGATCTGTGAATGGACCCTTGAAGTGTGATGAATAGTGCGAGTTCCTTTTCCCAAAGATTTGAGTGAAACTACTTTAGTAAAGCGTTTTTAATTCCAAAGTTATGTTCTCATTGTTACGGAAGAGTTTTGTAGTCTGTTGTTTCAAACGCAGCAGAAAGGTCCAAATGGAAGTAAACGACAATTTTGTCAAGGTCAAGAGCGACGTTTTCAATAGGGAGATGAACAGTTTTGTGGTATGTCCTATCCGACAAGCTGATGAGTGAACTCTGAGAAAACTGTGATTTTTAGATGAAAGAACAGCTGGTGATATGTGTCTGTAGATGTTCAGCTCTTTACTTTAGGCTTCATAACAGCGGTTTTGAAATCGGGGGGGGAGGGGGGGGGGGGGGTTCTTTTTCGATGTGACGGACTGGTGTGTGATGTTGTCATTGCTGATAGCAAACGTTCAGTTGATGGAAAAGAAGCATGACTGGTCACGGGAACTTTAAGAAACTGGGGTGAACTCAGAAAATGGCATGCCTGGAAATGTTGCAGAGGCGTACGGAAACAAATCACAGGAATTTTGTTTCTGAAAAAGTCAGCAAACACATTGTGGAGAAAGTTTAGATCAGGCGCAGTAGGTGTGGACGGATATTGTTTTTTTTTTTTTTATAACAAAATGTGATGACATAATGTGAAACAAGTGCAGCTGTTCGTAAGTTACGACGCTGGACACAAGAGGTGAATGAAACAGTACCTTTGTGACCAAGCCGCGTCACACATCTCTGGGCACTGGTCTATCAATGAACGCTTGCCCACCTCAGCACTCTCTCTCTCTCTTTCTCTCTCTCTCTCTCTCTCTAGGTGATGTATGTAGACGATCCCGGTAATTACAGAGGAATATCACTATGTGATATAAGCAGTAAACTTTACAGCTCTATAGTAAATAATAGGATTCAAGAATGGATTGAGCTGCATAATATACCACAGGGGAATATAAATCTGGGTTTAAAAGGGGATACTCTACCATTAATTACAGGTACACATTATTACCTTTAATACAAAACATTTTTGCTTTAACCGTAAACTCTATGTTGCCTTTGTTGACTTTGAGAAAGCTTTTGATTCCATAGAAAGGAACCGACTGTGGCCTATTCTGGTAAAAAATGGTATTAAAGGAAAACTCTTTCGGTGTATTCATAGCATGTACTGTACTGACAGAGCTAGAATTCGTTATGGTGCAAAATTGACAGACTACTTAAAGTGTACCCAAAACAAGGGGATGTTACAAATCCGGTGCTGTTCTCTTTATCAATACAAGTGATTACAAATGGCAGGCATGGTGCATGATTATTTTGAACTATTTATATTACTTTTGGCAGATGACGTGGCTCTTCTGTCGGAAACAATAGTTTGGCTACAGACGCAACTGACTAGTCTATATAGGGCTGTAAAAACACTCCATCTAAATGTGAATATGATTAAAGCAATATAGTTGTATTTAGAAAAGGTGAATATTTAGCTGCTAGTGAACATTGGACTTACAATGGAATCCTTATGCCTGTTATTAATGTTTTTGGATATTTAAGCATCTATTTGTCAACACGGTTGAGATGTACTGTTTCCTGTCAGAACCTTGCCTGCCGAGCCAGAAATTCATTGTTTTGTATATTGCAGACATTCATTGTTTTGTATATTGCAGACATTCATTGTTTTGCATATTGCAAAAATTAACTAAGTTAAAATGCAATTCTATTGATGTATATCTAAAACTATTTGATGCGCAGATACAACCAATATTATTGTTCAGATGGTACTGAAATGTGGGGGCTAAAAAATGCTGCACACCTCTGTGAAAAAATACATCTCTTTACTCTTAAAAATTTTGGGGGGTTCAAATTCAAATACAAACACCGAATGATCTGGTGTACGGAGAGACAAATAGATACCCTATTTTCATAAATTCTGCCATTATGTGTATGCACTACTGGTTAAAGTTGACAAGAAATCCTGGATGAGTCAAGATTACCGCGAAAAGCATATAGTACATTACTTGAGACAGACTCTCGTTGTCACGGACGGCCTCCTCCCTTCCCTCTCCTTGAGCGGTTTAACCAGGGGAAAGGTGGAGTGAGCTGTCTGTGCAATCCTTACCTTCCCCTTCCATCCCCCAACCTCTCCTCAGTGTGCTGTGTCACTCGTCGCAGCACGAGCAGCTTATGAAACACGTATCTCCCGTCGTTTACGACAAGCGTTTGCAACTGTTTACCGTTCTAGTGCAGAGAACTATAAAATAGGCATTCTGGCTCACCCACCTCCGCCAGCTCCAACCGGCTGAAGCCGGTTTCGCTGTTGCTCCGCCGGCTTACCCAGAATGCCTATTTTATAGTTCTCTACTGCTCTTAACTAGACCAAACGTTCATCCATGCACGTTTGACACAGTTAGAGGGGCTTCCAACTTTATATCTATGTCAAACGTTCATGCATGCGCGTTTGACACAGTTAGAGGGGCTTGCAACTCTATATCTATGTCAAACGTTCATGCATGCCCGTTTGTCCTAGTTACGAGAGCCACTACATCCTGTTAGACTCATGCTGCTAAAATAGGACGTTCACGCGTGAACGGCTATTTATAGTAACAGTCAGCAAGGCTAGTTTTGCCGCAGCACAGGCCTCCCACCTATTTTACAAAGAGTTTCACAAAGAGTTTAACTCTCCACACGCCTTTTCTTTTTTCATCCTGGGCTTGGGACTGATTTTCTTTTGTTTAGATACTCCACCATACAGCCGTAATAAAACACATGATCATCTATAGCAAGAAGCTGTTCCTCTGTGAACAAAACACGCCCGTCTGCATTGGAAGCCATGGCTAAACTGGCCGGCTCTTGTCCGGTCACGTGGCAGCCTCGCATTCTCTCGAGAATGTTCGGGAACATTTGCTGATGTAATAATGTTGCAAGTTCCTATAAATAGCCGCTCGCACGGGAACGTTCTTGGTCTTGTGATTGCGGGGAAGGTAAGAAACATGTTTTGATATGTTTGGAAATTTAGCCGCCTAAATTTATACAATGACGTCTAACGCCTGCACTAAACGACGCCGGTGGGGAATTTAGCCGTCTAAATTTATACAATGCCGCGTGGCGGCCTGCAGTAAACGACGCCCTTACATCCGTTATGTGTAACTTGACACGAACCCGGAAACAGTGCGGCGCTTCGACTCGGCAATTGTGCAGTTGAGTAAGCCGTGGCTAGACATGTCTGACCTAGATACTACATAAAGGCAGAAGTGAAGAGGAGTTGTCTCCCCGGAAAAGTATGTAACAATTAATTGTGAAAAAAAATCGTCATTAAGTCGTTCTAGGTTCTTATTCAAGTCGGCATCACGTTCTTATTCAAGTTCTTATTTAAGTTCTTAACAAGTTTTTATTCAAGTTCTTATTTAAGTTCTTAACAAGTCAACATCAAGTTCTTAACAAGTCATCATCAAGTTCTTAACAAGTTCTTATTCAAGTACTTATTCAAGTTCTTAACAAGTCGTCATCAAGTCGTCATTAAGTTCTTATCAAGTCGTCATTAAGTTCTTATCAAGTCGTTATCAAGTTCTTATCAAGTTCTTATTTAAGATTTCATCAAGTCGTCATCAAGTCGTTATCAAGTTCTTATTTAAGTCACTTATAATTATTTATTAAGTTCTTAACATATTATTGCATATCAAATGGATCAAAATGAGATTTTGTTGTTGGCAGTTCTGGCATGCTTTTTTGTTCGGCTTCTGTATTTAGTGGCTGAGATTTTTTGGACTGCTTTGGTTTTTGCTGGCGTTGTTTATATATTTTATAACCGTAATAACCACCCCCAGCAGCAATGACACCAAAAATGGCAACTGTTTTAAATTCAATATTCCATGACGACTTTGGTGTTGTTGTAGGTCTTGAATCAACTTGTGTATTTACAGCTGGCATTGAAACAACTGTTGGCGTTGGCGGTGTTATGTTTTCATTATGAGTTATATTCTGTGCTCGGAACATTAATTTTTTTTGTTTGTTCCACTCTGCTAATTTTTTTCCTGCTGCAACACGCCCAGGATGAGGAGGCTTTTTACTGGTCACTTTCTCCACCTGATTCAATGTTTTCTGATTCTGCTGATTTTCTGGCTCGGTCATTTTGAAGGGAAACAAAATCTATATGATTAAAAGTAATTAATCCCATGATTAATGGCGATAACAATGTTCCAAATCTGTAATATAGATCACATCCTAGAGACTCTAATGACTTTGTTAAAACGGGATCCCGTGTTAAATCATACATAAAATCTTGTTCAGAATCAATGGGAGCAAATCTACTAACTAGTTTAGTGTACAAACTAAGAACCGTTTGCCCAACACTTTTTACCATTCTTGACCCCAGTTGCGCTTCATACCTGTTGTGATACTTTACAATGTCTTGTGGCGACATTTGTTGAATCTGTTCTATGCTGAATTCATTTCCAAGGTACTGTTTTGTTTTTCCACATGCTGCTAAAGAATACAGCCTTTCCTTTTGGCGCATAATAGCTTGGTCATCAACTTGATCATTTGTAAGTTCAGGAAGTAAATCATCGCAGTTCATGTTTTATTAATGAATAAATATTATTTTATTTTTTAAAAATGAGCACCGAAAAAACTATTACTAACCTTGTATACCATTCTGCTGTTATTGGAGGCCTAAGTGTAGGATACACAATGCTTGGTAAAAGCCTGTTAAAAATAAAACCAGCAGATCTTGGCAAACTAGACTTTGAAGACTCAGCAAAGCTGATTGCTGTTATTACAGCTTCGTTGGCTACGAAAGATTTTCTAGTTAAGCAAGGAATAATTCCAGACAGTATCAATATGTAAAATTAAAAAAATACATTTATAAAAATGGCTTCACTCGTAATGATGATAGGCGGCGCAGTGGTCAACGCGCTTGCTTTCAGCGGAAGTAATTATGCGTTTAGTAAACTACAAAATAACGATGAGAGAAAAAGACATAACAGAGCTATGGAGCAACTAGCCGCTGCACAAGACACCTATGAAAAGCAAAGAATGGAGCAGTTAGATTTTATTAACGACAGACTTAAACAACAGGGACATGCAGCTTACACATTTAAAGATGTTGACCAGGCAATAAAAGAATATTTTTTAGTAACAGGCAAACAAGTTGAAACATTGTCCCCACCAAAATTTAGCGACTTTTATCAACCATCAGAAAAACAAAAGATGCAAGAAATATTGTTTATTGTCTTTGGCATGACCGCTGTGTATTTTGTTGCACAAAGTATTGGCTGAATAAAAATGAACAAAATCTATTATTCGCCAAAAGGATATTGGAAGGGAATAACAGCAATTAAAAAGCTAAGCCAAGCAGCTGGAGTCAGTGAACAAACAGCAAAAGAATGGTTATCTAAACAAGCGATTTGGCAAATTTATTTACCAGCGCCTAAACGAATACAAAGACCACACTTTGTCAACACAATACCGAACGACACCCATCAAATGGATCTTCTATATTTACCCCATGATACGATTAGACGAAAAAGATTTAAGTACGCACTTACAGTCATTGACATAGCTTCAAGATACAAAGATGCTGAACCATTAACACAAAAGAGTGCTTCTGCTGTTGCTGTCGCTTTACAACTGATATATCAACGAGGACCCTTAACTTATCCTCGCATGATTCAAGTCGATGATGGAAAAGAATTTAAAGGACAAGTGAATCAATTATTGTTAAAACATAGAGTTACCATTAAAAGAGGCATTCCGGGTGTTCACAGATCACAGGGTTTGGTTGAAAACTTTAACAAACAGTTATCTGAAAGGCTTTTCTCCTACCAGTATCACAGAGAGCTGATTGACAATTCTCGCAACACAGAATGGGTAAAAAGACTGCCCTCAGTTTTGCGCGCAATGAATAATGAAGAATTTAAAGGTCTAAAACCAGTACAAGCAATCAGAAAACAAACAATAAATGTTGTTGAAGGAGAGTCTTCATCAAGCAAACTATTACCATTTGGTTTGAAAGTGAGATACCTTTATTCGCCGGGAGAAGCGGAAGGGGACACTCGCATCAGGGCAACAGATCCAGTTTGGAGTGTTGATCCATATGAGATAAAAAAAATTGTGAAAATGAATCCGCCCGTGTATTATTTACGAGAAACTGACACAACAAAACGACCAGCCCCCCGAAGATCTTTTGTGAAGGAAGAACTGCAGATAATCCCTCCAGACACAGTTCCGCTTTAACTGATTTACGTAAATATATTTGAGTTAAAATGGAAGCTCAAAAAAAATTATTTGCGTATAGATTTATTATTAAAACAATGATAAAGAATAAACTACCCATTGATCCTAATATTTATGAAAAAATCAAAAATCTTGAAACAACAACCACAAATAATCCAGCTATACTGGATAAAGAAATTACTGAGTATCTAATTGCGCTTGACCAAATGTCCTCCAGTGCCCAATTGCATATGAATACTCTGGATTAACAAATACTCGTTTAGTGTTTGTTCTATCTAATGACTTCTTTGTTACAACAGTTGTGTTGATCTCATGTAGATTAGATCGTAGTTTTACGTTGTCATGATGAAAAGTCTTATTGCCAAACAATGCTTCTTTGTAATTGTCATGGGTTATGCTTGACTGCACAACACTACGAGATATTCCCTTTGCTTTTTTAACAACTTTTTTTTGGCTTGAAAGACTGTACATTTTCGACCTCAAACCAACAAACTCCTTGATCACACCTCCAGATAATTCATCCTTCATCTTACCTAAAACCTTCTTGTTAACAGTTGAATGCAAAGGCGAATCTTTAGGATAATCAGATGTGTCGTACCATCCCGCATGCCCTTTAGCTACTTCTAATTCCATGTCTTTATAGATATCTTCAGTAGGGATATCTATAACAAAGGAATCTGTATCTGTGTACAGAACTCTGGACTCTGGATACAAGGGCTTAAAGTAGTCATAAAGAAATTCTAACATCAAAAGCTTCGACAGCTCTAAAACAGTAAACCCAATAAAAACGGGCTTATCCAATTTGACTTTCTTTTTTTTCATCATTATGCCAAAAAGCTGATCATGAAATCTTCTGAAGTCCTGATAATTAGGTTTAGAAGTTAGCTTAATTGCATCGTTCTCTCTGGTGACCAATCTAACATCTTTACGCTTGTGCGGATTCTCCATAGTCTTTCCAAAACAGCTGTTGTTCATCAACTTGAAAAAGTCTTTTTCTGAAGCATCTGTGGATTTAGTTCTGAGATCAGTGTTCTTCATTATGTATGGTTTCATGAACTGTTCTTGATCAAAAGCAATTATACGATGAACAGCTGTCAACTTCAAACCATGTCTTAAATAAAATTGAAGAAGTCTGTAATGACAGACATAATTTTTTTTGTCACGAAGATTAGGCACAAGTTTAGGCGGTTCTGTCATTGACACTTTTAGGGTTTCTGCCGCTAATGGATAGTCATTATGGTAATCATGAAGTTCATGAGGATATTCTAAATCAACTTCTAGAATGAGACCTCTTTTACGATCAGCTTCTAGAGTAGGTAGCCATTTTAAAAACTTTTGAATGTCTTTTACAGTGTACATTTTAAAGTTACGTAATGGAAGTGATTGCGCCATTGCCCATCCATACAGATTGTTTGCATCTAAATACATAAGATAGTTAGACCTTTTACTTGGATCATAGTCGTCCAAGTATTTGTTGTTTGCTTTACAGTAATGGTGCGACGCCATACTGATTCCCCCACGCAATCCGTTTTCAATCATCTGAAGCATTGGCAGGTCAGACAATAAATCAATTTGTACTCCAGCAAATTTTAAGAAAGCGTCCCAGCTCATCCCAGGCGCAGAAATG
Source organism: Conus canariensis (assembly GCA_033310375.1). NCBI lineage: Eukaryota > Metazoa > Mollusca > Gastropoda > Neogastropoda > Conidae > Conus > Conus canariensis. The sequence goes on from CM065717.1 coordinate 100,998,956, forward strand.
TAATGCGCGGGATCCAGGCTGTAATGTTTCATGCAGGTCTTCCTATAATTTTCAAAGACGTCCGCCAACAAACAGGTATCCGCCATTAAATAGGAATCATGATAGTCTCCCATCGTTTTACACTCTAACTTCTGCCACGCATCTTGAGCATGCTGGTAATCAGAATCACTGATGTCCTTTCCTCTGAGACTAGAAAAGAACGCGCCTTTAGGCGGAAGTGTATCTTCGTCAAACCTTTGCCAACTGTTCATGTACTCATAAGGGTAAACGCCCTTTCTAACAAGAGTTGGGTCAAAATATTCTTCTGTTATTGGGCAGGACTTTAAGGACATAGCCAGTGACTCTAATGAACCCATCATGTGTTGCATAGAGTCGTAGAAAGACATGTTATTTAAAGTGAAACACATGTACGTTTCTGATGACTGTGCAATGCATGACACCCTGAAGTCGCTAGTTACTGCTTGCATTATAAGGTGAGAGTCGTAACCTCGCAAGTTGTGAAAGAATATAGGCAGCTTCCATGTCTTTGGTTCAAACTTTAGTTGAAGATTGCATTTGTTATGTGCTGCTCCTCTAAACTTTCCACTAATGTGATCATGGTCTCTTACTGTTGGATTCTCTGCGGTGGCAACCAAGGCCGCCCCACAAATCCAACAGTGAGTGGCTGAGTCATACTGTTGTTGGTCTTCAGGCGTCATTATGATTTCAGATAAATTCAGATTATTAGAACAGGCATTACGCACTTGCTGCATGCGTTTTAAGAAGTATTTTGCAGCATTTGGTCCTCTGTATAATTCTGGCTTTGAATGGGCGCCATCCGACCTAACAATGATGAAGGCAAATGAGCAAATCTGATGATTACTCATTAAGACTGTTTTAGGAAGTTTCTGTGGGGTTGGTCCTTCATAAGGAACAATGAGTGATTCGAAGTCTGCGTAAACAACATATGGACTAGTTTGCAACCGTTTCCAGTTCTTAAAACTAACTTTACTGCCTTCTCCGGGCGTAATTAGTTCTGTATCACAGTCAACTGGGCTAATACAATGTTTTATATGTTCGCTCGCAGCTTGAACGGACGGAATTCTTGTTAAACATTTTCTACAGAATTCTTGTTTGCTATGTTGTTTTGTAGTATGCACTAGTAATCTACTCATTGTGCGTATTAGAGTGTAGTGCAACCCATTAAGGCTTTGCATCAGGAGTAAGTCTACATGAGTTTTGGTTGGTTCGCCTATTGTTGGACTGTTCTTTGACACTCTAATTGGCAGAAGGTTGGTTTCTTCAGACCATGTGTAGACATTAACAGTTATTGATGGATTTTGTTTTTCAAACTGATCAATTTTGTCTACAGCCATAGGAAATTCAAGGCCGTTAAAGTTAAGATCATTGGCCCACTGTAAATAGTTAGATACTCTCTCTGCATTTTTGGCAACGTGATGCAGCCTAGCAAGAACGCACCACATAAAACATTTGTCGTCTGAATTTTTTATGTTCAAAACTGCTTTCTTTGCAACTAATGTTGGAGGCAGTGGAATGTAAGACTTGCCTACAATCGGCTCATACTTAGCCTGTTTTAATCTGATGTCTAGGACTTCACCCTCTGACCAACCAGAGCCTCTCATTTTAGCTGCTTCAGAGGCTTCATCAAACTGTGTAAGCAGCTGGTCTGCCCAACCAGGTGTTAAGTCATTATGAGAAAGAATAGTCTGTTGTTTAGTTGAGACCCAGACTTCTAGATTTTCTTCATTTATTGTTATATAGTCGATTAAAACAACTAACCTTACTTTAACTGGAGGGTTTATTGTTAGTTTACTTGGAACTTGAGAAATAGCGTGTACAACGCTTTCCCGCACGTTTTTTGGATTAATAACTTCTAAATCAATCTCATTTAAAGCTTTTGACAAACGCTCTTCCTCGAGCATTGCTTCAAACAATTCATCTGAACCTTCATATATCTTATCCATGCTGAGTTTCTTTTCTAACTCAAAATATTTATTTAAATAAAAAAAAAATAAAAGTTAATCAGAATCAATATCAACGGTCTTTTTGTGCTTGGACTCATAAACTAAAGTATAAACGCCCTTTGGTGTTGTTAATGTGAGCTGTTTAGAACAGAGTTTAATGTTTCGTTTACTTTTTTTAAACATTCCTTTTTTATCTGGTCGGTGTCTGGTTGTTGAGAAAAAGTTGCCCTTGCCTTTCTTTGAAGATCAAACTTTTGTCTTTTGTAGTCCTCAAAATCAGCCTGTAGGCGACTAAATTCTTCATCCGTGATGTTTGAGTCAGCAAGTGCTTTATTTATTGTCAGTTTGAAGGAACTAAGTTTAGCTGTTATTAGTTGAACCATAGCTGTGTGCTTTTGGAGTTTAGCTTTTATTTTTTTGCTGACAGCACTTACAGCCAATGAACACAGGCCAAGAGTTAAAGACAAACCACCTAGAGGTATAGCTACCGGTGCACCTACGCCTGTTGCTAAGAGACCTACACTTGTTCCTGCTGATAGAGCACTAGTGATCGATGCTCCAGTATTAACATATGTAACAGCATTAAAGACAGCAGAATACCTTCGTTTGGTTTTGCTGTATTTTGAAAGGTCCTGCTCTAGTTTTTGTTGCATTTGTGTTATGTTTGTTAATCTGAAAGTTTTTATGTCTACAGCAACAGAATTGCTTACTATCTCTTCTTTGGGCACTTTTGGATAAGTCGTAACAGACATGCTTTTTTAAAATAAAAATAATTTAGTATTGGATATCTTTCAATCTGTTATCTTGAATATTCAGCTGCGCATCATATATTAAAAACAAATGTACATTAAGTGGTTTATCACTCTCTTTTTCTTTATCAATTTGAATGTTTATTACGTCTTTAACTGTTCTCCCACTCCCATGCAACTGATTATCTTCTGTTGACCTTAGGTCAATCCATAAACCGTATTTCGTTGTTAAATATTCATCAAGTCTAACACTGTGAAGGTGTAGATCTTTAGACACAAGGTCTACTGTTGGACTTCTAGACCTCCCGCCTCCAAACAATTTTCTTATTTCATCAAAATGATGATAAGGTTTAAGCCCACTACCGTAGACTTGGTTAGGACTACCCTCAATTGAACATTGTACTTTCGTTATTTTAGGATTGATAAACTTTTCACTTTGTCTTTTGAATGGTTCTTCATCTTCACACAGCAATAAAATACCTTTAAGGGATCTTGCTGCGGCGCTAAAACTAAAGTTCCATATAGTGTCTGCTCTGCTTTTAGGATATTTTGAATGATGAATCACTCTTTCGTAATATATTGCTAATTTTGACTGATATTGTTGCTCAATCAGCCTTGCTAAGTTAGGGTTGCTAACAATGTCAAACTCTAACGAGATGTCGAAAATGCTGTACTTGGAATCAGTGTCTGTAGATTTAATGACACGTTTGTATTCATTAAAAGTTAGTTCATATGACAATCTGTCTTTTAATGCTCCTTGAAAGTATGGCGCATGCGCTTTTAACAACTCAAAATCCAAGGGTATGGAAAAGCGATTTCCATAAGCAAAACTTACAGCTTCATACTTGTTACCGTCTTTAGCGTCTTCGGCGTCTATTCTGTGTTTTAGTGCTTCGTTATTTTCGATTCCTTGAAACGCAAGATCGGCCCTTTCATTATCGGTTAGCCATAGATCAGAATAGATTAGAAATATGTCTGCATTGTGTAAAGAAAATATTTCTTGCCCCTCAAGTTTTATAGAAATTTTCTTAACGATTGCCCGTCCCAGATTCTGTACAACTGTCCTGCTTGTGTCTGTTGCTGAATCAAGTTCTATTTTGAAAGTAAGCCGTGCAGATCCCGGCACAATCACTTCATCTGCTCCTAGGTCTGGAAATTTAACAGTAAGAATTTGATCTGAATCAATAGTAGATGGATTATTTGGAACAATAATATTCTGTTTATTTCCCTTCACGCCAAAGGGCTCTTTCAGTCTTCTATGCGGGTCAAGAATCGAGCCATATGCTTGTGACATTTTTTTTTATAAAACAAAATAAAAAGTTAATTATTTAAAAACATGGCAGAAGAAGATTATGATGTTTTTGATCCTGGAGACGACATGAGTGAAATGACACCTTTGACACATCCATTACAATCATTGCGGCGTGAATTAACAGAAAGTAAGGTCAAATCATTTTATCAAAGTTTAGGCCAAGAACCTCCTGATTTTATAGACCCTAATGATTTTGAAACAAAAGATGACCATTTATTTGTGAGAAACGACGAAGGACAACTTGTTCAGCTTACAACTAAACCAGACTCATCAAAGTTTTTAAAAAAGAGTACAATTAGACAAAGGCTCAGTGTGAGCGATCAAAATCGCCTTGGCATTGCTAAACCGCGAAGATTAGACAGTGAGGCAGTTGCTAAACTTCAAAACACACTACAAGAACTCCCAACAGATAACCAAATACAAAACATGGAACTTAAAGATTTAAGCCCAACAGCAGACGAAATAATAGAAGCAGAAACCAGTTTTTCAGAAGAAACAGTATTAAAAACCATGCACGATCCGCCGCTACCTATGAGAGAAATAACGGCCCTTGATCATGCTTTGAAAAGCATCAGAGGCGAATTAACAAACAATTTAGCAAAACTGGGTGAACTAGATGAGCATATAAAAAGAGAAAAAGAAAAACTAGTTGAGGCTGATGACCACAACTTAGGACCTGGTGTTAAAGAAAGAATAACACAAAGACTAAAAGATCTTGAACAAGAGAGATCAGCAAGACTAGAAGTGTTGTCTACTAACCGAGAACAATTACGAACTCAAGTGAGCAGAATAAGAGAAACTATCCAAAGAATTTTATATGAAGACACAACGTTAGCAGAACGAATAAGAACACTGTTTAGAGAGCAAGGTGTCACATTAGCGAGCGTTATAACAGCCTTAGGATTTGCAATAAGTACACTGGTGTTGGCTATTACAGGCGGCGGTGGTGGGGGAGCAGTGCCACCAGGCCCGCCAACTCCGTCGTCAGATAAATCATGGGTAAAAAAACAACTCGATCACCTTACTAAAAAAATTAGCCAGTAAAGCAATAGATTCTTTGCCTGGTATAATAGGAGGGATCGTTAGCTGGCTTTTGTCTGCCGCAAGTAAAGTAGTTGGCTTTATGGCTGAGCACTTATGGGCATTAGTTGTCTTAATAGTTGGGTTACTTTATAGTAAGATAAAGACCAAGTAATCCTAGGGCAGTTAATCCAATAACAAGTGCTGTCTTTTCATATTCATGGGGGTCGCTTTTATTCACCATGGGGATTGGTTGGGGGTGGGGTTTTGAGGGGAGTATTGGATGGGGTTTGGGGGGCTCGGGGATTGGTGGGGCTTCTTTTTTTATTGCTATTGCTGGCTTAGAATTTATGTCGTTTTTTCCGACCTTCTCTTCTTTACCAGCCACAAGGATTTCATTATTATAGTTTATTATTGTTCCTATCTGGAGTCTGAGGTCAGAAGGCAGCATGTATAAACCAGTGCCAACAGCAAAGTCTACTTTCGATCTTGCGTATTGCAAAACATTTTGGTACCTTTTAATACTTGAAGGTAAATCAACTGCAGAATTAATAGAATCCTCTAAATTTGCTAAATATTGTTTTTGGGCGTCAAAGCCAGTAGAAGGATCAATTATGTTTGATCTCGTTTGTGCTTGCGAACCTAGCAAACACCAAACATAAGTACGAATAGAGTCGTTTATTCGTTCTATTCCCGCTTTTGTTAGACCCTTAGAAGTATCCAAAATAAATGTTGTCCATGCTGTTTTATGCTCTTGCTCTATGGACCCGAGGTGAACAGTTGTGCCTGAAGAGAAAGATGTGTAAGGAGGATTCCAATCATAGTTATACTTTCTGTGCACGCCCCAATAATAAAGGGTGCCTAAACCATAATTGCGATCCAACTTTTGTCTAAAGTATGTCTTTGGGTTAATATCAAATTCGTTACAGATCCTTTCAAAAGCCTTGTAATCTATTCTGTTGCTGAATGGATTAAACGTTTTGTCATTTGGTAATGGCGCTTGCAGTTCAGATAAAATACGTCTGAAGGTGTAATAAAAATGAAATCTATACACTGACCTCACCAAAGGATCAGGATGATTTAAATGATCAGCATACGACACTCCACACCCAGTTGAAGCACAAAACACAGCAAAGTTTAACTGGTTCTGATAAAACTGCATCGGATGACTGAACCACACTTTCGGGATGTAGTCGTTTTTAATAGGGGGGTTAAGATATCTGTTTAATGGAGTACTAACCTTTACTTGAAAGGCGTCAGACTGAGTCACAGAAATGTCAAGGGTGTCAGTTGTTATATTTTTAAGATTGTAGTGCGGCCCAACAGAATATTTTGCATTAGTATATTTGAAAGCACTCATTTTTAAATTTGTTTTAAAAATGTTTGTAACAATAACAACTCAAGACAGTCCTTCGTTTTTAGAATATGCTATTGATAATAACTGCGGAACCCAAAGGGTCGCACTCCATGAAATATTCTACAAAGTCGTATGGTTTAATATAAGTCAATCCAAGAGGAATAATAAGATTTCAAAATTTGACAATAGAGGAAAATTAGTTAGCCGGTTAACCATACCTGATGGTTATTACGGGTTTTGCTCGCTGAAAGAAGCAATGAGTAACTTCGACATTACTCTCAAACTTAACAATGCAAATTTGAAAATAATGTTGACATTCAAACCTGAAGAAGAAGAAGTAAGTTACCTTTTTGATGGAGAGCTAGCTAAAATGTTAGGCTTTGCAACTGACAATTATGCCGTTCATGAATTTAGAGTTACATCAGACAAAACTACTTATGAGGGAGAAAACCCGCTCGATCTGGCATTACATTCATTACTCTATGTTCATTTGGACGAGCTGAGCACTGATGAAAACTTATATGATGGAAGGCCCTCAACTGTTTTAAGAGCTCTTCCATCAGGGAAAGCTGCATATTGCGATTATGAAATTATACAATTCCCTAATTTACAGTTTAAAAGATTAGCTTGTGGGAGGGTCAGATCATTTAATATAAAAATCAAAGACCAAACAGGAAAAGTCGTCAAATGTGACAGCCTGCACATTGTTTTGGAAATAAAATAATACGTTGTTTTAAAAAATGTCACGTGGACCAGACGATTCGGGGGTCACATTAGCGCCTGAGAGGTGTGTAACTTTAGAATTAAAAGACCTTGCAGACGTTGAGGACTTTGAACAAAACGGTGAGATAGGCACTTTATATGGTTTTGAGTACACTAAAGATGGTTATTATAAGCGCAAAGAGGTTGACGACAACAAAAGGTTTCCTAAACTAGAACAACTACGCAATGTAGAAGCAAATAATACAGGTCAGTATGAATATAAAATAGTTCGAAAAACTGACAACAAATGGCACTTAGAACCATATTTAGAATGGGACATAAAATTTGAATTCTTAAGCCCATTTACATTTTTTGACCGTCAAAAAAGTTTTAGAAAAGCATTGAACTCTGGCCCTTTACATGTAAGTCTTATGCCAGAGGACAACAGTCGGAAAGAGATCGAAATAAAGCCGTTTGGGGACAAACAGTACATCCTCCACAGAAGAGAATCGGTTTTAAAGAAAGCTTCTACAAAATTACAGTTCATTCCACGCACAAAATTAGGAGACACGTTCACAATGATATTTAAAATTTCTGTCTTAAAAGATGAGGCGAGAAATGGAGCTCTGGGCGTCAGTGACAATCTTATGAAAGGAATTCTTATTAGCTGGCAAAACTTAGACGTTGACAAACTTAAAGTTACTGTCGTTGTTCTTTACAATGGCGAGGATATTAAGGTCATAACAACAAGCAACAAAATTGATATTAGTTTAAATAGAAACGATCTTACAGAACTGAACTGGATTAATCTTACACATTTGGGCCTTATAGGGTTTTATTATACTGAACAAGTTTTGACAGAGAGTATGATAAAAACAATAACTGGATTAGATTAAATTCTGTTTTAAAACTATGGAGCAGACAACTTTGGTGTCAATGCCGATGTTAAACTTTATGACAAAAACCCCTCATTGTTCATTGATTTGTGGACAGACTGGTTGTGGAAAAACAATATTTGTCCTCGACCTATTACAAACAGTTTATAGTTATAATTTTGATCATATTGTAATTTTCTGTCCGACACTTAAATGGAACAAAGCATATCACGATAGAAGGTTTATATGGACGGATGATGAAATCTATTTAGTTGACCCTAGCAATAAACTGAGTGAGTGTTTAGAACATTTTTTTAAACTGTTTGAGGGAACGCAGACATTATTTATTATAGATGATTGTTCGGCAGAAAAGGATATAGTCAAAAAAAGAAACACTTTATCAAAACTAGCTTTCAGTGGAAGACATGCTGGGATAAGTGTGTGGATTTTATGTCAAAAATATAACTCAGTTTTAAAAGACTTTAGAGAACAGTTAAAGACTGTAGTTTTATTCCACATGAAAGACAGAGACGCATTTGATGAATGTATGAAAGAAAACGATGTTATTGAAAACGATCAAGAAAAACGAAGGATTAAGCAAAAACTTAAGTCTCAAAAGTTTTCTAAATTAGTGTTAAAAACAGATAATCCTACACATTATGTATGTTTGTAAAGTGTTTACTATTAGAGAACTATAAAATAGGCATTCTGGGTAAGCCGGCGGAGCAACAGCGAAACCGGCTTCAGCCGGTTGGAGCTGGCGGAGGTGGGTGAGCCAGAATGCCTATTTTATAGTTCTCTAGTGCTAACAGAGAGTGTGGGTAGCCGATTTGCTCTTCACTCTTGAGTCGTTCATTGAGCGGAGAGCACCAACTCTGCCACTGGAAACTGTCAACGAGCATTTCTGCTCTTACGCCACTTCGTTGGGGTCCAGTCTATGGAGGTCCGGGTTGTCCCGTCTTCACAGACGTGGGGCGACGGTTTTGTCGTTATTTTCTTCTTTAGTTCCAGTCTACTGAGGTCCGGGTTGTCCCGTCTTCACCGGCGTGGGGCGACAGTCCTGTCTTTATTTTCTTGTTTACTTGGGTCCGGGTTGTCCCGTCTTCGCCGGCGTGCAACGGTCCTACCTTAATTCTTCTCCTTGGGTTCTAGTCTGCAGAAGTCCGATTTGTCCCGTCCTCATCGACGTGGGGCGACTGTCCTGCTGGAAGTCACGTCAGCAGAGGTCCAGGTTGTCCCGTCTTCACCGACGTGGGGCGACGGTCCTGTCTTAATTTTTTTTTTACGGAGGTCCGGGTTGTCCCATCTTCACCGACGTGGGGCGACGGTCCTGTCTTTATTCTTTTTGCAGAGGTCCGGGTTGTCCCATCTTCGCCGGCGTGCAACGGTCCTCCCTTTATTCTTCTCCTTGGGTTCCAGTCTGCAGAGGTCCGAGTTGTCCCGTCCTCATCGACGTGGGGCGATGGTCCGGCTGGAAGTCCTGCCTGCAGAGGTCCGAGTTGTCCCGTCCTCATCGACGTGGGGCGATGGTCCGGCTGGAAGTCCTGCCTGCAGAGGTCCGAGTTGTCCCGTCCTCATCGACGTGGGGCGATGGTCCGGCTGGAAGTCCTGCCTGCAGAGGTCCGAGTTGTCCCGTCCTCGTCGACGTGGGGCGACGGTCCTACAGTTTTTTTTTCCTTCTCCCCGTCCACCATCCTGTTGGTAAGCACTGGAAGAGCTTGTATTTTTTGTAGATAGGGAAAACCGGTATGAGTCCAAATTCCAATTCATTTTGCATGGTAGCAGCTAAGGGGTCTTGTTTTCTTTATGGTTGGAACCAGTTGTTACTCAGTCATTTCTTCCGAGAAGATTTTTTTTTACATGTGCAAAGGTGCAAATATAGTGGTCGGACATGTACCGTTTTTCCTTACTGGAAATGGGAGGAGGTCGTTTCGGAAATCTCCTTTATTCCCTGTAGTCCCATTCGTGGAAGTATTCACTTTGAAGAGGACTAGCTATCCTTATTGGTTTAGTAACCGTGTTAATGGTTCATGTAATAATCAATAATCGAATTTATAATGTGTGCGGAAACATGCTAGTTCGTCTGACCATAATTATGGGTTCCAATATTAATGTTCGCTCCGTATTATTCGTAACAATGTGGATAATTCAAGCCACAATATTCCAACTGTTGACAAATGAGTTCCCTTCAGTCAGAGGAAATATTAAGGGAAACCAGCGGGTAGGTCGAGATGCGCGACGAGGCTGGCACGCGGCCAGTGTGGAATTACGGCTCCTTGTCTGGTCTCGTCTTGTGTTGTTTGGTCCCATCCTGTATTTGCGGTACTTGTTCTTATGTTATTCCGTACCTTATTTGTCCTGTATTGTCAGGAATGAAAGGCAGTGTAATAAGATTTGTTTTCTCTTTGACCCGATGAATCTACTTAGGTTCAGCAGAATTTATGAATATTAAAGTACTACCCTACCAACTGAAATAACCATGGGACGTTTATAGAGTTAAAATAGATGTCATGTGGAACTTGCGACTTGCATCCTATTCCTACTCATAAACTGGCGAAGGGTAGCGTCCACTATTGCCTCACCATGACTCCCGCTGACTGTGAACATATATGTGGGAACACGCTATTGATCCCTGGTGCAGGGTTGTAGTTGTTGTTGTCCCTCTAGGATCTTCAGTTTGCCTTCCCGATCAGCAGAGGTGCCCCTGCCCATCACGTGGGACAGCAGTATCGCCGCTACACGCGCTGACGAAGGAGCTGTCCACCAGTCCACGGAGCATCGAACTTAGAGGGAGGGTCTTCTTGCGATGGTGTTTCTTCAGTACAGCAAAAGACTCATATCTGTGCGGACATCAGTTCACTCCATACAGTAAAAGACTCGCATATATGCGGACATCAGTTAAGTGGTTGTTGAGGACAGTGTGACTGCAGTGTGAGGCGGTGTGTGGGGGGTGGTTGCGCCCCGTTTGGACGCACCCTATCAGAGGGCAGCAAACTGTCTGTGTTTTGTTGTTGTTTTCTTTTCTTTTGAAAGAATAGCTGTTTATTTTAATAAATAGACCATGTTTGTGTGTTAGCCGTGTTTCTAACTTCATTTTTTTTTGGGGGGAGGGGGGTGGTAGTAAAACCGTGATTGGCATTTTGGACTTAGCAGGTATCCCTGGAGTATTCCATGTTTATTACCATCCCCCCCCCCCCCCCCCAGTAGAATAGTTAGTTCTCCATAAGGGTACTTTTTTCTTCTATATCCCTCTTTCCTCTATACATTCTGCCTATTCTCCCTCTTCTGTGATAGGCCCCAAGTCCCAACAGCAATGTGTATGTGTATGTGAGCATGAGAGAATAAACTGTTGTTTATGTATTGTACCCTTGGCTCTTGTGGTGAGTGTGCGACCTGACTCCTCACTCGGTGGTCTTCCCCTTACTGAGCCCGACACCCGTGATAAGACAAACTGGGCGTGTGACATTCGCTGTAAGTTACACATATTTGGTTTGGGATATATGTGGTTTAACCAAGGTGTTGAGGGAGCGGAACACGCTCGCTGACTTTAAAGAAAGACTAGTACTTTGTAAATGGCAAGAATGGGATTTTCATGTCAAGAACAGAGACAGACTTAGTGTATACAAGACTTTGTGCACAATAGCAGTCGATGAAATGTATTTAACGTTGAATCTAGACAGACATATCAAGATTATGACAACAAGCTTCAGATTGGGTATTTCAGATATTGCTGTACATACAGGGTCGAACTTTAATTAAGGACCACCCCGAAAAAAGGCCCTTTCTTTTTAAATTGGCCAAAAATACAAGCAATGCATTTTTTCGAAGAATTCGACTGGGAAAGGTTTAAGGGGTTAACAGAGTATTCCGCAAAGCTTGCGAAAGCTGTCTTATTGTCACGTGCGGCATGCAGAGGGGGGGTTGAAAGTTGCAGATTGTTGTCAAAATTGCTTGTTTTTTAAGCAAGAGTGAACACTGCTTCAAACGGTTTTGCACTGAAATTCCAAATGCACGTGCAAAAACCAATGCATTGCAGAGCATTTTACTGACTGGAATGCCCCTAAAAGCAGCCCAACGTGCATAATTCTTCATAACACAAAAATGCTCCCAAGACGGTCTGATTTTGACCGGACCCGGGCGATTGCATGGCTGCAGGATCGAGTTGGCGTTCGAGAAGTGGCCAGAAGACTACATGTGTCCCACTCCGTCATCATTCGGCTGAGAGAACGTTTTCAAGCCACTGGAACTGTCAAAGAGAGACCCCGTCCAGGCCAGCCAAAGAAGACCACTGCAAGAGATGACAGGTTCATCCGCAGACATGGTCTTCGGACCAGGACCACCACCTCCAACACCATCAGGCGTCGGCTCCAAGCTGCCACTAACACAGCAGTGTGTGAGGTGACCATACGGCGACGCCTCAATGCTGCCAACCTTCGAGCAAGGCGCCCAGTCCGGAAACCAAAACTGACTGCGGCCCACCGGGCACGTCGCCTGGCCTGGTGCACAGCTCATCGAACATGGACTCGGGCTCAGTGGCGGATGGTGCTTTTCACCGATGAGTCCAAGTTCCAGTTGAAGCCACGAGATGGACGCATTCGGGTGTGGCGGCGTCCTAGGGAGCAGCTGGCAGATGAGTCATCCAGGTCGTCGTCGCTTTTGGTGGTGGCTCCGTCATGGTATGGGGGGGCATCATCAGTCACCACAAGACTCCCCTGTACCATGTGGATGGCAACCTGAACGGCCAACGCTACCTGCAGGAGATTTTGCGGCCTTTGGTTGTCCCAGCACTCCAGCAGATTGGGGCTCAGGCTGTGTTCATGGACGATAATGCCACCCCACATCGTTGTCGAGCCGTGAACACTTTTGTGGTGCAAGCTGGCATCACCAGGATGCCATGGCCGGCAAACAGCCCGGACATGAACCCTATTGAGAACATCTGGGGCGAGCTTGGGAGGAGAGTTCAAGAAAGTCACCCTGTTCCGGCAAATCGACAGGAGCTGCTGCACTACCTGCAGCAAGAGTGGGCAAACCTCCCCCAGGCACTCATTACAAGAACAGTCAACACCATGAGGCAGCGCTGTGTGGATTGTGTGGCAGCACGAGGGGGGCACACTCGGTTTTGATCAGACTGTAAAGAAACTCTTTTTGTGAATGTCATTTTGGGGGGTAGTCTCATTCAGGCTCCCCTGTCTAATCAGAAAGAATGATTTTTTCGATGAAAGTGACAAAATCACTGATAATGAAATTAAGCATTTATAAAGTTTCTGTCGTTTGTCGGTTTTTCTTTCTATGTTTTGTGAGACTGTGTATAAGTGGTCCTTAATTAAAGTTCGACCCTGTAGATATCGATACAAACAACATACTGATTTAATTTGTCTATCGTGTAAAGAAGAGAAAGAAGACGAAGTTTATTTTGTTCTGTGCTGCCCTTTACTAGACGAAATAAGGGAACGTTATATACATTTAAAATACTAGTCTTTTTATAGTCTTTTCAGATTAAGTTTAATTCTTGCTTCCAATAATGAACGAACAACTAAAAATATGTCCGTTTACTTGTGTATAGCATTTAACTTATGGTCTGTTCTTGTTTCTTAATGTACGGTATTAAATCAGTTTTGACCGTTTAAAATATTGAATGATTTCCAGATGCACCCCTTCATGAGGGGCAATGGCCTGTTTCTGAATAAAATATTCATATCCGTATCTGTATCCCCCCTTCTCTCTTCTCTCTCTCTCTCTCTCTCTCTCTCTCTCTCTCTCTCTCTCTCTCATGAAAGGGACTTACTAAAACAAGCCTTGGGTAACGCACATATGTCGATCATCTTGGAGCTCACAATCACTGAACTGGCGAAAACAAATCTTTTCGTATTTTGGTTTTTTGAATGGCCAGAGCCAGAGAAGGGAGTAGTACTTCAATACCAGATCGTGGCATGCGAGGATAGAAACAAGCAGATCACCAACATCTTTGTGTTGATCAGATCATGAACCTGGGCCACTCACACGAGTAGCTTTGTGTGGACATGACAAAACACAAAGCTCACATCGTTTTTTGTTTTCAAATATCTATACAATACTAAAAATGGAAATTAAAATAAGCTTTTGTAATAACGGTTTCCGACTGAACCATTTAAAGTTCAAGTACGTCAGAATGTCCAGCGAAGAAAGACACATTTGACAATCGGTTCTTTTTGTTTGCATGAGGCTTGTCAGAATGTCCAGCGAAGAAACACACATTTGAGAATCGGTTCTTTTTGTTTGGATGAGGCTTGTCGACAAGAATACAGGAGACAGGTTGCTAGATAATTGTTTCATTGGGCAACCTCAAAGGACACATGGAGCAATGGCAAGTCAAGTATGCAACGCTCTGCAAGGGAATGCTTGATGATGAAGGCCAGTTCATCCCCACGCTTGGTTTTGGTCTTGTGCAGTCTTAGGATCGAGAACAATGTGTGGCCCGGGAATGGTGTGCTGGAGATGTTTCCTCAATACAGGCAAGTCTGGTCCATGCCCCAGCCCGGGGCCCCGTGCTGTGGTGTGCATACAGGATGAGTTCTGTCAAGGGAGGTCATGGTGATGTGCACACAGGATGAGGTCTGTGACTGGAGGTCATGGTGATGTGCATACAGGATGAGTTCTGTCACGGGAGGTCATGGTGATGTGCACACAGGATGAGTTCTGTCACGGGAGGTCATGGTGATGTGCATACAGGATGAGGTCTGTGACTGGAGGTCATGGTGATGTGCATACAGGATGAAGTCTGTGACTGGAGGTCGTGGTGATCTGCACACAGGATGAGTTCTGTCAAGGGAGGTCATGGTGATCTGCACACAGGATGAGGTCTGTGACTGGAGGTCATGGTGATGTGCATACAGGATGAGTTCTGCACGGGAGGTCATGGTGATGTGCACACAGGATGAGGTCTGTCACGGGAGGTGATGGTGATGTGCATACAGGATGAGTTCTGTCACAGGAGGTGATGGCGATGTGCACACAGGATGAGTTCTGTCACAGGAGGTCATGGTGATATGCACACAGGATGAGTTCTGTCACAGGAGGTCCTAGTGATGTGCATACAGGATGAGGTCTGTCACAGGAGGTCCTAGTGATGTGCATACAGGATGAGGTCTGTCGCAGGAGGTCACGGTGATGTGCATACAGGATGAGTTCTGTTACAGGAGGTCCTAGTGATGTGCACACAGGATGAGTTCTCTCACGGGAGGTCACGGTGATGTGCATACAGAATGAGTTCTGTCACGGGAGGTCCTAGTGATGTGCACACAGGATGAGTTCTGTCACGGGAGGTGATGATGTGCACACAGGATGAGTTCTGTCATGGGAGGTCATGGTGATGTGCATACATGATGTCTGTCATGGGAGGTCATGGTGATGTGCATACAGGATGCGTTCTGTCACGGGAAGTGATGGTGATGTGCATACAGGATGAGTTCTGTCACGGGAGGTCATGGTGATGTGCATACAGGATGAGGTCTGTCACGGGAGGTCATGGTGATGTGCATACAGGATGAGTTCTGTCACGGGAGGTCATGGTGATGTGCATACAGGATGAGTTCTGTCACGGGAAGTGATGGTGATGTGCATACAGGATGAGGTCTGTCACGGAAGGTCATGGTGATGTGCACACAGGATGAGGCCCGTCACGGGAGGTCATGGTGATGTGCATACAGGATGAGTTCTGTCACGGGAGGTCATGGTGATGTGCATACAGGATGAGTTCTGTCACGGGAGGTCATGGTGATGTGCATACAGAATGAGGTCTGTCACGGGAGGTCATGGTGATGTGCATACAGGATGAGGTCTGTCACGGGAGGTCATGGTGGTGTGCATACAGGATGAGGTCTGTCACGGGAGGTCATGGTGGTGTGCATACAGGATGAGGTCTGTCACGGGAGGTCATGGTGATGTGCATACAGAATGAGGTCTGTCACGGGAGGTGATGGTGATGTGCACACAGGATGAGTTCTGTCACGGAAGGTCATGGTGATATGCATACAGGATGAGTTCTGTCACGGGAGGTCATGGTGATGTGCATACAGGATGAGTTCTGTCACGGAAGGTCATGGTGATGTGCACACAGGATGAGTTCTGTCACGGGAGGTCATGGTGATGTGCATACAGAATGAGGTCTGTCACGGGAGGTGATGGTGATGTGCACGGGATTAGTTCTGTCACGGGAGGTCATGGTGATGTGCATACAGGATGAGTTCTGTCACGGGAGGTCATGGTGATGTGCATACAGGATGAGTTCTGTCACGGAAGGTCATGGTGATGTGCACACAGGATGAGTTCTGTCACGGGAGGTCATGGTGATGTGCATACAGAATGAGGTCTGTCACGGGAGGTGATGGTGATGTGCACACGGGATTAGTTCTGTCACGGGAGGTCATGGTGATGTGCATACAGGATGAGTTCTGTCACGGGAGGTCATGGTGATGTGCATACAGGATGAGTTCTGTCACGGGAGGTCATGGTGATATGCACACAGGATGAGTTCTGTCACAGGAGGTCCTAGTGATGTGCATACAGGATGAGGTCTGTCACAGGAGGTCCTAGTGATGTGCATACAGTATGAGGTCTGTCACGGGAGGTCATGGTGATGTGCATACAGGATGAGGTCTGTCACGGGAGGTCATGGTGATGTGCACACAGGATGAGGTCTGTCACTGGAGGTCCTGGTGATGTGCATACAGGATGAGATCTGTGACTGGAGGTCATGGTGATGTGCATACAGGATGAGGTCTGTCACGGGAGGTCATGGTGATGTGCACACAGGATGAGTTCTGTCACAGGAGGTCCTGGTGATGTGCATACAGTATGAGGTCTGTCACGGGAGGTCATGGTGATGTGCACACAGGATAAGGTCTGTCACGGGAGGTCATGGTGATGCCCAGCACTGGTGACGAGGTCACGTGACGTGTTATTTGGCCTGCTGGCCCACTGACTGGGTGGACGCCCTTCTCTGCGCCATCATGGTCACAATCTTCAGGCCACTAGACGCCTGTTGGACACACAGACCACCGGTCATCACACATCAAACATCAGCACGCACATCATCAAACATCAGCACGCACATTATCAAACATCAGCACACACATCATCAAACATCAGCACACACATCATCAAACATCAGCACACACATCATCAAGCATCATGATACATTATCACACATCATCATATATCATCACACATCATCACACATCATCAGATACCACACATCAGATATCACATCATCACACATCAGCACACACATCATCAAACATGATACATTATCAGATATCATCACACATCATCACACATAACCACACATCAGATATCACACATCATCACACATTATCACACATCATCAGATATCATACATCACACATTATCGCACACCGCACGACATGCTGCACGCATCGAATATCACATGGCACGCATCGTACCCTCCCCATATATACAATAGTCGTTCAGACCATTTCTATACCATACTCGTTTAACATATTTATATGCAATACTTGTTTAAACCACTGATAAGCAATGCACATTTAAGATATTTATATACTATACTCGTTTAAAATACTGATATACCATACTCATTTAAAATACATACATACCACACTCGTTCAAAATATCGATATGCCATACTCATTTAAAATGCTTGCATGCCATACTCGTTTAAATTACATATATGCCATACTCTTTTGAACTATTATACCTGTTCGTGGTTGTCTCTACACCTGTTTGTGGTTGTCTCTACACCTGTTTGTTGTTGTCTCTACACCTGTTTGTGGTTGTCTCTACACCTGTTCATGGGTGTCTCTACACCTGTTCATGGGTGTCTCTACACCTGTTTATGGTTGTCACTACACCTGTTCATGGTTGCCTCTACACCTGTTCGTGGTTTCCTGCTCATCCGTTCATGGTTGTCTCTACACCTGTTTGTGGTTGTCTCTACACCTGTTTGTGGTTGTCTCTACACCTGTTTGTGGTTGCCTCTACACCTGTTTGTGGTTGTTTGTGGTTGTCTCTACACCTGTTTGTGGTTGTCTCTACACCTGTTTATGGTTGCCTCTACACCTGTTTGTGGTTGCCTTTACACCTGTTTGTGGTTGTCTACACCTGTTTGTGGTTGTCTCTACGCCTGTTCATGGTTGTCTCTACACCGGTTCATGGTTGTCTCTACGCCTGTTCATGGTTGTCTCTACACCAGTTTATGGTTGTCTCTAGACCTGTTCATGGTTGTCTCTACACCAGTTTATGGTTGTCTCTACACCTGTTTGTGGTTGTCTCTACACCAGTTTATGGTTGTCACTACACCTGTTCATGGTTGCCTCTACACCCGTTCATGGTTGTCTCTACACCTGTTCATGGTTGCCTCTACACCTGTTTGTGGTTACCTGCTCACCTGTTCATGGTTGTCTCTACACCTGTTCATGGTTGCCTCTACACCTGTTTGTGGTTACCTGCTCACCGTTGTGTACCTGCTCACCTGTATGTGTTTAACCTGTTGTGGTGTCCTACACCTCATGTTGCCTCTACACTGTTGTGTACCTCTCACCTGTTTGGTGTCTACACCTGTGTGTTGTCTCTACACCTGTTCATGGTTGCCTCTACACCTGTTTGTGGTTACCTGCTCACCTGTTTGTGGTTGTCTCTACACCTGTTTGTGGTTGTCTCTACACCTGTTCATGGTTGCCTTCACACCTGTTTGTGGTTACCTGCTCACCTGTTTGTGGTTACCTGCTCACCTGTTTGTGTTCGTTGCTGCCGGGCTTGGCCAGGCGTTGGGCGTCAGTGAAAACCTTGGTGGCCGTGTCCAGGTCAGCGTTCTGGATGAAAATCTCGCCCACGAACAGCAGCAGGTGCACGTCGTCAGGCTTGGCGCTCAGCAGGCGCTTGGCGTAAGGCAACGCTTCCTCGAACTTCTCCTGCTCCCGTAACTTGCCACACACCTGGCTGGCCAGATTCTGTCATAGATCACATCAACAGGGGTCAATGGCTGGCTGTCATAAATCACATCAACAGGGGTCAATGGCTGGCTGTCATAAATCACATCAACAGGGGTCAATGGCTGGCTGTCATAAATCACATCAACAGGGGTCAATGGCTGGCTGTCATGAATCACATCAACAGGGGTCAATGGCTGGCTGTCATAAATCACATCAACAGGGGTCAATGGTTGGCTGTCATAGATCACATCAACAGGGGTCAATGGCTGATCACGTTCTGTCACAGATCACATCAACAGGGGTCAATGCCTGACCACGTTCTGTCATAGATCACATCAACAGGGGTCAATGGCTGGCCAGATCCTGTCATAGATCACATCAACAGGGGTCAATGGCTGGCTGTCATAAATCACATCAACAGGGGTCAATGGCTGGTCAGATTTTGTCATAGATCACATCAACAGGGGTCAATGGCTGGCCACGTTCTGTCATAGATCACATCAACAGGGGTCAATGGCTGGCCAGATCCTGTGATAGATCACATCAACAGGGGTCAATGGCTGGCCAGATTCTGTCATAGATCATATCAACAGGGGTCAATGGCTGGCTGTGATAGATCACATCAACAGGGGACAATGGCTGACCAGATTTTGTCATAGATCACATCAACAGGGGTCAATGGCTGGCTGTCATAGATCACATCAACGGGGGTCAATGGCTGGCTGTCATAGATCACATCAACAGTGGTCAATGGCTGACCACGTTCTTTCACACATAGATCAAAACGGGGAAAACGAAGAACAAATTGTGTGGGAACAGATGAAAGCACAATGAGGAAACGGAGGGAGGAACACACTGTGAGGGAACAAGGAACACAGTGTGAGGGAACAGAGGAACACAGTGTGAGGGAACAGAGGAACACACTGTGAGGGAACAGAGGAAGGAACACACTGTGAGGGAACAGAGGAAGGAACACACTGTGAGGGAACAGAGGAACACACTGTGAGGGAACAGAGGAACACACTGTGAAGAAAAAGGGGAACACACTGTGAAGAAAAAGGGGGAACAAACTGTCGGGAAAGAAGACACACTATGAAGTAGAACAGGAACAATGTTAGCAACAAGAGAACATTCTGTGAAGGCTGAGGAGAACATAATGTGAGACAATGGGGGAAACTGTGATGAGGAAACATGGCAAGGAATCGACCTTTTTCAGCTTGTAAACCGGTTCTGACTCTTAACGGTAAATGGGTATTTAACTGGGTTTTCAGAGACTGTAAAGGCCACAGACAGAGAGGAATGGACCCTGTCTTCCGTCATGCCGTGCCTCAGACACAGGCCACAGACAGAGAGGAATGGGCCCTGTCTTCCGTCATGCCGTGCCTCAGACACAGGCCACAGAAAGAGAGGCATGGGCTCTGTCTTCCGTCATGCCGTGCCTTAGACACGGCCAACCTCTGACAAGTCCTGTACGATATTCATTTTGTTAGCCAGTCACCGATCATTTTGTTAGCCAGTCACCGATCATTTTGTTAGCCAGTCACCGATCTATGTAGTCACGGACTACTTCTCCGATGAACTAACTGTATGACTGAGCTGACTGCATGACGAAGGCTGACAAACTAATCATGTGACAGAGACTGGCGTGTCGACTGACTACAGGACAGGCAGACGACTGGCAGATGTGTCGACTGACTAAAGGACAGGCACATGACTGACAGATGTGTCGACTGACTAAAGGACAGGCAGATGACTGACAGATGTGTCGACTGACTAAAGGACAGGCAGATGACTGACAGATGTGTCGACTGACTAAAGGACAGGCACATGACTGACAGATGTGTCGACTGACTAAAGGACAGGCAGATGACTGACAGATGTGTCGACTGACTAAAGGACAGGCAGATGACTGACAGATGTGTCGACTGACTAAAGGACAAGCACATGACTGACGATGTGTCGACTGACTAAAGGACAGGCACATGACTGACAGATGTGTCGACTGACTAAAGGACAGGCAGATGACTGACAGATGTGTCGACTGACTAAAGGACAGGCACATGACTGACAGATGTGTCGACTGACTAAAGGACAGGCAGATGACTGACAGATGTGTCGACTGACTAAAGCACAGGCAGATGACTGACAGGTGTGTTGACTGACTGACGGACAGACAGATGATGGACAGGTGTGTTGACTGACTAAAGGACAGGCAGATGACAGACAGGTGTGTTGACTGACTGATGGACAGGAAGATGATGGACAGATGTGTTGACTGACTGACGGTCAGACAGTGGACTGACCACATCGTTGGGGAAGAGGTCGCTGGCGTGTTTCAGCACGGTGAAGGCTATGTCTGGCTGGTTCTTGCTCTGGCACCAGCCCACTGCCGCGTGGTACAGCTCCGCTCCCGCTTGCACCGCCTTCCTGCTCTGCTCCAACAGGGCCAGCAACTCCTCCGTCTTCCCCTCCGGTATCAGCACTTCCTGGGCCTGATAGGCCAACAGCAGGTGACTGCCGGGATTCCTTCAACACACACAGCACTAGACAGATACACACGCTGTGATATAATCATTCCATGGTCAAGAACGATGCATATGCTAAGAGAGAAAAGCTCTATTTTAAAATGACAACAAAAACCGACAAACGTCATGTTAATTAGAATGACACATAAGAAAAATAAAATATCACCACTAAGCTAGGATGACACACAATCCGAATCACAACATCAATTAGCATGACACGGAAACTTGCAATCACCGCATGGTAAAGAATAAAGCAGAAACTTGGAATTACCACAGCATTTGGAATGTCGGAGAAGCTGATAATCACCACGTCATTAGGCATAACAACGAAACTCATAATTACTACAATGACAAAGGGCAGTCAATCAGCACAATTACTACAGTGACAAAGGAACAGTCAATCAGCACAATTACTACAATGACAAAGGACAGTCAATCAGCACAATTACTACAATGACAATGGAACAGTCAATCAGCACAATTACTACAATGACAAAGGAACAGTCAATCAGCACAATTACTACAATGACAAAGGAACAGTCAATCAGCACAATTACTGCAATGACAAAGGAACAGTCAGCACAATTACTGCAATGACAAAGGAACAGTCAATCAGCACAATTACTGCAATGACAAAGGAACAGTCAATCAACACAATTACTGCAATGACAAAGGAACAGTCAATCAGCACAATTACTGCAATGACAAAGGAATAGTCAACCAGCACAATTACTAGAATGACAAAGGAACTGACAGACAATCGCTTTACTGATGAGAATAACACAGGAGCTTAAGTCATTCCATTGATTACAATATCAGAGAAACTGACAAACCATCCATTGGTTATGTCACAGAAACTAACAATCTATGCATTAGTTATAATGTCACAGAAACTGACGATCTGCCCATCGGTTATAATGCCATAGAAATCGACAGACAATCTACCCACTGATTATAACTCACAGGAACTAGCGGTTACATTATCCATCAATCATTATGCCACAGGAACTGACAGACAATTTACCCAGCGGTTATGGTGTCACAAGAACTGACACACAATCTAGTATTGGGTGTAATGTCACAGGGACTGACAGGCCATCTATCCATCGGTTATGATGCCATAAGAACTGACAATCTATGTATCGGTTATGATGTCACAGGAACTGACAGACAATCTACCTATCGGTTATGATGCCACAAGAACTGACAATCCACCTATCGGTTATGATGCCACGAGAACTGACAATCTACCTATCGGTTATGATGTCACAGGAACTGACAATCTACCTATCGGTTACGATGTCACAGGAACTGACAGACGATCTACCTATCGGTTATAATGTCACAAGAACTGACAGACGATCGACCTATCGGTTATAATGTCACAAGAACTGACAGACGATCTACCTATCGGTTATTATGTCACAGGAACTAAGCGTAAGGTTACCTATTGGTTTTAAGGTCACAGGAACAGACAGACACTCTACTCATCGGTTATGATGTCACAGGAACTAACAGACAATCCACCCATTAGTTATAATGTCATAGGAACCGAGAGACAATCTACCCATTAGTTATAATGTCACAGGAACTGCCTCACAATCTATCCATCGGTTATGATGTCACAGGAACTGCCAGACAATCTACCCATCGGTTATAATGTCACAAGGACCGACAGACAATCGATCCATCGATTATCATATCAAAGGAACAAACTGCTGTACGGCACACAGACCTACATGAACACAGACAAATCTACATGTGCAGGAAATGAAGGTCCATTGCAAGGTTGAGGACAATGCGACGCCCCCGCCAAAAGAACTCAACAAACGAAATGGATAAACTGTCAATAAATGCATTTGAGTGAATGTTTTGAGTATTCGATGGGGTGGGGGCCCGTACGAACACTTCCTGTTTGGTATCTTTCTGTGTCATTGTGTTTGTTGACCAATTCCCAGGGACCAAAGTCATTACAAACACGTCCTGTTTGGCGTCTGTCTGTGTCATTGTGTTGTGTTGTTTGGCGTCTGTCTGTGTCATTGTCTTGTGTTCCTGTTTGGCGTCTGTCTGTGTCATTGTGTTGTGTTGTCTGGCGTCTGTATGTGTCATTGTGTTGTCCTCCTGTCTGGCGTCTGTCTGTGTCATTGTGTTGTGTTCCTGTCTGGCGTCTGTCTGTGTCATTGTGTTGTGTTGTTTGGCGTCTGTCTGTGTCATTGTGTTGGGTTGTTTGGCGTCTGTCTGTGTCATTGTGTTGTGTTCCAGTTTGGCGTCTGTCTGTGTCATTGTGTTTGTTTGCTGCAAACTGTGCAAAACTCTGCCGATTCGATTTAGGTTCAAGCTAATCCAATGAGTGGACACAATAAAAAATATTCCACAATTATAACAGATTACTGACTGAACCCACTTTAAATAAAACATTAAAACAGACAGCTAACTATAAAACGAATAGCTTGAAACAAAATATATAGGTTAATACACGAACTGGTTGTAATATAAATAAAACATTAAAACAGACAGCTAGCTATCGAAAGATTAGCTTGAAACAAAACATACAGGTTAATAAACGAACTGGTTGTAATATAATTAAGTTAGACAGACATTGACGACGCCTGTCAGAATCCGAATCAAGCGTAAAATTGCACTGTTACCGGTAACAAACGAACTGAGTGTCAAAAGAGACTGCTGTTTAAATTGAACCAAGCGTTAGAACAGATAATGACTGTTCGCAAACTGAAAGTGAAAGAGACCACAGTTTAAAATGAATGAAGTGAACATATCATAAGATGATCAAGGTGAGTGTTGTTTTAAGTTGACCAAGCAATAAAACTGATATGACCGTTCACAAATGAACTGAGAGTTGAAAGAGACCACGGTTTAAAACGAATGAACAGATAATAACTATTGTCAATCCGGGTGTTCAGAACGACCAATTACTTTTAAAATTAACGTAAATCTGATTGTGACCATTAAAACCCAGTGTTCCAAGGGACTACTGACTGCTCCAAGGCGTGCTGCACGGTCAGTTCCTTAGGCCGTTTCTCTTTCCGCTTGCTGGCTCTGTCCGCTCTGTCCAGAAAGGTCCGCATGACGTCACTGGGGCCGGAAGAGGTCATGATAAAGATGGCGACGTCGGCGACGAGGGGGAACTGGCCCTGAGCCAGGAACAGTGACATCATCTCTCCCCACATGGTCTGCCACAACGTCACTGCCCCCTCCGCCGCCTTGGCTTGCTTGACTGCAGCAGACAGGAATGAACATGTTTAAAGCCACCGCAGTGGCACAGCCACAGCAACAACGGTTCCTGCAATCAACAATCCGCCTCCACCTCCTTCTACTACTACTGCAACTACTACTACTACTACTACTACTACTACTACTACTGCAACTGCTGCTGCGACTGCTGCTGCGACTCCCACCAACATTACTACTAATTACATCACCATTACTACTACTACTACTACTACTACTACTACTACTACTACTACTACTATACTACTACTACCATCATCACTACTACTACTACCACAACATTACCACCACTACTACCATCACCACCACCACACCACCACCGCTACTACTATTACTACTAATACTACTACTACTGCTACTATTGGTGTTGCTACTGCTGCTGCTACTACTACTGCTACTGCTGCTGCTGCTGCTGCTACTACTACTATACTACTACTACTACTATACTACTACTACTACTACTCAGAGCCGGATCAATTGCACAATAAGTGGGGAGAGGGGGGGGGGGATGAAAAAATGGAAGACGCAACATAGCAAAAATGCCATTTCTATGGCAGCACTACTTTTGCTACTGTTACCACCATTACCGCTTATGCTGCTGCTGCCACTGCTACTACTTCTACTAGTGATCAGATTAAGGTAAGTCAAAGGGGGTTGGGGGGGGGGGAGGGGGCTGTATAAGCAAATGAAACACTTCTGTTTCAAAAACTACCGAGTCTCGTGACATCACACTGCCCACGTGACACGCACTCTTTGTCACAAGGAGGTGATTCCACGTTGAAGACGTCCATCTCTTTGTGTGTTCCTTTGACGCTATACAAGATGTACTGTTAAATACGTCCATCTCTTTGTGTGTTCTTTTGACGCTATACAAGATGTAGTGTTAAATAAGTCCATCTCTTTGTGTTTATTCCGTTAACTGTACACAAATGTAATGTTAAAAACATTTAATTCTTTGTGTGTGTTCCTTTGACGCTACACAAGATCTAGAGTTAAAGACGTTAATCTCTTTGTGTGTATTCTTTTAACGTTACATAATGGAATGTCTATTTCTGTGTTTGTTCCTTTGTGTCACGGGTCAGGTTCGACCGTGACTTTTTTTTTCTCTCTTCTTCCCAACTGAATAAGAAAAGGACACTTGTATGGCCATATGCCAGATGTTTTTCTTTCTTCTCCCCCCCCCCCCCCCTCCCCAGCTTATGCGGGTACGACCCGTTTGGGTGAGCGCGTTTCACGTCTCATGTTAAGCACGTGTATTCGTGCCGTTCGGTCTCGCCCTCCACGTGGGGCTAGCACCCAGCCCGCGTGAGCTCTCGTGGTCGGCCAATTGGGGCTTTACAGGTGGCAAAATGGACCCGACCATCAGTTGGTCTCTTCTTTTGTCTTTAATTTATCTATCCTTTTGTTTGCTTTCTCATCATCGTTATCCATGTTTTAGGTCCTCTCTTTTCAAGCCCCTCCCCCATATCTCCTTTATCCCGGACTTAGTGGGAATTAGGTTGGGAAAGGCGAGGGGGGTGTAGTTGGAAAATCTTTCCGTTTGTTAGGGGTAGCTAGGTCGTCCCGCCCATCTATATTCGTTATTCATCTGTTTGAAGGAATAAAAGTGTGAATATGAAATTGTTTGTGGTCTGCTGTTGGGCGCGTCCGCGGGTGCAGGAGACGGCATTTGAGGGGGAGGGGGGGGGGGGGGGGGGGGGAGGGGGAACCTTTAGATCTGACATGACACTTTAACGTTACACAAGATGTAGTGTTAAATACTCTACCTCTTGTGTGTTCTTTAACGTTACACAATGTGTGTTGAAGACGTCTATCTCTTTGTTTTTTTTTGTGGTGTGTGTGTTTTAAGGTTTAACAGATGTGTGTTGAAGACGTCCATCTCTATGTGTTTATTCCTTTTAACGTTAACAAGATGTAGGGTTGAAGACGTCCATCTCTTGTGCTTATTTCTTTAACCTTAAACAAGATGAAGTGTTGAAGACATCCATTTCTTTGTGTTTATTCCTTTAACCTTAACAAGATGTAGTGTTGAAGACTCCAATTCTTTGTGTGTTCCTTTACATTTTTACACGAGATTATAGTGCAGGAAGATGTATTTCTCTTTGTGTTTGTTCCTTTAACATTTCACAAGATGTAGTGTTGCGACATAATTCTCTTTATATTTGTTCCTGTAATATTATAAGTGTAGTCTTAGCTACATAAATCTGTTTGCATTCATTCCTCTAACATTATAAAGTGTAGTGTTGCAGACATTATTCTATTTGTAATTGTTCCTTTAACATTACACACCACATGGTGCTGAAGACCTCCATCTCTTTATTATTTTTCTCTAACATTACACAAAACATGGCGTTGAAGTTTTTTTCCCTGCACACAACATGACATTGACGTTATCTGTCTCTTTGTGTTTTTCCTCATGCCATTAAAGGCAGCTACCTCTTTGTGTTTTTCCTCATGGCATCACGTACAACATGGCATTGAAGGTAGCTACCTCTTTGTGTTTTTCCTCATGGCATTAACAACATGGCAATGAAGGCATCTACCTCTTTGTGTTTTCCTCATGGTATCACGTACAACATGGCATTGAAGGCAGCTACCTCTTTGTGTTTTTCCTCATGGCATTAACAGCATGGCATTGAAGGCAGCTACCTCTTTGTGTTTTCCTCATGGCATTAACAACATGGCATTGAAGGCATCTACCTCTTTGTGTTTTCCTCATGGCATTAACAACATGGCATTGAAGGCATCTACCTCTTTGTGTTTTCCTAATGGCATTACGTACAACATGGTTTTGAAGGCATCTACCTCTTTGTGTTTTTCCTCATGGCATTAACAACATGGCATTGAAGGCATCTACCTCTTTGTGTTTTCCTCATGACATTAACAACATGGCATTGAAGGCATCTACCTCTTTGTGTTTTCCTCATGGCATTAACAACATGGCATTGAAGGCATCTACCTCTTTGTGTTTTCCTCATGGCATTACGTACAACATGGCATTGAAGGCATCTACCTCTTTGTGTTTTCCTCATGGCATTAAGTACAACATGGCATTGAAGGCATCTACCTCTTTGTGTTTTCCTCATGGCATTAACAACATGGTATTGAAGGCATCTACCTCTTTGTGTTTTCCTCATGGCATTAACAACATGGCATTGAAGGCATCTACCTCTTTGTGTTTCCTCATGGCATTAACAACATGGTATTGAAGGCATCTACTTCTTTGTGTTTTCCTCATGGCATCACGTACAACATGGCAATGAAGGCAGCTACCTCTTTGTGTTTTCCTCATGGCATTACGTACAACATGGCATTGAAGGCATCTACCTCTTTGTGTTTTTCCAACATTACAACCTACATGGTGTTGAAGATATTCATGTTGTTGCGTTCGTCCTTAAAACACTAAATACAGCGTGAGTTCAAAGCATTCATGTCTTTGTTTTTGTTTCTGTAACATTCCACACAATGTGATGTTGAACACATCTTTCTGATTGAAATTACTCCTTTGACATAACACACAACGTGAAGCTGAAAACATCATTGTGTGTTTATTCTACTACCACGGCTCACAACGTGAAGCTGAAAACGTCATTGTGTGTTTATTTTATTACCACTGCACACAACGTTAAGCTGAAAACGTCATTGTGTGTTTATTCTATTACCACTGCACACAACGTTAAGCTGAAAACATCATTGTGTGTTTATTCTATTACCACTGCACACAACATTAAGCTGAAAACATCATTGTGTGTTTATTCTATTACCACTGCACACAACATGAAGCTGAAAACATCATTGTGTGTTTATTTTATTACGACTGCGTACAACGTTAAGCTGAAAACATCATTGTATGTTTATTCTATTACCACTGCACACAACGTTAAGCTGAAAACATCATTGTGTGTTTATTCTGTTACCACTGCACACAACGTGAAAGTATCACATGTTTCTGTGTTTATTCCTAACATGTCATTGTTCTTGTGTCCTCTCTCGTGACAGCTATAGCTCTGTGTCGTCTGTCGTGACAATCGTAAGTCAGCTCTCTGTTACGTTAGTTATGGCTCTGGGTCCTCTTTATGTCAGTCATGGCTCTGGGTCCTCTGTTACGGCAGTCATGGCTCTGGGTCTTCTGTTACGTCAGTCATGGCTCTGGGTCCTCTGCTACGTCAGTCATGGCTCTGGGTCATCTGTTACGTCAGTCATGGCTCTAGGTCCTCTGTTACGTCAGTCATGGCTCTGGGTCCTCTGTTACGTCAGTCATGGGTCTGAGTCTTCTGTTACGTCAGTCATGGGTTTGGGTCCTCTGTTATGTCAGTCATGGCTCTGGGTCCTCTGTTACGTTAGTTATGGCTCTCTGTCGTGTGTGACGTGCACTCAGACGGTGAAGTCGTGTTTAGTCCAGTCCTGGCGTGGAGAGAGTAGGACAGCGAAGGGTGAAACATGAATGATTGAGGCAAAATCTGATTTTAAAAAAAGGGGTGGAGACTGGAAGGGCGATGCGGTAAAAGACAAAAGGGTGTATGTTGACAGAACCAAATAGATGGATAGGAGGTGAATACTGACAGTGAGATGGGGAAGGGGTGAATGCAAACCGTGTGGGCCAGAGAGTGGTGTGAAGGGGGTGAATGCTGAAAGCGCAAAGAGCAAAGCAAACCGTGTTGGGGGATCGATAAATACTGACAGAATATTGCTAAGCGTGACGGTGAGGGGGTGAATGCTGACAGAGTAGGGCAAAACGTAATGGGGAAGGGGTAAATACTGAAATAGTAATGTGGAAAGGGCACAGGCCGGACGAAATGTGATGCTGAAGGGGTGAATAGCGACAGAACATAGTAGACTTTAGTGGAGAAGAAGTGGCTACTGACACAGCTCTGTGAAGACAGCAGTGGCCTCCTGCAGTCTCTCCAGTTTCAGCAGTGTGTACACGTACTTCTCTCGTGCCTTGAAATAATCACTGTTGGTTGCCGGGGACTCGCAGCCCTGCCACACACACACACACACACACACACACACACACACACACACACACACACACAACACACACACACACACACGCACACACACACACACACACACACATGTTTTTTTTAAAGATTGCTATTTTAAGGTTTAGGCAGAGAAATGCAAACATCTGCGACATGACCTACCTGAACTTTTCAAAAATGTGTTTCCCATATGCAGGATTACTCAACAAGTAAAAATACACCTTTTATTATTGCAGCAGTGGTATTATCATTATTACTATCATTGCTATTTAAGAAAATGCAGTAAACAAATCAAGAATAAATTGAGTTACTGTTGTAGAAGTCGTATTATTAGTATGACTTGTGTCTAAAACAATAAAGTAAAGGTAATCTTTCTATAAACAAATGTTGTCAACAAATAGTTCATGTTTTTCTTCTAATGAATGAATAATTGTTTTTGATGTCCCTGGAACAGATATTATCACATAAAACAATGCTTTACGCACAGTTTGTAGTGGTCGGTACAAAGGTTTCCAAACGTTAAAACTAGCATATATAACAGAATGAGAGAGTCAGCACATCAAACATAAGTGCATGAATAAACGCAGATACTTTGTATCAAACGTTAAACAATTTAAGACTGCATGAGAGTGTCCTTGCCGTTGAGTAAGAGTCAAACATGGAAAGAAAGCGCGAAAAAACAACAACAGAAGGATGCAGTAGCCACAGCTGCAGTAACAATACCAGTAATTGAAAAAGAAGGAGGAAGCAGAAGAACGGTTCTAATGGCAATAATTAAAGTGATGACAATGCAGACAATAAATCACCATCTTTGACAATGTGAAGGAAAGGAGAGAACCTTGTAAATGTCCACGGCTTCCTTGATGTAGGTCTCGGCCTTGTCGTAGTTGTTGCGATTGACCTCCAGTGTGCCCAGGTTGGTCAGTGCTGTGGCCACGTTGGGGTGCTTCCTGCCCAGGGCCCGCTCTGAAATCTCCACTGCCCTGAAACACCATGTCATTGTGAAATGCGCACTGCCCTGAAACACTATGTTATTGTGAGATGTACACTGCCCTCAGACACCATGTGCTCGTGAAATGTTCACTGGCCTGAAACACCATATTGTTGTGAAATGTCCACTGCTCTGAAAAACCACATAGCTGTGACATGCAATGTCCGTGAAAACAGTTATAAGAACGACATTTTCATGTCAGTTGACCGCTATCCTGAATGGTGATGTCAAATGCCCACTGTTCTGAGACCAATCG